>JAHSVA010000010.1:47287500-47912500 GCA_019915185.1 Eucalyptus camaldulensis
AATTTACTAACCCTAAAAATATAGTCCTATTTTACTAAGCCTAAATGCTATAATGCAATATTTAGATTTTTATGCATTTTCTGATTTTTTTATTATTTTTTTTAGTCTTTCCAAACAAATAATTATCTTAAAAGAATGAAGATAAGAATTAAAATAACTGAAAAAATAATCCGTTGTCTCACGGATTAAATTAACAATTAAAATATTCTCAAAATTATCAAAATTCCTAAAAAATTAAGGTAATTAGAAAAATGACCCGACATTTTACGGGTCAAATTAATAATTATCATAATTTGAGATAAAACCCCTTAATGTCTACGAGTAGGTCTACGATATTGACATGCAATGCTACAATTCATGTAATAAACTTAAAAATAAGATAAGATAACAAAATAAAGTAAAAGACAAATAAAAATAAAAACTAACAACTACCTAAGGCTTGTAAAATGAGGGCAGCGACGGTGGTAGATGGCAGCAGACGAAGGACTCGGGACGGACGGCTGCAGCAGGAGGGAGAGCAGCGACGTCGGTTGCTGCCGATTCCTGGTCGAAGTAACGCCGATGGAAAGCTGCAAACAAAGATGAGACAAAGACAACAGCAACGTCTTCGGAACGGGTGGACTGCGATTCGTCTCAGGAAAATGGTGGCGGGAATGTCACGGGTCAGTGGGTCGCCAATCAAGCGAAGGCGAGATCAGCAAAAATGCAGTCGCTCCGCGGGTCGGTGCGGCGGTGTCGCGCGGTGCGGAGAGCGACGAAGCAGTGGTGGTCGCGCACGGCGTCGGGGACGGCGGGCTTTGGCCACCGAGCGAGCAGGAGGCGAGGTGCTGCGGAGGTCCGAGCGGCGTGAGGTGGAGTCACGGGTGACCGGTGCGGCTGCGGATGGAGTGGGTTCGTCAGGGGGCGGCTCGGGCGGCAATCGTCGGGCTTCAAACGGCGTCGTCGGATCTGAGTGCGGGCAGAAAGGAGGCAGCGAGCAACGGGGGTGAGGCTCCCGCAGGCGTCGGCTGAGCGGGAGCAGAGACGGCTTCACGGACGACGACCAGCGAGGGCGAAGCTTCAATCGACTGGCAGAACAGCGATGATGGCGCGAGCAAGGGAAAAGGCCGGCGGAGGCGGTGACCCCAACCTGCTGGTGCGCCAGAGAGAAGATCGGGCAACGGGGAAAATGTCGCTGAGGAAGATGAACAGAAGCCCTTTTCTCTTTCCTCACATCTCTTTCACCGGTTTTTCTCTCTCAGCAGCTCTCTCTGACACACGTCTTCTCTTTTCAGCAAAAAGGAGGAAAACTTTTTTGACTTTTTTTTTTTCTCACAAATACTCTACTCTTCTTTGTCTTCTGTTCTCTTTTTTTATTTATTTCCAAAACCCTCTCTCACGTCACTCTCCCCTGCTCCGTGTACTTTCTGCAGGTTCTTCTCTTTCTCTTAAAGATCCGACGGACTCCCCCTCTCCCTCTTTCTTTTGCTTTTTGTGTTTTTTCTTTTCTGGCCGAACGAAGAGAAGTCTCCTATTTATAAAGCGAAAATTCGAGTTTGTTTCGCCGGTGGAGATTTTTGCTCAACCTCTCACCGGTGGAGATTTTCGCTCAATCTCTCAATATCAAAGTGGCTCTAAAATCACACGGTTGAGTTTTTGAATTCAATTTTTTCAATTTTTTTTTTAAATTTCCCTCTAATCAAAGATTATTTTCTATTTCTAAAAATTAAATTTAAATAAGTGTCAACAAAGATCCTCTTATCACATCACTTGATACCAATATATATTGTGATATCAAGATTTTCGGATTCGGATTTTGATTAGATAAATTGAGCATTTCATTGACGCGACTACAATATTTTTTTCAGAGTTGGCCACTCACGAGATAACTAGACTAGCTGGGTAGGCTATTAGGGACTTTAAGGCAAATAGACTGAGAATTCGACCATGAATCGATTTCTCGACCGTGTTAATCTTTAAAGATCATTACGACACAGTTAAAAATCGAATTAAGATCATAAATAGGTCGATTTGATTGAGATGAATGACCGATCGTGGGTGACTCCACTAAATTGGAAAACTCTCGTCGACCGACACTAATTTGATTTTACTGTCGTTTTGGTACTCTGTGTTCGTACTCGAATCATCGAGATTCTCATGATAATCGAAAGTCGCCAATGTGTCGAGTGGGTTCATCGTGGTTCGAAGAAAATCGACCACGGGTCATTTGTCCTAAAAAGTTCTGAAAACTACCCGGTAGCCTAGGTTACACTAAAAACACGTTGGAGTGAAATTAACAGTCAATCGAATCCGATTTCAGAAATTGAAGATTCTGTAGTGTCATGAGCTATTTTAGGAACGTCGACTCAGTCTCAGAAGATTTTTCAGAGATTTCAAGATTTTCACGGAAAATCGTTCGATCGTTGCGGAAAATGAACGGAAATTCAGATTGGCCGATTTGAAGAGACTTTTGATATCTGGTGTAAGTGAATCGGTAATGAAAGTTGTTTGGGCTTTTTCTGCATTTGAATTGGACCTCAAACGAAATTATTTGTTCAAAAAGTCGGATGCCGAGAAAAATGAAATAAAAGTCGATTTCAAAGGAAATTCGTGAGACTAAAGTACCGTCTTATTTTGAACTTCAAAGGAGCAAATTGAGGTTGAAATTGGCCTAGGATGACCAATTATTATTGTGTTGAAGTTGAGCAAAGTTATAAATTTTGTTTTGCTTTTTTCCTCCCTTTTCTTTCTTTATTTTGCGCACACCCCATGACCGACGGTCCCATGCGTGTATCCTCTTTGAAATTGCTTTGGTCTTTCATTTGTTTAAGTGTTGACCCATGGGCCCCCCACTCCTTCCTACCCATTTACGATCACATCTCTCTCTCTTTTTCTCAATGTTTTGCACGTTCCTTAAATCTTCAGCCGACAACTCCCCCTGCATTCTTATATCTTCTCTTCTCTCGGTATGCGACCAAGCCGCCAGCTGCCCCCACGATCCCGCTTTTCTCTTCTTTTCCTTCGCCGAGCGCAGCTTCTGTTCTGCTGCTCCTCCTTGGTTCGGTCGAGGGAGCTTGCTCCTTAATTTTTCTCTCCTTGGCGGCCGTTTTCATCGAGCAAGCTCAGCAGCTCGTGGCCACGCGTCTGCAGCCCAACCTTCTTCGGTCAACCCGGCAAGGCCGAAGCTGTTTCTTTGGCTGTTTTGTTGACCACCGGCTCCTCCACGAAATGGCTCCATTTCGCTTTCCTTTCCAGCGGCAAAGCCAGCCCGGATTTGTCCCTTGCGGTGCTCCTCAAGTCCAGATCAGCGCAGCATCAATCAAGCAGTCCTCCCCGCATCCAGTTTGGCCGCATCTCAGCCCCGAACCGAGCTGAGGTCAACCCATTCGGACCGACTAGCAAGGCCAGCAACGCAAGATCAGAGAGCCCAGCCTCTCCGTGAGTTTGTGGGACCGATTTCAGGCCGTTCCGGGCCCCAGTTTGAGGACTCATCTTGGAGAAGATCGAGCTTTGTCGCGTGCTCGTCGATTTGATCCGAGCAAATATTTAATCAAGTGAGTTTTACTCACTAATGCCTTCTTAGTGTGCTAATTATACTTAAAGGTTGATTAATGTTAATTAAGTATAATTAGGTTGTTAGATTAGAATTGATTAGTGATTATTAGTTAATTGCTTTACATATTAGTGATGTGATTAGTGTAATTAGATAGAGAATTACTTGTAGTATTTATTAGATGCTTCTTGAGATTTTTCCCGTCCCTTATCGGGTGTTAATTAAGCGATTCGGGCCTAGGTGGTATTTTTAGGAATTAAATATTTAATTTTCGAAATTAATTATTTAATTATTTATTTCTCGGAAATTCAACCGGGATGGTCAGTGATCGGGATTTTATGCTGATGATCGTAGTGCAGTCCGTTTATTTAATTGAGCTTTATTTTGTGCGAAATTGGAATTATTATGTTTATTTATTTAATTTTCGAAATTAATTATTTAATTATTTATTTTCCGGAAATTCAACTGGGATGGCCAGTGATCGGAATTTCGTGCTGATTGTCGTGGAGCAGTCCATTTATTTATTTAAGCTTTAAGTCATGTCGAATTGATTTAATGGTGCATTTTTAAGTATGTTATTAGATAATGCAATTTTGGCCTTGTGATTGAGAATTGGTCGGTTATCGGTTGTTAGTATTGAAAGTGAGTTGGTAAATCACCTTGAGGATGCACGTGGCCCAGTGAATTGGAATGTTACTCGGGAAAGACACGTGGCTCGGTGATTAGATATGTCATCTTGGCGAAAAGGTAGCCTTAGAGAATGCATGTGGCTCGGAGACTCGGTATGTCTTCCTGGAGAATGCACGTGGCTCGGTGACATAGTATGGCATTGTAAAAAGGTCGGGTGGGACCGTAAAGCCACTAGTTCTTAAGAGGGTCGGGTGGGACCGTAAAGCCACTAGTTCTTGAGATGGTCGGGTGGGACCGTAAAACCACTAGTTCTTGAGATGGTCGGGTGGGACCGTAAAGCCACTAGTTCTTGAGATGGTCGGGTGGGACCGTAAAGCCACTAGTTCTTGAGAGGGTCGAGTGGGACCATAAAGCCACTAGATCTTGAGAGGGTCGGGTGGGACTGTAAAGCCACTAAATCTAAAGAATTGCTTGGTGTGGGATGAATGACCTAGAAATGATTCGATTGGCTTGTAATCGACTAGGTCGATTGATCGATGATTCGATCTGAGAGTGTCCTGATGTGATTTATTGCCTTGGATTGATGTTGTGAGTTGAATGATTGGAGGGAGATGATCGTGAGTGGTCTTCCTGATGTGAAGGCTTGTAATCGACTAGGTCGATTGATCGATGATTCGATCTAAGAGTGTCTTGATGTGATTTATTGCCTTGGATTGATGTTGTGAATTGAATGATTGAATGGAGATGATCGTGAGTGGTCTTTCTGATGTGAAATCGACTAAGTCGATTAAATCGATGCTTCGATCTGTGATGTGATTGCTTGTGTGCCTATTTGATCTGTACTAATATGCAGGTGGAATCTGAGGCTAAGGTAAGTCCTCTGACTCATGTTGTGCATAGGCTGCCCTAAGGTGTATTAGTTTACTAATCGGGTCTTAGGGGGTAGAACTTGCTGAGACGTTGTCTCAGTGGTTATTGAATAACCATTTCAGGACCCAGATGAGGAGCTTAAGGAGGAGGAATCTGATGAGGAAAACCCTGATGAGGAACCCGAAGAGGAATACGTGGAGGAGGACCCCGAGGATAACCCCGAGTATGACCTGGATGAGAACTGAGATCCCGTCCTGTCTTGTCAGACCTTGTGTGCATGTGAATAGATGTTAAGACCAGAGTTGCGTATATGTAGTATGGTAGAATACTATGAGATGCATGTAAAAAGGTGTGGCAAAGAATTTTCATTAAGAAAAATATATGGCATGCTTTTCTATCCCATTGCTTTATTGTTTGGGGAATTATAACTGCTTTCGCATGTGCATATATAAATGAAAGGGTCGGCGATACATAGTCTTGGGATATCGCATTTTAAAATCGACCAAAAGTAAGGGATGTGTGCGTGCCTGAGAGTCGGGTCGTGACATATATGATCACTGCTAAAGTGTAAAACATAACTAAAAGGTGGTACGATGTAACAGACATGAATTACTTTTCAATTATAGCAATATATGCATAAAAGAGAAACAAAGACATGGATTTATCAGCGTGTAGTGACAGTATGTTTATTTCCACATATGAAACAAGCAGCTTTAAAAATATTCCACCCAAGGCTGTTGCACCTTCTTGGAGTCGGAACAAAAAAATTGATAGATACAAAGCAAAATGCTTTACCAGAAAGGTCTACAGATGATCGGGTAATTTTCCTGAGCAAATAAAGATATTGCGAATCGCCGTATGTTTCGTCATTTGATGAGATTGGACGTGGTGGTTACTTGAGATACAAAATTTCATGTAATGGCAGCCCCACTCTTGTGGTTTCACCATGGGCTGTCGGTTGTGGACTCCATCGAATTCACGTTTAGTTGGTCATCGTATGTTGTGTTAGATTATGATTGAAACGACATGCATGATGATTTATGCTAAAAGTTGATTTCGAGTGAGATTGGACAACTAGCTCTACAAGTACCGTAACTCTATTTCTCCAAAAAAAACTCAAAAACGCAAGAATAATTTTCGAATCAAATTCCATGTGTTCTAATGGCTACTGAAATTTAAAAGTACAACCTGATTTCTGTAAAAATAAATTAAAAATTCGGTAGTGTCGTGACAAGGCGTGCCATGACTTTTTCAAGCCAAGTTTTTGGGTACTAGATGTAATTCCCCCAAGTTGAAGGGCTGAATTGTTATTTTACCTAGATATGGAAGGAATTGAACCTAACTGTCTTTATAAACTGAAATTTGTGGTTCGATTTGATTCAGATTACTGGTCTTCAAATCTAAATTAGAAGAGCTGAATGATACTATGGATACAAAGATGATTCATAAGAATTAGATATTCTTTAATTCGTGTTATGATGCGAAAATTCTTTAAATTGTAGGTTTCTTTCTGCACCAGTACTTCAATACAATGCCCAATTTCACAACGTGATGCCCGTGATGCACCCCGAGTTTCGGGCCTGCGACACGACGTCTCCCAAGGCGATATCGCAGCCACCACTGCTTCTTCCGCAGAGTCCCACGTCATTGCCAAGCTGGTCAGAAAGTCGACATCAATGTGCCTCGCAACCTGGTGAGCGTACAGATCCCCTCGCCGTCGGCCATCCCTGCAAGGCAAATGGCCATTATGCGGAGAAAGATTGATCGGAAGGTCTTTTCAATTCGCCAGATTTCGTTACTTGGAGACACATCTAGTAGAATTTAATTGAATGATTGATGACAAATTTCATGCCCGAGGCATTACATCACAGGGCCCAAGATCCCAAATTCGTGATCTTCTGTCTTTTTTTTTACTGCTCACATTTATATACATTTTCCGCAAGACAAATGAGAAGTATTATGAGCCACCCGGCATCAGTGTATGTTGAGACGAGCTGCCACGACCATCATTTATCCTTTGATGACCTAGTCATCGTCCTTGTCATCATCAATCATGTACCGCTTCCAGAACCAATGCTGCTTCCATACTCTCTCGACCATCAAGTCCACAGGCACGCCCTTTGTCTCGGGCAATAAGAACAATGCAAAGAGCCCCATGACCAGGATCCAAGCAGCGAAGAAGAAGAAGATGCCGGCCTTCATGTGGCATAGCATCGACAGGAAGGCCTGCGCGATAATGAAGGTGAAGAGCATGTTGGAGCTCACGGCGAAGGAGAAACCAGCCGTCCTTGTCTCCAGAGGGAAGGTCTCGCTCGGAATCAGCCACCCGAGCGGACCCCACGACCATGCGAATCCCATCACGAAAACGCAAACCAGTACCACCACGACTATCGCCTCGGTGGAGTCGAGGGACCCGGTTGGCTTCAGGTGTAGTAGCAAGAGCACTCCTATAATAATCTGCAACGAGGAGGAAAATTATATGGATTAGAAAGTATAATGCATCGGATCATCCACTCTCCTTCTAATTGAACAGAATTATAAAAGTTTGATGTGATTTTCAGTCGATCGGGATAGAAGAAACATACAAAGACAATGTGAATTACCTGAGTGATGAACATCTGGACACAAGCCTCAAGGAGCAACACCCTCCGGCCAGCCTTGTCCACCGAGTAGATCGACACTAACGTGCTGAAAACGTTCACGAGCCCGGTGATGACCGTAGAGAGCAGCGCAGCATCGTTCCCAAACCCAACTGTCTGGAACAGGACGGGTGCGTAGAACATGATGGCGTTGATCCCGGTGAACTGCTGGAACACCTGCAGCAACATGGCTATGACGAGAGGGGGCCTGCTCGACGGCCTCATGAGCTTGCGGAACGGATGCTTCACTCGCCTTGCGGCCTCACTCGCGGCAACAATTGAATTGAACTCTGCATCGACATTATCGGTGCCACGGATCCTCCTCAGGGTGGCCTTCCCTTGGTCGACCCAGTTGCGCTCGATGAGGCTGGTTGGGGTCTCGCAGATGATGAATGAGCCCACGAGGAGAATCACGGCTGGGACGCCGGCCAAACCAAGAGAGATCCGCCACCCGTGAGGGTGAATATTGGATGTGAAGTAGTTGATAATGCCCGCGATGAGGATTCCGATTGTAATGAAGAGTTGGAAGCAAATGTTGAGAGCTCCTCTGATTCTAGCAGGAGCTAATTCGGATAGAAACAGAGGCACCGCCTGATTGCCGAACCCGACACCAAAACCAAGGATGATTCTGCCGAAGACAACCATCGCAATGTTGACGCCGCCGGCTTGGAATCCGATCCCCGCGATGAACAAGAAAGACCCGATCTGCAACGTCGTCCTTCGGCCAAATTTGGAGCACACCCATGAGGCTACAAAGCTGGCTACGAGAGCAGCAATGTACAGCGAAGATGTGAACAACTGGAGGTACTCGTTGTCGTATTTACAGTAGTTGTCCTCGTGCGCGCGCTTCTTTTTCTCGTACACGGTCATGAAGAATTTCTTCAAGAAGTCATCCATGGCAGTCACTCCACCTGAAATTCCAATAAAATCCACATAACCATTTGGAATAGTGGGTAATTTTACAATGACTAATACATTTTGTACTTGAAATTCATAAACTAGCCACTCACAAGTCGAAATGCACTAATATACTATCCTATACCAGAGGCAAAAATGTGAGATGATCTTTTCTCTCCTGGAACAAAAAAAAAAAAAAAATCTATCTGGGCTCTTTCCATCGTGTATCAATCTTACAAAAGATTTCCATTTCTCCTACCTGAAATTCCAATGTCGTATCCGAACAACATCCCTCCGAAGGCCGCGAGGATCACGCACACAATGACGTAGAAAGTTATCTTCCCATCATGCTCGGGCATTTGGCCTCCATGGCTCACGACAACAGCCGGCATTTTCTCTAGCCTTCTTTTTGGGTGAAAAAGAAGGCGAAAGGGAGAAGCTTAATGAAAACGTATCTGGACAGAACAAAGATGACCAGAGTGAAGAAGCAGAGGGTGAAGATTGAAGAGCTTCAGATTTTGTCCGAATACGAAATCCTCGTGTGCATTGCATGGGGTATTTATAACACGTCAAGAAGGCTGGGAAAGGCTAAATCAAGATTAAATGACAACTAATGGCTATCTGATAATGACGTGGTTTTGCTCTTGATTAGATAATCATCCCTTAAGTGTCGGGCTTTTGCAAGTTAGTTTGAACCGAGGGAGACCTAATTATCGCGGAAGAGGTTGGGGACGTTCAATGAGAATGCTAAAAAGAGAAATTAATCATTCATGGGAATGGAAAGTTTTATCGCTTCGAACAGCCAAAATCAAGATTGACACCGAAGAGCACATTCATTTTTGGTTAGAGTTTTCCTGGGGATGAAAGAGTTCATTGTCTAATTTAAGTGCAGACTCAGACTTAACCCTTGAATGTATAAACAGAAATAAGCTGAAGAGTTATTGAAAACCTGAATTAAACACTTATCTGGATAAAAATTTTTAGCTTAGGATGCGTTTGTTTGGGGAACATTTCATGAAGAAGGAAAATATTTTCCCAAAAATCATTTTTCAGGAATATTGTTAGTTTTTCTTTGTTTGGAGATATATGACCAAACATGTTTTTCTTTTTTCTCTTCTTTCCTTTTCCTTCTTCCTCCTCCACTTCCACTTATCACCAGGCTTTGGTGATGGCCATGATAGGCCACTAGTGCCATCGCTGAGGCTTGGCAAGGGCAGACCTAGCTGGTCTCGGATGAGGTCAAGCTTACCGCGATGAGGCTAGCAAGCTTGACCTTGCTGACTCACGCTGGCTTGCACCTGTGGCTAGTCACTGATCTGAGGAGGAAGAAGGAAAATAAAAGAAAAAAAGAAAAAAAATTTAAAAATTGATTTTTAAATAAAACAAAAAATTGAATATTAAAAAATTCATGATGAGCAATTTTGGAAAATTTCGCTTTCATAGGTTTAGGAATTCACTTTTTTTAATTTTATGCATGAATATTTTTTTTAACTGAAAAGTGTTTTTAGTTGACTAATTAGTTCAGTGAACCGAACGAATGAAAGTTTGGAAAACGAAATCTGAGAAATCTGTTTCCCTCAAATAAATGCACCCTTAGACTCTATTACTTTAGTGGAAAATGAATGAAATAAAAAACATTCTCCCAAAAATGATAACTTGAATCGTTTATAAAATTGAATAAATGAAATATATTTTCACCGTCCACGAAAATGTTTGGACATAAATTTTTGTTGGAAATACAAATATTTTTCATTAATTAATTTTTTAGAGCAATACAAGCGATCATTTTTAGGAATATTTTTTTTTTTCAAATTATTCATTTTCTACGAAACAAACGGACCTTGCAATTAAAGTGAAGTAATGATGGTGGTAAGAGTTTTCAAATAGGTTTAGGTTGAGGGATGGATATTGCATGTTGCCATAAAAGAGCCCAATAATAAAATAAGTTGGTAAGTTGGTAAGTTGGTTTAAATAAACGATAACATCAAAATGACTGGATATAAGTCCATAAGTGACTTAAGTAATAGTTCATAACTTGGGACAAATGTTGAAACTCAAATTATATTTGGGTATTCATTTATTACCATGAAAAACTTCAAACCCGTACACTTGTGATAAATTTACCAAAAATTAACTTTTGTACCACAAAAAATTACAGACTAGTACATTTGTGACAAATTCATTCTCTATTAATTTTCATTAAATTGGATTGATACAAACTAGTACATTTGTGACATACAGAAGGTAAAAAGCCAAATTGATATATCCAATTCAATATTGATAGTAAAATTTAATGGAAAATAACCTAAGGTAAATTTATTAGAGGTGTACCGGTTTAGAGTTTTTGATGGTTAAAATATTAGTTTAGGGTATATTTTTTACAGCTATATTAATTTGGAGTTTTTTTTTTTTTATAATATTAACCCTTGGGTATTTGATATACAAGTTGATAACTTCAAAATGTCAATAAGCTGGATATATAAAAGTTGTAAGTTGTTACAAAAGCTAGTAATTTCCGAAGTGCACCAATGAGGCTGATGACCAAAAAATGGTCAATAGCTTAATCGGCAAGAAGGTTAGTAGGCAACTTGCACAAGGTTGATAATTTTACTTAACAGTTGGTGACTTTAAAAACGTCATTAAGCTACAAAACAAAGATCGGTAAGTTCTTACAAAAGTTAATAAGTTCATAATGACAAAATAGACATATATATGTGCATCAAATAAGAATCAAAAAGTCCGTAAGCAAGTTAAATAAGGTTGGTAACTTTATATAAGAGCTAGTAATTTGAAAATGTCAATAAAGTCTTGCAAACTTTTACAAAAGCTGTTCATTTTAAAAACAACAAAATATATATTGATAAGTGATTCAAATAAGAGTTGATGACATAAAACAACTGTGTAATTTACCTGAGAAAGTATCATTAGATAACTCAAATAAGATTGGTAATTTGATAGAAGAGTTTTTTTTTTTTTTGGGTGACCGAGGAACCACCGGAGACCCCTTTGGAGTCACACCGCCCTTCGATGCCCGGTGGCACCGTGGGAACGTCGTCGCAAGCCATTATTTAGACGTAAACCTCGGGGGAGACTGGCCCAGCAACCCACCGCTGGGGCCCTCCACTTAAATCACGGAATAGAAGAGTTGGTACTATAAAACATCAATAATTCATGAAAATAAAAATTGGTGAGTTCTCATAAAAATGGCGATTTCAAAATGACCAATATAACCCAAATAGGAGTTGATAATCTAAAATTATTTTGTTACTTTATGGGAAAAAAGTCCATAAGTAACTCAAATTAAGCTTAGTAATTTGATATATAAGTTGCTAACTTTAATTAGTTAGCCATGAAAGACAATCAAATAAATGAGTACTTGTTTCTCACTCTTTCCCGCTAAGATGAAATTTGGTAAGTAATTATAATAAGTATTGATGACTTAAAATTAATCGGTAGCTTAATTGAGAAAAGTTGACAAGTAACTCAAATAAGGTTGGTTTTCACGTAACAGCTGGTAACAGAACATTTAGTAAGCTATGCAAATAAAAACCGGTAAGTCATTATAAAACCTTGTAGGTTCGAAATAGTCAAATGAACGTTAGTCAATGACTCAAATTAGAATTTGTGAGTTAAAGGTTGCTGGTAACTTAATTAGAAAATTTGTTTCATCTCTCTCTAAATTTTAATCTTTTTTTGTCTCTTCAACTTCTTGGGGGAGGGATTTGACCTAGATCTCTCCCTCCCCTCCCTACTTTTCCTTTTATCTTCTCTTATTTTCTTTTTTTACTCTCCGGATCTAATTTTATTTGGGAGTTTTTATTTCCAATCTAACTCTAGATTTAGGAGATTTAACTAATAAGTGCTCTACTTCCAATTTAAATAGTATTCACAGTAGCTTTAGTATGTTCGTTCAACATGTTTTCGTTAGAAACTTCGGCAGCTCACACTTGCTAAAGGACTTGCTCTCACAAGTAATATATCTAAGCTTGTTCAACATATTTATGTTTATAATGTCTCCGCATAGTGATGGTGTTGGGGACATCGAATCTAGGCGCACATCGCCATAATGCAAAGTTGTAATTATAGTTGGAGATACCGATGTGTGCTCATCACCAATAATGATATATAATTCGGTGATTGGCAATTGAACTTTTTACTTAGATGTAGTCACATATCTGTTCATGAAGGACAAGCATATGATCATCTCTATCAATTATGCTCTGATGTTGTACTTTCATTTTTGGTTTTTGGTTTGTTTTGGAGCTCTACGAGTTTGCCTTGTTATGGTGACCTTTGAGATTTCCTATGAATTTTGTCATGTGTTATTTTAGTAATGAATTGAAATTTATTTTGACCCAAAAAAAAATTAAAAAATTTGATAAGCAATTCAAATAAAATTCAGTATAAATTGAGACATCATTAAGCAACGCGAATTGGTAAGTTACTGAAGTTTATAATTTGGGACAACGACGTATATGGTCCTTAAACTTTTCTTTGATATTGAATATGGTCATGAGATTTTTGTTCAGTTTAGTACTTGAATTATAAAGAAATACACTAAATGTAGTCATTCGGTTGAAAATATTAACACCGTAAGCTAACGTTAATTTGGATGTGCTATGCTCCACGTGGCCTACATGTAAGATCAACGTCCTCTCTCTCTCTCTCTCTCTCTCTCTCTCTCTCATATTTTCGCCCAAAAAGAAAAAAAAAAAGAGGGAATGGAGTAATATTTATTAAGATGAAAAAGCTGTTGAAAAATAGATCACCATCATTTTCAGTATATATTTTTTTCTTTACAAGGCTATATATATATATATACATACAAGTACTGCTAGGGTAACAATCATCTATTAGGTAAAATATTCGCTTTCTATATGCATTACCCCACAAATCAACTCGCACAAATATAAATATTTTCTTTCTATACATATCACTCGTACAAATCAGCTCATGCCAACACTCCCCCTCAAGTTGGTACATAAATGTCGCTAATGCCCAGCTTGTCAAGTGAGCTGTAGAAGGCTATGCTCGAGACTGCCTCTGTCAACATATTTGCTAGTTGATCTTTAGACCTCATAAACGGGAATTGAACTATATTTGCATCCAAATTCTGCTTAATAAAATGACGATCAACCTCAATGTGTTTGGTCCGATCATGCTACATAGGATTATGTGATATGTTAGTAGCTATCTTGTTATCACAAAAGAGCTTCATCTCGAATCAAGAGGAAATCCCAATACAGACATCAGCTTTCTAAGCCACAAAAGCTCACATAGCCCTTTGGCCATCCCTCTAAACTCTGCCTCTGCACTCAACAAAGCCACCACTTTCTGTTTCTTACTTCTCCAAGTGACCAGATTCCCCCCCACAAATGTAAAATACCCTGAAGTTGACCTCTTGTTGTACACACTCCCTGTTGTTGTACACACTCCCTGCCCAGTTTGCGTTCGTGTAACCTTCAATTCCAAGATGACCATTCCTTAGGAATTTTAACCCTCTCCCTGGAGATGCTTTCAAATACTGAATTATTCTCACCACAGCATTCATATGGTCTTCACTAGGAGCATGCATGAATTGACTTACCATACTTACCGCATATGCAATGCCTGGACGTGTATGCGATAAGTAGATTAACTTCCCCACTAACCTTTGATATCTCTCCTTGTTTGTTGGTACTTGATTGGGATACTCTCCAAGTTTATGATTCTCCACAATTGGGGTATCCGCTAGCTTACAATCTAGCATCCCTACTTCTGCCAACAAATCTAGTACATACTTCCTTTGAGATAGGAATATTCCCCCTTTTGATCTTGATACCTCTATTCCCAAAAAATACCTTAGTTCTCCCAAGTTTTTCATTTCGAACTCTCCAAAAAGCCTCCTTTGGAGTTAAGGTGATTTCTTTCGCGTCATCCCCTATAATGATTATATCGTCAACATAGATAATCAATGCAGTTATCTTCCCTTCTTGTCGTCAAAGAAACAAGGTGGGATCCGACTCACTCTGTCTGTACTCACACTTTTTCATTGCCACACTGAACCGACCAAACCAAGCCCTTGGTGATTGCTTCAAACCATACAATGACCTTTTCAATTTGCAGACCACATCTGGATGTGAGGAAGACTTGTATCCTGGTGGTACATCCATATAAATCTCCTCCTCCAAGTCAACATGGAGGAATGCGTTCTTCACATCAAACTGATATAGTGGCCAGTCTAAATTAAATGCAAGAGACACCAAAACTCGAATAGTATTAAGTTTTGCAACAGGAGAGAAAGTCTCTTGGTAGTCAATTCCATACGCCTGCGTGTACCCCTTTGCTACCAATCATGCCTTGTATCTTTCGATGGACCCATCCACCTTATATTTGATAGAAAACACCCATTTGCATCCCATTGTTTTCTTTCCCTCAGGTAAGTCCATCAATTCCCACATTCTATTTTTTTGCAATGCCTTCATCTCTTCTTCCATAGCTTGAACCCACTGTGGATCCTCCAAAGCTTCTCGTACTCCATTCAGAATTTGAATCGAAGATATAGCCAACATGAACTGCTTCAATGGTTTAGATAACCTTCCTGTTGAGACATAATTTGTGATGGAATATTTCAATCTCCTTTCTCCAGCATCTGGTGAGTATCGATTTGGGGGCTTTCCCCGATAATGCCTAGTAGGTAATTTATATTCCACTGACATATTAGATTCATCAAACAAACTAGAAGCAGTAGAGGAGATTACCTCAGGAAAATCCTCACGAACTTGGTCGGCTATTGGAGGGGAAGGGGACTGTTCAACTTGTTCACGTGTGGGTATTTGGCCCTTTGTCGGATCTTGCGAGGCTTCTGTAGCTACATCTATCACAAATTCACCATCACTAGCACCATATTTCACCTGCTCAACAGTTCCACCATTAACACTAGTCGTGCCAGCACCACGGTTGCTCCAACATCAGTCAGAGCCTGCCTAGCCTCGTTATCACCAGTGTTGGAGCTATCATCGACACTACCACCACCCCCAACAACCGCGTCTCTTCCTTTGGGTATAACCCCAGCAATAATCTCCCACCAATTCTCCCTTTCTAGCCAATTCTCCTCTTGAAAGGTAGAATTGGTACTCGGGTTAAAAAACTCTCCTTCGACAAATGTGACATCCATAGTCACATAAGTTTTTTTTTTTTTTTGTAGATGGGTTGTAGCATCGATAGCTCTTTTGATGAGTACCATACCCTAAGAACACACACCGTAAAGCACATGGATCAAGTTTGGTACGTTGGTTCTTTAGAATGTGAACAAACGCCACATCCAAACATACAAGGAGGAATTGTCAAGACTGATGGCAATGGGATAAATGCAGAGAGTGCTTGTAGAGGCGTACGGAAATCTAGCACTTTCGAGGGCATTCAGTTGAGGAGATGCACTACCTTGGCAACAACATTATCCCAAAAACGTGATGGAACATGTCCCTCAATTAAGAGGGTTCAAGCAATCTCGAGAATATGGTGATTCTTCCTTTCGGCCACTCCATTCTGTTGTGGAGTTTGTGTACATGAGGTCTCATGAATGAGACCATGTTGTTGAAAGTACTCCTTGAGATGTCGATTCACATACTCTCCGCCATTATCACTTCGAAGAACTTGTAACTCAGCATCAAACTGTGTTTGAACCATCTTGTGAAATACTTTAAACACATTAACCAATTCATCCTTAGTTTTCATCAAGTAAAGCCAAGTCATACGCGTGCAATCATCAATGAATATAACAAACCACCGACAACCCGAGATAGTAGTAATAGGAGAAGCACCCTGCACATCAGAGTGAACTAACGAAAAAGGCACGTTATTCTTATTCGAACTTATGGGAAAGGAAACACGGTGGCTCTTAGCCAAAATGCAAGTTTGACAACGGAAATCCAACTCTTTTAGATCCAAAATAATTCAAGAAATAGTTTTTTCGTATAGCCAAATGAAGGATGTCCAAATCATCGATGCCAAAGCCAAATCTGTTTTTCTTTATTGCTAGGTGAACCCCGGACTTGATGCACACTTCCAAACTTGAGATCATCTAAGTAATACAACACCCCCCCTCGGTTTAGTACCATGTCCAATGATCTCCTTCGTGAGGATATCCTGGAAAAGATAGAATTAAGGATACATTAGAACAATACAATTCAAATCTTCAGCGAGCTGTCCAACATAAATTAATTTCGTGGTCAATGACAGGACAAGTAAGGTGTTAGGCAATGACAACTGAGGGGAAACCGCAACCACGCCAGCCCATGTCATTGGGTATGTATTCCCATTTGCATTTGAGATACTGCATCGTCTTGGTTTTGTAATGCTCACAAAATCATCTGGGCTAAAGGTCATATGCTCTGTATCCCCAAAATCGATAACCCATCTATCACAACTATTGTGATTAGGGAGAACCAGCGCACAACCACAATTACCTTGGATATTACATGAATTGGATGTAGTCGGTTGGTCTTGAATTTCAACTTTGGGCACCAAAGACAGCTGAGATTCCATCTTAGCAAAAAAAAAAAACCTTCCATCACTCTGGATAGCCATGGAGCTTAAAGCATGTCTCTCAAGTATGCTTAGCATTCCCACAGTGTGAGCATCCTCCAAATGAAGTTGTAGTTTGTGAACCGTTATTCGTCCGCCCACCCCCTTGCGTAGCTCCTGATTTATTCATTTGTAGAGTTGGCATTACTAGTGATTCTCGGACACCTGTCTTGCTTCCTCGTGCCACCATGGCAGCAGACCCAAACTTGGAAATAGTATTGTGACATCCTGAAATTCGACCCCGTTTCGATAAAGTGAAATGGGCATTTCATTGACGTGCCTATGGCCCTTTTTCTCTGAGCTGATCACTCACGAGTTAACTAACCTATTGGGTGAAGCCGTTAAGGGATGTATCAGCTGTAAAATCCCTAAAAGCTACATAATTGGTTGGATTGAGCTAAAATCACGTTTGATAGATTTTTAACCACGAAATTGCTCGATTTCGGGAATCGAATTTTAAGCGCGTCATCATTCTTATTTTTAGGATCATGTCTCATTGGCCGTCAAATTGTTGGCAAGTCCGAAATTTCAATAAAGAAATTATCGGAAGAAAATTGAAGACCAAAAGAAAATAGAAAGGAAAAGGAAAAGAGAAAAGGAAAATTGACATAATGGTATCATGTATTTTCTTTTTCCTTTTTCTCTCCTTTTTCTCTCTTTTCTCTCTCTCTCCTCTCCCCTCTCCATCGTGCGGACAGCTTCCCCCCCCCCCCCCACCGACTTCTCTCTCTCTCCCCTTCCTTGATCGGTCAATGCCTATCCCTTCCTCTCTCTCTCCTCTCTCTCTCTCTCTCTCTTCTGTTTCCTCCTCCCCCACGTGACCGCTTTCTTCCTCTTTTCTTCTCTCCTGTTCGTGCGAACAAAAACCAGAAGCTCGACCAGAAGCTGCAGCCCACCGTCACCGCTCGTCCCGCCGCCGCACCGCCCGCGCCGTGTCCGTGCGCCCGCCGCTCGCCGTCATCTTGCCGTCTCGCCGTCCGTCGCTCGCTGCAGCACTTCCCCCGAGTGGACCTAGCTTTGTTCGCTCCTTTTCCAGCCCCGTCCGGCCACCTCCGGCCACCGCCTAGCCCCGCCAGACCTCCCCCGCGACCCCCTCGCCCTCCGCCGGCATCCCCTCACCGCCCTAGCTGCCGGAGCAGCCTCGACCAGCCCGTCCAGCAGACCCACGAAGCGGGTATCCAGCACTTCGGGCCCGCTTTTGGGCCGTTTCCCGGCCCCGAACCCGAGCCGTGCTTTGGGAACAATCGTTCCTCGCGTCGCCGCCGTTGGATTGATCCGATTTGCGTGCGATTTGGTGAGTAATCTCACTAATCCTGGATTAGTTGGCTAATTATGCTTAAGGTTGGTTTAGATTTAATTAATTATGTTTAGGTTGTTAGATTATAATAAATTAGCAATTATTAGTCAATTGTGATGCGATTTAGATTGCGCAATTAACAAGTAGACGTGGTCTACTAATTATTGGAAGTGCCTCGGGATTTTTCCCGACCCTTAGTGGGCTCCAATTAGGCTTTTCGGGCCTAAGTGGAATTTTTAGTATTTAAATATTAATTTTCGGAATTAAATTAAATAATTATTTATTTTCCGAAAATTCAACTAAGATGGCCTGGAACTGGAATATTATGCTGATGACCGTGGTGAAGTCCGTTTATTTAATCGGGCTTTAGTTTGAGCTAAATTGAATTTTTAATATTAATTATTTAATTTTCGAAATTAATTAAATAATTATTTATTTTTCGGAAATTAAGATTTTGATGCCCGACGACCGAAATCTTGTGCTGATCGTCGTGGTGCAGTCCGTTTATTTATTTGAGCTCCACGTTGTATGTAATTGAATAAATTGTGATATTTTAGGGATTTACCCTAAATTGATTGGAATTGATTGAGATTGAATTGTTGATTGGTAAATGGCCAAGTATGTTATTCAGTATTTTTAATGCTTTGTTGAGTTGATTTAATTATTTGATTGAGAAATCGTTGGCCATTGGTTGTTGGTATTGAAAGAAGATTGGTAACCACTTGAAAGAGGACACGTGAACTCGATGAATTGGAATGTCACCTAGAAAATGCACGTGAGTTCAGTGGTTGAATATGTCACCTTGGCGAAGAGGTCGCCTGAGAGAATGCACGTGGCTCGGAGACTCGGTATGTCGTCCTGGAGATTGCATGTGACTCGGTGACAGAGTTTGGCATCTAAAAGGGCATGAGGCTCGGTGATCTGATGCGTCACTTTGGTAAGCGAGTACCTTAGAGAATGCACGTGGGTCCAGTATTCGAAATGGCATCTAAAAGGGCATGTGGCTCGGTGATCTGATGCGTCACTTTGGTAAGCGAGTACCTTAGAGATTGCACGTGGGCCCGGGCATCGTAAAAAGGACATGTGGCTCGGTGGCTTGATGTACCACCTTGGCGAAGAGGTCGCCTTAGAGAATGCACGTGGGTCCGAGGTTTGAGGCACGTGGCTCGGAGACTTGGAAGGTCGTCCTGGAGAATGCACGTGGCCTAGCTTTTAAATATCCCAGTGGGGATTGAATTGTATGACATGTAATCGACTAGTTCGATTTGTTTGAAGCGAATGGTTGTTTATTGTGAATTGTACTGACTTGCAGGTGAGATCAGAGGCCAAGGTAAGTCCTCTGCCCTGTGCGTGTTTAGGCAGCTTTTAATATATTGGTTACTAATCGGGCTTAGTGGGGTAGAACTCGCTGAGACGTAGTCTCATCCCAGTTTGGGGAAACCATTTCAGGACCCCGCTGAAGAGCTGAGGAGGAGGAATTCGAGAAGGAGAACTCGGAGGTGAGATCTGAAGAGAAGGACTTTTTGGAAGAAGAAGATAGTCCCAAGAGGGGCCTTGAGTACGGCCCAGATGGATTGAGATGTTATCTTCTTTGATATCTCCATTTTGATGTGAATAGAGTTTAGAATAAAAAGTTGTGAAGTGTTCTGGTTTGTGTTTTGTGTAAAAGTTTGGTTATAAGTTTCAATATGAAAAATATAGCCCTGCTTTTCTATCCTATCGTTTTATTGTCTGGGGATTTTAACTGCTGCCGCATGTGCTTAATAAAAGAAAGGGTCGGCGATACATTGTCCTGAGATATCGCATCATAAAATCGACCAAGGTAGAAGGATGTGTGCGTGCCCGAGGATCGAGGCGTGACAAGTATGGGTGAGCATCACTGACTATCTCGTATCCTCCCTACGAACCTGTGCATATGCTTGCTCAACAGTTGGGAATGGTTGCATTTAGAGAACATCCGCTCTCACTTTGTCTAGATGATCGTCCAACCCATCAAGGAAGACATACACTTGGTCTTCCCGAATGGCAAGACTGTACTACTCAATATCAGTTGGGCATGTCATTGGGTTTGGACGATGGAAGTCGATCTCCCTCCACAAACCCTGAAGATTATTGTAATAAGCCTCAATTGTCTCTCCACCTTGTCTCATTCGAGTCACCCGCCTCTTCAAGTCATAAACTTGGGAGGCATCACTTCCATCAAAGAAGGTTGTCGCAATAGAGTCCCATACCATCTTCGCATTTGGGAAGCGAATAAAATTTCCTATTAATGCAGGATCCATCGAGTTGATTAGCCACCCCTTCACAATCGCATCCTCAGTCTTCCACTTTCAAAATTGAGGATCGGTAGGTGAGGGCTGAGGGAGATCACCATTAATATAACCCAACCTGTCTTTACCGGAGATGAACATCTCCACCACTTGAGACCACAATCCATAATTTGATCCATCCAATTTGACTGAGATTTGTGTAGTGGATGGCTCCTGGGATTGTGTTGATACCTGAGTCGAACTCTGAGTCAAAATCTGTGTCAGCTTCATCGTAAGATTCTCTAGAAGAGAAGCAGTTGTTGAGTTCTCCCCTTGGTCTTGATGAGGTACCTCATCAGCTAGCTTTGTCATGGTTGCCAATCA
Source organism: Eucalyptus camaldulensis (assembly GCA_019915185.1). Lineage (NCBI taxonomy): Eukaryota > Viridiplantae > Streptophyta > Magnoliopsida > Myrtales > Myrtaceae > Eucalyptus > Eucalyptus camaldulensis. The sequence continues at coordinate 47,308,564 of JAHSVA010000010.1, forward strand.
ATATTCCTTCGCAAAGGAATTCTTGGTCAGGTTAGATTAGTGCAACAACAACACAAGTCAATGCTGCGGCAATGATCTAATTTGGTCGGTGCGGCGGCAACACAAGGAAAAACCTAAAGTTGCAGCGGGGATCTGATCCAATGGAAAGAGTGGAAAAAACTAGTGTTCTTGCTCTGATACCATGTTGAAAAATAGATCACTATCATTTTCAGTATATATATTTTTTTTCTTTACAAGGCTATATATTACATAAAACGTTCTATTCAGGAACGCTTGAAAAATAATTTATTAACTAACTGCACTACTAAAAAATGATGGAAACCTTGGTAGCTTGAAATTATGTTTTTTCTAATACCGAAATTATGACACATCTGCAAGAACTCTTTAACATAAGGTATGATTGTTTGATGAAACTAGGTATTACATTCCAAGGATGATAGATTTGAGGTTTAAAAATCATACTCATAAAAGAACTTATGAAACCATCAGTCATTCTACACTGGATCCTACGATAGAATCCTTTAAGAAGAATTAATGGATGTTACTTCTATTGAAAAGAAATGTCACATACAAATGAATTGCGGTAAGTATACAAAATTTGGTTGTCCGAGTGTGAGCTTGTAATCAATAATTTTTTGGTATTGTTTATGAATCAATTACCTATTATAAGCCTATTCAGTTCATAGTGGCTAGATAGTGGGGCAACAAGTTTGTTGTGTTTATCATATGGGAATTAATAAATCTAAAGAAACCAAATCAAGATGAATCATAGCTCACTGTAAAAAATAACGGTAAAGTCGACGTTGAAAATATCATTTTGATTCTAGATTATGTTTTTAATATGATATTAAGAAATACATTTTATGTACTTTCCTTGACACGAGACTTAGTTTCCGTATCTTATTTAAACATGTGTGGCTACTCTTTTGAAAAAAAAAATATTTTTGTGTTCTTTAATTCAAATAAGGTTAAGTACTACATTATATCAAATGAATTGTATAGATTGTGTTTAACTCCCAAAAAAAATACGTCTCATATACGGTTGAAAAATGTTGTTTCCAAAAGATTTCTGCCTAAGGAATAATCTCGCACATGTTTAAAGAAAGAGTAAAAAAGTTGATGAAGTTAATATTCTGTCTATTCTTAATGGTTACCTAAAGATTTCTATAGATTATTGTGGAAGTAAGATGAGTGAGATAAAGTCTGAACCTCTAAATAAATTCGAAATTTTTTCAGACTAAATTTGAAAAATAGTTAGAATAAGTCTTAAAGGTCGTTAAACCTAACCGTGATAGTGAGTATTTGGGCAAATATAACAATACTGAATAGCTTAAAGACTCATTTATCAAATACTTGGTAGATTCTGGGGTAGTGACTTAATTTACTATGCCTGAAAATCCTTAACAAAATTATTTGGCCAAAAGACATAATCGCACCATAATGAACATGGTGATGAGTATTATCAGTAAAACTAATTTATCCAGTCTTTTGTGGGCTGATATTTTGAAAGTAACATTTTTACATACAAAAACGTGTTTCTTACTAAAATTATTCTATTAACTCCTTTTGAGTTTTGGACTAAATGTAAATCTAACTTGAATCATATTAAAATTTAAGGGTGTCCAACAAAAGTGACGCTATATAATTCAATATTAAGTGCGTTGAAATTCATATCCAATCAGAATTGTTTCGTATTTTACCTAGATTGTACAAAGGGATATTGATTTTATGACCCTAATGAAAGTACAAGAATTATGGAATCACTAACGGTAAAGTTTCTAGAGTTTGACATAACTGTAGTCAAACCAAAATGCATGACTAAAGATTCATAGTGATCGCATCAAGTTCGGAAAGCCATTTAACGAATGTCTCCTATTTTGATCCACAATTAATGATACACCGATCTTAAATCGATCTTGTAAAATACCGACGCCTCTTGAAGTTGATCAAATAAATCATCGATCCTAGACAATGAGTACTTATTCTTAATCGTAACTTAATGTAACTATTGATAATCAATGCAAAAACATATCAACCTTACTTTCTTTTTCACAGATAACATTGGTGCATCCCAAAGTGATGCACTAATTTCAACAAAATCTTTATTAAGTAATTCCCGTAGTTGCACCTTTTAACTTTTTCAACTTTGTTACAATCATCCAATAGAGAGCTTCGGAAATAGGTTTTATTCTAGGAGCTTATTCAATGAAAACTTCAACTTTATGCTTCAACGGTATTCTAGCAATTCCTCTAGAAATACATCAGGATTTCCAGGATTACTTCAAACTTTGCTTTTGCTTCTTCTTTTAATTGACTTGCTACAAATGCCAAATATCCTAGGTAACCGACATTAAAAAGACGATGTGTATATGCAGAGATATGTGGCATTAAAAGATTTGCCCCAATTGCAAAGAATCCAAAACTAGGACAATTAAGTGGATTGAACTGGATTATTTTTCGACAATAATCTATATTGGCTCATTGCTTATTAAGTTAATCCTTTCCTAATATAGCATCAAAGTCATACATCGTCAATATGATCAACTCTGCAATTTGATCTCGTCCATTTGTGGTGACCTTATAATCCTTACGTAACAGCGTAGACATTGCATCTTTTAGCAAACGTAGAAACACTAAGGGATATTTCAACTGGCCTAGGGTTTACTTTAATTATTTGTATGAACTGCACATATATGAATGAATGAGTCGTACCCGCGTATCAGCACTATTGTCACATATAAAGATAATACCTGCTATCATGGTCTCGGAAGCCTCGGCTTCCTTTTGTATGACTACATAAACCCGGCCTTGAGCTGGTAGTCTTCAAAAAATTCACTTGCTGCAAGGCTTTGTTTTGTTGTGGTTGTTGCATGGCACCATAAATTGGTGTTGCACAGCCATAGGACACTCCTTATCTTGTGATCTTGTTGTTCACATCCGAAACAAACTCCTTTTAAAGCCCAGCATCGTGCATTCCCATGTAGCCTCCCTCAAGTACAACAAACATCACTTTGATATTGCATCCACATTGCTAGCTAGCATTATTTCTCTTATTCAGAACGACATTCATTTTCCAACTTGCATGGGCCTCTAGTCACAATGAAAGTTAGCTCAAAAGGCTGGATGATTAGGCCATGCCTGGAAAGTTGTCGTTGTTAACTCTGTCAAGTCTTTTTCCACAAGTTGAGCACACTTGTACAAATAATTATAATCCTTAAGGTTCAATGGTACTAATTTTCTCCTAATATCAGATCTCAAGCCATCCCAAAACTTTTTAGCCTTGTCCTCAACTAACCTAGGGGCAAATCTTGAAAATTCTACAAATTTCACTTCGTACTGATCCATCGTCAGATCATTCTGTTGCAATTGCAAGAATTTCATTAATTACTCTTATCTCCAACATAATCCAAATAATACTTCCCGAAAAATGTGTTGACAAAGCCACCCCAAGTGACAATAGTACCAGCCGGGAACACCGTTTCTTTAGATTCCTCCATCAGTGTTTGGCATTTTCTTAGACTAGGCACTTAGTTAGGGCTACCTCGTCAATATCATTGGAATCTAATGATGCAGATTTCTCCATCCCATCGATTCACAATTCTGCCTCTTTAGGATTTTCTACTCCAACAAACATGGGTGGTTTTAATTTCAAGAATTGTTTAATTAGACCTTGCAATGATGTTCACCATTCCCCGAACTAGAGGTAGCTTGCTGTAGTACTTGCTTCTCCATCAAACTTCTGACATTTACAAGCATAAGGGGGATTCCTTCCATCCAAGGATCTTCCTCCGAATTGCCACTAGAGCTCATCTTGTCTTATAAGGCCTACACATATTACTTAACTTAGTGGCTAACTATATAGGAATGGATGTTCCTCATACCTCACAATCAATCAAGGGCAAACACGTGCACTTAGTATATTGCACTCACTCAATCCACTCCACTACTCCAACCACTAAGTGCACCTAATCACTACAAGGGTTATCCTACTTTAATACCAAATACACTGTGACGTCCCAAAAAGTCACCATGACACATGTCTTTCGTTAAAAATATTATTGTTAAGCATGTGGAAGCACAAAATCGTAATGCATGAAAAACGTAATTGGCAAGCTTTCATAATTTACACATACGAATTTTTCCCATTATCAACCCCTCTTCCAAGTATCAATACAAGTACCAAAAGCATTAATTGTAAGAAGGTCTGGTTTTGTCAATTTTGCCCTATACTCTTGCATAAAAAAACTTGCCTATACAAAGTCACATACTAGACTATAGATCAAGAACTTCACCCGTTGCCGTGCCATCATTGCCGTCAAAACCAAGGGAACCATTGAAACTCCTAAGTGGTCCGATCAACTCCCCTTTGATATTCTAGTACTAAGCAACAAATTGATGGGGAATCCATTCTTGAAGCTCCACATTGACCAATACAATGGAACTGCATTAAATGTATACTACTAGCAATTCTGGGACAAGCATATCTTCATATGCACAATCAAAATACATAGGAGTTCTGAAAAGCAATGGCGGCAGGGGATCCATCCTCCACATCTAAAAAAATAAAAAATAAAATAAAAGAGTAAGTCAAGGCCCAATAAATGGAATCTCTAATTCTAAGGTAAGAGATCCTCTTATCACTTAACTTGATACCAATATATATGATCACTGCTAAAGTGTAAAACGTAACTAAAAGGTGGAATGATGTGAGAGACACGAATTACATTTCAATTATAACAATATATGCATAAAAGAGAGACAAAGACATGGATTTATCAACGAGTAGTGACGGTATGTTTATTTCCACATATGAAACAAGCAGCTTTAAAAATATTCCACCCAAGGCTGTTGCACCTTCTTGGAGTCGGAACAAAAAAAATTGATAGATACAAAGCAAAATGCTTTACCAGAAAGGTCTACAAATGATCGGGTAATTTTCCTGAGCAAATAATGATATTGGGAATCGCGTTATGTTTCGTCATTTGATGAGATTGGATGTGATGGTTACTTGAGATACAAAATTTCAAGTAATGGCAGCCCCCTCTTGTGGTTTCACCATGGGCTGTCGGTTGTGGACTACATCGAATTCACGTTTAGTTGGTCATCGTATGTTGTGTTAGATTATGATTGAAACTACATGCATGAAGATTTATGCTAAAAGTTGATTTTGAGTGAGATTGGACAACTAGCTCTACAAGTACCGTAACTCTATTTCTCCAAAAAAACTCAAAAACGCAAGAATAATTTTCGAATCAAATTCCATGTGTTCTAATGGCTACTGAAATTTAAAAGTACAAACTGATTTCTGTAAAAAAAAAAATTAAAAATTTGGTAGTGTCGTGACAAGGCGTGCCATGACTTTTTCAAGCCAAGTTTTCGGGTACTAGGTGTAATTCCCCCAAGTTGAAGGGCTGAATTGTTATTTTACCTAGATATGGAAGGAATTGAACCTAACTGTCTTTATAAACTGAAATTTGTGGTTCGATTTGATTCAGATTACCGGTCTTCAAATCTAAATTAGAAGAGCTGAATGATACTATGGATACAAAGATGATTCCTAAGAATGAGATATTCTTTAACTCGTGTTATGATGCGAAAATTCTTTAAATTGTAGGTTTCTTTCTGCACCAGTACTTCAATACAATGCCCAATTTCACAACGTGATGCCCGTGATGCACCCCGAGTTTCGGGCCTGCTACACGACGTCTCCCAAGGCGATATCGCAGCCACCACTGCTTCTTCCACAGAGTCCCACGTCATTGCCAAGCTGGTCAGAAAGTCGACATCAATGTGCCTCGCAACCTGGTGAGCGTACAGATCCCCTCGCCGTCGGCCATCCCTGCAAGGCAGATGGCCATTATGCGGAGAAAGATTGATCGGAAGGTCTTTTCAATTCGCCAGATTCCGTTACTTGGAGACACATCTAGTAGAATTTAATTGAATGATTGATGACAAATTTCATGCCCGAGGCATTACATCACAGGGCCCAAGATCCCAAATTCGTGATCTCTGTCTTTTTTTTTTTTTTTTTACTGCTCACATTTATATACATTTTCCGTAAGACAAATGAGAAGTATTATGAGCCACCCGGCATCAGTGTATGTTGAGACGAGCTGCCACGACCATCATTTATCCTTTGATGACCTAGTCATCGTCCTCGTCATCATCAATCATGTACCGCTTCCAGAACCAATGCTGCTTCCATACTCTCTCGACCATCAAGTCCACAGGCACGCCCTTCGTCTCGGGCAATAAGAACAATGCAAAGAGCCCCATGACCAGGATCCAAGCAGCGAAGAAGAAGAAGATGCCGGCCTTCATGTGGCACAGCATCGACAGGAAGGCCTGCGCGATAATGAAGGTGAAGAGCATGTTGGAGCTCACGGCGAAGGAGAAACCAGCCGTCCTTGTCTCCAGAGGGAAGGTCTCGCTCGGAATCAGCCACCCGAGCGGACCCCACGACCATGCGAATCCCATCACGAAAACGCACACCAGTACCACCACGACTATCGCCTCGGTGGAGTCGAGAGACCCCGTTGGCTTCAGGTGTAGTAGCAAGAGCACTCCTATAATAATCTGCAACGAGGAGGAAAATTATATGGATTAGAAAGTATAATGCATCGGATCATCCACTCTCCTTCTAATTGAACAGAATTATAAAAGTTTGATGTGATTTTCAGTCGATCGGGATAGAAGAAACATACGAAGACAATGTGAATTACCTGAGTGATGAACATCTGGACACAAGCCTCAAGGAGCAACACCCTCCGGCCAGCCTTGTCCACCGAGTAGATCGACACTAACGTGCTGAAAACGTTCACGAGCCCGGTGATGACCGTAGAGAGCAGCGCAGCATCGTTCCCAAACCCAACTGTCTGGAACAGGACGGGTGCGTAGAACATGATGGCGTTGATCCCGGTGAACTGCTGGAACACCTGCAGCAACATGGCTATGACGAGAGGGGGCCTGCTCGATGGCCTCATGAGCTTGCGGAACGGATGCTTCACTCGCCTTGCAGCCTCACTCGCGGCAACAATTGAATTGAACTCTGCATCGACATTATCGGTGCCACGGATCCTCCTCAGGGTGGCCTTCCCTTGGTCGACCCGGTTGCGCTCGATGAGGCTGGTTGGGGTCTCGCAGATGATGAATGAGCCCACGAGGAGAATCACGGCTGGGACGCCGGCCAGGCCGAGAGAGATCCGCCACCCGTGAGGGTGAATATTGGATGTGAAGTAGTTGATAATGCCCGCGATGAGGATTCCGATTGTAATGAAGAGTTGGAAGCAAATGTTGAGAGCTCCTCTGATTCTGGCAGGAGCTAATTCGGATAGAAAAAGAGGCACCGCCTGATTGCCGAACCCGACACCAAAACCAAGGATGATTCTGCCGAAGACAACCATCGCAATGTTGACGCCGCCGGCTTGGAATCCGATCCCCGCGATGAACAAGAAAGACCCGATCTGCAACGTCGTCCTTCGGCCAAATTTGGAGCACACCCTTGAGGCTACAAAGCTGGCTACGAGAGCAGCAATGTACAGCGAAGATGTGAACAACTGGAGGTACTCGTTGTCGTATTTACAGTAGTTGTCCTCGTGCGCGCGCTTCTTTTTCTCGTACACGGTCATGAAGAATTTCTTCAAGAAGTCATCCATGGCAGTCACTCCACTGAAATTCCAATAAAATCCACATAACCATTTGGAATAGTGGGTAATTTTACAATGACTAATACATTTTGTAATTGAAATTCATAAACTAGCCACTCACAAGTCGAAATGCACTAATATATTATCCTATACCAGAGGCAAAAATGTGATATGATCTTTTCTCTCCTGGAACGAAAAAAAAAAAAAATCTATCTGGGCTCTTTCCATCGTGTATCAATCTTACAAAAGATTTCCATTTCTCCTACCTGAAATTCCAATGTCGTATCCGAACAACATCCCTCCGAAGGCCGCGAGGATCACGCACACGATGACGTAGAAAGTTATCTTCCCATCATGCTCGGGCATTTGGCCTCCATGGCTCACGACAACAGCCGGCATTTTCTCTAGCCTTCTTTTTGGGTGAAAAAGAAGGCGAAAGGGAGAAGCTTAATGAAAACGTATCTGGACAGAACAAAGATGACCAGAGTGAAGAAGCAGAGGGTGAAGATTGAAGAGCTTCAGATTTTGTCCGAATACGAAATCCTCGTGTGCATTGCATGGGGTATTTATAACACGTCAAGAAGGCTGGGAAAGGCTAAATCAAGATTAAATGACAACTAATGGCTATCTGATAATGACGTGGTTTTGCTCTTGATTAGATAATCATCCCTTAAGTGTCGGGCTTTTGCAAGTTAGTTTGAACCGAGGGAGACCTAATTATCGCGGAAGAGGTTGGGGACGTTCAATGAGAATGCTAAAAAGAGAAATTAATCATTCATGGGAATGGAAAGTTTTATCGCTTCGAACAACCAAAATCAAGATTGACACCGAAGAGCACATTCATTTTTTGTTTGAGTTTTCCTGGGGATGAAAGAGTTCATTGTCTAATTTAAGTGCAGACTCATACTTAACCCTTGAATGTATAAACAGAAATAAGTTGAAGAGTTATTGAAAACCTGAATTAAACACTTATCTGGATAAAAAATTTCAGCTTAGGATGCGTTTGTTTGGGGAACATTTCATGAAGAAGGAAAATATTTTCCCAAAAATCATTTTTCAGGAATATTGTTAGTTTTTCTTTGTTTGGAGATATATGACCAAACATGTTTTTAGGTGTTTGGATCTCATTTAGAAAATGATTTCAATATTATAACTTAATCTCAAAAAAGAAAGTTTTAAAATTTTTATTTATTTATTCTTTTTTCTCTTCTTTCTTTTTCCTTCTTCCTCCTCCACTTCCACTTATCACCAGGCTTTGGTGATGGCCATGATAGGCCACTAGTGCCATCGCTGAGGCTTGGCAAGGGCATCTAGGATGAGGTCAAGCTTACCGCAATGAGGCTAGCAAGCTTGACCTTGCCGACTCACGCTGGCTCGGACCTGTGGCTAGTCACTGAGCAGAGGAGGAAGAAGGAAAATAAAAGAAAAAATTTAAAAATTTAAAAATTGATTTTTAAATAAAACAAAAAATTCAATATTAAAAAATTCATGATGAGCAATTTTGGAAAATTTCTCTTTTGTAGGTTTAGGAATTCACTTTTTTTTAATTTTATGCATGAATATTTTTTTTAACCGAAAAGTGTTTTTAGTTGACTAACTAGTTCGGTGAACCAAACGAATGAAAGTTTGGAAAACGAATTCTGAGAAATCTGTTTCCCTCAAATAAATGCACCCTTAGACTCTATTACTTTAGTGGAAATGAATGAAATAAAAAAAATTCTCCCAAAAATGATAACTTGAATTGTTTATAAAATTGAATAAATGAAATATATTTTCACCGTCCATGAAAATGTTTGGACATAAATTGTTGTTGGAAATAAAAATATTTTTCATTAACTATTTTTTAGAGCAATACAAGCGATCATTTTTAGGAATTTTTTTTTTCAAATTATTCATTTTCTACTAAACAAACGGACCTTGCAATTAAGGTGAAGTAATGATGGTGGTAAGAGTTTTCAAATAGGTTTAAGTTGAGGGATGGATATTGCATGTTGCCATAAAAGAGCCCGATAATAAAATAAGTTGGTAAGTTGGTTTAAATAAACGATAACATCAAAATGATTGGATATAAGTCCATAAGTGACTTAAGTAATAGTTCATAACTTGGGACAAATGTTGAAACTCAAATTATATTTGGGTATTCATTTATTACCATGAAAAACTTCAAACCCGTACACTTGTGACAAATTTACCAAAAATTAACTTTTGTATCACAAAAAATTACAGACTAGTACATTTGTGACAAATTAATTCTCTGTTAATTTTCATTAAATTGGATTGATACAAACTAGTACATTTGTGACATACAGAAGGTAAAAAGCCAAATTGATATATCAAATTCAATAGTGACAGTAAAATTTAATGAAAAATAACCTAAGGTAAATTTATTAGAGGTGTACCGGTTTAGAGTTTTTGATGGTTAAAATATTAGTTTAGGGTAAATTTTTTACAGCTATATTAATTTGGAGTTTTTTTTATGATATTAACCCTTGGGTATTTGATTACAAGTTGAGAACTTCAAAATGTCAATAAGCTGGATATATAAAAGTTGTAAGTTGTTACAAAAGCTAGTAATTTCCGAAGTGCACCAATGAGGCTGATGACCAAAAAATGGTCAATAGCTTAATCGGCAAAAAGGTTAGTAGGCAACTTGCACAAGGTTGATAATTTTACTTAACAGTTGGTGACTTTAAAACGTCATCAAGCTACAAAACAAAGATCGGTAAGTTCTTACAAAAGTTAATAAGTTCATAATGACAAAATAGACATATATATGTGCATCAAATAAGAATCAAAAAGTCCGTAAGCAAGTTAAATAAGGTTGGTAACTTTATATAAGAGCTAGTAATTTGAAAATGTCAATAAAGTCTTGCAAACTTTTACAAAAGCTGTCCATTTTAAAAACAACAAAATATATGTTGATAAGTGATTCAAATAAGAGTTGATGACATAAAACAACTGTGTCATTTACCTAAGAAAGTATCATTAGATAACTCAAATAAGATTGGTAATTTGATAGAAGAGTTTTTTTTTTTTTTTTGGGTGACCGAGGAACCACCAGAGACCCCTTTGGAGTCACACCGCCCTCCGATGCCCGGTGGCACCGTCGGAACGTCGTCGCAAGCCACTATTTAGACGGAAACCTCGGGGGAGACTGGCCCAGCAACCCACCGCCGAGGCCCTCCACTTAAATCACGGAATAGAAGAGTTGGTACTATAAAACATCAATAATTCATGAAAATAAATTGGCGAGTTCTCATAAAAATGGCGATTTCAAAATGACCAATATAACCCAAATAGGAGTTGATAATCTAAAATTATTTTGTTACTTTATGGGAAAGAAGTGCATAAGTAACTCAAATTAAGCTTAGTAATTTGATATATAAGTTGCTAACTTTAATTAGTTAGCCATGAAAGACAATCAAATAAATGAGTACTTGTTTCTCACTCTTTCCCGCTAAGACAAAATTTGGTAAGTAATTATAATAAGTATTGATGACTTAAAATTAATCGGTAGCTTAATTGAGAAAAGTTGACAAGTAACTCAAATAAGGTTGGTTTTCACGTAACAGTTGGTAACTGAACATTTAGTAAGCTACGCAAATAAAAACCGGTAAGTCATTATAAAACCTTGTAGGTTCGAAATAGTCAAATGAACGTTAGTCAATGACTCAAATTAGAATTTGTGAGTTAAAGGTTGCTGGTAACTTAATTAGAAAATTTGTTTCATCTCTCTCTAAATTTTAATCTTTTTTGTCTCTTCAACTTCTTGGGGGAGGGATTTGACCTAGATCTCTCCCTCCCTTCTCTACTTTTCCTTTTATCTTCTCTTATTTTCTTTTTTTACTCTCCCGATCTAATTTTAGATTTGGGAGTTTTGCTCCTCCGATTTTATATTTGGGAGTTTTTATTTCCAATCTAATTCTATATTTAAGAGATTTAATGAATAAGTGCTCTACTTCCAATTTAAATAGTATTCACAGGAGCTTTAGTATGCTCGTTCAACGTGTTTAAATTAATTGCAAGAGACACCAAAACTCGAACAATATTAAGTTTTGCAACAGGAGAGAAGTCTCTTGGTAGTCAATTCCATACGCCTGCGTGTACCCCTTTGCTACCAATCATGCCTTGTATCTTTCAATGGACCCATCTGCCTTATATTTGACAGAAAACACCCATTTGCATCCCATTGTTTTCTTTCCCTCAGGTAAGTCCATCAATTCCCACATTCTGTTTTTTTTTTTTTTTGCAATGCATTCATCTCTTCTTCCATAGCCTGAACCCACTGTGGATCCTCCAAATTTTTGTACTCCATTTGGAATTTGAACCGAAGATACAACCAACACGAACTACTTCAATGGTTTAGATAACCTTCCTATTGAGTCATAATTTGCGATGGAATATTTCAATCTCCTTTCTCCAGCATCTGGTGAGTATCGATTTGGGGGCTTTCCCTGATAATGCCTAATAGGTAATTTATATTACATTGACATATTAGATTCATCAAACAAACCAGAAGCAGCAGAGGAGATTACCTCAGGAAAATCCTCATGAACTTGGTCGGCTACTGGAGGGGAAGGGGATTGTTCAACTTGTTCACGTGTGGGTATTTGGCCCTTTGTCGGATCTTGCGAGGCTTCTGTAACTATATCTGTAGCAAATTCACCATCACTAGCACCATATGTCACCTGCTCAACAGTTCCACCATTAACATCAGTCATGCCAGCACCACGGTTGCTCCAACATCAGTCAGAGCCTGCCTAGCCCCGTTATCACTAGTGTCGGAGCTATCATCGACACTACCACCACCCCCAACAACCGCGTCTCTTCCTTCGGGTATACCCCCAGCAATAATCTCCCACCAATTCTCCCTTTCTAGCCAAATCTCCTCCTGAAAGGTAGAATTGGTAGTCGGGTTAAAAAACTCTCCTTCGACAAATGTGACATCCATAGTCACATAAGTTTTTTTAGTAGATGGGTTGTAGCATCGATAGCTCTTTTGATGAGTACCATACCCCAAGAACACACACCGTAAAGCACATGGATCAAGTTTGGTATGTTGGTTCTTTAGAATGTGAACAAATGCAACACATCCAAACATACGAGGAGGAATTGTCAAGACTGATGGCAATGGGATAAATGCAGAGAGTGCTTGTAGAGGCGTACGGAAATCTAGCACTTTCGAGGGCATTCAGTTGAGGAGATGCACCGCCGTGGCAATAACATTATCCCAAAAACGTGAAGGAACATGTCCCTCAATTAAGAGGGTTCAAGCAATCTCGAGAATATGGTGATTCTTCCTTTCGACCACTCCATTCTATTGTGGAGTTTGTGTACACGAGGTCTCATGAATGAGACCATGTTGCTGAAAGTACTCATTGAGATGTCGATTCGCATACTCTCCGCCATTATCACTTCGAAGAACTTGTAGCTCAGCATCAAACTGTGTTTGAACCATCTTGTGAAATACTTTAAACACATTAACCACTTCATCCTTAGTTTTCATCAAGTAAAGCCAAGTCATACGCATGCAATCATCAATGAATATAACAAACCACCGACAACCCGAGATAGTAGTAATAGGAGAAGCACCCCACACATCAAAGTGAACTAACGAAAAAGGCATGTTATTCTTATTCAAACTTATAGGAAAGGAAACACGGTGGCTCTTAGCCAAAATGCAAGTCTGACAACGGAAATCCAACTCTTTTAGATCCAAAAATAATTCAAGATATAGCTTTTTCGTATAGCCAAATGAAGGATGTCCAAATCGTCGATGCCAAAGCCAAATCTGTTTTTCTTTATTGCTAGGTGAACCCTAGACTTGATGCACACTTCCAAACTTGAGATCATCTAAGTAATACGCCCCCCTGGTTTAGTACCACGTCCAATGATCTCCTTCGTGAGGATATCCTGGAAAAGATAGAATTGAGAATACATTAGAACAATACAATTCAAATCTTCAGCTAGCTATCCAACATAAATTAATTTCGTGGTCAATGACAAGACAAGTAAGGTGTTAGGCAATGACAACTGAGGGGAAACCGCAACCACACCAGCCCATGTCATTGGGTATGTATTCCCATTTGCATTTGAGATACTGCATCGTCTTGGTTTTATAATGCTCACAAAATCATTTGGGCTAAAGGTCATATGCTCAGTATCCCCCAAATCGATAACCCATCCATTGCAACTACTGTGATTAGGGAGAACCAGCGCACAACCACAATTACCTTGGATATTACATGAATTGGATGTAGTCGATTGGTCTTGAATTTCAATTTTGGGCACCAAAGACAGCTGAGATTCCATCTTAGCAAAAAAAAAAAAAAAAAACCTTCCATTTTCCACTTTAGTACCCCCTTGTCAGCTTGTTTTCACACCTTCAATTCCTTCCACCACTCTGGATAGCCATGGAGCTTAAAGCATGTCTCTCAAGTATGCTTAGCATTCCCACAGTGTGAGCATCCTCCAAATGAAGTTGTAGTTTGTGAACCGTTATTCGTCCGCCCACCCCCTTGCGTAGCTCCTGATTTATTCATTTGTAGAGTTGGCATTACTAGTGATTCTCAGACACCTGTCTTGCTTCCTCGTGCCACCATGGCAGCAGACCCAAACTTGGAAACAGTATGGGTGAGCATCACTGACTGTCTCGTATCCTCCCTACGAACCCGTGCATATGCTTGCTCGACAGTTGGGAATGGTTGCATTTAAAGAACATCCGCTCTCACTTTGTCTAGATGATCGTCCAACCCATCAAGGAAGACATACACTTGGTCTTCCCGAATGGCAAGACTGTACTACTCAATATCAATTGGGCATGTCATTGGGTTTGGACGACGGAAGTCGATCTCCCTCCACAAACCCTGAAGATTATTGTAATAAGCCTCAATTGTCTCTCCACCTTGTCTCATCCGAGTCACCCGCCTCTTCAAGTCATAAACTTGGGAGGCATCACTTCCATCAAAGAAGGTTGTTGCAACAGAGTCCCATACCATCTTCGCATTTAGGAAGCGAATAAAATTTCCTATTAATGCAGGATCCATTGAGTTGATTAGCCACCCCTTCACAATCGCATCCTCAGTCTTCCACTTTCGAAATTGAGGATCGGTAGGTGAGGGCTGAGGGAGATCACCATTAATATAACCCAACTTGTCTTTACCGGAGATGAACATCTCCACCACTTGAGACCACAATCCATAATTTGATCCATCCAATTTGACTGAGATTTGTGCAATGGATGGCTCCTGGGATTGTGTTGATACCTGAGTCGAACTCTGAGTCAAAATCTGTGTCAGCTTCATCATAAGATTCTCTAGAAGAGAAGCAGTTGTTGAGTTCTCCCCTTGGTCTTGATGAGGTACCTCATCAGTTAGTTTTGTCACGGTTGCCAATCACAATTCCTTCGCAAAGGAATTCCTGGTCAAGTTAGATTAGTGCAACAACAACACAAGTCAATGCTGTGACAATGATCTAATTTGGTCGGTGTGGCGGCAGCACAAGAAAAAACCTAAAGTTGCAGCGGGGATCTGATCCAATGGAAAGAGTGGAAAAAACTAGTGTTCTTGCTCTGATACCATGTTGAAAAATAGACCACTATCATTTTCAGTATATTTTTTTTTTCTTTACAAGGCTATATATTACGTACAAGTACTGCTAGAGTAACAATCGCCTATTAGGTAAAATATTCTCTTTCTATATGCATTACCCCCACAAATCAACTCGCGCAAATATAAATATTTTCCTTTTATACATATCACTCCTACAAATTAGCTCACACCAACAAAAGCAACGTAGCAGTCCACAATCCCAATAACCACTGACATGATAATTCCAACTAGAAATATACAAATGAGGTGGCTTTACATTTAATGGAAGGACTACAAAAGTTGAGGGATTATGTTAAGCCTCAAAGACAACATTAGACAATAAACAAAAGTTTGGGTGCAACAAACTCATTCCTAGAACTAATTGGTAACTTCCGCTAAATAAAGTGGCGTGTAGCTTAAATAAGACTCGTAATTTTAAAGAAGAATTAGAGATTTTAAATCGTTAATGAGCTATGCAAAAAAAAAAAAAAAAACAGTGACAATTAATTCGTGTAGATAATAATTTCGAGACGACCAAACAAACAATGATAATATGATAAGAGAGGTATCATTCAATACGACTTTTTTTACGAAGAATATGGTTGTTAGAAATTTACTGACAAGAAAAACAAAAATACCTTCTTTTCTCAGCCGAAACGTCATAATAGTGCGGTAGATGATAACTAGGAAATCCTAAGTTTAACGTCTCCCTGCTTTTGACCTATAATTAGAGATCATCCGCTTCTAGAACATGCGTACTCCTTTTTAGCGATTAATTAAGTACAATGCGCAACTTAGGGTCTTGACATGATTTTAGCATTGCATACGCTCATAGCTTTGTTCTGGAATGCGATTATGCATCAAGGCAAGAGTAAGATTCGAGTGGGTAGCCTCTAAATTCGACCAACATCTTGAGAACATTAACGATGTTTTGCCACGATGCAACCCCTTCTCTCGATCTATTTTGACAAAGCGAACGAGTGTAGCAATCCAGCCGATTTGGGTGCATGATATCACGATTCATTCGAAACTACTATGGATTAAACATAGTGCAATCTCCAACATCTCACGCGAACAATAAGGTGCCTATTAAGAAAGAATTGAACGAGGTGCGTACACTAACTTGTCCAAGGAATGAGGCTATAGAAGCACCCGTATGAACAAGAGGATCCTCCTTTGCAGGAGCTAGGCCACCCCCAACAGAGCCAACGATCCCGAATATCTGTGGATATTTGACCAAGCATTCCGTGACAAGGCATTACATGACATGGCTCAAGATCGAAAACTTCACGATCTTTTCCATGTTTTTTTTTTTTTTTTGGCTGCTCTCGCCACCGTTTCGCTTGGCACATCAGGCATATGTTGAGACGAGCCACCACGACCATCTTTTATCCTTTGATGAATCATTGTTCTCGTCATCATCAATCATGTACCACTTCCAAAACCAATGCTGCTTCAACTCTCTCGACCATCGAGTCCATGGGCACGCCCTTCTTCTCAGGCAATAAGAACAACGTAAAGAGCCCCATGACCAGGATCCAAGCGGCGAAGAAGATGATGCCGGCCCTCATGTGGCACAGCATCGACAGGAAGGCCTGCGCGATAATGAATTTGAAGAGCCTGTTGGGGTTCACGGCGAAGGAGAAACCAGCCGTCCTCGTCTCCAGAGGGAAGGTCTCGCTCGGAATCAACCACCCGAGCGGACCCCACGACCATGCGAATCCCATCACGAAAATGCACACCAGTACAACCACGACTATCGCCTCGGTAGGGTTGAGAGACCCTGCTGATTTCAGGTGTAGTAGCAAGAGCACTCCTATAATACTGCAACAAGGAGGAAAATTTTATGGATTAGAAAGTATCAACGCATTGGATCAACCTCTCTGCTTCTATCCAACAGGATTACGCAAGTTTGATGTGATTTTCAGTCGATCGCGATTGAAGAAACATGTGAAGACAATGTGAATTACCAGGGTGAACATTTGGACACAAGCCTCAAGGAGCAACATGTAAGACGCAAAAGTGCAACCCAAGATCTCCATAACTAAAAATAAGAACACATATGTAATCATGTAGATAGATTTATGCACCTGATTTGGACCACCATTCTTAATATGGAATAGCGATGATCCAAACTCAAGAACTGTGGTCTAAATCAAGTATGTAAATCTGTCTACATGATTACATATGTGTTCTTATTTCTAGTTATGGAGATCTTGGATTGCACTTTCGCGTCTTACATGTGGTATCAAAGCAGCCATAATCTCAAACTTAAACGCATAGTTTTTTCATGATTTTTGGTGATTTTTGTGATTTTTTGTTCAATAAAAATCAACTTTAATTACAAATCCAAAATGGGTTCATTGGGACGAGCAAAACCGTAGGTAAGGCATCGAGCAAACACCCCACGATCGCTCATGCACCCTCACATGCTCTCACACGTGAGGCGCTACTTGTGTGTGCATCGCAGGCACAAGGGCTGATGTCAGCAACACGTAAGGCTCAACCCAACCCAACTCATTGACTTGACCTAATTAACGGTTGACTAACCCGTTGATCCGACCTAGTCCGACCCATTAACTACCTGACCCGGTTCATTTTTGAACAGACCGGTGGTCAAACCGGTCCAGGCGGCTAGCATGTGTGCAACACACTCCGAACGCACATATGGGCGCATCTAGACTCCGATTGGGGCATTTTTGGAGTCTATGTGCTCGTATGGAAATACTCTACACTGTGATATATTTATTTTTATTTTTAATAATTTATGAATGTAAAAATACATACGGAATCCTAAATACGCGTGTTTTTTGGGTTATTTTAGGGTATTTTTGCGTATTTTCTTGTAATTTTTTATTTTATTTATGATTTTGGAAATACAAGTGCTGGTTTATAGGTATGTCATCACATAGATATTGTGTAGAGTGTGATTCATTTATAATATATAAATTTTAATTTGTATTAATAAATAAAGTAATATAATTGACATAATATGTGATTTTAGTAATAAATTGCCCTTATCACTAAAGTTAAAATCACATGTATATAGTATATGTGAGAAGTAAAGTTTATATCCCTGATATAAAAGAGTTTTAAAGATTTAATTGAGTTGTGACCGTCAAAGTGGCACACTTGATTGGGTTTTAGAAATATCGGTCTCATATAATGATGAGATGCCTCATGTTCTAATGCGTTGTTATACTTCTAAATGAGATAATTGTATATTAGTTCATTGAGAGATAAGTGACATGATGGTGGACGAGTGATCAATCTAGTGGTTCATATACCAAAATGTGATGAATTCATGAAAGTTGAAATATATTCTCATTATTGCTATTATGTGGGAAGTGTAAAAGCATGTCATGTATTCTAACCAAATATGATTATGTGATAATGCATGTAGTTCTCTAAATGTGTATTTGTGTATCGTCAAGTTACACAATAGTCACATGATGCTAATTACATACATTATTTGTTATATTAGTCACCTTATCTGTAATTAATAACTTTATTATTATTAAGGTTTTTACTAGTTCAAACTTTAAGTAGTGGAAATAGGATTTTCTGTTTGGGAAAAGAGTAGTTGGATTTGCTTGTTTTCCATAAAACGTTCTATTCATGAACGCTTGAAAAATAATTTACTAACTAACTGCACTGCTAAAAAATGGTGGAAACCTTGGTAGCTTGAAATTATGTCTTTTCTAATACTGAAATTATGACTCATTTGCAAGAACTCTTTAACATAAGGTATGATTGTTTGATGAAACTAGGTATTACGTTCCAAGGATGATAGATTTGAGGTTTAAAAATCATACTCATAAAAGAACTTATAAAACCGTCAGTCATTCTACACTGGATCCTACAATAGAATCCTTCAAGAAGAATTAATGGCTGTTACTTCTATTTAAAAAAAAAAAAAATGTCACATAAAGATGATATGCGGTAAGTATACAAAATTTGGTTGTCCGAGTGTGAGCTTGTAATCAATATTTTTTTGGTATTGTTTATGAATCAATTACCTATTATAAGCCTATTCAGTTCATAGTGGCTAGATAGTGGGGCAACAGGTTTGTTGTGTTTATCATACCGGAATTAATAAATCTAAAGAAACCAAATCAAGATGAATCATAGCTCACCGTGAAAAATAACGGTAAAGTTGATGTTCAAAATATCATTTTAATTCTAGATTATATTTTTAATATAATATTAAGAAATAAATTTTATGTACTTTCCTTGACACGAGACTTAGTTTCCATATCTTATTTAAACATGTGTGGCTACTCTTTTGAAAAAAAAAATTATTTTTGTGTTCTTTAATTCAAATAAGGTTAAGTATTACATTATATCAAATGAATTGTATAGATTGTGTTTAACTCCCAATGATATATACGTCTCGTATACGGTTGAAAAATGTTGTTTCCAAAAGGTTTCTGCCTAAGGAATAATCTCGCACATGTTTAAAAAAAGAGTAAAAAACTTGATGAAGTTAATATTCTGTCTATTCTTAATGGTTACCTAAACATTTCTATAGATTATTGTGGAAGTAAGATGAGTGAGATAAAATCTGAACCTCTAAATAAATTCGAAATTTTTTCAGACTAAATTTGAAAAACAGTTAGAATAAGTCCTAAAGGTCGTTAAACCTAACCGTGATAGTGAGTATTTTGGCAAACATAGCAATACTGAATAGCTTAAAGACTCATTTATCAAATACTTGGTAGATTCTGGGGTAGTAACTTAATTTACTATAGCTGAAAATCCTTAACAAAATTATTTGGCCAAAAGACATAATTGCACCATAATGAACATGGTAATGAGTATTATTAGTAAAACTAATTTATCCAGTCTTCTGTAGACTGATATTTTGAAAGCAACATTTTTACATACAAAAACGTGTTTCTTACTAAAATTATTCTATTAACTCCTTTTGAGTTTTGGATTAAATGTAAATCTAACTTGAATCATATTAAAATTTAAGGGTGTCCAACAGAAGTGACGCTATATAATTCAATATTAAGTGTGTTGAAATTCAGATCCATTTAGAACTGTTTCGTATTTTACCCAGATTGTACAAAGGGATATCGATTTTTTGACCCTAATGAAAGTACAAGAATTACGGAATCACTAATGGTAAAGTTTCTAGAGTTTGTCATAACTGTAGAGAATAACTACTCTTACAGTATTGAAGATAATAGTGTATTTGCTTATACAAACAATTGTGGAATCTCCTACACCACAGACTAAGCTTGTCGAGGTTCAAGGTACTACCCTTGAGACAACTTCTGATGAAGTTTTTCATGCCTCTTGAGTGCAGAATGAAGAAGTTATAGCTCTGCTCAAGAGATATGTTAAGGAAAAACGATTGGTTATACCACTAGACTATATAATCTATTTATGAGAGCATGACTACGATATCTAATGCATGGTTGATCTAGTGACTTATACAAATGTTGTTTCTTGTCATCAATTAGGTATGTAGTTAGGTGTCATAAAAAACAAGATGCAATTTGTGAAATATTATAGTGTTTGGAATTTATTGACTTGCCTAAAGTTCATGAGCTCATTAGTTGCAAATAGGTGTACAAAACCAAAAGGCATTTCAAATAAATATTATGGAGTTTAAAGTTAAACTGGTGGCCAAAGTTTTCACTCTAAAAAATGGGTGGATGGTGAAGAAATATTTTTTTCTAATTTCTTCTAAAAATTCTTCTAGAGTGAACATAGCATTAATAACTCAGTTTGATATGGAGTTACGCCAAATAGAAATTATCTTTCCAAATGGACACATTGATAACGGAATCTATATAGTGCAACTAGAAGTTTTTGCAGTAAATGATTCAAGTAAACAAGTTTTCAGATAATATTATTAACGTTTTATAATATTGTCACTTCGTTCAGTTGAAAATAAAGAAATTTAGTATATATATATTGTAAAGCCATTAAGAGGAAATTTATTTTTCTCATACTCTGTATACATGATATTTTGCTCGCAAGCAATGATCTTGAATTATTGTATGAGATAAAGTAAATATTATCAAAAAAAAATTTGAAATGAAGGACCTTGAGGCATCTTTTGTCCTTTACAAGATCCACAGGGATTGTTCTTGCCATATATTGGATTTATCTTAAAAGACATTTGCCAATCGTATTTTGGAAATATTCAATATACATCACTACAAGTTAGGAATTGCTCCTGTCATTAAGAGTGATGAACCGAATCTGTTACATTGTCCTTATTTAGATATTGAGAAAATCTAATTAAAATGTGTACCTTATGTCAGTGCACTTGAAAGTATCATATATGCTTAAATTTGCATTAGACTAAACATCACTTTTGTGACATGACTTGTAGGCAAATATTAGTTAAATCCAAGACACGATCATTGAGTTACTACCAATGAATTTTTTGAGGTATTTAAAAAAAGGACAAAAGACTATTTGCTGATTTACAAACATGTTCGAGTCTTGTAGCTAGTAGGATATTTAAATGTAAACTTTGCTGGTGAAATCGACAACAGATTATGTATTTATGTTAGCAAGAAGTATAGTAAATAAAAATATGTCATCTTTTACCATGTAAGCAGGATTTGTAGCATGTTTTTAGGTTGTTACTTAGGCTATTAGGTTACGGAACCTCATTAGGAAATTGATCGTATTTAACTTTATAGATAAATTCATACGGTTATATTGAGACAATAACTTTGTAGTGTTATTTTAACAACAGAGGTCTGAAGGGGTCTAAATATATAGTAGTTAAATTTTTTCATTAAAAAACGGTACAAAATGGTAACATTGTAATAAAGCATATTTTCACAAATGATATGGTTGTGGATCCACTAACTAAAGGACTTCACTCTTTTGTTCTTGAATAAAATGTCATTAATATAAGTTTAGGAACATCATGAGATGCCGTTGTTTAGTGGGAACTGTTTCGGTTTTGCTCTAATAAAGTTTACATTTGTATTTGTTACACTTAATAAATGTTTGATATGTATCAACTTTTGCATTCAATGAAATATTTTTAAATATATCATCATTATATTAAATACATATTGATAAAAATCTCAGGGTATTGCATAAGTCTTGAGTGAATGTTAGGGGAATCTGATTATTAGCCTTTGGCATATATCTTGTTACACATAAAGAAAGATTAACCATAAAGATAAAAAATATGTTGATTCATTGAAACCATAAAGAGGATTCTCTAGTGGTACTAATTTTTCTGACACTTTAGATAAGAGAATGATAATTGACAAATGAAATCTCTCTGTGAGAGTTGTTATCCATTTGTCATACTATCATATTGAAACCATATCAATAAAGTCAAAATCATTCGTGACCATGGAAGCATCTGTGTCTATACATGCAGTTATCACCATGATTCAGTGTTTGAGACTTTATGAAATAGGATTGACTATTAAGAATTATCTCTAGATCAAGGTATGCACATACATTACAATTTCTATTAATATAGCTTGAGTGGGAGAATGTAAGAGTTTTCCTAGTGTTGTCTATATTAATTGATATTGTAATTTACCATTTTATGATGTTGGTCTAAGGTGAGATAGAAGATTTCTTAATTAATCTAATATAAGGCTAGTTAGTATGGACCAAGTTAAATCTCACCCATAATGAGAGAGCCTGGTTAGGAACTCTATAAATAGTGCTCAATGAGATGACCCCTTCACCTTTTAATGTTAGGTAAATGCTCATTTGTGATGATAATTGTGAAAATTAGGATTAAATGAGAAACTTGAAATAGAGTTTCTAACTAAGCCCTCTCATTACGAGTTAGGTTTAACTCGGCTCACGCTAGTTAGTCCCATATTATACTAATTAAAAAACATTATATCTCACCTTAAACTAATCCCATAAAACGGTAAATTACAATATCCACACTAAGAAAACTCTTACATAACACCTTTTGGCCAGCCTTGTCCACCAAGTAGATCGACACTAACGTGCTGAAAACGTTCACGAGCTCAGTGATGACCATCGAGAGCAGCACTGCATTGTTAAACCCGACTATCTGGAATAGGACAAGTGCTTAGAACATGATGGCATTAATCTCGGTGAATTGTTGGAACACCTGCAACAACATGGCTATAACAAGAGGGCGCCTGCTCGACAGCCTCATGAGCTTGCGGAACGGATGCTTCACTCATCTTGTAGCTTCACTGGCAGCAACAATTGAATTGAACTCGGCATTGACGTTATCGGTGCCGCAGATCCTCCTTAGGGTGGCCATCCCTTGGTCGACCCAATTCCGTTTGATGAGGATGGTTGGGGTCTCACAGATGATGAAAGAGCCCATGAGGAGGATCACAGCCGGGATGCCGGCCAAGCCGACTGAGATCCACCACCCATAAAGGTGAATGTTTCATGTGAAGTAGTTGATAATGCCCGCGATAAGGATTCCGATTGTAATGAAGAGTTGGAAGCAGATGTTGAGAGCTCCTGTGATTCTGGCAGGAGCTAATTCGAATAGAAACAAAGGCACAGCCTGATTAGAGAACCCGACACCGCAACCAAGGATGATTCTACTGAAGACGACCATCGCGAGGTTGATGCCACCAGCTTAGAATCTGATCCCTGCAATGAACAAGGACCGATTGGCGACGTCGTCCTTCAACCAAATTTGGAGCACACCTGTTGTTACTGATCAAAACAGTAAACAAGAAATAGAAAACCAGAAGCTATAGTTTTTGAATGAGGAAGAGAAGCACAGAGAAAACATAGCACAAACTTGCGTACGTCAGTTTTCTAAGGAAACTGTCAAGTACAGGACAACTTAAACAAGAACAATAACTGCTTACAAACCACACACACGTGCAGCATATAACTGCACCTAAACGTGCTAATTCACTTCCTAGAAAATAGCAAAAAAACACTAAATGCACTTGGCTGTTTTTTAATAAATAAAAAAACAGAGGAAAACAGAGTAAAACAAAAGACAAAACAGAATACAGTAGAACTGAGACATTATAATCTAACAAACTCCTCGTTAGATCAGTTGCTGCTGCATACTCCAATTTTCTTTCTTAATACTTTAAATCTTCCAGCTTGAAGTGGTTTTGTGAACATATCTGCAAGCTGATCTTCAGATCTACAATAGACTAACTTAACTTCGCCACTTTGTTGCACCTCACGCAGAAAGAAAAATTTGACTTTAAAATGCTTGGTTTTGCCATGGAAAACTGGATTATAAGATATTGCTAAAGCAGCCAGATTATCCACATTAACTTCAATGCAATTACTGGAATTCAACCACAAATCCTTCATTATCTTCTTTAGCCACAAAGCTTGATTTGCAGCTGTAGTAGCTGCTATAAACTCAGCATCTGCAGTAGACTGAGCTACAATCTCTTGCTTTTTAGAACACTAGGAGAAACAAGCAGAACCAAAATTGAAACAATATCCAAACGTACTCTTCATGTCATCTACTGAACCGGCCCAATCACTATCAAAAAATTCTTGCAAATTAAACTTCTGACATTTCTTAAACTTCACACTAAAGAACAATGTTCCTTTGAGATATCTCAAGACCCTTTTTGCTGCAACCAAATGTAACTGACTAAAACTACTCATAAACCTGGATAAAACACTCACAACAAATAGAATATCCGGTCTGGTTGCTGTAAGATACATAAGACACCCAATTAGACTTCTATACATAGAAGCATCTACTGCATCTGTTTCATCATTCTTCTACAGCTTCTCTTTAGCAGCCATAGGAGTGCTTAAACTTCGACAATCTTCCATCTGAAACTTCTTTAGAATTTCCTTCATGTATTTTTTCTGACAGATGAAGATCTCATATGAAGCCTGTTTGACTTCCAGACCCAAAAAATAAGCCATCTTTCCCAAGTCTGACATCTCAAAAACTGCAAATAGATCTTGCTTCACCTTCTCTATCAATTCCATATCATTCCCCGTCACTAATAGATCATCTACATAAAGTGACAAAATTACAACACTATGCTTAACCTTCTTGACATAAAGAGTGAACTCACTTAAGCTTTTTACAAAGCTAAAATCCTGCAAATATCGATCTATCTTCCCATACCAAGCTCTTAGAGCCTGCTTCAATCCATATAGAGCTTTCTTCAACCTATATACACTCTCTTCTTGCCCTTTGATACTGAAGCCTTCAGGTTGTTCAACAAAAATCTCCTCCTCAAGCTCTCCATTCAGAAATGCAGACTTGACATATAACTGAAATATAGGCCACCCCTTCTCTGCTGCAATAGTTAACAGTAGCCTTATTGTATCAAGTAGTGCAACAAGAGCAAATGTTTCAGAATAGTCTACTCCCCATATTTGTGCATAGCCTTTCACCACCAGTCTAGCTTTGTGTTTATTAACAGAACCATCAGGATTAAGTTTTGTTCTAAACACCCACTTAACCCCAATCACATTCTTATCAGATGGTCTGTCAACAAGCTTCCATGTGTGGTTTTTCTGCATCATTGAAATCTCCTCCTGCATTGCTGCAATCCACCTCTGATCCTCCTTAGCTTCCACAAAGTTAGATGGTTCAAGCATTGCCACATTGCTTCTTTCATAGATTTCAGCAAGTGACCTTGTGTCTCTCACTAGTAAATCATCCACACTGTCTTCCAATCCATCTATAACTTCATCAACCTCTACATCTATTGCAGGTTTTTTTCAAACTGTTGCAGTTCTGCACTCTTTCCTTCCATCTAATTCCACTCATCTTCCTCTAGAAAAACAACATCTCTGCTTACAGTCATCTTCCTTGTCATAGGGTGAAAAATTCTATAAGCCTTTGATTGGAGACTGTACCCGATGAAGATTCCAAGCTCTGCTTTCTTATCCAGCTTGTCCCTCTTGACCTCAGGAACACGAGTGTAACACAAACACCCAAAAACCTTCAAATTTTTCACAGAAGGTTTAACATCATACCAGACTTCAAAAGGTGTTGACCTCTCTAAGGCATTTGTGGGCAATCTGTTCAACAGGAACACTACAATATTAGCTGCTTCAGCCCAGAACTTCTTAGGCAACATCTTCTCTCGCATCATACATCTGACCATCTCCATAATACTTCAGTTTTTCCTCTCATTGACTCCATTCTGTTGAGGTGAATAGGGAGCAGTGAACTGCTGCACAATTCATGCTTGCTCACAATTCAACTTAAATTTGTGAGCAGTATAGTTAGAACTATTATTAGGCCTGAGCATTTTAATTTTCTTCCCACTCTGATTCTCAACTAAGGCTTTAAACTTCACAAACATATCAGCAACTTCAGACTTAGCTCGCAGAAAATAAATCCAACTCATCCTAGTCATATCATCAGTGAAGGTAATGAAATACCTGCTACCATTGAGAGAAGACTCAGACATAGGTCCACATAAATCTGTGTGGACTAATTGCAACTTCTCACATGCTCTCCAGCCTCCTCCTTTGAAACGAAATCTGACTTGCTTGCCAAGAAGACAAGTTCTACACTGTGGAAATTCCTCCTCCAAACTTGGCAAGTCATCTGCCAAGCTATTTCTCTACATAAACGACATGCTCTTCCTGTGAACATGCCCAAGTCTTTTATACCATAACTCTGCATTTTCTTCTTTGCACTTTAAAGCCATTTGTGCATCTCTTGTGGCTTGAACATTAAACTCTTGTCCCTCATTGGGATTCTTAGAACTTCTTTGCTATCTGGATTATTAATAAGACATTCCTTCCCTTCGAACTTCACTTTATAGCCCTTCTCAACTAATTGACTAACACTTAACAGATTATGATCAATATTTGGCACAAAAAGAACATCATTGATCAGCTTCACCTCCTGATTTCCTTCAATAGCCACTGTACCCTTCCCTTGCACTTCGATATACTGTCCATTGCCAATTTTGACTCTAGACCTGATTGACCTGTCTAAAATCCTAAACAGCTTCGAATTGCCAGTCATATGATTGGTACAGCCACTATCCACCAGCCATGCATCATTCCCAACAGAAAATTCATAAAAAGAAGCTACAAACAAGTGCTCTTCCTCAGTTTCATTCACTGCTACCTGGGTTTCTCCTACTTGCTGGCAATTTTTCTCTTTGCAGATAGCTTCATATGACCCAACTTGTGACATCTTCTACACCTAGCATCAGGCTTTCTCCAACATCTACAAAACTGATGATTAGTTCCACCACAGTATTGACAAGGCTTTTTGTTCTTCTTCCATTTACTAGACCCACCAGAATTTCCTTCTTTTGCTACAAACTTGGAGTCACCAGCATTTTCTCTAGACTGAATCCACTTCTTCCCTTTGCCTCCATCATTTGATTTCACTCTAGCTTGCAGCACACCCTCTACAAACTCTTCTCTTCTCATCAGCCTTATGTGCTCCTGTGCCTGCAGAGCATTTAACAATTGCTTTATATCAGGTAAGTCTCTTGTATTTTCCAGAGACGCTATGGTGGCTTCGAACTTCTCTGTAAGAGACACTAGGATCTTCTTAACAAGCCTTTCATCCTTCAAGTCAGTCCCTAAAACTCTGATTTTATCAATTATCCCCACTAGCCTATCAGAATATTCTTTCACTAACTCAGACTCTTTCATCTGCTGTCTCTCAAATTCTTTCAAGAGATTCGGCACCTTCATACCTCTTATCTTCTCATCTCCTTCATATTCTTCCTTCAAGAAGTTCCATATGGCCTTTGTAAAGTCACACTTCATAATTCTGGTAAAGATGGTAGGCGAGACAGCAGCATATAGGCAAGATTTTGCCTTGGCTTTTCTTGTGGTTCTCTCTTTATGAAGTTTGATTTGATTCATGGTAGGATTATCTGGAAGTGGAGCAACTTCATAATCATCCTCCACAGCTTCCCACAGATCATGACCCTCCAAAAATGCTGTCATCTTAACAGCCCATGCTTGATAATTCTCTCAAGTAAATACTGGAGAAGCTATCGCAGAGAAACCACTCGACCCTGTCTCCATCACCCTTTTAACTTCTTTACACTTCAATACTTGCTTCACTTCACAGTCCCTCAAGATCATACACGCTCTGATACCACTAGTGTTACTGATCAAAACAGTAAACAAGAAATAGAAAACCAAAAGCTATAGTTTTTGAATAAGGAAGAGAAGCACAGAGAAAACATAACACAAACTTGCGTACGTCAGTTTTCTAAGGAAACTGTCAAGTACAGGACAGCTTAAACAAGAACAATAACTACTTACAAACCACACACACGTGCAGCATACAACTGCACCTAAACGTGCTAATTCACTTCCTAGAAAATAGCAAAAAAACACTAAATGCACTTGGCTGTTAAAAAAAAAAAAAAAAAAAAAAAAAGAGGAAAAAAGAGTAAAAAAAAAAAACAAAACAGAAAACAGCAGACATTATAATCCAACAACACCTTCGAGGCTACAAAGCTGGCTACGAGAGCAGCTATGTACAGCGAAGATGTGAACAACTGGAAGGACTCGTTGTCGTATTTACAATACTCGTGCGCGCGCTTCTTTTTCTCGTACACGGTCATGAAGAATTTCTTCAAGAAGTCATCCATGGCAGTCGCTCCACCTGAAATTCAATAAAATCCACATAAGCATTTGGAAAAGTGGGTAATTTTACAATGACTAATATATTTTGTACTTGGAATTTATAAACTAGCCACTGACAAGTCGAAATTGACTAATACACTATCCTATACCAGAGGCAAAAATGTGATATGATCTTTTCTCTCCTGGAACAAAAAAAAAAAAAATCTGTCTGGGCTCTTTCCATCGTATCAATCTGACGAAAAATGTCCATTTCTCCTATCTGAAATTCCATTGTCGTATCCGAAA
The DNA here is from genome assembly GCA_019915185.1 of Eucalyptus camaldulensis. Taxonomy (NCBI): domain Eukaryota; kingdom Viridiplantae; phylum Streptophyta; class Magnoliopsida; order Myrtales; family Myrtaceae; genus Eucalyptus; species Eucalyptus camaldulensis. The sequence continues at coordinate 47,337,611 of JAHSVA010000010.1, forward strand.
AACATCCCTCCGAAGGCCGCGAGGATCACGCATACGATGACGTAGAAAATTATTTTCCCGTCATGCTTGGGCATTTGGCCGCCATGGCTCACGACAACAGCCGGCATTCTCTCTAGCCTCTTTTTTTTTGGGTGAAAAAGAAAACAAAGGGGAGAGAAGAAGCTTAATCAAAACGTATTTGGAGAGAAAAAAGATGACCAGAGTGAAGAAGAGCCTCAGATTTTGTCGGAATACGAAATCTTTGCGTGCATCGCATGGGGTATTTATAACACGTCAAGAAGGCTGGGAAAGGCTAAGTGAAGATTAAATGACAGCTAATGGCGATCTGATAATGACGTGGTTTTGCTCTTGATTAGACAATCATCCCTTAAGTGTCGGGCTTTTTGATTCGGCCTCGACAAATTGAACAGATTCTGCTGGTTAGTATGACCCAGGAGAGACTTCACCATCGCGGAAGAGGTTGGGGACGTTCAATGAAAATGCTAAAAGGAGAAATTAATTGTTCATGTAAATGAAAGGTTTTATCGCTTCAGACTAAATCAAGATTGACACTGAAGTACGCATTCGTTTTTGGTTAGAATTTTCCAGGAGATGAAAGAGTTCATTGTCTAATTTAAGTGCAGATTTGACGTGGAAATACAAACAGAAGACTGAATACCATAAAGAAACACAAATTATGTCTGCTATGATACGATTACCCCAAACTTTTTTTAAGTCACAAAAAACCCTAAACTTGTCCATTGTAACATAAATACCCCAAACTTTTTTTGTACCATGAAGAAATCCAAACTTATATATGACATTCATGCCCTCTATTTTAGTTCTCTATATGACATTTTTGTCATATCAATATAAGTTCGGAGTTCTGTATAACACAAAAAAAAAAAAAAAGATTCAGTATATTTATGTCATAATGAGCAAGTTTAGGGTCTTCAATGACAAAAAAAGTTGATATGAAAGTTCCTATAACAACACCGAAACAAAGACCGGTAAATTGTTACAAAAGTTAATAACTTCACATTTATGTGTGCATCAAATAAAAATAAATAAGTAAAATATAGTCAATAACACAAAAAGTTGGTAAGCAACTTAAATAAGGTTGGTGATTTGATATGAAAGTTGGTAATTTAAAAATGTCAAAAGGGTAGGCAAACTTTTACAAAAAGCTATTCATTTTAAAACAACAAAATAAATGTTGGTAAATTATTCGAATAAGAGTTGATAACCTAAAACTATCAAGTAATTAAATCAAGAAAATATCATTAGATAACTCAACTAAGGTTGGTAATTTGATATAAGAGTTGGTAATGTAAAACATCAATATGCCACGAAAATAAAAGTTTGTAAGTTTTCGCAACAATGGCGAATTGAAAATGACCAAATAAATATTATTAAATGATCCAAATAGGAGTTGATAATTTAGAATTAGTTTATTTCTTTATGGGACAAAAGTTTGTAAATAACTCAAGTTAAGATTAGTAATTTAATATATTAATTGCTAACTTTAATCGGTCAGCTCTCAAAAACAATCACCTACCCAAAAACTAATTGCTAACTTAGCGGAAATAAAGTTGGTGTGTAAGTTAAATAAGACTGGTGATTTCATAGAAGAATTAGAAATTTTAATAGCTGTCAAGCTACGTAAATAAAAGTCACTAATTAATTTGTATAAATAATAATTTCGAGACAACCTAACTAACAGTGATAATTTTATAAGAGAGTCGATAACTTATAAGTCACCAGACAATACAACTTTTTAACCAAAAGTATACCTTTATAAATTTACTAGCACAAAGAAAAATTACCTTATTTTTTCGACCGAAACGCCATTAGGGTCCGGTAGATGGTAAGTAGGAAATCCTAAGTTTAAATGTCTCCCCGCTTTTGACCTAAAATTAGAGCTTATCCGAATAGTGGACAAGCATCCTCATTTCAGCGGTTAATTAAGTACAGTGCACAACCTAGGGACTCGCGTTTCTCTCAACATAATTTACGCATTGCATACGCCAATAGCTTTGTTCCGAAATGACATTACGCGTGAAGACGAGCAAGCATCCTCTAAACTCAACGAACATCTCGTGAACATTAAGACTTTTTGCCACAACACATCACCTTCTCTTGATCAAATTTTGGCAAAGAGAACGATCCAGCCCGTTTTGCAGCATGATAACGTGAATCAGTCGAAACTATCATGTATTAAACATAGCGCAATCTCCAAACATCTCACGCGATCAATAATCTCTTTCGAGTGCAAAGATAACCACTAAACTCTACGAATTTCGCATGCCGATAAAGAATCTGGAATCGTTGCAAATGATGCCAAACACGGGTTGGAATCCAGAAAGGTCTCTACTCTTTCTTTGTTTTATTTCTGATCTACCTTTCCCAGAATTATATTTTCATTTACAAAAAATATATGAATAATCCTAATTCTATCGGTCGGCATGACTTTATCCCTTCAGTTACCAGATGTCATTTCCTTTCCCTCTCTTTCTTTGGATTGAACTCTTATAATCTAGCTCATGATACATTAGGAAAGAACAGCTATCTGACCAGACGTGGAATTAGATTCCACTGCTGGAAGCATCCAGCCAAATGCTTATAGAAAGACGGAGCCGATGATCCTCCTCAATAGAAAGCCAATAACCGGCGAGCCAAAATTGGAGCGGCTGACCTTTAATGTCATGAAGATGCAGGTTATACTAACTACTTTTCAGGGCCAGAAGCAGAAAGAATTCTGCTTCGCTTCAGTGGAGATACATCATTCCTGTTAGCTTGATGTACGATTTTGGACCAGGAGATCATTCAGAAGTGGATCCTCCATATCCGCAGTCCCATTGACTCTTCTATCAGGGCGTCGACCTCTGCAGAGACATCCAAAACAAAGAAATCAATTAGTATAATAAATGCAGAATTTTCTGAGCTTGGAATATAGAGGGTAGATGAAGAAATTAACTTTTTGAAGCACTTGCAGCGAAGACATGCTTGACATGATGTACAACAATAGCACTCTGTTGCGCAATTAGTATAATAAATGCAGAATTTTCTGAGCTTGGAATATAGAGGGTAGATGAAGAAATTAACTTTTTGAAGCACTTGCAGCGAAGACATGCTTGACATGATGTACAACAATAGCACTCTGTTGCGCTAAGACTACTCCAAGAAAATAACTGCTTGATAAGTATAACGAAACCCAAACCAAAATGATACTTTTCTTACCAAAGAAAATCAGAGTACCATGATGCAATTTAAACAGAGGTGATGAAGAATATAGCCCAAATCTTTGAGGGGAGGCCCCATTTGCTTAGAACAAAACTCTTTAGCTTAAGGTTTTTCCAGGATTAATTTTGCTCTTGCATACAAGAAACTGTCACACACATTTTTCCATCTGAAACAAATTTTCTCCAAAAATTCCCTGGTCATTGTATAGTAGCAAGATGGAGCCATTATTAGTGTAGTTGGTCTCACATTTGATCCAGCACTCCACCTTTACAATGGAGGAGTACCATGTAGCGAAAGATCTGGCTCTTATTTCTGTACCAAGTGATGATACATTTGGATACTTTCTATCAGGGAAAAAAGTGAGTTCTGATCACCCAGTTGATCGATGCTGTGGTTTTCTGATCAGGATGGTACCATAGATTGTGTGGTCAGGTCATCGTAGCCTATGAAAACTGTTAACTTGTAGTATCACAAAGGTAAATAGGCAGCAGTGGACCCAAGCACTTCCAGAAAAATGACATTCTTATTAAAAAAAAAACCATATTGACTTACGGATGCAAGTGAGGCAAAATTTCGACAAAAGTGGTCTTCTTAACCCATTTTTCCATTAAACAAACAAAGACTGAAAAGCCTAAGAAAATCTTGTAAAAAGTTTTGTGGGTAACATAGTCCTGAGTATACATTATTGTTCCCAGTCTCCTTATTGCAAGTGCCAATGTAATGGCATCAAGATTGTATGGTTTTCAATAAAGTTAACTTAAAGTGCAGTTGTTTTCATAAAAGCCAAGCAGAAGAAGAGGTCCCAACGAAACCACTCATAAGAACGTGAAGATGTCACAAGCCTCTGTTTAGCGGAAAATTCTACCTTCCAAAACCAGTGGTCCCACCACAAAAACACAAAAAATAAAAAAAATCCTTTTCATGCAAATCAGTGGAGCCAATTCTCTCCCTCCTCCCTCTTTTCTCAGTTTAACGCATAAATATACATACATCATGTTAAATGAGTAAAGCAACAAAGAGACCTTACACTGGTCGATTGAAGCTCCACTGTATCCAAGTCCTCATTTTCCTGCAATACAAATACATGTTCATCTGTTGAAGTGCCAAGCAAAATTTGCCCACTTGAAAACATGAAGTGGCTATTAACTACATTACCTCTTCAATCAGCAAATCCTTTCTTGTGATCAAACCAATAACATGAGATGCGCGAGGCACCACAAATATATGTCTCAAACCAAGCTGGCGGAAAAGGTTATAAACCTACACAGTCAGCAAGAAGCGACATTTATCAACTCACAGGCCCAATGCTCAAGGATCATAATCTCCAAAATGGAAAAGAAACCTTCACCTTTGTCAGAGACATGTCTTCAGGGACTACATAAGGAGAGGGATTTAAAAATGGTGCTAGATCTATATACATTTCCAAGTCATCAGAGCTTAAATGTATATCATCAATAGACAATCCTCTACTGGTAGCAGGTTTGACAAATTCATTGAAATTGTGCCTGAAATTCACAATTGAAAATAACATTGTTCAAAATTTTCATATAATTGGAGCACTAGAGGGAAGAACATTTGTCAATTTTTGGCTTACCTAATAATCCCAGATCCCTCACAGGGCAATGGACTGTGCTGGAAATCTACTTTAGAGTGCAGAAGCACCAATAAATGGCTGTACCAAGAAATCCAATTCCAATTAACCAACACTCTTCTTATTATGAAGGAACATAATTTACAGACTCATAAGCACACTACCTGCGCAGCATTAACCCTATGACAAGTGTTTCTCCATTTCTTGTATGATCTATTACCTGAGAGAAATTGTTAGTTGAAACATCAGGGAGAACCATCAAACTAAATGGAATGAAGCAGCATAAGCAAAAAAAAAGCACTTCCATACAGGAAAACCATTGTGTTTGTTGCTCCGCAAGATAGATGCTACATCAGAGACCTTGACAACACGCGGCAAGGAAATCACCTTCAGCAACAGAGAAAAAAGGAAACAGCGTTGAGTATTGGAAAATGATATAGGATAAAAATACAAAGCTACAAATATCGCGTGCACCATGCAGCTCAAGTTCTTGGTCATAGAGCAATTTTAATAACTATGCCATGATCAGAACCACGAATCATTATCAAATGCCAGAGGCAGTAAAACTAGTTTTTAATTTATGCCGATCTATTGCTGACCAGAAAGGCAAAATTGACATCCGATTACCTCACAAGCTTTAACTGTTGATGGAATGCCATAAATATCTTGAAACTTTTGTTTCTTACAAGATATAGGAAACAAAATAAATCGTCCATAACATATGATTCCTTGTTTTCATTTACTTGCAAAAACAATATAAAGCAGAAGGCATTAACTTAAATAGTTGGCAAATACTACAAAACCTACTTGTACAGTACGATGAATGACAGTTTTATCTCATATCAATAACAGTGACCAAAATACTAGTTTAAGATAGAGTTCTTCCTCAGGATAATTGGAGGAGAAGCCAGCTAGGGGAATGGGCAGTTAATGGTTGGTATAATAATATTCAATTTCTTGAGCCAAACAGCAATGGCAAAGATTTACACTCTTAAGAATATACACCAGATTGAAAAGCTCAAGTGGGCCAGTAAAAAATTTGAAAAGTACGAGCAGGATGCACATGTGCACATTCCTAACATTAGAGTAATTATGAATTAGACTCTTTTCTAAATCTTATTGGAACTACAATTGTGTGGCCATATGCATTGGAACCAGATGCTGCACGTATTAAAATAATTGTGAGAGTCTTATTGATCACTAGAAGGATGTCCACCTTTTGGCTTCCACAACCCTCTTTCGCTGTCATTTTGCGCATCCGGTATTTAGGTCTTGATTCTAACAATGGAATACCCCTCAACCTGGCCTGCTCTTCATAGAGACCTTCATTAAAAGCATCACCAACAGCCTGCAGCAGAACAGACTTTAGTGTCCTTGCAAAGACACAAACGCAACTCTTTGCAGTACGATGTTGATGTAAGCATACCTTCGATATAAGAAGAACAAGCATGATAAGGGGCAAAAGTTTCAAATTGTTTGTTATTTCAACCATAATGACACAAAGCGACACAGTCATCCGCATTGAACCACCAAGGAAGGAAGCAGCACCCAATAATGCATACCTAGAGAAACAGAAAGTACATGAAAATCAATGAAAACAACAATATACAAATTTGATCTATGTATAAGGACAACAAAATGCTTTCTAATAAGAACACGGTCAGGTATGACTAGAAAGACATGAGAAAATGAAAGTCACATTATAATGAAGGAAGCCCAGCGAATTGTGCCTTTTATGGCATGTGCACTCAATTAGAAGGAAAAAGTTGAGGTTAGGCCTCTCATTAGGAGGCTTGTGCATGATACCCCTGCACTTGGTTGTGGACAGACGTAAAATAGCTAAAAGGAAGGGGAAAGGGAGGAGTGGTCTGAGAGCACAACTTTGCAGAGAAGTCCACAAGCAGTCAGCAGATACCGAAAAGATAGAAGAAGGCCTCCAGTTTTAAGGGAAACAAAACATAGCAAGTTGGAATAAGATGGTATCTCTCCAAAATAGGAGTGCATCTCCGAAAATTGTCACTTCTTTAACCATTAATGGCATTCAACTTGAATCACATGAAATTTTGTGGACAGCATCTTAGTAGATTAAATCCTGACACATATTTCACTGCTAAAGGAGGAGCAAACTGAAAAGTCAGTTGTAAGATAGATAGCCTATATGAAAATGCAAACTCTATTTCCCAGCATTGCTTTTATTCAGCAATGTCAAACAGGCTCTGTGTCAGTATGTTAATATAAGCGTGTTGCAAAACATGTTGCCAAACGCCCTTAACAGTTCAGCCACAGCACAGGCCAGCTCCACCACAACATAAAAGGCCACAACAATGTCAAACAGGCTCTTAAACAGTTTTTTAAGACCATACGGGTGAGTGACCAGTCAAGTCACCGGATCATGGTGTGACCCATTCAACCACTTCGTTATTTTATTTGTGTAAAATATGTGCAAGATGATAAAACAATATTCGGACGTGGCTTATTGGTCTATTGTGTGCATACCATGCACTGAAATCATGCTCCATCCAAGGTTCAAGCTTTTTCTTTACACTGGTTGCATCTTTATTTATAACATCAATTGATTGCAAAGTTCACAAGATTGGAAGGTGAACATGCCTGGATGAGTGGTTCTCACATGGATTTTTCACATAGGAGGCACAGAAATATATGCTTCTCTCGGCAGAGCCAGTTCAACCCGGCTCTCTACACGATTTTCCACAATGAAAGCCAGTCGCCAATGCAACTAGTTGAACCAGCCCACCCGTCCTCTCCGATTTACAATACATTGATTAAACAACAAAAGTGACATTTGTAATTTGAGGAAAACAGCAGTTATTACTATCATTAAATACATTAGTATGCAGGCTTAGTCTAAACATGCCTCGGAATCATTAATTACTTCGAGCTCAAAGTATCATTCAACAACTGCTGCAGCAGATTTACTTCTTTAACAGCACATCAGAAAAAATGATGGCCTCATGCATGTGGAAGTGGGAATCCTCAAATGAAATCAAAAGTACAACTAAACAAGTGAATAGGCTTACGTTCCCTCCTCAATGTTAAGCTTCTTGTAAAAGTTGACAACAAACATGCCAACCAGGCGTCCGTATGTCGATCCTATCATTATTCCAGGAACAAACTGACCAGCAGGAACAGCAGAACCAAATGTGATCACTGCTAACGTATAAAACATAACCTGAAGGTGGCAGGATGTAAAAGAGACAAGTTACTCGGCATGTATTATACCAAAATATGCACAAAATAGAAACAAAGGCATGGATTTATCAGTGTGTAGTGACAGCATGTTTAATTCCAAATTCTATGAAACAAGCAGCTTCAAAAATATTCCACCCAAAGGTGTAACACCTTCTTGTAGTTGGAATGAAAAAAATGATAGATGCAAAGCAAAATGCTTTACCAGAAAGGTCAACAAACTTTGGGCACTGTACTCATGAATTGTCTTTGCACTAAACAAGTTCCTGATGGCATCATCCTGTAACAGTAAAGTCGATTTCATTGATTGGAATCAGTTAAACATAGGTGATTCCATCAGCAGCAAATCTATTCACTACTTTGCCAACAACGATAATTCTACCAAATTTGCAAAATATAGTAGCCTGAAGGATGCACAATTCTGCAAAAGAACATTAAGGCATCAATTAATTTAGAATACCTGAGTGTTAAAGAAAATAGTAGCAAGATCATTGTACTCAGTTTTTCTTCCACAGTAAAACTGCAAACAAATTAAACCCCAAGATTCAGCAAAACCAAAACAATGAGTATACAAAGAGTATATTCCTTGCAAGTGGAGAAACACCATCTATGAGAGGAAGTGTTATCACAGTCAGTAACAAATTCGTTAAGGTGAAATCAGGCAAGCGTTCCTACTTGATTAAGGCAGGATAGCTTAGGCTACAGATGTCAAAAATTTGATTCAATAATAAATCTCGCCCAATCACAGAGATGCAATTGAACACACTGTAACACAAATGAATCTACCTTGAAACATGTTTTGTGTAATAGTTTAGTAAACTAAAAGTTCAGCATTGTAACTTATATTGAAAGGAAGTTACTCATTCAATAAACCATGCTTAGTGATTTCACGAAGCTACAGTGCAGATAGTAACTCGTTATAAGAGGAAAGCACCCTGCCTGGGATAGAGACAGACAAAAATAGTGGAGTAAGGACAGTAGGGAACAGGGGGGAGCCCCGGCAACTCATGCTGAGACTCAATGAAACCTAACAAAATGTTTTTCCTCTTGCAAGTCATCAATTCAATCATACATGTCAAAAAAACTGTCTAGATATAAACAATTAACTAATGATCAGATGAATTATCACAAAGACAACCACCACAGTGATCAAAGAGTTCCTGACCTTACATCTGAATTAACTACTCAAAGCTAACTTGCAGCGCAGAAAGAAAGTCTACCCCATTAACTGCCACATTACAGTTAAGTAACATCGTAAAAATTTACTGGCTCAATATGAGAATTTAGATAGAAAAAATATTATAATCCAATAGATTGGCTTTCACAATTTTTCCAGAAAATGGGGCCAAAAAGATAATTAGCGAATGAAATTTGTCTCAAAAACTAACAACGAGAACGAACTACAACTATGAAACTTTTATATCCGTGGTAGCAGTAATGATTTTTGTGATTCATTCCTCCCCTTCCACTAATGCCTCTCATATAATGAAAGTGATGGCAAAAACAAATTTACCTCCACATAATTTCCATACATTCCTGGAGACCTTGGGCATTCTATACCAGAAGAGGGATCTGTTTCAGGACACGGAGTGCATTTTCGCAGTAATGGTACACCGAAGGATATCACTGATGTTAGCAGAGATATGAGGCATGCTTCAATTATCTGCTCCAAATTTTTTTATGAGATGACGTAAAATGAATATAAGAGGAAAAAGGTCCTGGGCAAGTAGACACTTGGAAAAAATGCACATCATCTCACGTTGAATGTTTACCTTGACACGATTTCCTTTCTTGTGCAGATAATTTCGACGCCAGTGAGTCATATATAGAGTAAGCTGGTTAAATAATGCCCCTGAAAAAAACATCAGCCAGATCAGAGGGCAAAAAGAGGGCATTAACATGAGATCCAACTAGCAAAACACCAACCAAGGAGACCCCCAATAACTCCAATGACAGCCATTGGCAGTAACTCCTGAAATGAGTAATCCTCTTGAGCACTGCAACGGAACATCATTAAAAGTCAATTAGCTAGAAAAACCCGAAAACAATTCTAAGGCTTCACCAGATTAAACAATAAGAACCGACCCTGATATGTCCCATATTATGAATCCACCCGCGCCAAAATGTCCACACTTTCCACTTTTACACCAACCCATTGCAGTTCGTACGACAACAGCAACAATTGCAGAAGTGAAGAAAACACGCCACATAAGTTGACTCCTCCACCTTAGAAAACGCAAAGAGCATAACTCTGGAATGATACTTTGTTCTTGATAGTTCAAAAAATTCATGCATGTAATCCTATCAAGGAAACACAACTTAACCAAGTAAAAGCAGGTGGGCCATTTTACCATGACGTAACTTCTTCCAACGCAAATAGAACGCCACCAACTGGGGCTCTGAAGGCAGCAGCAACTCCAGCAGCACATCCACAGGTAACCTTCGTAAAGTATTGAAAAATTGACAATAAGACAATAGCATTTCAGAGGCAGAACATTGCTACTAGAACAGATTGGGGATTTGAGCTTTAACATGCGCCTTCTCATTTTGATAAGAAAGGAAAAGAATTACACAAGAAAAAGGAAAATCCTGCTCAGCATATAGACAGTGGTAAGTAGTGGATGCCGACACTTCCAATCAGACCAGGCATTCACCATGATTAAACTGATAAAAGAAGGCCCTGATCTTAGTATGGATTATGGACTACAAACATCCAAACTATAACAGAAAAAGGAATAGCGGATGAAGCAGTCGAACAGTTTCAAATTCAATGGTTTCCATTGTCAATCAAGCATAAACAATGAACTTTAGATGTTGCCATAAGAGGTTACTAGCAGAAGCAGGATATCATTAAATATTTTTCTAGTATAAAATGGTGTTTGGGGCAACTAAACTTTGTGTGAGTGTATGTAGCTTCCCTTCAAAATTTAATTTTTATAAATCATGAAAAAGCCCCACAAGAAATCTTGGGTGAGATAAATAAATGAGTCCACACGCCAATAGAAGGAAGGGAAAAAACTATATGCTGTCGAAGAGGTGCCTCTCATCAATCTAAGAGGCCTTAGTAACTTACAAGATCACGGCGATCCCGATCACTCTTGAAGACTTGAAGCCACCTCGAACTCACATGATATTTTGTGGATCCCCCCTGAACTCGGAATCACATTAAAGAAAAAAACGGTGTTCATGACCTTCGGCAAAAACACAACCATGCTTGATCACTTGATCCTTTGTGATTACCAGATAAAATGTAAGATTGCATATAAAGGAGTATCATGGAAAACAGAAAGGACAATATGAGAAATATATCTGAAACACCATCCAACAGATCAGTCTCTGCTTCGGACAATCAATAAGGTTTGCACAAGAACCACCGCTTTAGCAAAACACCAGCTGAGGTCTATTTGGGGCACAAGATATAAAACAACTAGTGATCACACACAGATTCCAGGCCACCAATTATGTTCTTATTTCTAAGAAACAAGACAACCATATCACTAAATTTATAGAAAAGCTGGTTCCTCCAACTATTTGCAGGAAACCATCTGTTATCTACCACATGGTTAATGCAGGCATGGATGCATAAAGCAGCACAACGTGTATTGCTAAACCTACAGCCATAAAATAATTATCTCTCTCTATCAACTTCTTCGATTTCCTCACTTACAGCCCATTACATAAACTCTGATTTTTTCTTTTTCTTCTTTTTTTTTGGGGATCTCACAAAAACTCTGGTTTAATTAATGTCAAAAGTAGAAACATGTAAGGCTACACCAATCCTTAAGCCACACGAGACTAAAATAGAAAGCACATAAGTTGGTCGACAGATAGAGACACCGATACTGAATTTGGCTAATTCAAACACTTTAAATTGCTGAACATGCTCATTAAAGAATAAAGCATCTAAAGAAGTTGTCTATGAAACACGCAGTCAAGGACCATTGCCTTTAATCATATGAAGATACAAAAACCATTCCCAATACAAGTATATGAAAGCATAAAGTGACGATCTAGCCGAATCCTCAGATCATAAAAGATCACAAAATGAATGAAAAAGTGAAAAATTAAGCAGCGCCCTTTGAACAAACAATAAGGTGCTTATTAAGAAAGTGTTGGATGTGGCGTGTGCACTAACTTGTCCAAGCAATGAAGCAATACAAGCACCCGTATGAACAAGAGGACCCTCCTTTCCAAGAGCTAGGCCACCCCCAACAGAGCCAATGCTCCCGAATATCTGTGGAAATTAGAGATTAAGTGATCATTGCAGCCCATTAGAGAAAGTCATAATGTAATTAAACAGCAAACAATTGACAAGTGATTTACCTTTCCAATCAAAGTTCTAAAGAAAAGAATGCCATGTATATCAACTCCTGATAATTGAGTTCAAAACAATGAGTATTCTTGAATAAATGATGCCAAAACATTGTGGAACAACAAAGATACAGAATGCCAATCAAGCATACCATTTAGATAACCCTTAATTTCAGGAATGCCAGAACCAGCAGCTGCTGGTGCGAAATTTGTAACTATATATACAGAAGACAGCACTAGAGCCAAGTTGAATAATACATATATCAGAAAACCAGCGAAATAGGATTTTTGAATTATATTAAATGTCAATTGGAACTTCCATCCAGCAAAGTTCTCGACTGATATATTGATGAAAACAGCAGCTAATCCAGTACCTGAAAGCAAAAAACCGAATAAGAATCGAAATATTTCCACGAAAGTAAACATAAGAAGAAGAAAAATACAGAACGCCGCATAGAAAATACCCATAATAACTCAGAAGCTTTCAGATAGTACGACATCAACTACGTTTACATAGTGAGTAACCATAAAACAGAAATTATTTGAAGTTTCCGTTCAAACCAGTGCAACAACAGCTACAACCATCAGATGCGGCAGCACCCCAAAAGCTTCTACAAGTAGTTCTTTTACTTGTAATTATTGGCAAATTGAACATGTAACAATAAACGGCAAGGAGTTCCATTGAAATTCCAACTGCCTCTTCATTCCAAAAAGGAAAAAGAAAGACTTAACTCTGCAATTAATCCGATCGACCACATCATCAGTTTAATTTACACACTTGAGGAATTCAAGAGGCACTTCACCTACCACCGAAAGCATAGTTCATAGACGTTTTTCAGTTGGCCTAAGAATTAGGTTCAATTCAAGCGCGACATCATATAAAAGCATCCCTAATCTCCAGCCTACCAATAAGAGTTGCAAAATGCACAGATCAGCTTACCAATTCCAATGAGCAAAGCAAAGAACCACTTCACCGCCACTTGATACACAAAATACACCTTCCCTCTTTGCGCCTGCGCTCAAAAAAAAAAAAATCAAACTTTCAGACTCACGTCGAGATCCACACCACCGCGATCCGCCCTTGAGCCGAAAATTCCCCTCCCAAACACAAAAAAAAAAAAAAAAAAAAAAAAAAAAAAAAAACGCAAACCTGCTCTTCTCGGTAGGCATAGTTCTCGATGACCTCGTAGTCGAGGCTCTCGACGCTGCTGCCGTCGCTCTTCTTCGAGATGCCGACCGCGTCGAACTCGCCGTCCTCCGTGTTCGGGAGCCGGGACCAGACGAGCCTGGCCGTCTCCATACCGTTCTGCAGGTGATTCGACAGCATGACGCTCGGGCGACCCCCCGGGGAACCGCAGCCCCCCTTCCCAAAATCCTCGGTTACCCAAAATCAAATTTCACTCCAGAACCCTAAAATCTCTCCCCCCTCAGGCGCCGGCCCCCTCCCCCCGGCACGGATCGCGAGCGCGCGCGGCGGAAGGAAGGGGTGGGGGGAGGATCACGCCCCGGCGCGCGACCCGGGATCGATCGGCGATCGAGCTCTCCGACCGGCCGGCCTAATCGGGGCGGAGATGGAGCGATGGAGAGGCGTGGAATCGCGCGCGACTTCTTCTTCTTCTTCTCTCTCTCTCTCTCTCTGCGACCGCGGGGAGTGGGAGTTGGCTTGTCGTGGGCAATGACGGGGAGCGCACGTCCGAGTCTGCGGCTGTCTTTTTGACCCGTTGTGTACCTGCAGGCGTTTCTGCAGCGCTAGTATTTGACTCCGAATCGGAATTCCATTTGAGCTCTCTTTCCTCGCGACGAACGGGAGACCGACACCCGAACTTCCTCAACTCCCCGATGATTCCCCGATGACGCGATGTTCCACCGAGAACAATGTCTTCGCGAGATCAAGCTTCGGACATTGTTTTTTATTTTCTTAATCTTGCTTTGGAATGTTGCGTGTTTTTTTCTTCTTTTTTGTTTTGGGAAATGTTCGAATATTTTGCATTTAGGATGGCATGCAATTTCGATACGGAAAGATAGAATAATTTCATCCACAGTATTGCCTAAAAGTCGGAATAAACGCTATTTCCAGTGCGATCCACGTATACTTTCTGTGAGTAAAAGCAAAACATAAGGGAAACATTATAAGTTAGATTGTTTCATTTATATTTAAACGTGATAAATCTGTTGTACTAAATTTATATGTTATCTCATTGATGTTATGCCGGTAATTATTTTTTCGAAATAATTTCATATTGTGACTTACGTTTATTTTGTGAAATGTACCGATTTTCTTGAAAACGAAGTTTATACGACCTCATTGAACATGAGAAGCTTGATCTCCATTTTTCAGTTTTGTTTGTGAGTGTTAATTTGGACACGAGATTCTAGTCGTTACCCTCCTATTAGCTATGATCCGTTACATATTATGGACAATTCTAGTAGCTCATTTTTCTTATCTAGTATTACTTGTAATGAAAATTAAATAACAGCCATTTTCGTATGATCATGAATTAAAGAAAATGACAAAATTGTTGGAAAAGGAAAAGGGAAAATCGGCCATTCGAGGTGGGCCTAAAATCTTCGATAGTAGGCCTGGTGATTTATGTAGTTTTACTTTAGCACAAAAAAAGAGACTTATTTAGCAATTTTTAATATATCTAGGCACACGCAAAAACTCCAATTAAATAATTACGTTCGATCATCATCTATAACGACAAATGCGACACGATGGAATCAGTAAGAGCAAAGCGAATCCCCTCGCGTCGTGGGACGTCCATTCTTTTGAAAGTTAGATTTCGTCGGTAGTTGTTTGCTCTGTTTGTCCGGCATGATCAAACCCGACATTCCTCGTGCCTACAGTATATTGCAATGGCGCTAAATTTAGTTACGCGACACCGGCAGCCACGGCGACGACTACAATCGTTAGTCACCGAAGACTAAGAACAACGGATGTTGCGATCGCAAGATGTGCTCACTAAGCCCATGCGTGCTGTCAAGGCCTGAGTGCAACTCAAGGAATGCGGGATTTGGTATGAGGATTACTTACAAACGACTTAGGATGTGTTTGGCTCAACTTTTTTGATGGGTTTTCGGCCTCAAAAGTCTGCTGGAAAAATGCTGGAGTAATTGAGAAATGCTGAAATTAGGGTTAAATAATTTTTTTCTAAAATTACTTTCATCGATTCTTTAGATTTCCAATTTTGTCCCTTGTTGTTATTGTACATCTTCTTTACGTAAGGGTGACCGAGGAGGGTTGATGAGGTCAAATCTGGCTGGCAAAGGGTCAATGAGAGGCCAACAAGGTTGTGCGACCTAGGCAACCATGACCTAAGGTTGCTCAACCTAGGCAACCACCCAAGTAACTGCCTAAGCAATCGTTCTTGCAGGGTTGCCTCAGGGCGCTTGACCCTCGCGAGACGCAAAAATAGTCGCTTGGTTCCCACAACTCAAGTGGCAGTCGCCTGAGGTTGTGAGACCCTAAGCGGCTATCGCCTGGCTGCGCGACCATTGCTAGGGGTCACCCAAGGTTAGGCGACCTCCGCCAAAGGTTGCCGACACCAAATCTAGCTCACCGGTAGCCTAAGCCCCTTGCTAGTTTCGACGAATGGTTGGAGTGTTTTTCAATATAAATGTTTAAAAAATGCAGCCAAAGCCCCCTTCTTTGGCCTAATACTACTTGAATCGAAAATCGTTTTGTTAAAAAATTTCACCCAACACAATTTGTATTTTCCCAAAGGGCTTTAACTTTCAATATTTGCATTACACTAAAGTTCATTTCTAAAGTTGAACCAAGTCCACCCTCAGTACTTGCATGCGAAAATGGAAAATGCTTGTGCTTATTTTTCCTCAGATCTTGGTGATTTTTGCAATTCTCAAAGAGCATACTACTAGTAAAATGGCAAAACTTTCGACATCAGTGCAAAACTTTATTACTATCTAAACCGGTCAAAATTGATCATAAACCTATTTATCAACTCATATATGATGATTTGACCAAAAAAAAGAAAAACTCATATGTGATGGATTAAGTATATTGGATAAGGGGGGGATTATATGGGTTTACAACTTATTAAGACCTAGCCACATTTATGATTCTCGCTTGATTCTCACTCAATCTCACGCTTGCTTACTTCACACTCACTTACTTACTTCACACTTGATCTCACGCTCGCTTACTTCACACTCGCTTACTTACTTCACACTTGATCTCACGCTCGCTTACTTCACACTCTTATTCCAGTTTGGATATGAATTCTCACATTGAGTTAAATATGGGAATGTTCTAGTGATATGAGATAGATATAAGTCAATAGATTTACATTACAAATAAATGGGTTATAAATGGATTAATGGGTTTATTTATTTATTTTTGTCGGTGACTAATGGGTTAATTTGAGTCAAATCATTTATAACCAAATCCAAACCTAACCTCACTCACTCGTTTAACAAATCTATTACACTACATTTGGTTGTCCGGATTTTTAACCATAAAAGGACTACCTAAGATAAGATATGAAATTTAAGAATTTTCTCATATTCTATCCACCTTTAATATCCATTTCATATCATGTACATTAACCATAAAAGGACTACCTAAGATAAGATATGAAATTTTCGCGACACTCTTACCTACTTTATTTTTATTTGATTTTTTATTTTATTTTCCTCTCTTCTTTTAATTAATTTCTTTTTTATTTCTTTATTCCTTTTCCATCATTCTCTAATAAAACTTTATTAAATAGTAAATTGTACCATTATACCTAAAATGCAAAAATACCTAAAATATGTAATTACTATATATTTATAATTACTTATTGAATATATATTTTAAAATAGAATTAAAGTCGAAAATATAAATATAAATAATATTAAATTAAATTAACTAAATTATTATTTTTTGTTAATTTAAGAAGTTTGTCATTCAAAAAAAAAATTCTTATTATGGATGGGATAATTTTATCTCGTATGTATTCTATTTATATTCAACCTTATCATGTCTTAAATAAACATCAAATGTAAAATAAGATAATTTTTTAATCCTATTTTGAATATTATCCTAATTGTTAAACGTAACCTTAGTGCGATGAAATTATCGGACAAGGAATTTGATTTAGCGTATAAATTACAAGCAATGACATCGAAGTTCGTATAAAAAAGTGCCAGGACGTGTGGAGTATCAATTTATCTCTACATGAACGAAGTAATCTGAGTCGTTCGGGGATTTCCAATTTACCATGGATCTCAACGATTTTTCTCTTCTTCATTGCTTATTTTACAAATTCTGAATCCATGGACAAATGTGTAAGTATACTCTCTCTCTCTCTCTCTCTCTCTCTCTCTCTCTCTCTCTCTCTCTCTCTCTCTCTTATTGTGATATTAATCTTCAGATTTTTTATCCAAAATAAATTTGACAAAAATTATCAATTCAGTTGTAAACCTTTCAATTTGGTGATGATCTGATAATTTAGTCTTTCCAACTTATTTTGATAGGAGATCATTGCTACGAAAACTAACCATCATATGTAGCATAACTGATGCTAATATGGATAATTTTCATAATTTAAAAAAAAAATTCTAAATTTCTTTTAATTTTTTTTTCTTTTCCTTTTCTTTCAAATCTGGGCTGTCCCTCACTGACCACCCTTGCTAGCCACTAGATGAGGGCTACAAAGCCTTACCAGCCTTGGGCGAGGGTCGCAAACCTCCCCTAAATTTGGCGAGGGGTTCACAATCCTCACCTATGATCAACAAGGGTCAGTAGGTGACCTTCACCAGACTTGATAAGAAAAAGAAAGAAAGAAAAATAATAAAATTGTTCATATCAGCATCAATCATCTTAGCGATGATGTCAACATTCATATCAATGATTTCTAGCCAACATTAGTCCTAATGACTATATTGGCAGATCATCAAAAGATTTAGACTTAAATTGGCATAAAACTAATACGTTTATGACTTTTTTGGTAATTTTACTAAATAAACTTCTTTAAAAGAGTCAAATATTTTCCATGTATATTTTCTTAATCAATCATGTGTCATTATTGATGTTTTTCCATTATTTAATCATTACAGCCGTGGTTTGTTTAATCTCTCAAATGTTCGAATTTTTTTATTACTAATCGTTGGTGATGGTGGACAAGTGGAACAGCTGGCCTTATTGCGGTGATAGTGGGAGCTCACGATAATGCTGCCGATGTAGTGGCTAGACGGTGGAGGTCAATGGCATAGCGGCGGTAATCCGATCGTTGTTCGTGTTCATCTTGTGTCAATATAAATTTAAATCACGAAATCTAGGATCAGTTCATTGTAAATCGACTAATGTGATATAAATATGATCCGAAAAAAATAATGGATGGACACAACACGACATATGTAACATGATTAAATAACAGGTCGATAGGTTGATGTAGTCACATGACCTCTTAAGACACGAAATCAATCTGTCAACACAAACCCGACATGAAATTTCCTTAGTTGTTTTTGTATTACAAATCATGATAATCCCTTGACAAAATATCATCAAATTAAATTACATAGCATTTTTATGGTCAATATGATATCATTAATTTAAAATAACCATTTAATTAATCGTATCTAAACCAATCCAAGAACAGGTCGTGTCAACACTTACGTATAATCTTAAATGTGTTCTCCGAGTGGTTTTTTTATCCTGACGTACTGGATATTATTAATCATGTCTCATTAGTTAACATGATATTGACCCAACACGATTACCCTTAAAACACACCTGTTAATTCCGGATCATGTTTAAGTCATGTTATTATGCTGTGTCAGAAATCGCCGTCCCTCGCGTAGTGGTGTCGATGAAACAGTTGGAGCACTGAAATGGTGGTGGGTAGCTGCGACGTGGCAATGGTGGTGGTGCCGATAAAGGTGGCAATGAAGTGGGAGAGATGTTGACGATGATGAACGTGGTGATGAACTCTTACACGCAATATCACTTACAAAACAAGGAACAAGCAACCATCACAAACAACATGGAAATACTACTGTTGCTCGGTTTCCATTCGAAATACCGATTTAGCTCTCGGTTATGTGTGATCAGAGAGAATAGAAAACACATCTGAGAATAAATTCGCAATCTAAAGTCTCACCAGCCCGATTCGATCACTGCTCCATTGATTCTGAGAATAACATCCAAACGGATTCATCCATCCCTTTCCGACGTATCCAAGAAAGATGGCGGGACACTAGGCTCTCTCGAAGATTATTGTAGGTGGGACAAAAAAATCACGTTTTATTAGGATGAAGAATTGTTGAACTCGATTATCACGGAATATTTCCCCCACTCATGATACAAGCTTATTTGGAGAGAATAAGGATACGACCGAGATAGAATGCCACATTTGGGTTCTTACAGAAGCCGCACTGTTGTCCCGTCAATCGTTGTAGAATTGTCGATTTTGATTCATGCTCTGGATCATAGCATCTTTTGAGAGGGATCCAAAGAAGAAAGTTCCGCGTACATGTTACTTATGACCTGCGCAAAATACTCCTTTGCCTGAGGCCTCTTTATCTGTCAACCAAGAAAAGAAATGATGAGAGAATTTAACGTGATGGAGGATTCTTCTGACTATTGATCTGTCTTTGAAATCTAACAAGAATCTCAGCTTTCCATGTCTAATGACTTGCCTTAAAAGTTGGCGTAAGAAGCCCGTTCTCTAGTGTAAATGGTTCCAGCACCAATGTCACCGCTTTCGCAAACTCGAAGCCTCTTAACTGAAATATGGAGTAAATTTCAAGTCTTAAAATCAGTTCCTTGTTCAAGTTGTCATGATATTCAAACCTGATTCGAGCTGTGAGAATGGAAAAAAAGGATATCAGTAAATCTGGTACACTTTAGGGGGTACTTGCCTGTGCTTCTCTACCAACAGCATCCATGTCAGCAAGAACAGCGGATCTTGCTCTTGGATCGTTGCACAGTTGTCCTAAATCTGCATACTGCAGTTTAACAATCACGGAAGCATAAGTCTGTATGCAGTTTTCTACCCACAGCCCACTGTACATCATCCAAGCAGACAAAAATACAGAGGCAAAATACATGTAGCAAGTTCTAGCAATATAATTAATCCTTTCATGTCGGTCCATTCTTTCACTTTCATGCCTGTGTTTTCCTCTTGGGGTGTTTATACATTACGCGAGATATTTTAACAAGCAAAACAAAAACATGCACTCGTTCTCCACCAAAAATCAATTGTTTAACAAATCTGTCATCCTACATAAACGTAGACATTGTTCTTTTTTTTTTCTTTTTTTCTTTTGGGGGGGGGGGGGGGGGGGGGTTCGCTCAATCTTTCAGCAAAACACACCAGTAAAATAGCCAGCTATATCTTAGAACACTATCAAGCAAACAAACCAAGCAAGAAGTACCAACTTCACAATTGCAAACACTTGGTATTCCTTTAATTAAAACCAAACAAAAAATTGGACAAATCACCTTGATTCCCTCAGAAGCAGCCCATGCTTTCAATGCATCTGGGTCAACAGAGACAATTGCTACCAAAGAAGAGTTCAGGCTGTCACCTATTACAAGCAAACAGATAGGTTTCTCAGTGATCCTCGAAGTAGAAGGAAGTGCTGAGAGAGGAGAGGGGTTGGGGTTGTCATTCATATTATACCATCTTACCATAAATAAAACACTGTGCGACGAACTGGCACTTCGCATAAACATTCTCGATTTTCTCAGGAGCAATGTACTCTCCCTGCGCTAATTTGAAGATGTTCTTTTTCCTGTAAAAGCAAAAATTACTTGGAGAAACTTCTTCCCCATAATCCATCTTCAACACAGCAATCTTAGGTCCTAGCCACTACAAATGGAACTCTAAAACCCTTTCTGTGCTCATTGTATAGTGGGTTTGGTTTGGTCTAAAACCAAACCAAAGCTCTTCTTGAATATTTAAGGCGATAGTAAACCCTATTATTTATCTCTTTATACTTAAAGAGTGAGACGCTCAACTATACACCGTTTATTTCAGAACGGGCTGGTTGATTTGTCAAATGAGAAAGTTACAATATTATATGATCCCACCTGTCGATGATCTTGAGATGGCCTCCAGGCAACCACAATCCTATGTCTCCGGTATGAAGCCATCCATCTTCATCAATTACTTCTCTCCTACAAAATTCAGCGTATACAACACTTTCTTGAAAAAGTAACTAAACTTAGAATATCGAACCAAAGTAGATAACATACGTCTGCACTTCATCTTTAAGATAGCCTTTAAAAATGATGGGACCCCTGACACAGATTTCACCACGCGGATATGGCTGATCCTCAGAAGTGTAATTCATCTCTGGAACGTCCACAAGTTTAATTTCTGAAACAGAGAAACTTTGTCATCTCAACCCAAAAAAAGAATAGGGAGGGGATAGAAAAATTAAGATTCATAAAGAAACCCAATCTAAGACACTGTTTCTACTCCATGAATTAATTCGTGCTAACTATATGGCCCAAAATCTCGGGAAATTAACTATCAGTAACAAACAAGAAACACGTTGAGATAATCATTAGTCCTACAAAGGTAATAGGGTGGTGAACTCATGCAAAATTTCACAATAAACCATTTGTTTTCAATTTCACACAGGAAATCGCCAAAACTCTCGACGAACACGTTAATTGCCAGAATTTAATGTCTTCACTCTTTAATACCACAACAGTACAACAATTTATAACTCTCGACTCGACACCCAAGAATACAACCTGAATAAATGTAATATATCTGTCTCGCAATCCAACTAAAACAGGACCAACCAAGCAGAAACAATTGTTTTGGGGGGCTAAAAAGCAGAAATAAGACAATTGCATAGCATTTGAGAACATTTTCTGGGATCTAGTCGATAGTAAAAGTAATGCAAGTAGAAGCAACAGTGTCATAATGCTAATTATGTGATGTAAGCAATGTCAAGTGCAATAACAAATGTTCAATGACAGTAATGTCACCGATTCTCCACATACCGCAGGCTGGATTAGGAGAACCAACATGACCAGTTAGGTTGTCACCCTCATCCATAGCACTTATAACACAAGAAGTCTCTGTCATTCCATATCCTTCAGATACCCGACCACCAAAGCAACTGAAGAGAAATCCAATATGCCCATCAAAACAACAGCAGAATGATCTATACATCTATAATTGTACAAGATCACTCCTCTAATTACTGAGGTGCACGATGACAAATTGTCTCTTGAAATTCTTAAGAAGACAGAAAACAAAAATGTTCTTTAAATAATATGAAACCTGGATTTGTCTATCACCACAAAGAAATGAAGAGGAAAGTTCAGAAAATGCTGGCAAAGATAGATTCATCAAAACAATTTGGCAAAAAAAAATTCATCAACATGGTTTTGAAGCCATCCATCAATAACTCAACTTTCATCCAATGACCAAAAAAATAAGTTCATCGAATCATTTAGGCAAAAATACCAATGAAACATGCCTCATTCACCCAATGACCACTTACATACCAAACTAAAATTCACATTTATTGGTCTTCAATGATGTTGGCAATAATGAAAGAAGTGAAGAAATTGCTTTCTGTTTCAAATGTTTTCATTATCATCAATTAAGTATATGATCCACATGAAGTGAACAAGCTAATTAGCTAGTATACTAATATAAGAAGTGTAGCACTTCTGTCAGTAGAAGGTGAACGAAAATTCCCAGAAAAGAAGCTGACTTACATCTTTAAGAACTCCATCACATCAGGAGACAAGGGAGAAGCACCCGATGTCATAAAACGTACCCTTCCACCAAGCTTTTCCCTAATCTTGTTGAAAACCAATCTATCCCACATGGGAGATGGGTTCTTGCCTGAAATTATTTTGCAGAAACTAATAAGCTTTTTAGTTGATAGGTACACAAGAATCTCCTTGTGAGGGAACCAGGGGTTGCAAACTTCACAAAGAGAATTGACAAAGCTCCACAAAAATCAAAAGCAATTCTAAGAAATTTACAAGGCAGATAAATCAAGTATACAGTTTCTCAGTAATGGAAAATAATTGCATACGTCAGGTTTTTAAAAATTACAGAGAGAAGGGGCAGTAAACATCCAATAACAGGTATCAAAACAAATTCCAACTCATGCCTTGTAGCAAATTGCCAGGTGGAACAATGAAACACATTAAAATCCTCTGGGGGTGATGACTACTTATCTTTTAGTAAATTTTACGCCTCTAAACTTTGTTGGGGTGTTCATATAGTTGAACAAGCAATATCCTTCACGGGCCTAAAAGTTCTGTCTCTTTAGCTGTCCTCCACATAGGTAAAAGATGGTTTTTCCATTTCCCTTCCTTTCTTGGCTTTTCATTCTTTAGCTAAAAATGTTCATCTTTAGAATTCAGAAACAGTTCACAAAAAAGCCTTCAAGGTGAAACCTTAAGAGATGAACACAATAAAGTTAGGAAAATTTATTCTAGATGGCTTTTTTACCATTCAACATCGCCTGCTTCTTGGCATTGTATGCCGCATTAAATAGCCTCTCCCTCAGTCCACCAGATGTTTTCACAGCATTCATAATACTGCACGGTTTAGGCACTCATTAAATTGACTGATGGACTATGCATGTGACATTAATTAAGGTACTTCCCATCTTACCCAGCATATATCCTATTGTACAAGCGAGGTACGCTGCAAAATACAGTGGGTCTTAGGGCAGCCATATCATCCATTAATTTCAGATTGTCCTGTACAGAGAAAGATGGGAGCATATATGGCCACTCTTAAATCTCTTAAATAAAGGATGCACAGAATAAAATGTCAAGCCACTAAAAGCAAAAAATGCAAGTGTAATACAAAAATGTTAGTTTTTCTACAATTGCTGATGGCTATAACGAATAACTTCACGAAAAAAATGGTCTATCCTATAATGAACCGTGAAGCTCAATGGCATGTCTCTGCTTTCTTAAAAAGTTATCTAATACCAACATGAAAATGGTACATAATATGCGAGTGCAGAAATATATCACATCTTAACCATTAACTTTACGACAGCACTCCATGTATTCGGATATGTTTCCACACCATGTGAATGTATATATGAATTATCACATTCACAAAAAAATAGATGTATGGTGAAGCAAGTTCCTTATTCTGAGAAAGTATTAGCTCATCAAACTGACAGCTTCCCTCTCAAATTGAGATCATATCTCAACTTAGAAACGATTGAGTCAAGGAGAATAAGGAGGACGAAAAAGGGCAAAAAAAGAGGAAAAAATGAGTAAACTGTTAAATTTGACTACTCATCCCTCTGTAATAGATGCTTCAGAAATGTATGCAGTCAAGTCGATAGTTCTACAAACTAATGGATTGGATCAAATCAAAATTTGTGGCAACAACCAGGCAAAGATGAACTGTCTTCATACGATATGCAACTTCAATGATTTATATGAAAGAAAGATCGATATTGACTATTGATTCTCTGTGTGTCTGCAGCAGTGTCTCCCACATTGGCAGAGAAAATCTCAGTAACCTAAGAAAATCTGCAACATGGCTCTCCCATGTGCCTAATGAACTACTTCCAAGTTAAATTCTTACACAGCCCTGTACTCAAGCAGGTGGTTCCAAAGGGAACCTTCCCAATGAAAATGCCAATACATTGGATCCAAAAAAGCATTCGAGGCCTTTAGTTAAATTCATCAATTACCCCCACCGACTAACAATCTGTTCTTGAACAGCAAATACCGACTTTGTTCCCTTACAACTCACACTTTTCTTTCTTCTCCTATAATCACCTCATCAATAGTATGAAACTTCTAATATCACAAACATCAAAACAAACATGTTGACATGTATCATTCACTAGAAGTACTAGAAAAATTAACTAATTAGTAATGTCTCAATAAGCTTACCCCCTGGTAGAATCCAACGGCAACTCCAAAATAAGCTGTCATGACTTGGTTCACTCTTTCATAGATATGTGCCAGTGGAAGATATGATATGTAGCTGCACAAATAAAAGGTCATAAGAGCAAAAACAGAACAGGTAATTAAAAGGTGGCGAACAAGATGACCATATGCCACATACTAAACAGAAAGCCCACTACTTACACATCAGAAGGATAGAATTCGGTACCACAAGTGGCCCCAGCAACATTTGCTATTAAATTGCCATGGGTCAGTACAGCTCCCTAAGCAGTTAGCACAAGAAACAAGGAGTCACCTTAAGTATTTTACTATTACAAGGATCAAAGCTTGAACAGAAGGACCAGAAATTCACTGAAAGCGTATTTACCTTAGGTGTTCCAGTTGTACCACTTGTGTAACAAATTGTAGCAACATCATCTGGTTTCGGTGGGCAGAATGGCTGGATGCTACTATGACCCTAACAATTATACATAATTAAGAGAAATGGCTTGCTCAGGAAAACATATATTAATCATAGTACAAGATTGGGAGTCACAGTGACAGATAAAGTAAATAAATGTGCAAATATAATGATGAACTCTTTCTCGAGATACTGGAAACAGGCAAATTCCATGTGATCAGAGATGATTTCCTGAGTCATCAAAAATGCTTATACGTGTACGAAGAAATCCCCAGTCTTCTCCATGGCCATTAGGAACAAATCACTGTCGACATGGAGCTTACTAAAGTTAAGAATCATGGCTTCAAGTACACTCACTATCCTCTGTCAAGAAATTATTTACAGCATGGCACTCAATCTCATTGTTTTTCCATAAACTATTATTCCCCCAGCAAAGGCTTGATGGTTCTATAGTTTTCAACTTTCAGATAGACAATCCTAAATGTAGTAAGTATTATTTGGAACCACGCCTAAGGATGTCAGAGAGCTTTATAATTATGGTGAGTTCACTACGGAAGGTAAGATCAACTTGATGGACTATCTTCAGGATTGACACAAATAATTATAGATCAGCTTAACTTTCATTTTACAAAAGAAATGTATTGTCTCAAATTATGTCATACCTGACTAAGTAGTTTGGAATATGTTAAGACTTTTACTCCAGTTGTAGATGGAAGTGACGGAATCTGGTCATCTATGCCTCCAACAACCTATGAGACAAACAAGCATAAGGTTAGAAGAAGATAAAACAGTTTAAATACCTGGACGCATATTACCATCTCTTGCCGGTTAAATAGAAGAGTAGGCTCAGTTAATTACCACTATAAGGCGTACAGTGGGAATCTCAGAAAGGAAGCTCAACAACTGCAAATTCAGCATTAACACAAAGGAAAGTGAGGACAACAGAAATCAGCAACTAAATACAAATGAAGCAGAATTCAGAGAGAGCAATCAGAACATATAAGGCAATATGACCACTAGCAAGAAGAGGGCACACTCCCCTATTTCATCCACAAACCATCCAGCACCAATGGGACCAATTTATAATACTAGTCAATTCCAGTTTTAAGACCAATTCAAATAAACAGTGATCACCCAGACAGAAGAGGGATGGACTAACCACATTGAGTGTTTGGGGAACACAAAAGATGGCTTGTACTGCAGCATGGTTCACAATATACTTGACAGCATCCGGTCCTGCAAAGATAGAAATGAAGATATGTTCAGTAGAAAAGATAAATATGGAGTAATCAGGCTTCAAACAGAGCTGGTGACAAGCAAGTGTATACCTAGAGTGTCATATAGAGGAACAGAAATGTAAGAGTATGCTGAGCACGCATGATCAGTAATCACCCACTCTGGTCTGTTAATAAAGTACAATCCTATTGAAGATCCCTGAAAATAAACACACACACACACACATATATATATATATATATATATATATATATATATATATATATATCAATTTCAGAGTTAACATTGCAAGAGAAAAGTCGAGTACATGCTTCCAAGTTGAGGTAGAATAGAAATAACTAAGATTGGAGCAAATAGTTCACCTTTGGAATACCATGATATATTAGCCCGGAACCTAAAGCTGCTCGAGCAGTGCCTGCCTCTCCATATGTCATCCATTTGTACCTTTCAGCATATATTTGAATAATGTCACTAAAGAATACCAACGCCAAACAGCAACCTATTCATAGATATAAGGAAAGCAAAGGCTATGCTTACTCTCCAACAGTTCCATCTACCCGCACTCGAGTACCCAGATATTTGTAATCTCGAAAAGTTTCTACGGAATGCCTGTATGACCATTTCCAGAGAGAACATGTTAGATTATTTTCTCAACAAAATGAATGCAAAGAAGGATCATACGGTACCCGAGTCACAAGAGAAAAAGGAAAAGATAGCAGTCTGAAAACATTTCGAGCTAACAACATGGAAGAATGAAAAGCTTTAACCCAGCAAATGGGGACTGCTTACACAAAATTATCATGCAGTGTACCAATTTCGGGATGATTAGGGAATCTGCTCACAAGCTTCAAAGGAGAACGAACAGATCTGTCATCAGTCAATCAAACTTTAGCTTAGTGGGACAAAGCAATACAGCAAAGACTTGAAGACATATATAACAACATACCGGTACACATTCCACTTTCCAGTCTGCAATTTCTCTGGAAGCACAACGCTATACCCTTGCTCTGCTCAGAGTACAATATGAGCAACTGATATGATTAATGGCAGTATGAGACAATACTAACTAAAGCACTCTCATTTTATATAAGCCGGCAACTAGCAAGGATAAAATAGCCAATATTTCAGCACATGACAATGAATGAACAAGCCATTACACTATTTTGAAATAGACATGCTGGATTATTAACTTGAAAAACAGGCAGGACTTGGTCACCTCAAAATACAGAACTTCAAAAAAGTAATGCACACATCATGTAATTCGACAATACAGAGGCCACCCCAAAGGCTATCAATTTGTCAGACTTTCTAGTACGGCACATATGTACTAGCCCTACGCAACATGATAAGGTTGATGCACCTTGTTTCCACAGCAATAAGCCAGAGGAGAAAAAGTATTAAATGATTCTGAAATTATTCCCCAAATACCAACTAATTGATAGGCTATACCAGATTAGTTGTGTATGTGCATCTCTTATCAACATACGAACAACAATTGGATATTCTTCCTAACCAACCAACTAATGCAGCAGTGGTTGCATGTGTGTATCGTTTTATAAAAGCTAACGATCCTACACAACACTTGTAGACACTTCCAGCCTGTGAGAACTGAAAAACCATTCAATGGCCGCTTCAAAATCCTCCAGTTAACTGGCAAGTCAACTAAATTGTGGCACTCCACGTAGCCTCTATCATAAAGATAAGATGCAGGTCAGGAAGCAACATTCGGGACCATTCTGAAAGGATACTGACATTAATGCGCAACATGAAAAACTCCATACAGAGAGCCAGTCTTGCTGCGTCTGTCAATGCTTCACTAGAAACACTTCTCACATCATTACGTGGACAGTGCAATGACCACGACTCGCCTCCTAAAATATGACATCAAAATGAAATGCAGCTCACATTTCTCGTCCTGATGTCCTCCCCTATTAATATCCATCTTGTTCTTTCAAGAGGGCTCCAGGGAAAAAGGTCGCCAGTGCAAAAAAAGGTTGCACCCTACATTGCCCTTTTGTTCACCAGAGGTGAAACCAATCATTATGAACACAAAGGCACTTCACGTTCAGGAAAGCAAACCTCTTCCCAGGGAGGATATCATTCGACGTGAATTCAAGTAAAGATACCCCGTACAACAACAATCCCACACAAATTGTAATCCAGAACCTGAACTAACTCCACGGTTTTAACAATGCAAAAAGTCCATTTACAAACAAAGATCCACAACACTTCAATTATTCAAGGCAATCCCCAAAAAAGGAAAAAAACAAAGAGTCAGTCGGGTCGTTCAGAAACCAATGTAAGTGGGATGATCAACCTCGATGCCTTCCAATAACCAAAAAGAAAAGCTTTTCCACGACTCGAACGACCCCACAGATACCACTAAAAAGGCAATTCGCGTTATACCGAAAGTGGAGGCAGCGAATCGTACCCCACTACACATGACAGATCAATGCCTAAAGCAAATCCAAACCAACGAAAGAACAAGAAGCGCCAATCATCAATCTGCCGAGTTACCCTGAATCCAAAAAGAGCGAGTTGCATTCGCGGCCTCCTCTCGAGCAGCAATAAAAAAAAAAAAATTAAACAAAAAAAAGACCACGACATAAAACAAAATCGAATCTTCAACAAGTAACAACGCCGCCTCTAAATCGTGCCGAACCAGATCGAAAGCGACCTCATTCAACGCCAGCTCGCTCATCTCCGAGAGAGAGAGAGAGAGAGAGACCACGACCGCAGCAGCGCCGAGAAGCCGCCGCTTCACGTCTGCTCGGACGCAACAAACTCAATGGGGAGAGCTTCAACAGTTGCACGCAGCTCACCTGAGAAGAACTCGCCGGCCGTGGGGCCCGCGGCGAGCCTCGAGCCACCGGAGCCACCGTCGGCAGCGGAGGCGGCGAGGTGGCGGCGGACGGCGCGGAGGCGCCGCTGAGCTGGCGACGAAGCGTCCATGGAAGAGATGTTTTTGCTGATCCGAACGTCGCGGGGGGGGAATGGAGATTTTCTTCACGTTCGCTGTTCCTTCGTCCCTCTCGATATTTTTTTTCCCGGTGACGTGCTCCGCTTTCCGTCGGTTTCCAGGGAAAATTATCGGGAGCGAGAAAATCCGGTACGGCACGCGTTTCGAAGCAGGAAAAATGAAATAAATAATTAAATGCGAGAGAGAACGAGGATGGGATGCTGAAAACGACGAGGACTAACTCACGTACGTGGTCGTGGCGATTAATCAGGACGTCGCTTTTATCCTTAGCATTTATTCGGGATTTTTTTTTATTTTGGTTTTTTGCGTACCGGAAGAAATGCATTTTCCGCGTTCATTTAGTACGTTGCCTTTCTTAGATGGAAACTTATGGTCCTTTCTAATGTTTCACTGTTTTAGACCCACGAAAAAAGCCGATATTAAATTGATGGGCACGCTTTTATCATCGCATTTTTTTCTGGAATATTTTCATTATGATTTTTGCATGCCATAAAAAAAATGCATTTTTCATGTCCATTTTGTACGTTCCTTTTTCTTAATTGAAAATATATGATCGTTTCTAATTATTCACGGTTTCATAATTGTCTCAATAAACTCGCGAAAAAAAAGCCGATACTTCGATAGACGTGTAAACTCATTTTGCAAGAGCATTACATGAGCGCAAGGTTTCAAGGCCATCCCTCATTTTGCAAGAGCAATTCCATTATCTTATTGCAATTGATGTAATGCTCACTTGAAGTGCTCTTTTATCCCCTGCTCATTTGGAAGCAACTTAGGGCTTGTTTGGTAAAAATAATTTATGGTCTCGATAATAAATATTTATGTTCTTTTGTTTTAGGGAAAGAAAAAATAATAGAAACGTGTTTAGAAAAATTTTATTTTCAGAAACAAAAAATTATTTTTTTGTTTTCAAAAATAGATTTACAATAGAAATAAGAAATAGAAAAAAATAACTTATTATTCCCGATAATAATTTTTTATTTTCTCTTCTCTTTTCTATTTTTTTCTTCTCTTTTCTCTTATTCTCTTTTATTTCCTTCTTCTTTCTTTTGGCCAGTCGTCGACCTCAGCCATGGCCAGCGACCTCATCAAAGCGTCGCCGGACCTCACCAAACCGATCACTAGCCGCTCCCATGGCTAGTGATCGGCCACAAAGGAGGAAGAAGGAGAAAAAATAAAAAATAAAGAAAAAGAAAGGAAAAATATAATAAAAATATATAATTCTACTAAACGCATTTCTATCTCAATAACATAAATTTTGTACTTTTGCTAAACATATATTGCTCCCAGGAACAGATAAAAAAAATCATTTATAATAAAACATTATTTTAAAAAAAGAATTGTTACTAAACGTGCCCTTACTCTCACTAGGAGACCACTTTCCTCGATCGGAATCTTAAGATAATAGATCCGTGATTACTTCGGCGCCAATGAGAAAAATCGATTTTCGACCAGAGATACGATTGGGTATCGATTTTTTAATGAGATCGCTTACCCTTTTTTCTTTATGGAAGTGTTTATCCAATTATGAGAAGGGGACATGCCAAAAAGAGGGATTTTGGGGGTAAGGTATGGATGATGTGACTACACACCTTTTCCTGGGGCGGGGCCGAGGAAAAGCTGCCGGCGCTTTCGGGGGATTCCGTCCGACCGGTCTATCCAAAAGGAAAGCCTAAATTCAATCCATTCATTGAAAAATTCAACGAGAGGCGATATGACAATTCTACCCCTCTCTCTTTTTCTTTTCTTTTTTTCCTTTTTTTGGGTTGTGTGGAAATTTTACAATCGTGGAAAGTACGGCCGATTAATTCTTTTTTCATGATTCTCTGTTTGGAGGGCGAAATTTATTGATTACAATGATTAGTAAAGTAGGTGCCAAAGTTCTTCCTCCGCTCATGGAGGGCCAGCCCCTGGAAATTACGTCTTCCAACCGTAAAAGATTTATGGGCACGGCATTGTCACAAATAGCTGATTTCTGTTCTTAAAATAGTTCTGTTAAGATGATTATGTAACGTGACTTTCTATGCCATTTCTCTCTCGGACATGCATAGAGGTTGTTTTTCATTTGACATGCTCGTGTTCGCTATCCATGCCATTCCTTGTCATTACACAAAACATTTCGACATGATTTTTACGGTATTTTCACTTTGAATTAATAAGAATGCGTCCATCCAAACAAATCAATTTTGAGTTATAATCTTGGGTATTAGACCGAGTTCGGGATTCATCTCAATAAAAAAAATAGGTGTTGTGTTTGAGGGATGTACTCTTCTCGTGTCATATCTAGAAATATCACGCTTCATACGTCCACACCCACGTAGAAGATTGCTACCAATGCTTTACACCAAGTGTGCGCATGCGCGGCGTGTCTCGCATACTGAATCCGCATCGGCATATTATGATCATATCTTCTGTTCATGTCACGTTGTATTGGTCTAAAACATCTTGATTCCAATTTAACATACTTGAAAATAAATTGAATTAAAATGAAACATACAAATTCAAATGCATCATATGATGTCATATTCCAGTTTTCTTATTTTGCTTAGCTTAATGCTCTGTTCTCTTATTGTGTTGTGTGAACAGGTCGCATCGCACACTGCCTACCCTAACCCTAACTTATGTGCTAAAAAAAAAAATTATTTTCAATACTTTGGGAAACAAGAAACTTCTACTCGAAATGTAATTCGTTACCCGAGTTTCAAAATTTATACAATAATATTTAAATCTATATGTCGACATCCCGAGCAGTGAATGATTCAAGGGCTCTCTAATAGAACGGTCAAAAGACCAAACGTTGTCAACCGCACCAGTTAAAAATAATAATATGAAAAAAAGATACCGTAGGTCATTCCAAATGGTCGGTCCAAGGCTGGCGAACTATTGATTACATCACAATTCTCTCGATAGGTACGGGCATGTCGTTTTTGGAATAAAACTAAAGCCAGACGAGGTCGTTCCCAGCATCATCTTTTGCATTATTAGTCTTTAATTAAGGTATTCGGGAAGAATCATTCTGTGCATTTAAGAATATGCGACGACCCCTATTTCGTTTATTTTTTTAAATTATCTAGTCGGTTCTTTTTTGTAATTTCGTGAACTTTCTGTTCACGTTCATGTGATACCAAATCTAACCCAATCCAAATGACATGATCATCGAATGATACTGAAGTATAATACGCATAATATATGCTGGTGGCCGCATGGATGCGGGTGGAAAGGTTTAGCCAATATAGAATGTCGATAAATTACAGCAAGATTTGATGCCCAGTGGATGCTTGATTGGAAAAAAAAATTTACCCACATCACGCTATGACATTGTTTGATGGCCACATTAGTTAGATTATTGAAAGATCGACTTCTTGAATTATGGTATCAAATGGATTTAATTAGAAAATTTATTGAAGTAGATGAACTTGATTCGACAAATCAAAAGGCAACTTTATTAGAAAAAAGCGTTAAGTATAAAGACGAAATGTATACTTTCAAAATAAAAAAAATGCCCATGTTTAGCGGAACAAAATTTTTGCAAGTAGTTTTTTTTCTTTTAAGATAAATGAACCGAAAATCTTAAAACCTTATAAAAATACAATTGAGTCATTCTGTTAACTCCATTAAACTTGATTGATGAAGAATGCCAACGTGATTTTTTTAATTATTTTATCTATCTTACGTGGCGATAACGTAGCTAAAATTATATTGTTTTAATCCAAATATGATATTTAATGTAAATTTTATTTGAATTAAAAAAAAAATGAAGAGGCATGTGAGAAACAAGGTTGCACTGTGCCACCGCCCCACCAAGACCCAACGATCCCTCACCCTTGCCGGCCCTTCTTGAGGATGGCGGGCCCGCAGCGGCAACGGAGGAGGCCCCCCTGCTGCTTGGTTTCTCACGCACACCTTTTTTCTTTTTTCTTTTTTTAAGTTAGCTTATTCTTTAATTTGAAATTCTAAATAAAAATTGGATTTAGACCAAAACGATGCCGTTTTAACCTTATATTTCACATTTTAGTTATGTTATTATCACGTCATAGAGAGAGAGAATTTTCAGAAAAAGTCAAGTCATTATTTTTTGTCAATAAAGTCGAACGAAATAAATGGAAAAAATTCAATCACACAAATTCGACAGCTTTTAAGACTTAATAATATTTTTTATAATTTAATTACACTTTCGTGATAAATTCCCAGACTGCCACTTTTAACTTTCTTTTGTTTTCTACGGTAGAAACCGAAGAGCAGCACCGAAACGACAACTATAAAATATGATAAAAGGTAAGGGAGGCTCTTTAGCACGACGCGACGGCCGTGTCCATCGTGCTCACGTTGCATACGAAAACATGGTTTTGATCATCACGACAGTCGCATAAAGCGAGTCTAAAATCCCTTCCGTAAATGGAAATTCAACACGTGCAATGCAATTTTCTTTGCGACATCATTGTCTTCTTCTTTTTTCCAATGGAGTGCCCTCTTTTGACCAATGAGGGGCAACTTTTATGCCGACGCCATGCCTTGTCTCCTCCCACCGCTTTTGACCTTTGCTTCGAACTTCATGGCGATAACGAGGGGCTGCATGCCGCCTCACGCACGCCTTCCTTTCCGATGATCTTCAAACCCGCGATTCTAACGTGGGAATTGTTGGATAAATTTTACAATATACATTATTTTTATCAATTCAATCATAATTTTTTTTTAATTATACAAATTGAATCCTAAATATTTTAACGATTTGTCAATTTAATTATCTTGATCGATTTTGATAGGAAATCGCCAATGACTGTTCTACAAGATATTATCGATATTGATATGGATAATTTTTATAATTTATTTATAATTTTATGAATCTTTTTTTACTTTTCTTTGGCTTCGCTTGTTCGTTTCGTTTCTCTTCTCTTTCTTTTTTTCCCTTCCCGGGTCATTTCCGAGCCTCAGGCAAGGAACACGCGGGCCTAAGCAAGCAATGGTGGTCCACTGGCTATCGACGAGGCGATGGCCGGCAAAGGGTAGAAAAAAGAAATGAAAACAAAATAATATAAAAATTCAGGAAAAATTCAAAA
Source organism: Eucalyptus camaldulensis (assembly GCA_019915185.1). NCBI lineage: Eukaryota > Viridiplantae > Streptophyta > Magnoliopsida > Myrtales > Myrtaceae > Eucalyptus > Eucalyptus camaldulensis. Next base: position 47,372,486 of record JAHSVA010000010.1, read on the forward strand.
AAAAATGAAATTAGAAAAACCGTTCATGTCAGCATGGCCAAGCCACTTAGAATGGGCCCACATCCACCCAGCGATTTCCAATCAAAACTATCTAAACAGACTAAGTTGGCAAAATATAAGATGATTCATAACTCACTTAATACAATTAAAATACTTAAGATTAAATTGAAAAAAGCACAATGAATTTAAGGCTTTTCGGACAAGTTCCCCAGACCAAACCGGGGGTAAAACTCTATCTCAATAAGAAAACAGAGGGAAAGCACGCTGCTTTTTTGAATGGTGCCGTGACGAATTGGGGTCGACGTGTTCGACTTGGCATTGGCAACGTCGATCGAGTGGTCGAACAGGTTTTGGGGACTCCAAGCCCCCGACAAGTTGAAGCCTTTCGAAATTCAAGCGATCGAATTTTTCAGGACGTGGGGCGGTCCCCAGAAAGGATTCAATTCGGGTAGACTGATGGGATCGCGGGCGTTGAATGTGTCGACCCCGTGATGAGACTGGCTTCATCAACGATCCGTGGACTCGATCCACGTAATTAACTTCTCGCCGGTTCCCTGACGGCGTCATTGCTTGCGTGGAAGGGTCTGGCGCACTCCTACATTATGGCTACGAAAGCTCAAAGACACGTACGTCGATTGCGATGGATGTCGTGGACAACAGAAATCGAAAATCGCATGCGACGACAATGGGCCCGAGACGATGCTTGCGGTCCGATTCAAGCGCGCATCGCAATTAAAGGGTACGTTTATTTTGTTGAAAATCAACAATCTGGGTATTATCTTGCGTATTGTATAGTTAAATGATTAATAAAAAATTATTTTCACTTAGTACAGTACATGCGTAAGCATTTTTATGAACAATGGTATTACTTTCTATTAACAGAATTTCCTAAGTCACATAATTGATATAGGTTAGGAAAATTTCGTATTGTTGCTTTACCATGAAATGAACTCACCATAGCCCGCCCCGACAGACATTCATTCAGCCTATTACCATTTCATAAATCTTTGATATTTGATAAATTCTTAAGTCGAGAAAACACTCCCACATTAGACCATCAACATCTTATCTTCAACCCTGTCCGGACATATTCAAATTAATGCTTTCATGCTCACGGGCGCATCTCTTGTACTTCTTGCAAGACCTCGATCAACTCAAAACATAACCAGTTTCTCCGAATTAACTTCAAAACATTCGACAATATAATCTCTGGCTTCCAGCAGTGCTCTTAGCCTTCCAGCAAGTGTCACAAGTTCAAGAACATGAACCGAAGCGGCTGTGATAAAATGTACCGGCCAACGGTATGAAGAAACAAGTAGCAAGTGGAAACACGGTATAGGGAAAGCAGAGTACTCAAGGCCCATTTGCATTTGCAAAGTATAGTCCACAATGTCGTACCACTTTTTCCCCGGGCTGCATAACTCAACTAGAAACCTTCTTTCAGTGACTGCATCTTTCATTGCTCTTTTGCTCACTGCACAAACCCATCTACTCAAACTCAAGACACAATTACAGTAACAATGTCGTTGAGAAGACATGCGTTGCCACGAATGGCGACTTGTGACATTTAAAGGGCTCTATCTTTCAAAGATTAGAAGGAGCAACTACAATATTGCCAAGCGACAGCAGCTTTTGATTTCCTAAAGCAGCTCCATCAATTGTTGGGCCACGTCTGCATAAAAAAATAACGGAAGCAACCAGGCTATGGTTAGTCGCAAAAGATTGAAAACAATCACAAGTAATCAAAACAAGCTGACTGCTCACATATATTCACAAACATAAGTAAAAGCCGCAACATTCAAAACCATATAAGTATGTTCACCTGCAAAAGACTCTACATGTTAAGCTACAAGTGTAACCTCTAAAACTTACAAGGGAAAGTTAGGGAGATTATTAACCTCAGCTCTTGCCATGTAATTTTCTTGGCAAGGGCATATGCATGTGTAAAGGATAGCATCTTATCTAAATCTACAAGCAGCTGCCATAATTCACATGATGAAAGAAACTTGGATACCATTTCACTACCTTGGAGAATAGATGGTGTTACTTGGAATTCCTGCCAGATACTATGGTAAGATGCAAGATCCATATTGAGGAATTTAGCAGCAAGGTAGGCAGCTCCAGCTGCGATCTGATGGGGTTTAAATTGAAGCCAAAGTGAGCTCCGAAGCCTAAAAACCAATGCACATTAGATTGGCATAGTCAAAGGGAAAAAATAAAAACAAGGCAGAGAAGTCGCGATGACAATCATGAGATAAGAATACCCTCGCCATACAAATGTCATAGACAATTAGCATTAGGCATTATCTTCATAATCAGATTATCTCCTTAACTAGTCCCACAACAGCAAGATTCACATCAGCTTTGCATGAACATGCATATTCGACATGTTTCCAACTGGTCCTGAGACAACAAGAGCAACTATATGCAAGAAAATAAGTGCGCGTCAAGTTTATACCCTTACCAATTGTATAGCAGCAACCCTGGTGGATTATGTTCCAACATTCTTGGATGAGGTGATGATAACAGTACCAACTATGCAAACATCTAATTCCATACAGATGACATATCAACTCCAAATTCAGCAGCAGGGGCTCTCTTTGGACTCCACGGACACATTGAATTTAAATGAGAAAGTAAATAGGACAGCAGCACAATTCACAGCAATGCTAGACTGCTCAGTGCAAATGCCAGCATCTTCCGCTCAGCAATCCTCAAGATTGACATGCCTATCCTCGTGTCACGTGGCATGCATAAGCCTGACTAAGGGATTATGAAGCAAGACCCGATCCAACATTGGTAGGGTAGGATGGAGCATGAGGCATTTCCATGGGCTGAATTTCTGTCGTACTTGTTCAAGGTGCTTTTGAATGCAACTTCGTAAAGTCATATAACCAGGTAAAACATTGGCACAAAGCCAATGACATAAGAAAATCTCCTCAAAGAAGATTTCTAACAAGATGTCAGAGTGATTTTCTTGTAAATTTCAGCTAAAAAGTCAAAAGAAAATATAAAGAATGAGAACCTTTCCTTTTTATTTTTCCACTCATCCACCATTCTTTTGTTTTTTTCTCCTTTCCCCCATTCATTTTTCCCATCAACCTCTTTTTTTCCTTTTTTTAAGGGATAGCACATGCAGTGAGCCAAAGTTACTCCCATGATCCAAGAATTCAAACATTCTGAAAATCATAGGGAATCGTCAAATGAGAATGCTGAGATTTCATCTTGAGAAAAATATAATATATTGGTGAAAGTGCCCGACCATGTGTAAAGGGGAGATCAATTGTTTTCTCAGTAGATGATATAATAATAGTAAAAGGTGGAAATTTGTGCAGTGAGAGAAAATAAAGTAATGGAAGCTATGGATACAATAATATAATTATACCTTGTATCATATACAAAATATTTAAAAAAATTAGACATACTGTCAGGGTGCAGAGAGAGAGAGAGAGAGGGGGAGAGAAAGGGAGAGAGAGATTTCTCTTAATCACGGGAAAGGAGAATCCCATATCACAGCTCAAAAATAGGATCTAATTTTAAAGCTCACAAGTTAACTTAGGTAGTTGCCGCATGACAATAAAGTCAGCAGCAAGGAGCAGCAACAAGAAGAAAATTCCACGGCATGGCTCATGATTATTTTTACTAAGATAGACAATTGTCCATCTGTTTTTTTCTTTTTTGCCACGAGAAGTGTCTGACTGTTGGATTCATCACCTTCTAGAAAAAATTTTGAAATTTTTAGTTGATGGCAATACTTAGTATCTTTGAAGGATATATAGGTCATTTGCAGTTAAATAAAGGAGCCACGCAACCTACATTGACAACCACAATAAAATATAAAAATTGATATAGTAAGGATGCATGGAGGACCCCAGATAAAGTTTTCGCAAAAATCATTTTTTCAACTAAAGAGGAAAATTTTGAACCAAAAAAAAAGAAAAGAAAAGAAAAGGATTTTGAGAGGTACATCCTGCAGCCTTGTCCCCTCACCTTTGATGGACGGTATACACCAAAACCAGTCAGCTATAACAGCAGTCCTGCTTGGAGTAAGCAATCATAGCACACCCTAGAGATCTTACGCATGTGAACCCAACAACCAACTTCGTTGCATCCCATCCAATTGGAAAGAAAGAAACTGATTATGAGATATTTTACATGGCATAGCCACCAGCCAACATAAAATGGGTTCCAGATGGTCCCCAAAAGATGACTAGGTTAGATAACCACCTCTATTTTCGGGCAAAAAAACTAACCTACTACTTATAGACCAGACTCACTCGATCCTAGCTGGAGTAGACTTGATAAACTACGGCTTCAGTATGTGAAGCCAACTTTTCCTCTTGGAATTATTCTAAAAGGCCAAAGGCAAGATGGATATCAATATATAAAGAGAAAAGTTAAGTTCCCTCCAACAGGAAAATGGGTTTTCACATGAGAATACATCACCCTCTTTGAAAAGGTAAAGAAAAGAAGAAAAAGAAGAAAAGGTAAGAGTATTGAGTTGACATGAAAGTCTATTGCAAAAAAATCGGACACCAACACAAGTATGATATGAGAGCGAGTTTATTGCCAGAAATCATCAATGAGCAAAGATGCTACATTATAACCTTTCACAACCTTGCTAGACGACTACTATGAACTCTATATTCACATTTAAAAACTGGTTTTGGAAAGTGCCTAATTCACAGATAAGCTGAAGCATAATGGAACATGAAGGAAAAACATCGATGGGAACTTATATTATCAAAAGTCTGAGAACACGAAAATAGGCATGGTTTATGCATTAAAATATATGGATATTTACAGCTGGTGCAGGCAAGCTCCACTAAAGATCAGCTAGATCCTAAATTTTCTCAAAATAGTAGCCAAATTGCTAATTAATTGAACAAAGTATGCTTATTATGCATTAGGAAGCCAGGCATTTAAGATGAGATAAAACAATGAGTAAATCTCCAGGAAAAGGCCTTCACATGATGCATGTCAATGTCGATTACCCTACTCCTTTGGATGACTGGATTGCAAGCACCTTCCCGCAAGCAACACTAAAACCAAGGCCAACCTACCTCACAACCAATATTCGCCACATTGATGAGTCACATCAACCACTAAGGTCAAGAGGAGAGGCAAGTGCTTAAACATGGAAAAAGTTCCTAAATGCCTCTCCTCAAAATTAGGAGGGAAAAAAGCAGCAGCAGTGGGAACTTAATGAAAAGACTGCAGCAATAATGCTGCAAAGTTGCTAATTTGTTCCAGAAGCAGGGATAACCAACAAAAGCTGGAAACCCCTATTCAGAACGGAAGATAGCTACCGTCTTAAATCATGTCTTACGATAGTCATGCACTCCAGGTTAGCAGAAAAGTCAGTAGACGAAATCCAACGCTATGCACTACTTGAAGAATTGTTCTGAGACAGCTTGCAAATTGATGGCAAAAGGCAACCCAAAAAGTGGGAAGTTGTTTGGATAGACAACTGGCACTATACATGATGGGGTGATCCTTGACAAGGAGGGACGAATGTGAAGGAATGTGTTCAAGATAAAGCCAGTCAATATAAACCAGCACTCCAGTGGATAATAAAATTTCCATGAACAGCACATCAATCCGCCAGCATAGTATATCATTAAGAACGAGCACTCTAATCTGGTATAGACCCTGCAATTATATGCCATTCCAAACAAATCAATACCCCATTGCTCAAAAGAGGGAAATCAAACAGATAGCGCAGTGAATCATATAAAGAAGCATGAAGAATTTGTCTCCGAAGAAACCCATACCTCAATTCGCACACTGACAAAAAGATTCCGCCAACCTATATAAACCTGTCATTTGGCTAAGGTTCTAATGCCCATACCAAACATTGAGAACCCCACCCTCAACTTTCTAATTTATGTCGAATTGCAGTTTGCTAAAGCAAAATGTAGCACCACAAGACGGGAGTCCTAAATTCTAATATACAAGACCAAGGTACAGTAAATATCATAATTGGTTCAAAGTGCACTTGAGCTTCTAAGATTCCCATCGACAAGGTAGCAGCAAATAAAGCACTAAAATTATCAGCTTACCCTTCACTGATCAGGTTCAGAGCCACATCCAACAGAACACCTTGCGAAAGACCCAGCTTGTTAAGAGTCAAGGTAAGTGGAGTGTATGGATGTTGCACATTGAGTTCAAAGTTCAGTGTTGTCAAAATCAATTGCTCAGCCTCAGTTACTCGCTCCCGATATCGTTCGAACCAATCCTGTTCAACATAATCAAGAGTTAATACGGCCAGATGCCACAAGATATACATTGACAGAAACCAAAAGTAAGAATTGCTAGATGGAGTGAAAAATTGTTGATTTGGCTCAATGAAAAACCAGTATCTATGCAAGCTGAACTGTCCATGACATTTATGCATCTCCATAGTTTCTGCACCAACATTTCCAATAGAGAGAAGGACTGCAATACTTACAACAGGGAGTAGATAGGACAAAAAAGAAATGTCCTGTTTGTGAAAGATTTCACAGGATGCCCGCAAGACAGTGTTCAGAGGGCGTGGTGTCTCCTCAGACTTAGCAGCTAGAAACAGAGCAGCAGTGGCAATTAACTGGAACAAATATATCAGTTAAAAAATAGATAATCAAATGAGAACTTACGAGCAAAAAATAACAATAATAAAGAAGAGATTAGACTTAAAGTGAACCATTTAAACACATCCCAAGGCTGAATTGAACAAGACTACGGAGCATATCAAGAAAAAATTTGTTCGATAACATCAAAAGAATAAAAAATATGAAAAAAATAGTTCCACATCCCCTCATGAAAAATCTGATGGAAAAAGCTTCACTTCACAACAACAAAAAACTGTTTTCCACCAGAGTAGATAATTCAATTTATCACCTCGGAGACATGAAAATGGCTTCAAGATGACTCGCCAAAGCACATATATGGCTGAATCATACACAACTTCAGAGCAAATCACGGAAGAGGTTCGAATGCCTTTAAATTCTCCCCCAGAGAGAGACAGAGAGAGAGAGATCCATCAAGACATATGTAATAAGAAAGCTCCATGTTCCTCATAGAAGTACCTTTTACAACTAGATCACTTACTATAATTCAAGAACATTAAATTCATTAGGCTTAAAATATTCTTAGCATATAAAAGATATTGGGAAACTCACAAATCTATCATGGCAAGCATGAGACCTTCGGACAAAAAACCGGTGGCAAAGAACCATGGCAGTTCCGAAGGTGGTCCGGGGCCTGCATTCAATAACCAATTTTCTTAGCATAATATAGAGTAACTGATTTCAGAAAGCATTGGTACTAATCATAAAACAGAAATATTCAAGATGAAGCCACTTGCATCTACTTATCTGCAGCATAACAAGTAAGTATAGTGCAGAACAAAAAGGACTTACAAGTCGAGACGCAATCCAAGATCTTGAAGAAATGCACAATACGAGTATCGCAATTGGGTTTCTCGTAACACATCGATGCCATCCTTTCTAGATGGAGAAATTCTCTCAATCTCATCCCTTGACATAAATACCACCTCATCATCCTCTAGTCGAGACCTCTCACGCTTCCCACTGCTGGAAGTAGATGCATCTGCGTTTATCCTCGCAGGAAGAGGTATTCTATTCTTCCAAGCAGATGCATTATCATAAGCTCCCCACGAGGACGATGAATATTTTCTTCTTTTCATGGAAGGCACATCACTGGACCTCATACGTTCAAAGTTGAATTTGTCAACAGGTTCCCTGATTTCCCTGGAGTTCCCATGGAAACTGTCATAATTTCCATAATAACCGTTGTTTCTGTTTCTGGTTCGGTAATTATTATTGCTGAAGCTGCTTATACTGGAGGGCCAACAACCGTCATGGTAGGTACCTCCTTTCATGTCATAATTCCTCGCAAAGGACATCATTCCTGCAAGTTCCATCCATATCAAGGAAAATTTCAGAGGAAGAATAGCGGCCATGTGATCATTGCATCAGCTTCATGGATAGCCAAAACTGCCTTAAACCTCGCCTAAATCCAGTAACAACTATGGTATTATTAAAATCCAGGATATTACGGACTTAACTGCTAAATCGAGACCTGATGTTTCTCACGCGTCAATCAACAGACTTTAATTTATTTTTCCCCACAAAATTAAAATAAGGCAAGGGGATTAAAGCAATTGCAAACAAAACCTACTATCCTTAAGAAAGGGATAGTTTCGTTTACAGTCATCAATTACTATTGACTAGAACAAGGTGATCTGAACAATTTACAAAATCTACAACCCGCAGAAAGAAGCTGGTCAATAATCCCTCACCAACTATTAAACCCACTCCCCTCTATCACTTCAAGATTCCAAATTGACCACGGCAATCAACCAAAAAGACGGTTAATCAGCTCAGCAACAACAAATCACGCGTCGCCACACGGCAAATCTCCCGGGAAAAAAAAAAAAAAAATCACGACGCCGGTCGGGGAAGGAGCGACTCCCGCGTCCGCATAGAAATCAAAAACCCCTCGGATCTACCCAGCGCCCACCCACTCCCCGAAACCGCAAATCGAACACGAAAACGTCCTCAAAATCCCATATTTGACCGATCTTCGCACGGAGCGAAGCAGATCGGAGGCACGAGATCGTGCCCGATCAAGACGACCGGCCTCGAAATCAAAGAACGCCTCGAAAACCACCGAATTCCGCGAGCCCCAGGAACAAAAATTCCTCCCAAATCCAGCGCCCCACCCAAAAGAAAAAAAACCAGAAAGATGAACCGATGTACCTGATCAAACGGGGCCTTTCCAAAGCTTCCCACGCGGAATCGAGATCTCGATTCGAAGGCAGCAAACAGGCGAGATTGCAAACGCTGGTTACGGAGGAGAAAAAGGTGAAGGAGAAGGTGAGGGAGAAGGTGGAAGGTTTCCTGATATTTATGGGAAGAAGAAAGAGGAGGTGGTGACCTAATTCCCGAAACACCAATTGATTCTTTGCATTTAATTTTTCTTTCTCGCGTTTTTCGCTCGTCTCCCCTCCGCGTTCGGCAAAAAAGCCTAATCCACACTTTGCTTGCTTGCTCGCTCCTTCGTCTCCTTCTCGCTTGGTGTAGCGCGTGGCGCGTGGTGGTGGATTACGCCCATGCGCGCCACGCGCTACTCGCGTGAGCCCAAGACGCTGGGCTCGCGACGATCTTGGGCTGTCCTTGGGTGCCGGTCTTAGCCCAGTTTATGGACTTTTATTATATATTCAATTTAATCTTTAAACTGTACAAAAATCTTTGATGTTATCCCCAATCTTGAATTAATTGAATGATTACACCGAATATTTTCATACAATTCAACGATGAAAGACAGAGTTATTTTGAAAAATACAAATTATGCTTGGTAAAAATTCTTTGCAAATAAACTATGAGTTCAAGTTACATTTGGTAAAAAAAAACTTTTGTATTTTTATTTAAAATGACCCAAACCCTTCATCGATCAGTGAAATTTATGGCCATCAATGAGCTAGATCTAGTGTCGACGACCTTGGGTTGAGGCTTTCGAAGGTCATGCGACCTTAGGCAACCCTTGGCATCTACATTTTGCAACCTCAAGCAAGGGTTGTCGAAGGTCATGCGACCTTAGGCAGCTCAAGCGACCCCAATCAACAATTGCCATCACCAAATTTAGCTTGTTGGCCACCATAGCCTTTTATTGGATTGGGAAAGGGTTTAGGTCATTTTTTAATTTTTTAAAAAATACAACGGTGGACAGAATCAGAAATTTGAAGAACTGTGAGGGTAATTTTAAAAGAAAAAAAAACTAGTTTTGACATTTGATCAAATAGTGAAAACTAATTCCAACTAGCATTGCATTTTCAACTTTCTCAATGCCAGCATTTAGCCAAAATGCCCTTCGGAAAAACTTACCAAACACCTGGGCATTTTCCTAAGAGACTCAAAGGCCGAAAGTCTATTGAAAAAGCTATACCAAATGCACCTAAATACTATATTAAATATGTACTAAAAGTTTATGAACTGTAAAATTAAAAATTTATGGATCATATTAAATATTGAGACAAAGTTCATATGCCACATTGAACAAATTAAAAGTCGATGAATTATATTGAACATTTTGTTAAAGTTTAATAACCATTTATGTCATTATGCCGATCGAAACCTATGGTTTTCTTTTTCTCTTCATTTCTAGAAAAAATCTCTCTGCTCTAACCTTTGCCATTTTTCTTCTTCTGCTTGGTAATTTTGCACCTAATAATCGGGCAAATTATCTCGTCTAGATTCAGGTCCATAAAGAGCGAATCAACCACATATGTGGATGAGTACATTTTGCGCCGATCCCACGTGAATTACATTTGAGTCCGACCATTGATTGCACCCAATCTACGGGGCTCAAGTCCCACACCGGAATTTTCCAAGGCCGATGCTACTTTTGGATATTTGATCCCTCGAAGTCAAGTAATTCCAACACCTATTGTTGATTCTTGAATCATAGGCAAGCCTATAGTCTACTTTGGTTCTTTTTCTCGGTGGCGGGTGGGGGGATGTTGTACTCGCGCGCGCGCGCACGCGCTACTCGCGTGAGCCGGAGCCCGCGGCCTCGTGACGATGGCCACGATGTTGGGCCGTCCTCGGGTGCCGTGATGGGCCCTTGAAATCTGGGCTTTCTTAGCCCAGTTGGGGAAATGGCCGAAATCTGTGGTTTTTCATTCTATTTTTGGAAAAAAAAAAAATCTCCCCCGTCTAACATTTGCCATTTTTCTCCTTCTGCTTGGTAATTTTGCACCCGACAATCGGGAAAATTAGATTCGGGTCAATACAGAGTGGATCAATTAGATCAGAATCATTCTCAACAAGTCCATAAGAAGTGATCTCATTTTTTTCATCGAGTCCGGATAGAGACCAAAGGTCTTGAGCGATCGATCCGACAAAACAATTCAAAAGATAAAGAAGTATTGATAATTTCTTCATGCTCGTTCCAAGTTCGAAGCACCATTTGTACAAATAACAATCCCCTTCGTTACTCCTGAATAATAAATTGCGAAGGCTTGGTTCGATCAAGTTATCGGCCCTCCATCCCAAAGAGTAGTGATGGGGATGGGTGCGTTCTCAAGGAAACTTCGTAAAATCCAATCATCGTGATTGCACCTGATCCATGGGCCTAGGTCCAGAAGAATTTCGGGTCTGTTCACTAAGAACCGATGTTGCCCGTCTGATTTCAGGCTAGTAAGCAAGCGGGTCAGTTCAACTATATAATTGAACAGATATTACCCATCTGATTTCAGGCTGATTCACCAGGCAACGGATAAATTCCAAAACACAAGTCTAAATTCCTATTACATAACAACTTGATGAAGCAACGGACACGAATCTGAATTTTTTATGAAATCGTGGACACAGTGCAGCAGATTTTCTGCGTAATGGACACTGTGTTAATTTAATCAGATCATATTTACATGGAAGAATGCCCATTTTGGTTTCATGGCTATATGCTAAGGATTACAGATTTATCAGATGGAGCAAAGCATGTGAGATGAATATTCTGCTATTTATGTCTCCATGTTTTAAGTTAATGATCCATCGTTGACTACTGCTGCTGCACTGTGCTTATCAGCTTTATCGTTTCTTTTTCATTCATTCCCACGAAACACACGGAATTGTGGATGCGCAGCCAAAGGGCTTTGCGACGGAGGACTTCTGAACGGACTGGACGTTATAATCGGGGATGATTTGGTGCAGTGGCGAGCGACGCTTGAGAAACTTCGGTTACTGCAGCGACGGGGCACGTCACAGAGACGACAGGTGTTGTTTGCAGTAGCGAATTGCACCTGTTTGCTACGAAGCTGTTCATGCAAAAGGATCGCAAGGAGACGTTCGTATCAGTCGCCAAGTTTCCCGAACTGCAGCATAAGTATTTGGAAAAACAGATGGCTTCCTTGAAAGCTGCACAGGCAAAGTGAAGTTTAGCACATATGTGGGTTAGGTAGGGTTGTTTCAAGGTTGATGATGCCTTTTAATCTGTCATTTTTTCATGGACACAATCCTGTAACTTTTCCCTGTGTTCGGGTTCTATCATGGATGCGAATGCAACCAGTTCGGCTCTCGATCAGCTTCAGCTGCATTCGACCATCGTTCACTTCCAATTTTTGGCGAAGAATTGGGATGCTCAAACTCGATGACATACTCGCGCTCTAATGTATCAACCTAGTAGGTCTGCTCTTTTCAAAGATTGGCCACGGCTTGATAAAAGCGATCTACGTGGTGCATTAATTGATCGATTCCATTACCATCCATAATTGCATGACCCGATTATTAGAATTTACTCTCATAAAATGCACATTAAGTTGTTGCATTCGGCATATTTACCAATCCCCTGTAAAAGTCGAAACTATCTAATTCGCCGAGATACCTCAGGTAAATAAATTAATCAAGTATCGGCATTACTTTGATATCAGACCGACTATGAACCAAAAACAAACAGAACATCATGCAGACGGAACGATGACGCATAGCAAAATCAAGGAGAGAAACTACTTCATATAAACAAACGGCATCGGAAATAAGAAAAGAAACCACCACACTTAAACAGTTGCAAATAATCATGCAGAACGCGATAAATCATTGCTGATATCACCAAGTAGCCGAAATAACTGAACAGCAAATTCACAAACAATAGCAACTCATTGTGACATGCAGAATGCCATGGATGAAAACTTCATAATGCAGTAACAGGATTCGGCAAAAACCCGAGTTTTGTAAATCAACGGACAAATAACACTATTTAGACAAGACATGGCAGGAATTGGAGTACAAACCCAGTGATCTAGCTAATTTGGAGAGAATGAAGTGTTCAAGTAATGCCGAGGCAACACCTAGCTAACTCAGATAAAAATTTGTTCGTAATTAGAGGCTGCGCAACGCGATTGAACAGATTGTTTCCTTTCCAAGCCTAGAGACAATATTAGTGTCAAATAGCTATATTAAAGACAGGTTGTGTTTGTTGGAGGATTATAGAAGAAATAATGTATTAGAGAAAAAATATGTAACACTATTTGTTGTAATTAGAAAATAATGATTCGAAGAAGGCGATAACAACCCCAATAATGATCAAGTCAATGAGTAAACTTAATGGATGAATCTTCTTTATAAGTGAAGAATACCTTGATGTTACAATCAAAATAGACTAGTGAAGATTGCTATAAAATTGTAACAAAAATGAATGGAAGCTAAGGTATGGCTAATCGAATCTTTTTAAGATGATTAATTCCTATCAATGGTGTTAAGCAGCTCCACGAACTATACGTCCCAAAATACAATATCTCGAACTCCTATGAATTCGCATTATGCAAACAAGGCTTTGTCGAATACTTTTTGAAATTGGCACGCTTAGAGAAAAATTGAAACAAATGAGTTGTAGTCGTTTGGGTCATGCTTGGAATGATGAATTTCAAATCTATTGATAGAGTTTGAGAATTCATGTACAAAAGAGACACATGAACTAAAGAGATATAATTTTTTAAGAGATATGAATCAAGTAATACGTGAATTAATGAAATACATAACTAAAGAGATGCATCTCGTTTTGCTCATTTTTGTTGATTCATTAATCCACCATGATTACAACAGTGTTGTAAAGTGGAGAGAAATCATTAGATAGATATGTTGAATGAGAATACGATAGAACGATGTAATCTAGAGAATGATGGAGAAATGTTGAACAAGAGTACGATAGAACATGGAATCTAGAGAATGATGGAGACTAATTCATGTCTGCCATTGCCCCAACTCCTCCTTAAAACTTTGGTCAGTCCAGGCGTTATAGTCACTCTCTGCGAACCCGGTCGAGGTCGAAGGACGACACGGTTGCATCACAGGCAATGTCCCAACCTCAAAACCGCTGATCTACCTACACACCCATCTCCCCAAGGAAAAATTTTAGATATCTTTGTGCAGCGGACGTTACAGGGCGGTGGCAATCGGTGCGCTGCTACCGGACTGCAGTTCGATACCGCGTAAAAGAGCCCAGGAAAAGGAGAGAAAATGTACGGAAAGGAAAGCTGAGGCTAACTTTCCCGGGCGCTTGTTTTCGAGGTTCATGTTCGCGTCCTCCCCCAGCACCGATCGACTTAGGCTTTCGGGTCGATTCCTAACGAAAGACGCTTGGCGATTCGGGAGACGGGCGAATCGAGGAGACAACTGTAGAGATACCCACTGCACGATTCTAAAATGTTTTCGTGGTCAGAAAGATAATAATTCATCGTCTGTTCCGAGGGCGGAGACAGCAAAGAAGCGAGAGGAGGTGGCATTTTCTTCCTCCTCCTCCTCCCCCCTCTCGTAAAACATTATTATTTTCCGTACCTTGTTGTGCTACGAAGCTTCAATCCTGCGAAACCTTCTCGAATCTCTAGAAATAAACAATTGCAATGTATCTTATGGATGTTCATGATAGCTTATCTTGCACCTTTCCTTCTGGATACCATTATTATTGAAGATGTACTTGCACTTAAAAATGATCCCAACCAATTTTAGAAACCAATCTTGCCAATAATATGTTGTTCAAGAGTCCAAATTGAAAACTTAAATCATGGGTAGAGAGAAAAAGCGTTTGCACATGCGAAAATAAATGAGGGCAGAAACCGACTCTAATATCATGTCGGAATGTTTCAATAAAATCTTAAATCCATAAATGGAGAAAAATCGCATATATAGGCAATAATGTATATCACATCAGACTTGTATTTACGTCTCCATGAATCACTATACATTTCATATAAGATATCGTCGCTGAAGTCATTCGCTATGAAAATCCAAAATTTAAGCTCATCATCATCATCTCATGAGGAACCGTAATCTCCGTACTAAAGCTGGCTTAATTCGATCTACAGTCTGCTGATAAAAGAGTGTTTTGGAGAACTTAATTGTCATTTAATTTTTTTGCGTGTAGTTGCTGCTGCTGCTGACACTGCATGTGCTGACCATTAATAAAACTCGTCATGATCGAGATTGTAATGTTGCTTCAAGAAACTAAACCACCAGTCAAAGATCCATCCCCATTATAATAAAGACAAAAACCCTAAATTTCTGGCAGATCTCCCAACCAAAGGGTAATTTTAGATTAATGCCACCTCTGAAGTTAATCTGATTTCGAATAATTTATTAGGATTCTAGCACTGGATGATGGTGATGATTGATTATAGTTACTTTTATACAACGCAAGTGAGTTTTCTCTTTTCCTTTTTCTGCAATTCTCGATGCAATGCTACACATGTAATCATGGCATACAATCATAAATGTTCGGATTGGACACATGAAACAGCTGGGATTCTAGTCCCGGAACCATGCCAACATGATAAAGATTGAAAGCTTTTTGCATAAAGAAATTCAGGGCAATGAGGCAGCTCTCGCCTTTCTGATGGACCCATCACATCTTTGCTAATTAGGGCAACGTTGCTGTTATTATAGCTTCTCTCATCTTTTTTTGCCTCTCCAAAAAAAAAAAACTCCCCGGCCCTCTACGGAACAAAAAGTTATTTCTAGCCTTAACTATCATTAGTGTTGAGGCACGCACTGCGCTAGTGCGTGATCGAAAATGAATAACATATAACAAGACAGGAATTGTTGTTTAGATGGAATTGAGTAAATGTAGAGTGCGAACCAATTACACACGTGTCTAATTTGGTGATTACTTGATAAGGGGAGGGTGGTAATTTTAACGTTTGAAGAGAGGGCAATTTTGAAAAAAAAAAAGAGCAACGAAATGATGTTTCGACGAAAACAAAGAGCTCCAAGTACCACGAAATTCGCACCCAAACCATGAGCGAGATGGAATGGCGATGGACTCGTTTCGCCACTTGGAGATAGACCTACCGGTCAAATGAGTGTGTCAAGTCGATTTTGAGATGTGTAAAAAATGTTCCAACTCAAATAAACCCGTTTACTGACCAAAAAAAAATAAACCCGTTTAATTCTATGTACATGCAATACAAATTAAGTGCCTCATATTTCACCCATCTCGTATTACGAAAAATACTTTTATTTTTTACAATATCTAGAAAACCAAACCGAGTTGAGTATAGAATGAGCCAATGCGAGTTTGATTAAACGCGAGACAGAATAAAGAAAAAATCATACAGGTGTTTTTTCATTTATGACTCATTTATTAACAGCTCATTAGTATAATGACTCAACTCATCGTATTCAGGGTTAAGAAATAGATTTATGATAGTGTATTGACAGGCCGAGATCTTCGAGGCGGATAAAAAGACAAAAAAACACGCCCGGATCGGATCCGGACTTCAGCACCCTTTTCGCAGCGCCAATCGTAACATGGAAACGGCCCTTTTCTCGCCCGACCCACGATCCGTCCCCCATATTTCTCGTCCGAGGCACGTCACTTGCAGGTGCGCAGACAGAGAGATAGAGAGAGATAGAGAGAGATTCGAGAGCTTCGGTTTTCCATGTGACCCCCCGGAACGCCCAGATCCGCCAGCTTAAACGCTGGGAGTTTTAACCTAAAAACGACGTACTGAGCGCGGACTGTTCGACTTCGGCAGTATTTGCAGAGGGGAACGTCGTTTCACTCTTCCGCCATCCCCCATTTTTTCCACTTTCTTTTTCTTTTCTCGAATATGGTTAAAGGCCAAATCGAATATTTCTGACAAGGCAAATCCCCATTTTTTTCCCCTCTCTCTCTCCCCTTTTCTGGTTTTCCATTACGTTTTTTATTCTCCGCTTGGGATTTTATGCAGAACGAAATTTCCTTTCTTTTTTGCTAATTAAATGAAAGAGATCTTCTAAAGAGAAAGCCCACGAATTAGGCATGTTGTTTGAATTCATATCATGCAAGTAACGTAAAAATGCGTTGGCCACTCATATTTTATCTAATGTTAGAAAGTTATTTCATGAATTTTTCCAAAATTGGGTTTTCGTCCGATAAATTATAAGACCAGATCAATGCAATTTACGCAAAGTCCATTTTTTTTTCTTTGGTCGGGCAAATTTACGTCTGTTCGCGGAGCGGCACACCGAACAAAAGAAAAGCGGAGGAGAGTTTGACTGCCGAAATGGTTCAACTGAATTACAGCTCAGAGCGTGCGGAAAACGCGCCCGGCTCGAGCGCGTGAGATCAAAACTTCGCCACCCCCTCGCCTCAGTTCCCCACAGCAAAATTCATAAAACTCGCACCTTTCGTCTTCTCTCTCTCTCTCTCGAAATCCTCTGTGTGAAAAAACGCTTTCGCCACCTCCATTCCGCTCTGAAAATGTAAAAGCCGAACCCACCGCCGGCAGCAGCAGCAGCAGCAGCAGCAGCAGCTCATCGTCTCTCCGTCGAGCGTCGGCCGCCATGGGGAAGAGAAGGGGCAAAACCCTAATCTCCCACACCCTCCCCTCCTCTCCTTCCCGCTCCTTCTCCTCCTCCTCCTCGTCGGACTTCGAGTTCACCATCTCCCTCTCCCCGCTCAGCAAGTCCCCCTCCGCCCTCTGCGTCGCCGACGATCTCTTCTACAAGGGCCAGCTCCTACCCCTCCAGCTCTCCCCGCGCCTCTCCATGGTCCGCACCCTCCTCGCCTCCTCCTCCGACTCCGCCTCCGCCACCGACTCCTCTCGCGACTCTTCCGGCAGCTCCACCGACTCCCAGTACTCCTCCTTCTCCTCCTCCGCCGCCCCCGGGGCCGCCGCCGCTGGCCCCGGCGCCGGGGAGTGCGACTCCTCCCGCCCCAGCTCCGTTACCGAGGACGACGAGTTCCGCCGCCTCCACTGCGGCCCGGGCCACGCCGGCGGCAACCCGGCGGCCCAGATCAGGAGGGGCAAGTACTTCCTCGCGAGGTTCTCGTCGGTGTTCAGGAAGGAGCCCGGGAAGGGCCGCGAGGCTCAGTACAACCTGTCCGGATCGTCGTCGTCGGCCTCCTCGACCACGTCGGTGAAGAAGCGGGTGAGCGCGACGGCGAAGGAGGTGATACGGAAGTACTTGAAGAAGGTGAAGCCGCTGTACGAGAAGCTCTCGCAGAAGCAGCAGCAACAGCAGCACCAGCAGAAATCGACCGAGATCTCCCCGCCCCCGGCGAAGACGAGCCCGAGGAGCAGCTTCTCTCAGCCGCTGAGGACGGAGCGGACGGTGCGGGAGATCATGGTCTCCTCGGGGAAGAGCGCGAGGAAGGACGGCGGCGGCGCGTTCTCCAACTCCTTCTCCGGCAACCTGAGGTACCCGAGGAAGAGGAGCTGCGCGTCGAGCTGCCCCTCGTCGATGCGGTCGTCGCCTAGCCACTCCGGCGTGCTCAGCCGGGGCGGGTTCGGCGTAGGAGTAGCCCGGACGGTAGGAGGTTGCAGCTCGGAGGCATCGTCGATGGAGGAGCTGCAGAGCGCGATTCAAGGCGCCATCGCTCACTGCAAGAACTCCATGTCCCAGAACAACTACAAGGTCATGGTCAGCAACGAAATCTGAAACCTTCAAGAACCGGGAAAACGTAGAAGATGAGTCATTTTCTTGAATGGTTTCTTACATCATTTTCATGTGGGTGCGCTCCTTTTTCCCTCTCTTTCTCTCTCTCTTTTTCCTTCTCTTTCTAGGTGATGATGACGCGGAAGTTGTTAACGGAAAGTGGCGAAACTTTTTCACTTTTCTTTTTTGGGTTTTCTTTCCCTTTTAGCACGAGAGAGGCGAGAGAGAGCTGCGGCATGTTGACGATGATGAGCGCTGCGAGACCGAAAAGAAAATTCATTACTTTATTTTCTCGGGAAAATCTTGCAGCAGGCAGGCAAGGTCTCGGGAATGGGGAAAAACCCCGAAAAAATCAATGTAGGAGTGATGAGGCTTCGGGAAATCCGAGATTTTTCCCAGGCCTTTTTGATTCTCTGTTCTCTTTTTCTTCTTTCTTTTCTGACCGTCCTCGTTCCTATCCATCCGATTCACCGCTACCTTTGACGGTCAATTGATTTGATTTCGTCCCCTGTTTCGGAATCTTTCACAGGAGGAAAAGTCGTTTTCCTTTCTGTGTCGTGAGAATTGTCGAAAGGGAAAATCGATTCTCGCGGAATCACGTAGACATCAGAGGCAACCTTTATGGAGGTCCTTGTTTTTCCTTTTTCCCCCTAGTCAACCCTTGAATTACGTTGTAACTCTGTTGAAGTCAACTTATTACATCATCTGGGTTCACTTCGAAGCTCTTGTATTCCATCAAAAACATACAACAGCAAATCTTGAGCTCGTGACTAGCCCTGATGTCGTTAATGACAATGTGCAAAGTGCAATGTCTAGAATCAAGAGTACTGGTCAGATGTGGTGGCTCTAGACATTGTGCAAAGCACGCGCCTAACTAGTCAAAAGCAAGCATCCAATAGAGGCTTTTAGCGTTGGTTCGGTAAGCTAGCGCCCAACTTGAATGCATTACTTATTTTAACGTGTCAATGTCCGCATACCCTACCCCCTCTAATTGAAGAGAGTTTTTCTTTTTTACTCTTGGGAACATTTTCAAATTTTATGTCTTAAAGTTCAAATGAAGTAGATTTAGGACATACTCAAGTCCCAAGCTCTTGTATTCCATCGAGAACATACGCAATAGATCTCGGCTCTCCCGATGGACGCCGAATAACGATTGGTGAATTGAGAGCTTGTTGGAGAGCCCAAGTAGCTTTTCCTTTTACCCATTTCATATCCATTACTATGGATTCAAGCGAAATCTACCAAATTGTGCATCCATATGTGGATTTCGAAGTTAATTTCAATCCCCGGACCGAAACATGCACGATGAGACTCCCGCTTCTCGCCCCGTCCCAATTTTGTTTTTTTGAATTTCACCGGGGCCAAGAGACGGAGAAAGAGAGAGGAAGTTGAAAACGATAGGCGGTCAAGATCTCAGAAGAGATGACGAAATGGAGTGGAGGAATAGATAAACGCGAATCTGGTCTGGCCACATGAAGCAGCCATGTGCGGGAATTAATGGAGGATTCAGCTTTTCCCCCTCAAAGCTTTAAGTCTTTAGATAACGACGACGGTGGGCGTGAGCGCTTCCAAATATTGTCATTCAATGGCCCGTATAATTCTTTACGAATTGTTTTTCTTATCTTTTTTATTTTCTTTTCTTTTTTTGGGAAATATCGTGGAGCTTGATGGCGGCCCCTCCTGGGGTTAGGTGATGGGTTCCTGTCGCGAACCGATTCCATCGTGTGCTCCTACTGGCCTTGTAGCCTCGGCAGATGTTTTTCTAATCACCGACCTAATAATGCACAGAAGGATTGGCTTGCCATACTAGTTGGCATTCGACCCTAGGGTCGAATGAAGCCTAGAAGCACCTCGCGCCACGAGACAATCGAGGCCAATCACTCTAGCGTCGGGGACTCCTCGAGCACTTGGTTAATCTCATTAAAAGGACGAGTTCTCAATTGTTCCACATGAGCATTGACCAATTGTCAAAAATCGATACTCATTACCAATTTACTCTTTTAAGTCATGCATACATCTTTTTTAGTTACACAGAACAATTGGATTAAGAAGAACACCGCCGCATCTAAAAATATAACCATGATGGCTACCTAGATAGAGTGTATCTTGGAAAATTTTGGAAAATTATTTGATTTTGAATGCTTTAATTACGTATCGTATAAATACACGTATGAGATGCAAATTGTTGATACCTTCAAATGCTGAAATTTTCATGTTTAGTTGCTCAATAAGCAGATGCAATTTTGGACAAGATTTTGGATTCGAGCGTACTGTCTTTCATTCCGGGATGGGAAAAGCCTAAATTTACGTAAAGTCTAATTAAGTGTAATAAAGCACATCAATAACTTTTCGGCGATCGGCGCTGCAATTTGGTGCTAGGTCGACTGTGGAGGACGATATAATTAAGACGATTATTGAGATTTCTTTTCCTTTAATGTTTTTGCCCGACGGTGCACGATATAAATGCACGAATATTTGAAAAAAAAATGGGGTCAGATCATCATTAAATTTGGGCTCGCAAAGTACCCGACATTGCATCATCACTTTGGAAAAGTCGGAGGTGATATGATCCAGTACGGAATTCGGTCCCCGTCCGACTCTTTATGATTGCGCAGAAAAGTTTGAAGGAATTTTG
Organism: Eucalyptus camaldulensis; assembly: GCA_019915185.1. Classification (NCBI taxonomy): domain Eukaryota; kingdom Viridiplantae; phylum Streptophyta; class Magnoliopsida; order Myrtales; family Myrtaceae; genus Eucalyptus; species Eucalyptus camaldulensis. The sequence goes on from JAHSVA010000010.1 coordinate 47,393,534, forward strand.
ACTGCGTCCGCCCGAATTTTTTTTAAAAGTATATATATATATATATATATATATATATATATTATTCTTTTGCTGTTGCTATAACTGTTTATTTTCCTCCACTTATCAATAGTTGTCGGTCCACTTATTTTGGAGAAGATCTCAGTCACAATTCCGTACTCGTAATTTTCTTAGAATGAAAATCGCGATACTAGACCCATCTTATTTAAGCACTCAAAATCCATTATGTTTCGCTAAATTTAAAAAAAAAATTACATAAACAATTTATAAAATTTGACTAAATATATAATATAATTCTTAAATTTTTAATTTATCCAATATATATTTGAATTTTTCATACATATTCAACAGTTTGTAAACTACATAAAAATAAAATTCAATAATTATATTCTATAGACTACATTAAACAAATCAAAAGCATATCAACTACATTGATAAATATTAAAAAAAATAAAAATTGATGTATTATATTACACATTGAATTAAAATTTAAGAATTATTTGTATTATTATTCCTTAAGTTTTAATGATTGTTTGCTTCTTTTTGTTTCATTTGCTTATATGATTGTATTAAAAGATTATCCAACATGAAAAGGGACATGATGCATCATGGACAGTTCCAATTTTGAATGATCCGAATCGCAAGAGATTACATGGTTTGAAGGTTGTTATCAATTTTCTCAATTAAAATGACGCTAGAAATGCTAAGCCATACATTCTGTGTCCACTTTAAAGGAAGGGGCCGATGGAACATCCCCCGTTAAGTCAAAGCATAGGATTCGCACAATCCAATAATCCAGCCGAAAATTGTGCAAATTTAAATAGGCCAGCACCATGCAAAAAAAAAAAAAAAGACCATGTGAACTCAAGTGCAACTCGGACCGTACACCTGTCGCTGGCGATCGTAGGGCCCGTTTCGCTCCTTGTCGGTCCAGGGAAGTCAAGACGCGTCCAGATACAGCAGTCGCACGTGATTTTCCGAATCTAACGGTGCAAATCACCAGGAAAAAAAACAAAAAAGAATTGCGAAATCCAACGGGAGAAGGCGAGACTACAGAACGAATCTGAGCCGTCCAATGCGTAACGTCATTTGAGTACGGCGAGTACTTAGCCGCGAACGTGTTCTGAAGAGATTATTTTGAATGGGGAATTCGGGCCCCACCTTCCTTGGTGGACCATTCGATCCAGAAAACGGGTCCGACCTCCGTTTTGAATGAATTTGTCCCCGAAGATTATGCATTTCGGGCGTATCCTCGTTTTTTGGTTCCACTTTTTTTTTCGAAAATTAAATTACTCGAAAAATATTTTCTTGAAAATGATCATCTATATAGTTTAAAATAATTAATTAATAATTTTTTTATTATTAACAACAATTCATATATATATATATATATATATATAATTGCATGAATGATAAAAAAAATTTGTCCATCCATTTTGTTAGCAATTTGAGAGAGAACAAAACGAGTTCCTCCTATTTATTTGGAGAAACATAACTTGGCTTCTGAAAAGATTTTATTTCCACTAAACTGTTAACATTCAGCACATCAATATGTTTTCTTAAGATAAAATTCGAGCATAAAGCCAAGCCATTTTTTTTTGGTTAAATAAATAATTTTTTTTTTTTTGGTTAAGAACCAAGCCATTTTTCATGTTCATCTAAAATGTTAAATCTTCCAACATGACAGGGAAATATTTAACATTTCATGAATAACTAGAAATGCGAAATAACAATTAACTAATGAATGAATTTTCCATTGATGATATATAAGCGATGCATCGATACTTCAACTTTTTATTCTTTATCCCATCTTCATAAGGAAAAGAACAGGGTCAAAAGCAAAGATTCAGTAAAATTAAACTCATTGACGATCGTATAGCTTTCGCTAATCATATCATCATATTGTAATTGCAAAAAGTTGTGACATGATTATGATGATCCTTATTAACAATGGATTAAGACGCATTGATCGTGTCAATTACAAATCAGGGAGATCATATAGGGTTACATCCGGATTCCCTAGGCGAAATCACTGGCACATTCGCAAGAGTTGTCATCTCCGATTCTGAATAAAAAAACATGGTGTCGGCACTCCGAATCTGGCTCCAAAACAGTCCTCGGGCGTCCTTTGCCAAATTGATTTATGATGTCAGCAGCACCTGTTTCGTCCGTCATGTTGTGGCAGGCGGTGGAGAGGAGAGAGAGGGAAAGAGTTTGTGCAAAAAAATTAGCGAGAGAAAAGGTTTTGAATGGCTAATTGGGGAAACTCCACGTGTCGGAAAATGAGAGGCTCCACGTAGACCAGCGACCAAGGAGAGGACAGATATCACATGCGTTCACGCCCCCTCATCCCCGTCAGTTGCGTCGGTCACGTGATGATGACTGCATGGTGAAGACACGTCAGTGGTCTGGCCTTTTCCCTTCGTTGACATGATATGATTGGAAAGCCGAGAGATTCCCGACTAAAAATCGTAAATTATTCATTCAAAAAAATCACTAATCACGTGCAAATTACTCTCGATTAAAATTTGCATGATTCTATAATTTGGACGTAACTGATTTAGGAGACTTTTAAAGCATTAGAAGAGTTTTCACGTATGTAGTATGTACTGATAAATTGTAATTAAGGAAAAATACAATAGAATCTAGTTTTAATCAACAATTTGTTGTGATGTGACTATAGTGTCATGACCACGTGATCTATGGTCACATCCACGACTTCATGTCCAGGTGAAGTGAAAGAGAAAGAACCAAAAAAACAAAAGGAGCGCAACAATGGAAAATTCGGCATAAATTCTTCTATGATTTGAATTTGATAGGCTTTTACTGCCATTTTAATCTTTACACATCCTTTGCACATTTTTGGTAGAGCGTATGCATGGCTTGTCTGTCCCGTTTCTAGATATATTCTTTGTTTTTTTTTTCTCGAGGACGTAGCTAATGATTCGATACTCAATGTTCTGTCGTCCGCCTTTCGGCCACAAAATTGATCAAACAAACCTAACTCAATTATTCAAGTGGAGCGAGTTCCGGTGAGATTATCGTTCGGTGAAGGGAGTGAAAATCAAGTTGCGTGACAAGAGATGTCGGCAAAGAACATGTAGCACGCCCCGCTGGTTCGACTTCGGATGATTTCATGAGCGAGCAGGCGAGATCGCTATGCGGATCCACGCTCGGATGGAGCTATGAATTGTAAGAAATCTGAATGCGGTTGGTCGTAAATGCACAGAGTTCGAAATACACGAAACTAAAATGACGTGGGAGGAGATAAAAAGGAGTCGAGGTGTGCAAGAATGAGAAGCACGAAGAAATGCAAGGGGAAAATGACATAAATGACTAATGATCTTTAACTCAATGTGGAATGTTCCTATCTAAACTTTTAATATATTTGACATGCTTTCTAAACTATTGTAAATGTTTACGTAGTCATTTTGTTTGCTCCAATGACATAAGACGTTATTTCGATGGCATGTATTATTATATGCTGAGTTAGACTTTTAAAAATGATAAGTCAACATGTCCATCTACTTTAGACATGAAAAGAAATTAGGTGTCAACATGTCCATCCTTTTCTGATAACATGGATTATTATATTCTGATTTGTCCACCATTCAAACTCAATAGATTAGAAACCGCATCAGTATATTTCGTTAACTCGAATGAACGGAATGGGGACATTAAACATTATTATATAGTTTATGAACTAAATTAAATATTTACTGATAGTTCAAATCATATTGAGCAAATTAAAAATTTATAGGCCACTTCATATATTAGATTAAAATTCAGAGATCATTCATGACAGAACTTTGACCACAAAGCTTACTAGAGAGTGCCTCCCCTTGTGCCAAGATCTCGTCACTTCCCTCATTTCTTGCTCTTAATTTTTTGATAACTACTCCTCTTTCCCGCAGATATTGCTCCACCTCTCTTATTCACTTCACGTGCGACATAACTTCAATCTTTGATCAAAGCCTAATAAGCCCAACTTACAACAATTCAACTCCTTTTTCCTTCAATAATTCAACTTCACCTACTTCACAGCGTAATTTTGCTTTCCTCGATCTTTGATTTATTTCTTCTCGATTTAAAATCGGGATTTTATATGATATATAGGTTAGATGTTACTCATAATTATGTCAAGCGCTCAATGACTATATCAAAGGCTAAATAAAGATTGAAACCGGTTGAATATAAACACCGACATGTATATTTCGCACGTCTTAAAATGAGATGTTGAAAATCTTGGTCCTAAAATTATGCACGTATCAAATGGTTAAACGGGGCAGATCGAACTCCCTCTCTCATAAGTGAATCTTGTCTTAACACGACGTGGTGAAAATGGGTATTGGGTACCAACAAACTGTAAGCAATTTGGTGGAGAAAGAGATAACGTCCATATTAAGATATTGAAAGATGGCGTCTTGACATAAAAGAGATGCATGTACCATATAAACTTTAAGGGAGCATTAAAAATGCATATCTAGATTATAAAACTATGTTAGAAATTAAAAAGTTCATCCAAGAAACTTGTGAGCCATTAGATAAAGGGAACTCGTACATGCACCGACACCAATAGAATTGGTAAATCAAGTCAACCAATGGTTTACAATCTTTACATAATCGGATAACTACTTGTCCCCTGATATGCGAATTGCCTCGTCATTTAGGCTTATCTCATTGTCAAAAGTCAAGGTTTGGTGGTCAATTATTTTCTGCATGTAAGCTTTGGAGCATTTTGGCGACAATTGTGGAAGCCAAGTAATTGAATTGATTTGGTTCAATGAAATTACCAAAAAAGTAATAAACTAATTTACTCCTAAATCCTTAAATTTTGGCTATTAAAATCATAAATCTTTTGATGATTTATCAATGTAGTTTTCAAGCTAATTTTCGTAGAAAAACGATAATGTGGACAACGACTATCCTCTATAATACATTCGGTGTTGACATTGATAATTTTTATAATTTATAAAAAATCTTTCAAATCTTTTAAATTTCTTTTCTTTTTTATTTTTTTTCCAAGTTTGCATCGGTGAGGGCTAATGACCCTTGGCTAGTCTACGTGAGGGCTGCAGACCCTTGCTTAAATCTTGGTGAGGCTTGCAAGTGAGGGTTGTTGGCCCTCACGGCTCAAAGTATAAAAATAAAAAATAAAAAATAAAAATTCATAAGAACTCCCTAAGGTAAGCTAAGCTAGATGTGGGGATAGAAGGCCTTAACTTACTAAGAGAGTCTAATGTCGCACATTAAAAAAAAAAAATCTAAACTAATACTAGCTATATTATATGAGACAAGTAGTGTTTATGTTAGTAATTTCTAGCAAATATTCACTAAAAAAAACTACATTGATTAATTGTAAAAAAGTTTTTGATCAAATTGGTTGTTGTATAATAAGATTTGATTTGATTTTTTTATTTTTTGGTAATTTTCTTGATGAATGACCTACAGCTATTTAGGCGCGCCTCCCGAATCTCTTATCATGCCAATGGACGTATGACCATTCAATTTTGTCACATCTGTCAGCCCAAAAGCAAGAAAGGGTGTGATATGAGGATTCCACCTCGATTTGATAAGGAAACTCCACGTGTCAGAAAAAGGGAGGCTCCACGTGGACGAGCGACGCAAGGAGAGGACAGGTCACATGCGTTCACGCCCCCATCATCCCCTTCAGTTGCGCCGGTCATGTGATGATGACTGCATGATGAAGAAACGTCAGTCGTCTTGCCCCTTTCCCTCGTCGACATGATATGATTTTTCTTTTTTCGGTCGTTAGACATGATATGATCGGAAAGCGGAGAGACCTCCGATTAAAAAATCAAAGATTATTCATTAAAAAATCACTAGTCGATTGCAAATTTCTCTCGATTAGGATTCTAGACATGATTGATTCACAAGACTTAAAAGCATTAGATGGATCTTTAATTCAATGCTCATAAATTATAAATTAAAAATACATACAAAAGAATCTCATCTTAGCCTCTTTGTTTTTGCAAAAAATGTAGTGTTTCTAAGAAGTCATTTTCTAAAAAAATAACCATATTTTTCAATTTTCGATCAAAATTTGAAAATGAACTAAAAGATATTTTTCGCCGTTTGGCAAATAAATTTGTTTCCTGTATGCACTCATTTTCAATATTTTTTAACTATTTTATTTTTTAAAAATTGATTCTCAATTTTTAATTCTTTTCCTTTCTTTTTTTTTTCTTCCTTAGTCTTGGCTAATTGTTGACTATGGCGATGGTTGGCAACTGGCCATTGGGGAGCACCAGCCTCGCCTTAGGCCAATGACCGGCCAAGGAGGAAGAAAAAGAATAAGAAAAGAATTTAAAAACTCAATTTTTTAAAAAAGAAAAAAAGAAAAAGAAGACATAAAAATAAAAGAAAATGAGGTCATAAAAGTTATGGAAAATGTTTTTGACTTTTTGAAAAATGAAGAAAATTTTTCCCACCTTTAAAGGTATTTTTTCCAATAGCGAAATTTTTTTATTTAACTAGTTCATTTTCCTTGAAAGTAATACTAGAAAATTCGAAAAAACCTTTTGTTTAAAGTTATTTTTTGTAAAGTGAACGAAGCTTTAATTAACGATTTGTCGTTACATGATATTTGTGTTGTGAATACGTGGTCAATGGTCACATCCACGACTTCACTTGCAAGGAATAATCCATAAAAGAAATCAAAATAGAAAAGAAAAAAGGGAGATTTTGAATGATTTTGAAATCTTTTCTACTAGAGAATCTAATATCCTTATTCATGAACATAATAAATTCAGTTGTTATGGTCGGACTCTATAAAGTAAAAGAGATAAAAGAGAGAGAGAGAGAGCACAAAAACGAACAAATTCAGCATAAATTCTTCTTTGGTCTGAATTTGATTGGCTTTTAGCCTTTTACTACCATTTTAATCTTTAGAGTGCAATCACTTCAAGCTGAAACCCTAGCGCTACTCGAGGGGTTGAAGCTTGCGCACGAATGGGAGAATGGGAAAGGTAAAAGTGAAAGTACAATAATCGAATCCGACTCTTGCGTTGTAGTGCAGGCACTGTTGAGAGAAAGATAGGTACCGTGGGATATTGCAGCACAAATGAGGATGGGCCGGGCCTTATTGTCCTCTATGCCACATATAAGACTCACTCACTGCTTCAGAGAACAAAACAAAATTGTCGATTGGATTATTAAAGCCTATCTCGACCAACACCTCCCTAAGAAATGGGTTTCAAGCCCACCCCAACCACTGTTTGATTTTCTTTGTTCTGAAGCCTAGATGGGTTCATGTTCTATGTTATCTACTTAAGTAGAAATGAAATGCAGCTTTTTCAACCAAAAAAAAAAAAATCTTTAAATATTTGTTGCACATTTTTGGGAGAGTGTACGTATGGCTTGACCTGATGATTCGATGTTGGGAAAAGTGCCAAAAAAGTCCTAAACCTTTTTTCGGTGCCAATTCAGTCCTAAACCTTTTTAAGTTGTGCCAATTCAGTCCTTTCCGGCAATTTTGACCGAATTTTGCTGATTGAACACCGGTCGGCTGACGTGGCCTGATCAGCGCTGACGTGGACAACTTTTAATAATATTTTTAAATATTTTTTAAATATTTTTTGTCTTTTTCCTCCAGCCTGTCCCCGGCAACTGGCTAGAGGCGATCGCCGGCGAGGGCGAGGCCAACCTCGCTAGCCATGGGCGAGGGCCGGCGAGGCTCGACCTCGCCAGATCCGGTGAGGGCGAGCCTCACCCATGGCCGCCTCGCCAGATCCGGCCATGGGCGAGGGCCGGCGAGGCTCGACCTCGCCAGATCCGGCGAGGGCGAGCCTCGCCCATAGCTGCCTCGCCAGATTAGGCGATGGGTGAGGATGGGCGAGGCTCACCCTCGCCAGCCTCGCCGGCGGTCGCTTCTGGCCGGTCGCCGGACCTCAGCGACCGGCTAGAGGAAAAAGAAAAAGAAAAAATAAAATATTAAAAGTATTTAAAAAATAAAAAAATATTAAAATATTATTAAAAGTTGTCCACGTCAGCACCGATCATGCCACGTTAGCCGGTCAGCGTCCAGTCAGCAAAATCCGGCTAAAATTGGCCGGAAATGACTGAATTGGCACAACTTAAAAAGGTTTAGGACTGAATCGGCACCAAAAAAAGGTTTAGGACTAAATTGGCACAAAGACAAAAGGTTTAGGACTTTTTTGGCACTTTTCCCTTCGATGCTCGATGTTCCATCGTTCGCTTTTCGACCACTAGAATTATCCAACAAACGTAACTCAATTATTCAAGCGGAACGAGCTCCAGTGAGGTTATCGTTCAGTGAGGTTATCGTTCGGAGTAGGGAGTGAAAATCGATTTGCGTGCGCGGTCGAAAGAGATGTCGGCGAAGAACATGTGGCGTGCCCCGGCGGTTCGACTTTGGATGATTTCATGAACGAGCAGGCAAGATCACTCTGCGGATCCACGCTCGAGCACAAAAAATGTGCGAATGGGCTTGGATGGAGTTATGAATTATAAGAAAGCTGAATGTGGTCGGTCGTAAATGTACAGGGTTTGAAGTACACGAAATTGAAATGACATGGAAGGAAATAAAAATGAATCGAGATGTGTAAGAAAGGAAAAGCCCAAAGAAATGCAAAGCAAAAATTACACAAATTAGCCATGAACTTTGGTTCAATATGTGACGTCATCCTTAAATTTATATTATATTAAACATTGGTTCCTAAACTATTGATAAATATTCAATGTACTCACTTTGTTTGACGTAGATTATTATATGGAGTTAGATCTTTAAAAATGATAAATCAATATGTCTATCTTTCCATCCATCTACTTTAGACAAGTAAGATGAAAATTAGGCATTAACATGTTCATTATTATTTGACGACATAGATTATCATATTATGGTTCAAGACAAGTAAGATGAAAATTAGGCATTAACATGTTCATTATTATTTGACGACATAGATTATCATATTATGGTTCAAGATAAACATCTTACGTAAATAATCTACTTGTACCTTTTTTTGTCCACCATTCGAATTTAATGGATTGGAATTTGGAAGCCACATCGGCAAATTTCAATGAAAATAAATAATTTTATATAATTTATGGATTAGATTGAACATTTATTGATAATATTGAGATTGCATTGTAGATTGAACTAAAGTTCATAAATCATTCTTGTCGATTTTTTTCGAAATGCAAAAGATAAACCCTCGGTGGAGCGGGAGAAGTTTGATGATGAAGCTTTATAGAGAGTGCCTCCACTCGTGCCATGATCTCTTCACTTCCTGTATTCCTTGCTCGTAATTTTTTGTAACAGCTCCTACTTCCAAGGGGACGAACCCCACCTTTCCGCAAACAGCTCCCTTCAGCCTTTCCCATTCTCCATTCCCATTTATATTGCTCCACTTCCTCTTATTCACTTTTTTTTGGTAAAAAAAATTGTATCCATGACTCAAAAGAATATATAAAAAGTACATAAAGTTTCATGGTAAAGCAAATCGAAGGAGAGACCGAATTACAAGAAAACAAAGCAAAATCCATAATACAATGAAAAATAACAAAGCATCGGTAGAGTTAAGCACACCCATTCCAAAGAAATGGATTTGTCAAACAAAGTAATCGGCGGTCAATCACTGGATCTTATATAATCGTCAATGATGAGCACACGCCAGAACTTCATTTGTGCAATAACTACACCATTGCCAATTGGCGGTGCACTCCTAGGTTCAACTTCATCTACATCATTGTCATACGGAGACAACCAAAATAGGTTGAATAAACACAGATCTAACCTTTGGAAGAGCATATTTTCATAATTTGACGAGACGCCAGAGCTCCTGCTATGATCATTGAAATCGAGGCAAAGGACCTATACATGTGCGACATAACTTCAAGCTTTAATCAAAGCCTAATAAGCCCCATCTTGCAACAATTCAGTTCCTTTCCGTTCAATAACTCTACTTAACCTACTCCACAGCGCAATTTTACTTTCCTTTGATTTATATATTTTTAATTTAAAATCACGAGTTTTATATGATACACAGATTAAATGTCACTGTTGTCAAGCGTTGAATTGCTAAGTCAAAGGCTAAATCAAGATTGAAATCGGTTGAATATAAGCACTAGCATTTATATTTCACGCATCTTAGAATGAGATGTTGATAATCTAGATTCCAAAATCATGCACGTATTAAAAGGTTAAATGGTTTAGTTGGACTCCCTGTCTCGTAAATGAACTCGTCTTAAAACGTGGTGAAAATGGATGCCGGCAAATTATAAGCAATTTGGTGGGGAGAGATTACATGCATATTAATATCACGAAAGATGGTGTTTTGACTTAAAGAGATCCATGTACACACAAACTAAGTATGAAAGACGCATTATCTAGATTATAATATCATGTTAGAAATTGAAAAGTTCATTTGAAAAACTTGTAACCCATTAGATAGAGGGAGACCATACGCACACCGAAACTCTATAAAATAATCGTCGATCAGAGCATTTTATCATTAATAAAGTCTTCAACCAGTGATTTACAATCTTTACATAATTGGATAATTACTCGCGCCCCAATATGCAAATCGCCTCGTGATTTAAGCTTATCTCGTTGGCAAAAGTCATTGTTTGGTGGCCAATTATTTTCCACATGTAAGGTTTGGAGCATTTTGGCAACAATTGGGGAAGCCAAGTAATTTAGTTGATTCAGTTCAATAAAATTACCGAAAAAAGTATTAAATCAATTGTACAACGATCAATTCACTTATAAACTTTTCAATTTTACTAATTCAGTCTTAATTTTTTTTTATGATCTATCAATATAGTATTTCAAGTTAATTTTTTGCCAAAAACAGTTGACGCGAATGCCAGCTATCTTATATGGTACAATCAATGCTGACTTTGATAGTTTTTGGAATTTTAAAAAAATCTTCTGAATTTTTTGAATTTATTTTCTTTTCTTCCCTTTTTTTTTTTCCTTTTTTTTTCCTTTTTCTTTTCCAACTCTAAACCAACAAGGGCCAATGACCTTTGCCTAGTTTGGGCGAGGCGCATGCCCTCGCTTGGATCTTGGCAAGGGTTACTAGCCCTCATGACTGAGAGTAAAAAAGAATAAACTATTCATAAAATACCCTAAGGCAAGCTAAGCTAGGCATGGGGGCGAAAGCCTTACTAAGAGGCTGTCACACATTAAAAAAATATGGTTACATTATGTAAGATAGTCAGTGTTTACATTAGTGATTTTTTGCAAAAATTGGCTAGAAAACTATATTGACAAATTGTCAAAAAGTTCAAGGCTAAATTAGCTAATGTAAAATAAATTGAAGTTTTTTTTTGGGTAACTTTTCTAGTCAGTACCCTTGCCCTCTTGTATCTAGATTACTCATCCTAACATCATTTATCGTGTGAGTGGACATATGACCTTTCAAATTTATCAAATCTGGGAACCCAAAAGGAAGAAAGAGAGAATGGAATACTATGTTGCTGTAAGGACTCCACCTCTGCTCGATAAAGTTGACACATCAAATTCAAAGCACTAACCTTTAGCCAAATTATTTTCCTAGTTCGAATTAAAGCAATGAGATCCTCTAAAATCAACATCGCCATTGTGTGATATGAGAATGAGACCCAAAAAGGGAGAGAGAAAGGGAAGGGAGATCAAAATCAAATCATTTAAGATTTTTTTTGGTAATATTTCCGAGTAGTACCCTACCCCTCCTGTATTCGGATTGCTCGTCCTAACATCACTTATCATGCGAGTGGATGTATGACCATTCTGATTTGTCACATCTATTAGCCCAAAAGGAAGAAAGGGAGAATGTGATACCATGTTACTGTAAGGACTCCAACTCTGTTTGATAAAGTTGATACATAAAATTCAAAGCACTAACCTTTAGCCAAATGATGTTTCAAGTTCGAATTAAAGCAACAAGATCCTCTAAAATCAACTTTGTCATCTTGCAATTTGAGATTGAGATTGAGAGAGGGAGAGAGAGAAAGGGGAGCCCGATCAAAATCAAATCATTTTCCCTCCCCCTCCTTATGCTTCTCATTTTTAACCTGGGAAAGAAAGTTTTTACCTCTTGCTCTCCCAACTGAGCTCCACTCATTCGAGGAAGAAGGCCCGGTCCAATTCTACTTGTTTTCTTGCCCATTTGTGGTCAGACAATTGCCAAGACCTGCTTTCTGCACTAGTCAGATGCAGACAATGCCGGGACCAGCTAAGGCTCATAGACCTTTCTCTATCTCCAGGATTCTTATGTTATCTCGTGAGATTTTTTGCCCACGTTCAGCCCAATATTAGGACTTGGGCCCCATCGAAATTGTTGGATCTCAATCCAGTTTTTTATTTTTTGGGGATGGTTTTTGTCTTGGCCGACATTTTTGATAAGTCTGAATTATCAATTTCATCAGTACACTGTAGAAAAATGTGCCGGGCTTTTCATTTACTAATTCTTTAGAGAAGGTTAAATAAAGGGCAAATCCTCCACCCAAAAAAAAAAAAAAACCAAACAAAAAAACATATCAAACTTTTGTCCATGAGATAAAATATCCTAATTAAGTAATCTATGAACTTTCATCCACTGGACAGTAATACGTGCCATTAAATTTTCCGTTCAAGCAAACTGATATGGCACTGACACGATTACGATGATGTTCTAGAGTAACATTTCAGTAGATAAAAGACCTCTAGCGATCTCTTACAGCATGTCTGAAACGGCTTAATCACAATTAAGAAGAAATCAGAAATAATGATTGTTTTTTCAGGAAAAAACAACAACAACAACGACATCGTTTGACTTTCACCTGGCTTTTGTTGAATTATTCGTGACTATCTTTTTCACCCAAGCTAATGATGTCTTTTAATAGATGTGGACAACCATTACCCATGCTGTGCATGACACCAGCACATATGGACGAGAAGCTTAAAAGTGGGGACTCCTATCTATCGGGATAAAAGTTTGTGATATTTCTTGTTCGGTTTGCAAAGTCGCGATATTTTCGTCCATTGACTCGTGGATTTGTTATTTATTTTTTTGCCCCTGATTTCCGATAATCACGCAGCCACACCTGTAGAGATGGTTCGGAAGTGCGTGAGAATTACCCTAAACTCCCTTATTTGGTTTATGACTCCTCGTTACATCACGGGACTATTCCAAGTTTATCACGCCCCAAATTTTTATCATGCCCAGAAACTTGTGCATGTCAACAGGCCACGTTCAATTCCCCTTGGTCTGAGGGCGAGGAATTCAAAAAGAAAAAATGAGCAATTGAATTCATCTCATCCGCCAGGTGAGCTGAACGTTCGGATACGCAATCCAAAGAGGAGGACAGCGACCTTCCCCAACACCTTCCAGCCTCCATTCAAAGCTCCCAATCCAACACCTCCTGTCAGGGTCAAAAGTCAACCGTCTCTCTCTCCCTCTCTCTCTCTGTAACAGCGACTGTCTGTACTGCAGATAATCTAAAGGAAATCTCAGGGCTGCACGTTAACAGCTAGCCACCGCAGGGAAGCGGGCAGACCGAGCTTTTATTCTATGGAAACGAAGGGCGATGGTCCGTCCCCCCCCCCCCAAACGAACCGAACCGGCGCTAACTCGACCTCGGAGTCTTTCACAAGTCAATACTAGACCGGAGCATCTGTCTCTGTCTGTCTGTCTCTCTCTCCCCTTGAGGTGCACGGGTTCTTCCGGACCGCAGCCTCGTTGTCGATTGCAGCTGAAGTGGGTCCGATGCCGAATCCACCACGTTACGGAATTTATGTTGGTCTTCTACGTGCTCTCGCACGAGTTCTCGCTGTACAGTATGGTTGGCCTAACTTTCTTAATCAGGACTCCGTTTTGTAATTGTCGGTGTCAAAAGAATCTACCGAGTTGTTATCGATCATACGTGTCGCTAACATTATAGGGATTCTATCGGTCATAGCGTGTGGTATCTTTAACTATCAAGTGCTTTGGTTCGATAACTAAAGTGGCACATCAAATTTTATAATTCTTCTTAAATGTAATTCCTGGGTTGTTAAATAATATGTCATGCTATCTTCTTATGCCTTGAAATCATTGAATGAACTTGTAGTTGAAGATATTTTGCCCGGTAGGTCGTGAATCATGCTCCAAATCTTATCAACTCAAACTATTATTCGGCGCTTTTTAGTTTGCATCGGCTGATATTGATTTTAGGTAGTTCACTGAATTTTATGCCTCGATAGAATTCTCAATTCATAATAAATTTGTGGGTGTCAATTTTAGGGGTGAGCACACCGAGTCTCAATAATTGTCACAAATTTCTTTAAGATTATCAATATTATGAGGTTGTTGTTATTTCATAAGAAGCTGAAAGTGTTGATGTGGATACGCGTTCCGATAATGAACCTCTTACTAGCCATAATGTTGATAACTCTAAAGAAAATAGTGTCAACTTTTTGATGCATGGACTGTGACTGTGACTAGAATGAAATTTAGGATATTTTCAGCCACAAAAAAAGTCACGTTTGGAATGGAACCTGAAGTAGGGTAGTTATAGGGATCTAGGCTCTCTTGCGAACAAGCCAAGACCCTAGCAGGGTTTATTGGGTCCACACGCTCGGACCACTAGGATGTTTCTATCCTTTTTCACAAATTAGTTACCGCATTGATTAGGCATTCCGGTGCGATGTGTCTACATCTTTCGGCTCAGACTGATTCTCGGACATATCCGGAACCCCTTGGCTTCATCCTTAAGCAAGTTGGCGACTGTGATCCTAAGATCACTCGAGGAAAGTCATGCAGTGAACTGAGTACGAGATCCGTCGCATCCGAAATCAAACAGTCTTCGCGTGCTTAGCTTTTTTGCTTTTACAAAGTTTTCACGTCGCCTGCTTTGATTCGAGAGATTTTGGCGTCTGCGTACCCTGTCGAGACGTGCGCTGTTCACCCGGCTTGTCATCTTCCTTCCTTCCATTATCGTCTTGCCAAAGGCCAGCATCAAGAACACTATTGCCCGTGCGCTCCACCAGGCCCCAACATCGAATGGTGTGTTTTGTGCAGAATTAGAAGAGTCCACTCACGACTCAAAGGAAAGGTCCCATTATCTTGTCTCTAGATTCATTACGCTGGTCTCCCAGATTTTATGGTTATCTAGTAGCCCTCGTGTTCCGTGTTGAATGCCGCAGATAATCGTTCCAATATGCACGCAAGTGAATGAAATATAACTCAATGTGTTGCTAGATATGGAAGTTTATGCACAGATTTCTTGTGTGCTTGGAGTATTTGTGTTAGGACTGATCGATTTCCTGGTGAATCTGGCAACCTGGAACTTGTCGATTTTTAAAAATAAATTTATTTGGCAGTGTAATTTTTAATTATTAAACTTGTGTTGTGAATCATATATTCTTTGATTGTAAGATATCAAAAGTGGAGCGAGAGGCATAGAGAGATTGGCACAGGAGGGAGGGGTGAGATTGATTTCATCAGATGTTGACAAAAAATAAGGGCCGAGTTGGCCGAGGGAGGCAACGAGCATGGCATGAGAGAGAGAGAGAGATACTGAGATCAGAGAATCGAGAAACAAAGAGGCGCGGTTTGTAACAATCTTGAGTTAACCTAAGTTTGCTTTGTCTTGTACATATTTTATACATACACATATTATATATTTCTTTGACAATGCTACGCATAGTAAATGTTCTTGGTAGATTGTTTGATATGGTCTAGTCTCCTTGGGCGGCCCTAAATCAAATCTACTACTCAACAAAATACACATACTTTCTTTAAGGTGATGCAAGTTGATCCAGATCGGAAGGACTTAAATTGATCTTGGTCGGTTCCCAAATTTCTTACCTATGGGTGAGCCAATCTTGAATCGGTTAATCCAATCTGGTTCAGTTTAGTTTCATATTAACTAATACCCACCACGAATTTGTGATGGTATTTGTTAGTGTGCACTCTTGTGGGCCTCACTAGGCTAGCTTGAACTTGAGAGTAACTAGATCTAGCTGCATACCAGAAATTAAAGGGAAGTACATGATTTACATGGATTGGTGATGTTCTATAAGCGAGATATCGTGCGCGCTTTCAATGCTCTCACACAAATGAAAATTTTCTCATTCTCTCCCTCTCTTCTATTTCTTGCAACCTTATCTTAGACACACCATGACCTAGAATTCAATGCGTCTTCAACATGAGTCTTGACGTGCTGGAAAGTACACGGAGCTATGGACCCTCTCCTCAAAAGGAAAAAACAAGTCCGTATACCCAATGTATAAGGCATGTTATTTTTCATAGATATTTAAGTACATATACGTATATAGCTAGTGTAGAGCTATATGCTTGACAATAACCGATCAGTTGAGATGTATTAAATTATGTAACTGACAAGTAACAATAACATATACCCAATCTTCCAACAAAAATCATGTTGCAAGAACTTCAAAAAAAAAAAAAAAGGTTAATACTCTGAAAAACCCGAAACTGGTATATATATGACAAATTTACCCAAAACTATTTTCTTTACCATGAAAAACCTCAAACTGGTACATATGTGACAAATTTACCCCGACTAATCATAAAAAAAACCCCTAAATCAATACATTTTATGACAAATTTACCCCAAACTAATTTATTCAACCGCAAAAATCCCAAACTAGTAAGTTCGTGACAAATATACCATCCGCTAAATTATATTAACACCATAAAAAAATTACAAAAAGCATAAACTGTGACGAACATAGTGTAAAATCCTAAATTGGTATATTAGTCAACTGTCAAGTGTTATTTAACTTAATAATTTGATAGTAAAATTACATGAAAACTAATATAGGGTAAATTTGTCACAAGTGTAGTAGTTTGGGGTAAATTTGTCAAATGTATATCAATTTGAGATTTTTTGTGGTCAAAAAAATAGTTTGGGTCCTTTGGAATAAATTTGTCATAGATGTACTAATTTTGGGTTTTTCAAGGTATTAACCAAAAAAAAAAAAAAACCACTTTCCTTGCTATTGTAATTGCTTGAGGATAATTATCCAAAAAGTTTGAAACGTGTTGTTTGACATCCAATTTAACCCCAAAATTTTTAAATTTTCTAATTTAATCCTAAACTTTTTTGATAATTTTCCAATAGAATCCTTTCAAGCACTTTTGGTCGGAAATCGCTAACTTCACGGTTCATGTTAATCCTACCAACCATGCAACATCGGACGGTCGATATCCACGTTAGTAATCAGCCTTAGTGAGTCTTCCATTGGCTAAGAAGCTCTTTTCGGCAACTACATCGTACCCTACCCCTAAATTATCCTATTCTTATTTCTGGCTAAAATTAACTAAAATGACTATATTGACAAATCTTCAAAACATTTAGCACTAAATTTGGTGAAATTGAAAATTTTAAGATTTAATTGGCTACAATATAACTAATTTAGAATTTTCTAAACAATTTTTCATAATAATTTGAATCGAACGTGTCATATCAGTGGTGGTTCAATCCTGTTTGTAAATTTACAGGACAGATGTGAACCTTGCATGTGAGTAGCCTACAACCAATTCAAACTCACAATGAACACTCCTAGACAGTGTAGGGAGATGTATGGTCCATGAGACCCTCCATTTGTGTCACATGTCAAGTTCACTAATTTAATCAGTGCGTTAAAGTTAATCTCAGCTTTATTGTCCCCTCAATCATAGACCAGAGGGACAGACAGAGAGCCCGAGAAAGGTTCCTGTTAACTGCAACATGATCAAGTCACAGTCCACTTCAAAACGATCATGAGATAAAAAGCTCTCATCAAATTTCCCCACCTTGTTTATTAGTTGTCTGGATCTACATAGAGCCGGCCAAATCCCTTCTTCAAGCCATCCGAGGAGCGGAACATGATGATATCCAACCACTTTGCAAAACAAAGAGGACCTAAAAAAGAAATCAAAGGAGGTCATGTCCCAGATGGGCAGAAGGACCAAATTGGCCCAGGTTTAATGCAATTCTGACAAGGGGTAACTTGGTAATGTGGGTGTGTGTCTATTAAAAAGCTATTCTTACAAGTTTTGGACTGGCGTTCACATGGCAAGGAAGTACCCTCATGTGGGCACATGCATGGGGACTCCTATCATTCATGTTGTACTCACACCAAGCAAAAGAGGCTCATAAAACTTCAAAAGGGAAATCTTCATTGACTGATTCTTTGCTTAATTAACAATTGTTTGTCTAGTTTATAGTGCACAGACATATAGTTATTTATGTCTCTCTCCTAATTAAAATTCCTTTCCCTTTTTCTTTCCATCGTAAATTGGTAAAACCCAATGCCGTCCTTAATATTTCGACCAAAGTGGGTAACAAACCGGAATTTTCTATTAATGATATATTCCTCCGAGCACATTTAAATGAGATTGCGTTTTTGAAGAGTGGAATAAATCGGAAGCTAACGAACCGTTGCACTTGTGGATTTCGCATATAAATGAGGAAGAGAAAATGGGGGAAACTATATTTCATTTGGAGATACATTTCTAGATCAAGCAAAAGAAAGGGGTCCTAAAAGAGCCAGCCATTTCACTTCGATGGTTTGATATGGCAACGGAACTTGTGCGAGTCCTTTTTTTTTTATAAAGCACTCATGAGGTCCATGTGCTGTTCCAGCATTCTAACACAATCATAGCTTACTTGTCTAATGAGAAAAAGAAGGTTGCCCCTCAGTTTCTCACCATCCAAAACATGCATCTGCCAAACAAAAACAAGACAAAAGATAAACAGTGAGAAGAGAAAGAGAAAGAGAAAAGCATCATCTCCAGCCTTCCCCATATATATCTCCTGTACCCTGCTGTGCACCTAGTCTCTAAAAACATCATCATCGCTTGCCAATCTCTCTCTCTCTCTCTCTTTCTCTCTCCAACAGCTATGGTGTCCGTAGAAAATGGTCATCCAACTCCCAGAGCCAGCGATGCACCCTCGAGCCCCAGGATCTCGTTCTCCGCTGATTTCCTGGACGACAAGAACTTCATCTCCATCAGCCCCAAAGCACGCCACGAGAAGGAGCACGACATGGAGATCGACAAAGCCGACTTCGAGTTCCTCTCCACCAACGTGAGCATCGACTCCATGCCCTCTGCTGATGAGCTCTTCTGCGAGGGGAAGCTGCTGCCCTTCTGGCAAATGCAGCAGTCCGAGAGGCTGAACAAGATCAGCCTCGGTTCCAAGGACGACGGCGACGAGGATGGCCGCGAAGAGGCTAAGGATAACAAGGAACAAAGCAAGGCGAATTGGTTCTTGGACGACGACCCGTCCCCGAGGCCCCCCAAGTGCACCGTCTTGTGGAAGGAGCTGCTGAGGTTGAAGAAGCAGCGCTCTAATTCCTCGCTGTCGCCGTCGTCCTCCTCCTCCTCGACGTCGTCCTCTTCGAACTCGATGGCCGACGCGGCCGCGAAGGACGAGAAGAAACAGGCCGCCGCCCGGAGCGGGGAGAAGCAGGTGAAGAGGATAAAGAAAGGGCTGGAGAGGACGAGGTCGGCGAGCATCCGGATCAGGCCGATGATCAACGTGCCGATATGCACGCCGGCGAAGAGCAGCGCATTGCCGCCTTTGTTTCCCGTAAAGAAAGGGAGATTAGATAGGTGAAGAGACGGCGAAGATGACGATGAGGAACTCGGAAATGTCCAGTGTAGAGAAGATTAATATCAATAAGTTTACCATTCAACCTCTTTTTTTTTTTAGTCCTATCCTTTCTGGAGCTGTTTGTTATAAGTCTTTTTCTGTGTTGTTTTTCTTCGGATCCCATTATTTTGAGTGTAGAGATGCTGACTTTCAGCTCAACGAACCGGTTGCGTCCTCTCCCTTTCGTCCTGTGACGAGATATATCAGTGCATAACAGTGGTTTCTCAATGGAAAAGGGCTGAGATCTTGGCCAAAAATATACATGGAAATACTGAAAATACAACAGTCACGGATTGTAGCATGTAGCTTCAGGGTCATAAGATGGAAATTTTTCATAATGAAGATGACAATTATTTATGCTAATCATGTAAGTCCACAGTTGCCTTGTACAGTAGAAAGGTAATGCACTTGCCTTGACCAGTACCATGTGGACCAAGCAAGCACATATAATTAAATCAGGTGAACGTTCCCATGTCCCCTGGGTCCGCTCGATCTGAACATTGTTACTGTGCAGCGACCCCACCAGGCGGGGACAACTCAGCGGAGAAGAATTTGCGGGTCGAAATCTGCAGAATCCTATTTGGAAAAACTTTAAAAACACATGATTAGTCACCAGATTCTACTAAGAACAAGGGCCTGCTGGAATACCTGGACTGATCGATAAACTCGAGTTCAGATTCCTCTTTAGCAAAACAGGGAAATAGGAGGGGAGATCGCAAAATATGCGCAACCCAAGAAGTCGTCACCATGTTCTGGGTTAGAAAAGAGAGGAGCTCATTAGCATGTAGAGCGGTAAACGAACCTGAAGATGAATTTGAAGGGTGGGGAGTAAAAGTGATGAGGAATATGCAGTAAGTCCTTTGAAGGAAGACGCTTCAAGACTTCAGATAAGTACCGCGACCAAAAAGGAAAAAAGAAGAAGAAGAAAGTTACCCACCATGCAATGGACTTCCTCAAACAAGTTTTCTTTTTCGGGAGTGACAAGATTAGATGCGAAGATTCATAAACCGGAAGTTAGGTAAAAGCAGATGTCCCGCGGACCCGCACTGATATTTCGTCCTACAATCGCAGTTGAAATAAGTGGGCGGTCTATGGCGAAAGAAAGAGCGCTTTTGTTAGCGTTCATCTGGAAGGAAAGTAGCTTGATATTGGTTCGAATCCAATTTGTTAGATGGCCTTCTTTATCATATAGATGTCTTGATTGGAACTGTGCATTTTTAGTTCATCCTCCAAAACCTTATCACATCCCGGATTTGATGAAATAGAATGAATTGCAACAGTATTTTGTAAATACATAATTATCTTGAATATATTAACTAGTTCTTTATTCTCCAATCGCCTGGAAGGAACAAAAGAAACATCTTGTTATTTTTTCAACAATTTCTGATCTCTAATAGCCCCAAAGGCGCCATATTTTAGAAGCCCAAACTATGTGATTGAGTAAGTCCCCCTCTATCTGTTGTGGGTCGAGAACTGCTCCTCTGATCGAATCTGGTTTGAAATTCTTATGTGTTTAGCTAAAATTCTTATGTGTTCAGCTATGACTCTTTTATCTTTCGTAGGATGGTAGCTTCCGAGTTGGCCCTTCTGCTAGTTGATTTAAAAGGGGTGTAATGGCTATGCAGCATAACAGAATGAGCAATGGCACAATCCAATTATTAAGCTATCCCTGAAGCAAGGGCAAATGTTGAGAGCAAATTCGATCCAGAAACGAGCAGGAAGTTCCCTCCCAGGATGCCGAGTTCATACTAAAGACAGAAATTCAATTGATCGCAGAAATGACAGGGAACTACTAAAGCACCATTTAGTGAAAAGCAATAAGACACAAGTTTTGCTGCCTTGTAAAGGTAGAATTTTATCAAACGTACTTAGCTTAACTGCAATTATGTCATCTGGCAAGATCAAGATTGTTGTAGCAAGGTTTGTATTAGACATTTATGCTCATAATACAGACACATGAATGAAAAGCAAAAGAATATATCATTTTCAAAAGAGTTGCCTGTACACAACATACAGTATGAGAGCCTTACACAACCAGACCAAGTGAATAAAAGAATACACCGAGTATGAACGAACTATGTTCAGTTTACAAAGAGAGTGGCACTTCAATCGCTAGAAGAGCGCATACAGCTCTATACCCAAATGATGCAACTTTTACATTCTGCGACTAATAGCTGAACTGGCAAAACTTCAAGTAAGGATCCGATGAATTATGTGATTGACTTATCCAATAACACTGACCATCTTGCTTCCACTTTAGGGTTTTCAGCTACTACTTCTCATTATTGTGGGGGTTGTGCAGACAACAAAGGATTGCCATTAACCCTAAAAGGAAACAGAACATTAGGCCTTGTAGGACATCAAATTATAGCACAACAAACATTCGCATAGAATGACCACTTACTTGAGATTCAACCCAGGCTTATTAAGGAGACTGCTTGGAACCTGACCAGTCAAGTTATTGTTTTGCAAGAAACTGAAAGACAACAAACACAAGGTATAAGAATTGTACCCTGCAAGTCATAAATAATTCAGTAGAAAACGATACATATGTGATTAATTAAAACAATTCCATTAAGTCTCCAAGTGTTTTTTCACTTAATGGCTTTGCCTGGGTCCTCAGAAAAGTCTTTGAAAATTCTTTGAGAACAGTACTCCAGATGAATTACTATCAGGAAACTCATAACATGGAAGTAGGTAATTGCAGATTCCACTAGATTACTGAAAATGGGATTGAGAATTCAAGAATCCAGAAAGAATAGGTTAGACAAATATCTGCCACATATCCAGAAATTGTTGTTCTGATGTTGGGGGAACATCTTTCTCGCACCATATGCTGGTAGAAGAAAGAGAAGGATCATCTAGATGAATCACCATCGTTCCTTCAGCAACAATCAAATACCATTCTTGTCCTAAAGATTGTCTAAGTACTAATACAAGAGACTTATTGAAGAGCCCTGGGTGGCATTATATTGGCTTTGAAGGAGATCTTTTCAACCAGTAATTCAATCAACCAAAAAGGCAATTGCCTAGATTTTCAATGGGGATTGCTGAGCATGAATAGTACAATAACCTCCAATGAAGCAGGGCTTGGGTGATTAGTTGTTCTAAAACAGAATGCTAAGAATTATGATGGTAAAAGGAAAAAAGAAAACAGAGCAAAATTTCAATAAGAAAGAGGAGGGGATTGACCAGAAATGCATGCATTTAGTTAATAGTTGATAGGACACAGAACTTACAGTTCTTGCAAGCCACTTATGTCTCCAAGTGATGAGGGAATTGGCCCATCCAACTGATTGTCATTTAAATGCCTACAAGTAAAAATTATTAGATTAGACAAAGGTAGAAGACCATCACGTGTCTGGCATAGCTAAAAAATAGGAGAGAATAATAGAAGGAGAATCAAATATAACATGTAGGTCAACGTGCCATAAAGAGTTGCAACTAGCAGGAGAAAACTCCATAACTCACAGTATTTCAAGGTGCTTCAGTGAACTGAGTTTAGGGATAGGTCCATATAAGCCATTGTTTCCAAGCCAGCTGTTATCAGGATAAGGTTGTCAGTCAAAGCATTCTCTATTAGCTGACTGAAAGTTTAAATAAAAAAGTCGATCGCATCACACTGCATTACATACATGCCAGTTAATGCAGTCATATTAGCAAGATAAGGTGACAGTGTTCCGGAGAGACCCATACTGGTGAGGTTTCTGCAACCAAAGTATAATCAGACATAAGCACTAAGCAATAAAGGCAGTTTTAGAAAACACAAACAAACCATGACTTCACAATAGTGTTAGACTCACAAAGAGACCACACGAATCCGGCTGCCTTGAGAGCACTTAACTCCAGTCCAGGAGTACTGCTGAGGAAAACAAGGATCACCGCTCCAATCAATAGGATAATTGCGCAAGCTGAGTTTCAAATTTTCCAAAGCAATCACTGAAACAAGAAGACACATTTCAGATGTCAAGAGAAAGAAAAGAAGGAAGAATCGTATCATTGAATATATGACATTTCTATCTATGAAAGGCCTAATAACAAAGTAGAAATGCTTGCCTATGCAACAAGACTGTTATAAACCTATCAGGGACTCAGTGAAAATGGTCATGCTCATTATGTGGTAGCGCATCCTTAGAGAGAAGCACAGAATATGACCCAGTTGCTAAAGTAAACTGGACATTTTTCCCATTGCATGTTGCCTAACCATTAGTTGCTCCGGATTCTTCATTTTAACAGAAAAAGGTGGCTTTAACATGAGAGGTTATCATGGATGCAGTTGAGGATTTGCCTACGCTGGCCAAACAGGCGAGCAAAAAATTGGTATGAAAGTTACACCCAACAAATGAGAAAGAATCTAAAAACCATACCATCTCTTGTGTGAGTAGTTCTTCCAAGAGGCAGCACCTGAAAAGCTTCCCCAGCGTTGATCAAAGGACCTAAAGTTGAATTGCTAGTAGGAACCAGATTTATCGTTGTAAGGCCAATGAGAGGCCACTTCGAAGTAAAGACGGCAGCACCATCCGAAGTAACATTCAAGTTGCTGTAATATGGAACGCCATTTACTGTTATATTCTGGATTCTCGAGCCCCCAGCTACTGAATCGTGACCAATTGCAAAATATAGAGCAATATAGTACGATGCATTTGGTAGAGGACCCGGAGGCCACTGCAACTCCAGTGGCTGTGATGTGGGCACAGTCAACTCTGTTTCAAATACTTTCAGTGGAGGAAGATTCCAAAATCCAGAAACAGTTAAATTGTTGCTTGTTTTCGAAGAATTTTCTTCTCCAAATGGCTCCCAGAAACGGTCAAATTGATCATCAGGAAACCTGGCAGTTCAAAAATCGACACATTAGGCGAAAGTCAAGGAAAGCAGAAGTATATACAAGAGCATTGACTCGATCTCTCGAATCGAGGACAAAACAGCAGCTCATAACATGCTGTTGCATTTATTTAGGGATCCGTCGATGATCTTTTAGTTTCCAAGAGTTCTCTTGATGACAGGAATTCAGAGTAAAGTAAGTCGCCGAAACCATATCCGACCGTATCGTGCAAAGCATAAGTGAGTGAATATATCAGGTTGGCTCTGTAGACATGTGCAGAATGAATTGACTCATTGCGCGTATGATTAATTTGGTCACCAATCATGCAAATTCCGAGACCGAGACCGAGACCCTATTTGCACCGATAAATACTCTATCTAAGCCCGCCAATTTTCGAGACTATATCAGCAATTTTTGCCCGCACGCCACGAACTCGATGAACACCATCAATCTCGGAAGGGTCATCAAATAGCCAGGGCATTTGACTTTCGAATAGACTTTGACCTCTAGGGAATTAAGAGCCAAGCACCGCACGTACCTAATGGGAGCTCCGCCGTACCCGAAGCTGTTCCTCGCGACCAAGCTGAGCGCCGAACTCCCGAAATCCGTTGAGTTGTACACCGAATCGCCCAACTGAATGAACTCCAGCGCCGAGACGAAGGGGTCCGAATCCGTATGAGCATTAGCCCCGACGCAGAAGCTCATGGTCTTGCCCTGAGCCAGGAACACCCCTTCGTAATAAGACGCGCTGCCCCGGCGATAATCTGCCGTGGTGTTGACCACGGCCCAGAGAGTCCCGTCCACCATCTGGTCGAACACCGGCGGGTCGGGGCGGCCGTTGACCCCGCCGTAGAAGTAGGTGCTCCTCACCGCGTACCTGGACCCCCGGGCGACGCCGACCACGTAGCAGAACTTGCGGCCGGGGAGGTTGGGGAACGACCGGACGGTGGCGAGGGTGGGGTCCAGGGTGCGCACGGCGACGTTCCTCGGGGCGCCGGCGGAGACGAGCGACGGCGCGTCGGGCAGCCACCGGAGGCCGTTGGCGGCGGCGGTCGGCGCGGCGGCGCCGCAGTCGATCAGGGTCCCGGAGGGCGGCGGAGGCGGAGGCTGGGGCTGGGCGAGGGAGGGAGAGAGGAAGAGGAGAGAGAGGGCGAGGAGGAGAGAGAGGCGGAGGAGGAGCGGTCGAGGCGGACGAGACATGGCGAGGGATCAACGCGCAGAGATTCGAGGAGAGAGAGAGAGAGGTAGAGAGAGAAACTGCTGCTGCTTCTTCTTCTTCTTCTTCGTCTTCTGGTTCTGGTATGATGGTGGTGGTGGTGGAGGTGGTGTTGATCGAGTAGTGGAGTTGAACTGGTCATTTTTTGTTGGTGAGACACGCACGAAAGGAATGCGACAGTAGAGATAGAGAGAGAAACTCTCAGAGAGGGGGCGTGGAGTTGGGGAAGGGGAAAGAATAAGGGGATTTAATTAATTTATTTATTTATTTAATTGATTGATTGATTAATTGTTTTTAAAAGTGGATTTTGTTTGACGCGGGAAAACGCGAGGCCAGGTCAGCGGGCGGGCGGGCGGCGGTTGGGGGTTGGTTTGTTGGGGATGCACTCACTGGCGGCGATGCGTGAGCGTGGAGGTTGCCCCTCAAAATCGAATTTGACTCGATTAACGAGACGGCGAGGATTGTAAAAATCTTTTTTAATTTTATCAGTTAAATCGTGAATTTTTAATAATTTATTAATGTGATCTTTCGACCGATTTTGTTTATTAATTTGAATCATGAACTTTTAATGATTTATTAATGTGATCTTCCGGGTAATTGTTGACAGATACCGTATAGACGTCAGCAATTTTTACAAATTTAAAAAAAAATTATGTTTTTTTTTTCCTTTCCACTAAATCTAGTGACGAGGGTTGCCTTCTTTTCTTTTCTTTCTTTCTTATTTCTTATTTTTTCCATTGAGTCCAATCCGACCTTGCCTATAATTGACGATGGTCGATTGGCCCTCACCAGTCTTTGAAAAAAAATCAAAATATTTCTAAAAAATTCAAAAAATGTCAACGCCGATCAATCTTACCATGTTGAATGATTGGTGTTTATGTTAGTGACTACTTATCAAAATTTACTAAAATTATTATATTGACAAATAATCAAAAGATTTACGACTAAATTAATCAAATTGAATTTGACATATACACAATAAGTTTGGGCCAATTTTATAAAAAAAAACACAAACTTTACATGTTGTCCCAAATTTAATCCAAATTTTATTGTCTAAAAAAAAAAGTACAAACTTTCACCCGTGTCCAAAATTTGGCCATTCGTTAACTCTCATTCCACAGGTATTTCCACAAATAGGCCTCACATCTCTATTTAACTATAAGATATACGCACTTTTAATATCTCGCTTTGAGACAATGTAATATTTTGCTTCCAACCTAGGCTCTGACATTGAAAATAGCTCACCAATTGTTAATTTATCTAATAGCCCTAGCTATGTACTTCATCCCCTAGAACTGAAACCGTTGAATTATTTTTCCCATAAGAATCATCTATAAAGTTCATTTCGTTGGAGGGCAGACTTAAATTTAACAATTAACAATTGGCAAGTTGTTTTCTCGCTCTTTTGGGTCTTGTTCTTAAACTTAATGCTACGTTGGATGACCGTAGAATGAGAGTTAACGAAGAGCCGGATTTGGGACACAAGCGAAAATTTGTGCTTTTTTTTATAAACAAAATAAGTTCGAGCCAGATTTGAGCTGACACTTAAAATTCGTGCTTTTTTTTAAATAAAATAAAGTTTGGGCCAAATTTAGGATAACACCTAAAGTTCGTGCTTTTTTATATAATTGTCTCAAATAAGTTTATGACATTTATTTATTTATTTATAATTTTCCTAAAGAACGAACATTTGTTCTCATGTTTGCTTATGAATTAATATCAATGTGGCAATTTTTCTATACTACACTGATTACCTGTGTAATGAGTTGATAAATACGTTGACTTTCCATGTTATACTTATGGTTTGCAACATTTATAGTCTTTAATACTTAACATGGAGTCCTAGAATTTCCAGTACTAAAATTATGGGCAAAATTCAATTTGTAAACTTGCCAGAGGAGACATTGGCGAAAATCGATGTGTGCCAAGACGATATGAAATTTAGACGATTTGAGCAAAATCAACGTTAGTCATAGAAAGGTTGTGGCAATGACTGCTGTGGTCAAGGCGATGCAATAACGACGGTGCTGGAAAGTAAAGGCGTGCACGACGCGGCGCGCGGCGGACAGGAGTTGATATGGCAGCTATGACAAGGCGGCACTGGGTCAAAACCTAGATTGCGTGGTGTCTTGAGCAAGAGAATAAAGAGAGGCTGATCATGTCGGCATTGTTGGCAGCGACAAAAGGATGAAATGACCATGACGAGGGAATAATTATCAAAATAAAAAGAAATCTTAAATTTATTATATAGATATTAATTTAATTATAAATATTTTAATTATATCAATTGAATCTTAAATCTTGTAATGATTTATTAATGTGATATTTCTAGCAAATTTTTGCCATACTTGGACACTGTACAACTCGCGTTGACATGGATATTTCATAATTTTTTTATATTTTTAATACTTTTAACCTTTTATTTTTGTTTTTTTTTTTTTGCAAAGTCCGATGAGGATTGCCTTCTTTTCTTTATTTCTTTTCATTGTTTTCTACTAAGCTTGACAAGGGTGAGGGTTGATTAGCCCTTATCCATCTTAGAAGGAAAAAAAATGAGAAGAAAAAAATCACAATACTTTTTAAAAATCATAAAAATTTTAGTGTAAAAATTGTCTACATAGAGTCGATCATCTTATGTAAGGGTTGATGATTACTTATTGAAATTGGCCGGAATGATTACATTGGCAAATAGTCAAAAGTTTTATGCCTAATTTTACTAAATTGAAGATTTATAATTGAATTGACATATGTTTAATAAGTTTATAACCTCTTTGGTAGCTTTCCTAATGAATGAGCATAAATTCTTGTGTTTACTTGTGAATTACTATGAATACGCGGCAATTTTGCAATACTACATTGATTACCTATGTGATGACATTAGGGGTGAGCAGCGGTCTAGGGTTGAACCTGGACCGGCCCAACTCTGCCAGTCTTTGTTCGGTTCTCAAGGAGACTGGGTCAATACTTGGTATTGAAATTTCAGGACCAATACTATGTGGGTTGATCATTTGTCTTAAGAGTTTTAGGTTGGTTCAACCTGGACCAACTTTGCATATTATATTATATTATATTATTTATAATTCTTTTATATATTCAAACCTAAGTAAAATGATGTTAAAGCTATTGACTCCTTAGGCTTACACTCATGGATAGACGGCATCCGAAAGGCGTGAATTTTACGCCATCAAGGTCTTCACGGCATCCTCCTCCACAGTCCAACATGTTCTTCACCGTGAGGACCAAGGAGTCCTCACAGTCACGAACTCACAACGTCCAAAACGGCGTGAGGTTTACACTGTAAATCTCCTCACGGCTTCCTTCTCCAGAGTATGTTCTCTTCCATTCTGTCTTCTTTGTTCTTCAAATTTGCATATTGTGTTATGACTATTAAAGATAGATGATTACAAGAACTTTCCATCTTGTCCCATATCTTGTTGAGTGGTTAGCAAGTACGAAATTTTCATTATTGTGTCATCTTATATTTGCTAAATATGTATTAGTATTTATAGTTTAGCTGTACAATGTCGTATTATCGATGGATGTGTAATTTGAATTTGTAGGTTTGCTTTTTTAGGGAATATAAAAAACAAGACGAAAAAAATTATTGATCGGTCTCGGGTTGACTCTAGAACCAGACCAAACTCATTGGGTCGGTCCAGTCCTTAGTCCCAGGCTCAATAAGATCGGTCTTCGATCCTAAAAATTGATGATCGGCACATGTTAACTATAAAACACATCCCGTGTTCACTCATGATTTGCAACAGCTTTAGCCTTTAAGGCTTAACATCGGAGTCCTAGAATTTTCAGTAATTAAAACCGTCGGCAAAATTCGATTTGCAAGCGTGCCAAAAGAGATGCCGGCGAAAATCGACGTGGGCCGAGGCGATCCGAAATCCAACGTGACGGGCTGAACGGGGCTTTGGATGGCCCAAGATCAGAACCAAGTCAACGGATCTGGCCCAGTTCTCTACTGTCGGACTCCCGCAAACTTGGGAATCATCCTCGGATTCCCTGTCCTCTCGTCATGCTTTGACCATTTACACCAATTAACCACGTCGTCCCGTGTTGACTGTCCAAGCGATCATGGTGTCAATATTAATATTTTTACGATTTTCTAATCGACTTTCCATACCTCTAATTTGCTCATATATAGTTTTCTCTACTTTCACATATTTTATTTTTCACAATTTCACTGATCAAATTCTGTTAATATCAATTTGGGTTAATATTACGAAAAAACACAAAATATCAAAATTACCTTTTATTAGTTTCAATTTAATATTAACGTCAAGTTATTGAATTAGATGATACATGATAATTAACGAGTATATCGCTTGTGGGTTCTACACTCCATTTGTTACAGATATACTACTTCGTGATTTTTTATAATATTAATATAATTTAGTAAAAATTAAATTTATCACAAATGTATTAATTTGAGATTTTCGAAGGTAAAAATATCTACTCAAAGCCCCGTCTGGCCCATTACGTTGGATTTTGGATCGCCT
This sequence comes from Eucalyptus camaldulensis, assembly GCA_019915185.1. NCBI lineage: Eukaryota > Viridiplantae > Streptophyta > Magnoliopsida > Myrtales > Myrtaceae > Eucalyptus > Eucalyptus camaldulensis. Next base: position 47,423,670 of record JAHSVA010000010.1, read on the forward strand.
CGGCCCACGTCAATTTTCGCTAGCATCTCTTTTGGCACGCTTGCAAATCGAATTTTGCCGACGGTTTTGATTACTGAAAATTCTAGGACTCCGATGTTAAGCATTAAAGGCTACAATTGTAGCATTTATTTGGCCCGTCCTGTTTTGTTTTCTTTTGTAGCTGTTGTCTAGGCTTCACTGCCTTGTTGGTTTTGCGGTTGCCTTGTTAGGCGGCTTGATTTTTATTGGCACCTTTCCACGGACTAGGTTGTCCTTATGAGTGTAAGTTTTTGATGTCGATCTGCTTGTACAATGTTGGTTATAGTCCAATATTATTTATTATTTACCAAAAAAAATTATGTTTGGATGGATATGTCATAATTGTACTAGTTTGAGATTTCTAGTGGGCAAAAAAAGTATATCAATTTTAAGATTTTTTCATAATATTAACTTTATCAAATTTGGCAAAATCCAACTGATGTGATCATTGGATAATGCCGTAGCATGATGTGGATGAAATTTCTCTAGTCATATGCACATCATGCTTCAATATCATCTGCGACGATTAAATTTTTCATTCACGTGCGAGCGGGCAATTGCATATTTCATTGGCGTTGTCCGACAACCATGTTGGTTAAATCTGGTCAGATTTGCTGTTGGAGGGATCCAATCGAAAAATTCGCGAAATTACAAGGACTTGATTAGATAAAAACAAAAAATACAAAAAGCTCAATTAGCACAGAAGCACGAAAGTGTAATAATCGAGTGGCGGAATGAGAACACCGCGCATGTGCAAAAGCCCCCCCCCCCCCCCCCCCCCCCCCCCCCCCTCCGAATTCCTTTCGCTTCACTGTTACTCCAGCCAATCCCCCCTCTTTTTCCCCTTCCTTTCCTCGCTTGCTAAGGAAATCCTCGCCGACCCTACACGCCTTCCCCGATTCACGCCTTTTGCGCTCCCTTCGTCCACCTTAAAAAACTACTATACTTTTATCTTTCTGCTCATTACATCTTATTCCCTTGGAAAGACCATTTCGTTTGAATCAAATTATGAAACACAGTCGAGTTCGCAGCGAACCGACGCTCGTGTCGCAACTCACCAAGCAAAAAGGCGCCTAGGTGATGGCACCTAAGTTTAGGTAACTTCATGTGTTGTACAATGTAAGGCATGACTGGTTACTAAAGTTGACTTTACCAACAACCTGAACCCTTGTAGGTGAGGTTTACTCTGGGTTAATGGCCTTAAAAACTTTTAGAAGTGTAATTACACTGTCCAAAATTCTCCAAAAAAAAAAAAAAATCTGTTAAACGTTATTATTTAGAGATTTCGAAACTCAGGATCCCTTGCCAAAATAATTTCTAAACGCACCCTATTTCATACAAGTCAAATTGTAAAACGTCACTCGCGTGCTAACTTCGTTAACCCACCATCGATCATCGGAGAGAAAGTTCGGTCCGATCTAAAGACAGGTTTTTTGTCGGCACAGTGGCGCCTGATGGTATTTTTGGTATAAAAAGTTCACGCCACAGAGCCTCCGGCGAAAAGGGACTGCACTTCCTCCTCGCCGAAACGGCGTCGTTCCGCAGACACGCGGGGCCCCTGCCGAGGAGGGCCCCACCGCACTCCATTTCCTCTCACCTTCCTTTCTTTCTTTTCACCCCGGGTTTTTCTTCTCTCCCGCCTTTTCTAATTAGTTCCCGCCTAATACATCTTCCCAACGCCGTAAGGTGCCAACCCCGGAAATACAGCAAAAATATCAGGAAATAAAATTCCCAACATAAATGACAAAAATTATTAATTACTTAAGATCTTAAAAAATATTCGCTCTGCAAATATTCGGAAAAACCAAGGTATTGACAAGAGAAAAAAAAAAAAAAGAGAGAGTATTTCATACCCAAAGAAAAAAGAAAAGAAGAAAGAACATAAAAATAGTATCACGCGGTTGCGAAAACGACGTCGGTCCCTCGCGGTTAAATACCGACGACGCCCTTCCCCCTCTTTGTCCGAACTCCGGAGACGAAACTGAAAAGCGGAAGGCTGAGGGACGCCTCCCCGGGTCAAATCCCCAAACTACCCCCGCCACCACCACCGCGTTCAAAAATCCGATTCCCCCATTTCTCATCTCCTCTCTCTCTCTCTCTCTCGCACTCTTTCTCTCTGAGAATTCCTCCCTCATCCATGGACTGCAACCGCAGCGACGATCTGCAGGACATCCAGGAGAAGAAGGGCCAGAAGAGGAAGCTGGAGGACGAGGCGGCCGCCGCCGACAGCGAGATCTCCGCCTCCGGCGGCGGCGGCGGCGGCGGCGGCGACGGCGGCCGGCAGTCGCTGCTCAGCGAGGTGGCCGCGCAGGTCAAGGTCCTCGAGTCCGCCTTCTCCTGGGTCGAGACCGATCGAGCCGCCGCCAAGCGCGCCACGCACGTCCTCGCCGAGCTCGCCAAAAACGGTGCGGCTCCCGGGGGAAGGGTGGGGGGGAGGGGGGAGAAAATTGAGATTCCGCGATCTCCGCTTAGTAACTTGTCCGGAGTTGATTTCTCGCTGCTGATTCGCGTGTTTTTGGTTGGATGCAGAGGAGCTGGGGAGCCTGCTTGTCGAAGGCGGTGTGGTTCCGGCCCTGGTGAAGCATCTGCGGGCGCCGCCGTCGGCGGAGGGCGACCGGGGTGTGAGGCCGTACGAGCATGAAGTGGAGAAGGGATGCGCTTTTGCGCTGGGTCATCTGGCTGTCAAGGCGAGTTGATTGTGATTCTGATTGCTCTAAAAGCTCGGTGTATTGGCTATATAGCTAGCGATTGGTATTGTGAAGTTGATTATCTTTGAAGATATGATCAAAGTCCTAATCATCCTCATTCCAGTATGCATATCTATGAGGCACACTGTAGTCTGGTCATTGATAGGTTAGATTGTGTGGTTTGAATGCTGAAGAGTCGTTTGTTATGGCGAGTAGAATGACCGCGAAGGTATTTGGAGGAGGAGCTTGAAGATATCTTAGGATGTAAATTACTTTCTGGTTGCGCAAAAAAGAGTGAAAAGGAAAGTGTTACAATTTTATTCATCGAATTGTCTTGTTTAGCTTTCTCAGCAGGCTTTGCATTTACACCTTAATTTAGTTTCCACCGTCATATTGTGAGGTTATATGTAGCTTGGTGTTTAACGTATTGGCTCTACTTGATTTAATGAAATGCAGATTCTGCTTGAGTGAAAAGAAATTGTTACGGTTTTATTCATTGAATTGTCTCGTTTAGCTTTCTCAGCAGGCTTTGCATGTACACAACTTAATTTAGTTTTCACTGTTATATCGTTAGGTTATATAAGTAGGGCGGTGTTCAACATATTGACTCTGCTTGATTGAATGAAATGCAGAGTCTACTTGAGTGTGTCAATGCTATACTTCCATTTGTGTCATGTCACCTCTTTTAATGCGGTATCGTCTGTTGACAAGGGGATAAGTTTGTTTGGATGAGTCATTGAAGCTCATCGTGTTGAAAGATGACGCCTTGAGTATTAATTGTGCCAAATTACATGTGCTTTACAAAAGAATACGGATAGGAAAAAATCAGCAGTGATTGCAGCCTTTTGCATGCTTGCCGGACATTTTGGCATTTGACATGCTGATGAGATATCTAAGCCGGTGTCATTGAGTGTCATTGTGAATCTTAGAAGAATGTTGTCAAGCCATCATACTGTGGGCTTCTGTTATACTTGTCATTATCTATTGACGGCACTTTTCAATATTATCTGTTCTACTACTTTTTTCTTTTAAGCCTCGGTGGTACTGGTACCACAGAAAATTCTAACCTTTTCCCTTGTTATCTCCTCTTGGAACAGCCTGAGCTTCAACAACTTATAGTTGACTGTGGTGCCTTACCACATCTAATAGATCTGCTGAAGAGGCATAAAGATGGTTCAACCACACGAGCTGTCAACAGTTTAATTAGGAGAGCGGCCGATGCTATCACTAACCTTGCTCATGAGAATAGCAGCATCAAGATTCGTGTCAGGTGTGCTTCTGTAAATAATAGAATCAAATGATGCCTTAGCTCCATTTTCCTTAATAGTATTGAGATTGATGTGCAGGATGGAAGGTGGGATTCAACCGCTAGTAGAATTGCTAGATTTTATGGATACCAAAGTGCAAAGAGCTGCTGCTGGAGCATTGCGTACCCTGGCTTTCAAAAACGATGAAAACAAGAATCAGGTGATGATTTTTCTTAAGAAGATGTTTTCTTGTTTTTTATATCAAGAGTAGGAATTATGTTAACTCATTGCCTTTTCAGATTGTGGAGTGTAATGCTCTTCCAACGCTCATTTTGATGCTCCGTTCAGAGGATGCTGCAATACATTATGAGGCTGTAAGGCCATGGGGATAGTATAATTGATCAGAATGAAAGTTGATGTTTTGTGTGATTCCTCAAATTACTTTGTTAATTGCATTCTGTTTGTGGCTTTCAGGTCGGTGTCATTGGCAATCTGGTACACTCATCTCCGAACATAAAAAAAGAAGTTCTTTCTGCCGGGGCTTTGCAGCCTGTTATTGGACTGCTAAGGTATGTTGGGAATCTAGGAGTTATGTGGAGCTTGTGCTGCTTACAGTCTGCAAACGGTCTGGTGATCTTCTTTCTCTTTCATGATTGTTTGTACTGCTCAAGTTTCAATTGAACACTTTCTTCTTCAAACATGTTGGTTTACAGTTCTTGCTGTCCTGAGAGCCAAAGGGAGGCAGCTTTGCTCCTAGGGCAGTTTGCTGCTGCTGATTCAGACTGTAAGGTGAATGATGGCAGTTTTTTTGTTTGTATCCTGTTCTGCAAGATTTGTATAATTTCTCTCTCTCTCTCTCTCTCTCTCTCTCTCTCTCTCTCTCTCTCTCTCTCTCACGTGATTCAAAATTGATGGAACAAAGCAACCTTAATCTTTGCTTTTTTGGGTCAGTCAATGTCCTTAAGTGGTTTTAGTTTTTTTCCTATCCTTCTAGTAGATAAGTGGTGCATTCTTGTTGTTTTCTCTGTCAAGTGAGGCTGGTCAACTTCTCAACCTTACCTCTCGCCTTTTTATCTTGGAAAGTGTGCTGTTGACTTTCTTGACCTATTTTCTCATTTCCACTGCAATGGGAATGCAAAAATGCAGGTTCACATTGTCCAGAGGGGAGCTGTTCGTCCTTTAATCGACATGCTTCAGTCCGACGACTTTCAGCTGAGGGAAATGTCAGCATTTGCATTAGGGAGATTGGCCCAGGTCTCTCTCTCTCTCTCTCTGGTCTCTCTCTTTCTCTGGTCTCTCTCTCTCCCCACCTTCCCCTCCCCGTGCCTACTTGATTACCAAAAAGCTGGCTTGATGGATGGTTTTCAGATAGGTAGCTTATTCCTGTTTTCACTTAAACCTTGGCACTTGTCTATGGTGTGGCCCTTCAGAAAGGTCCACTGAAAATAAACGACAAAAGAGTGTCTTTTGCTTTTCTAAAGATACGGAAATCAAGCACCCACTCACCAACACTCAAACATAGCTTAACAAGTACTCTATAGGCATTTATTGAAATTAACTTATTTAAAAAATTTGCTTCACACAATGAATTTTTGCCAGATGCAATAATATGGTGAACCGTATGTTCTTTTCGGTACGTAATGTGTATTTAATGAACTATTGTTTCCAGTGAACTTCAGTTTAGAAGTTTAGATTGGAGACATTCTGAACGTTTCTTTTTATCATTTCAGGATGCTCACAATCAAGCTGGTATAGCTTATAATGGTGGCTTGATTCCATTGTTGAAGCTTCTTGATTCAAAAAATGGGTCCTTGCAGCATAATGCTGCCTTTGCGCTTTATGGACTTGCAGACAATGAGGTAAAACCTGTGAATTTTAATCAAGCCAAAATTTAACAATGCTTCCCATTTAAACTCCAAAAATATGGCAATGTTGAAGTTTTCTTGATCAGTAGGATGTCGTTCAAGCTAGTTGTTGTAACCGCTATCCATCTTCTCTGTAGGACAATGTCTCCGATTTTATTAGAGTAGGAGGTGTTCAAAAGCTGCAAGACGGAGAATTTATTGTCCAGGTGGGCAAGAGAAGTGTTAAATCACATAGTATTTAGAATTATATTTCACACAAAGCATAATATGAGTGAAGTGGACATCATCTTTGCAGGCTACAAAAGATTGTGTTGCCAAAACTTTGAAAAGATTAGAGGAGAAGATTCACGGCCGAGTGAGTATCTTAATTTTGTAGTCTCATACTTTGAACTGAACTCTGTATTGTTGTCAATGATTTTATGTCTCTTTTTGTTGGGTACATAAATGAAAGGAGTTCTTTCTTTTCCTTTCTTGACCTGTTGGGCTTTAATATTTGGTTTCTTTGTGCAGGTTTTGAATCATTTACTATATTTGATGCGCGTAGCAGAGAAGACTGTTCAAAGACGTGTTGCTTTGGCTCTTGCTCATCTCTGTTCTCCAGATGACCAGCAAACAATTTTTGTTGATAACAATGGTGTGTGATGCTCTCTCTCTCTCTCTCTCTCTCTCTCTCTCTCTCTCTCTCTCTCTCTCTCTCTCTCTCTCTCTCTCTCAATATTTCTATCATTAAGACTGCTTTATTCTCTTTGTACTTTTAAGCTGTCAGCGTCTGATTAGTCTGTATTCTCTGAAGGGTTGGAGCTGCTTGTTGGCCTGCTTATTTGTTCGAGCACTCGGCAGCAACTCGATGGTGCTGTGGCATTGTTCAAGTTAGCTAACAAAGCAATGTCTCTTTCTCCTGTTGATGCAGCTCCTCCCTCTCCAACGCCACAGGTCACTGGCCATCTAATGGGTGCTTGATTTTCTTTTATCATTTGAACTGTCAATTCTGGTCAGATATTGTGGTCCAGAAGAATATAAGGTTATGTGTGTGCAAAAGATCTTTGTCAGCAGTGTTTTTTGATTATTAGCTTGCCAATTTCTCATAAATTGCCTTTTGTTTCATTACATGGTCCAGGAGAATTTGCCTGTTCTACTGGTTTTTCTCTTTCAAAGGTTTCAAATATATATTATTTGCCCAGGAAGGAGTCTCTTGTGCATATGAGTATTTTAGATCTGTTCTGGGAAATAAAATTTGATCCATTGTTAAAAGAACTTTCTTATTGCAGGTTTACCTAGGGGAACAGTATGTGAACAACCCTACGCTGTCCGATGTAACATTTCTAGTTGAAGGTTCCTGAAAATTGTCATGTTCTGTTTCGTTAGTGACTATCTCATACATGGATCGTTCATATACAAGTTATGATGATTGATTTGAAAGAATGCTTGCCTTGTATATGTTTTGCAGGAAGACGGTTCTATGCGCACAGAATTTGCTTGCTTGCTTCTTCTGACGCATTTCGTGCAATGTTTGATGGTGGATATCGGGTGAGTGTCCTTTACTTCCTGGTTTCAGGTTTTCGTTTACGTTACCATATTTGTGTCAACATGAAATTGGACTCTGCTGAGCTTTGTGATGTCATGTTTAAAAGCCGAGTGCAGCACCCTATGCTCTGTGATCTCTTGATTAGGAAGTGAAATCTTTGCTCTGACTTGGTTTATGAAATAAAGTTTGCATGACATTTATTACAGGAGAAAGATGCTAGGGACATAGAAATTCCAAATATCAGATGGGAGGTTTTTGAGTTGATGATGAGGTTAGTTATAACTTTTAAGTCTAAATCCACATAATATGGTTTGTGTGATATTCTTCAAATGACTTTCTTTAATGACACTACAGATTTATATACACTGGATCAATTGATGTTACGCTGGAAATTGCTCAAGATCTCCTCAGAGCTTCTGATCAGTATCTCTTGGAGGGACTCAAGCGACTTTGTGAATATTCCATTGCACAGGTTAGCTGATGAATGATTGAATGAATTTACCTATTGATGTTTGGTATATACCTTGACAATGAGTGTACCTTAATTATTGCAGGATATTTCGTTGGAAAATGTCTCCAGCATGTATGAACTTTCAGAAGCCTTCAATGCTATTTCCTTGAGGCATTCATGCATCTTGTTCATTCTGGAGCATTTTGACAAATTGAGACCTGGGTAAACACTTCCAGCTAACTCCTCTTGTTTGGCAAAACTCTGTTTGAATTCTATTTATCAATCCCTTCTTCTAAGTATACTTCACTAATATATGGAGGAAATGGTGGGAGTTGTCATTGGGATTATGTCAACTCTAGAAGTCTTCTCTTCCAAGGGCAGTATAAATTTGTCTTTTTGTGGGTGGAAAGTGGAGGCAAAGATTGCAGGAGATTGATCTCATTCTGCCCTGCTTGGTACAAGAATGAAAGTGAGGGACAGATTATTACATCTTGGAAATTATTTCCTTCGGCCCATAAGTTGCATGCTCCCAACGTTTTGGGAGAATGTGGAGGAATTTGATTAAACAACCAGTTGTCTTCTGAAAGTTGAAGTGCATCTCTATCATTTTCTCTCATGGAGAACAATTTTCATCCCCTCCATTTCCTTAATCCAAATATCTGGAAATAATAAAATTTTCTTGTCTATGACTTCCATAATCCTGCCTCTCATTTCCCCTCTATATTTTTTTGCCCATTCAAGCAAAAGGTAAACACACCTAGATTTATACAAACTTTCAGCCTTTTTAATAAGTAATAAAAGCCATAAACATTATTCATCAGACAAAAAGAATGATACTTGTGACGTTTCGAAGTCAATATCTTCAGTTTTGTCTCCCTTTATTTATCTAGGAAAAATACCAAAAGTGCACTTCACCAAAATTCCTTTTTCATACTTCTGTTTTTGTAAATATCACTTTACTACTTTTAGACAAAACTCATTCATGGAAAAGATCAAATTGCCCCCTTACAGATCCCCAAGCCTCCAAACTCTCCCACAGCTCTAGCCTACATCACCCACAAGCCACAAACCTCAGGTCCCCTCCACCATAGACCATCGTCCACCTTCCACCGTCAACCCTTCCCCACTGCAATCATCATCCGTTCCCCTTGCCAATTGATCTAGATCTGGTAGCAATGGGTGCGAGCTCGAACTTTGAGCTCCAGTGGCCATGGACCACGAGCCCATAGCTTGAGGTGGTGAGCTTGAGAGATGGGAGAGAAGGGTGTCGTGTGGGTGAGGGGAGGGTGCAAGTGTTTTTGGAAAGAGAAATGACAAATGTAGATAGGTGGGCAATGACAACTTCTGTTTGAGTGAGGGTGCAAACATGTATTTTAAAATATAAAGTTATGCGAGTGCTAACTAGGTAATAAGCAAAGTATTTATCGGTATTTTTCTTAAGCTACTAGGGCCTCTGTTTTGTTTTGTTTTGTTGAACTTCTCCTGATCTCTTTGCAACTGTTCTCCTCTGAACTTTTGCAGGAATTTCCCTCTCATTCACCGTATAATACCAGAAATCCAACAGTACTTTGTGAAAGCACTTACTAAGTCTAACCAGCGTAGCACCTTGAGGCCTTAAGACCCTGTGGTTTCGCTCTCCCTACTCTAACCGATTGTTGTACAGGAAGTGGTAGATTTATGAGCAGTTGGTAGCAGGTGGATGGCTCTGACTGTTTGGTAATTGGAACTCACATTCTTTTCCAGACGCAAGATGTGGACTCCCTGTAAGTCTCCACCCATTTTTGTTGTAAGATGTAACTGGGATGGTGATCTTCCCATTATTGTCGAAATCCAAGCATGTAGCCATGGATTGTAGCGTTTCGAGTTAGCTTTGCCGACTTGCGTTCCATGAATTGAAATGGGATGTTTAAGTAGACGTAAGAAAAAGGGGAATTGGTTGGACTCTGTTGATTGTTTCCTCAAAACGAGTATGAAGATGATGAATATCGTGTCATCTTCAGAGGCTCTTGTTGAGGGAACAGATATTGGTTCCGATATTCATTTTGACATATTTGCCTGTGGTTCAATGTCTCGGGACTTCTGGATTGTTGGGCGTGGTTGTGAAAGAGTGTCGTTTTCTACTGGGAAACGCTGTAATTCATGGAATGAAAGGATGGCTTTTGCTTGTGTGGCATGTTCTTTGACGAAGATTGATCTTTTAAACGGAGCTAGATCTACTATTCTTTGGAAGCTCGTGGCTAAAGATTGTTTGTCCTGAACGGTGAGATCTCGCTTCGCACGAGTTGGGAATGTTTTGTATTCGTAGGACCACCAATACATTTCTGTGAAGCCAAGACCGGTCGATCCTTTTGACTAAAGCACGTTTTGGCGTGGGAGGGAGAGTTTTAGAACTGACAATTTGAAAAACAGTCGCAGGTTAGTCTTACCATATCTCAAGTTCCGCTGAAGTTTGAATGCCTTATGAAGATGGGATTCCCAGGCATGGGGTGGTTTCAGATGGGCACAATTCAGAAAAATTTGAAAAAGGTTGAAAAAGTTATTCACCTCAACGATTTTAAATCAAAATTAGCTGGAAAAATTATATTGATAATTTGTTAAAATCTTTAAGATTAAATTGATAAATAAAAAAATATTTTAAATTAAATTGACATAATTAAGAGGTTTCGGGCAAATTGTCGAAATTATTAAATATTGAATTCATTGCTGAAGGTTGGTTGACCCTGAGCCTAGAAGAGATCGTCCTAAAGATCTCGGGCTCAAACATCAACAAGGTTTGGCAAATGAGGAAGCTCTTTGGGCCGTGAATGCTAGAACCCACTGGGATTCTCGGCGGGGAGGGCAATGCCAGATTTTATCCTGCCCGCCACTGCTAAGAGCTCCGCTCTAAAAGATGTCATGGGAAATTGGGTGTTTGATGAGAGGGCTATAGCTGATATGGTTGTTCCAGAAGATTGTTCTGTAGTGGAAAGAACTCGTTGTCTTAATGAATCTGGGCTTCCCGTGGTGCTGACTAATGTTTTATCTGAAGAGGATACACAGCATCAACCTGTGGCGGAGGAGAAGAATGCGCTTTGAAATCTCAATCCCTGCCAAACGCCTGGACCGGACGGGCTCCATGCTGTTTTCCGGAAGTTCTCAATCGCTTTAGACCTTTTCTCTTTCGTCACTCATCTTACGTAATTGTGAAAAGATTATTGTTCAAGGACCGAGACCTATACTTGATGTATAAGTCCTTCTAGGGCCGAATGGAATGGTAGGAAGACTTAAGAGTAAAAGGAATCTTGTGGCAATAATGGTCGATAGAGCAAAAGCTTATTATAAAATGGAAGGGGACATTGCTACAAGGAACAAGACCACGACTGTCTCAGATGAAGCTCGTGTTCCAAGAAGCCAATAGGCACGCGCCGCGTGGATGCCATGACAAAGCCGGGTTTACATCGTCAATGATGAACATAGTTTCCTAACAATATTTTCCCCATTAAAACTATGGACTTTTAGGTAACCACCTCAGAAGGAGTTTGGATTCCTCTTACCGCGAAAGGGGATGGGAGACCGGACATTGGCTTAAGTCGCGGTCGTGATGGAAATATTAAAGAGCTGGTGAAAGCCCCACTTTTGGCAAAGCATCTCTTATTTGGGTCCTCTTCTTCTGAAATGCATCTCTCTTTGGTCTTTTGGCGAAGACAGGCTGGTGCATTCAAGCACGCCAGAATGGAAGCCGTCCCCTTTTCCCCTCGAATTTTCGTCGGCGAAGTGTCATTTTCGTCTCGTTGCAAAGGAGGGAAAATGACGCTGCATCTGCCCGTAGACCTAGACTTTCGTTGGCCTTGGACCTTACATGCTTTCCAAAGCAAACAGCTGCTCCTATCTGTCCTCTAACTTAATTTCTTTTACACCAAGCTATCTCTTGTTCTTTTCCTTGTGTTTTCCAAGGATTTTGTCAATACGTTTCTTTTTCTTAAACAATGAGATTAAGAGGGGAGGGCTGGCACCTGAACTCTTGAGCCGTACTTTGGTATCTTTTTAAAAAGGTAAATGCAATGAGAAATGGATTAACGACATATTTATAATATTTCATGATCACATAATAATCAGCATAAAAATCTCGTTTGTATTGGATTTTATTAGGTTTCTCACGCTTCCTAACAAACTATCAACGTAAACCGTCCCGGCTTTTCTTGCCACGTAGGAGGATTAAAAGTAGCTCCGGCCAGAATTCAAATACCGACATATACAAGACCGGAAGATGAAGACTTTCTTTAAGTATCGCTCATCCCTCAAAGTATGCCTCTGTAGCCACTCCCTCCAACCCTCTTTCCTCTTTTCCATTAAATACCCTTTCTTTTCTCTTGTCGAAAAGCAAAACTCCAATACCATATCACCCACAAAAAGAAGATTATGGGCAGCATCTGCACTTCCAAAGAGGTCGAAATAGAGCTCCCCACACTTCTTAGGGTTCACAAGGACGGCACGGTCGAGCGCCTCTCCGGTAATGTCTGGTTCTGCTTAATCTTATTACTGAAGTTTCGTATGTCGATGGTGGATGAACCCTTTTCTAGAAACAATAAGGTTTCATCGTAACACTCCATCGTGAAAAGGAAGGCATTTTTCCCCCTAATATGGCGATTTGAGCGAATTAAGTCATTTTTTTTTAGCTTGGTACGAGTAATTTCAGTAGACTTTGTCTGCATGATATGGTTCAAGTCGTGTGAATCGTCAAACTTTGCTTCATTTTCAGGCACTCCATATGTCCCGCCTTGCTTGGAGGACCCCAAGACCGGCGTCGCATCCAAAGACATCACCATTCGCGAGGACCCTCTCATCCAAGCAAGACTCCATCTCCCGAAACTCGAACCTGTTAACGAACAGCCTGAGAAGCTCCCCATCTTGGTCTACTATCACGGTGGCGGCTTCTGCATCGAATCTGCCTTCTCTCTGGTCGAGCATCAGTATCTCACCACCCTTGTTGCAGAAGGCAAGATACTCGCCGTCTCCATTGAGTACAGGTTTGTTCTAATTTATACACAGAGAAACTTCAAGGGGACTTTTCTCCTCCAAGGTCCTCGTCTGGAGAAAAACCAGTTACTTTTTCTACTCAATTGTTTTATAGAGAAGGGATTATGTAGTTACATTTATATCTTTTAATGCTAAGAAGACGACATGTATGCGTATATATAAAGTTTAGTTTTTGACAATCCCATTTTATGTTAAGCCTATATTGTTAGCACCCTTGCAAAACTAAAAATATTATCTTATGTCCATTGTCACGTTGTACCGACTATGGTGAACATAAGATGTGTACATGAGAATTAGGTAAAAAGCTCTCACCTATTCAACATTGTTCATGTAAATTTTCTTTGTTTCCTATATTCTACCTGTACAATAAGTCCGATTGATGAGTTTCCCCAAAAACTAGTTAAGTTAGGTAAAAATGATAATGGAATTTATCCATGTGATAAAAGTAGTAATGGTGGTTGCTTATTTTCTCACAGGTTAGCTCCTGAATGCCCTGTACCCACCATCTTCGACGATTGCTGGGAAGGCCTCCAGTGGGTGGCTTCACACTCGATTGACAAATGTGGACCTGCCGTGAAAGAGCCGTGGCTGGCCGACCATGGCGACTTCCACCGTGTCTTCGTCGCCGGTGACAGCGCTGGAGCCACCATTGCCCACAACGTCCTCATGAGGGCCGGCCGCGACCCTATAGTTGGTGGCATGAAGATATCCGGCGCTTACCTGACCCACCCCTATTTCTGGGGCTCTGAACCTATCGGGTCAGAGCCTAAGACGGATCACGACAAAGAGCTTCCGCACATAGTCTGGACTTCCTTGTACCCGACAGCAAAGGGCGGGATCGATAGCCCGATGATCAACCCGTTCGTGACCGGGGCCCCGAGCCTGGCGGGCCTCGGATGCGGGAGGTTGTTGGTGAGCGTGGCGGAGAAGGACCTACTGAGAAACAGAGGATTGAAGTACTGCGAGGCAGTGAAGGAAAGTGGGTTCAAAGGAGAAGTGGAGCTGGTGGAGGCTGAAGGAGAAGACCACGCTTTCCATATCGTGACTTACGAGAAGGAGAGTGCGCAGGTCATGATCAAACGGTTGGCTGCTTTTCTTAACAAAACTTGCTAGCTTGTTTGCTTCCTTTTCGTCTGACTATATGCAAGGTTGTTCTTGTGTGCTTTGCGAACGTAAGCAGTGATGTCGCTTTTCTATGTATTATATAGACTGTTGTTGTGATATTTGTTACATTTTCAAAGACCAAGTGGCATCCCGAGTTAAGAGAAGGAGAGTGCGAAGGTCATGATCAAACGGTTGGCTGCTTTTCTTAACAAAACTTGCTAGCTTGTTTGCTTCCTTTTCGTCTTACTTTTTACAAGGTTGTTCTTGTGTGCTTTGTGAACGTAAGCAGTGATGTCGCTTTTCTATGTTATATAGACTGTTGTGATATTTGTTACATTTTCAAAGACCAAGTGGCATCCCGAGATAACTTGGGATCAGAATCATCTCAGCTCGTAAGGTGGTGAATCTGTATGCTTAATACACCCATGGAAAAACAGTCACATCGCCTTTGGAAGAATTCAAAAAGGTCCTCGCCATCGAAAGCAATGTTCAAATAATATAAAATTGATTGTTGAATTTGAGCATGTTGGTTGCTGGTTCCTAGATTTGGTTGTTGATGTTTTTCAAAGAAAGCCTTAATTCATGGTAGGCGCCTCAAGAAATATGAAGGAAACAAAATGCAAGCATTTAATGAAAAAGAGCTAATGAAGCATGAGGAAAGAAAGAAATCAATAGGTGAGATATATGGTGAGTCACCCGAACTTAAGAATGAAGGTCTCATTAAATGCCAGCAGGGGCATATAAAGCAAGAGATTATGGGCCCCTAGAAAAATTTCTTCTCTATTAAATCACACGCTTATCTTGGAGCAAAGAGTCAAGGGTACAAACAGTTTTTCGAATAGAGAACTCCATCTATAAATAAAGCACCTATGAAGCATTGTAAGAAAGCCACGAAACCAGAGTGAGCTCAATAAATAGAGTTAGAGCACGAGCATTTGCATTTCAATAAAAAAGTTCTCCATCTAGTCTTCATTGGTGCTGTTGTTCCAATTTTTCACAGTTAACATTATTCTGTCGACTCCAACAAGTCACTCCAAAAGCGTTGTCGGAAGACGACGCTGGTTCTGATCCCGATCACGTCTCCATCGCTCCCTCGTCCACCTCAATCACCTTGCTACCTGGTCGAACCGTTCTCATAGTTCTTTTGATCGAACAAACTTTTCGCCATAATCATTATTGGATGTGATAAGTACGCACGACCTTGATCCACATGAGGGCAGCCTATGCGATAGCTTTCGTTCCTTTATCATGTAGCCTCCAAAGAGAAGTACGTGTCACATATTGATTTGATAATGATGCCTCGCCTCTTACAGGATCTTGTATAAAACAATTCATCAATTATGTCCACGACTAGAGGTTACACAGATTGGGATCGTGTCCCCACTTTGGTCCTTGAAAGTTTGGTAGAGTCTAGCTTTCGAAAAGATTGAAATGAGAATTGGGGAAAAGTGCCAAAAAAGTCATAAACCTTTTTTTTTGTGCCAATTTAGTCCTAAACTTTTTTTTTGTGTCGATTTAGTCCTAAATCTTTTTATTTGGTGCCGATTTAGTCCTTCTGGCAAATTTAGACCGGAAAATACCTACGTGGATACAAAGTCAACACCGGCCGTCCTATGTGGCCGGACCGGCGCTGACATGGATTCCTAAAAAACAAAACGACGCCGTTTTATTAAAAAAAAAAACCCCTAGAACCTTCAAAACAAAACGGTGCCGCAAGAGCTCTTACGTTTTCCCTTTTCTCACTTGCCTCGAATCGTCTTCAGCGATGGAGGAAGAACCCCAAATCCCATCTGCCCAAATCAATTCAGTCTGAACTCAAATCCAAGGAGTTTGCTCAAGCCGAGTTGCTATTTGATCGAATCGACTCCCCAATCTAGCCCAACCCCTTCGTCTGCCCAAACCTTGCAATTCGGCCTTCGAAATTGCGAAGACCCGACTGACCCAATTCGAGTCGCCACTCGATTGACCCGATTCAGGTCACAACCGGATTCGACCTCATTGAACACAACAAAGTGTTCCGCCATGGCTGCGCCGTTCTTCTAGACACCTTTTCAGCCCTACCTTTATTAGGTAAATTACTGAAACGTTTTGCCTAGGAATTGCGATGGAGGATAGAGGTTTTGTTTGCTTTAGTTAGAGTTCGGATTCATTTTCCGTCGACCCCTTTTTAGCTCAGAGATTTAGTGAATTGAAAATCGCGGAGCTAATAGTTTGGAAGAGGTATTGGTGTGTTGCGACAAGTGGAGAAGAAGTTCTACACTTAGTATTATCCATTTTAGTGAATCAGCATCTTTGGATGAGTGGAACTTTGAGTTTGGTCGAGAACGAGGTTCCATGATTCGAGTTTTGGGGGTGTCGGCATGAGAAGCAGTAGATTTCTGAGTCGGTTTGTTGAGGTGAAAATGGTGCCTGCTGCATTTGTGTCGTTGTTAGTTGGCTTGTATGATTTTTATCACTTTTATGTGCATTACTTTTCAGCTAATGACCTACTGGAATCTATTCTTACATTGCAATCATCGCAAAAACTGCATCTTTATTGGTTGGATTGTATGTTGTATCACTTTTATGTGCATTCCTTCTCAGCTAATGATCTGCTAGAATCTCTTTGTGCATTGCAAGCATTAGAAAAAGCAGAACATGAAAAATATTTTCTTGGATGTATGTGATGAAATGTGAGAACATCATATGGGATAATAATTCAAAAATTGTGATCAAGTTTCTTGAGAAGATCAATGGTAAGAGGTCTAATTAGCATTCCATGTAGGCAAAATTATAGATCCTCTATGCTCTCGAGTGATGTAAGTCTAGTGACAACGTGGGTTATTTTGGCTCTTAAAAAGGCTAATTTTTCTTAAACCTTTGTAGAAAGCGATTAATTAGTTTCTCTGTTAAAAAAAAAATTGGATATAATTTCTACCCATGCTTGTGTGACTGGCGGTTGCTCATCTTAGACTTCTAGTTTGTAAAGTTTTCTGGTCATCATCCAATGTGCAATCTCTCGTGGCTAGGTTTTTTAACGGACTTTTGGGATTGACGACAAGAGGAGATCAGTGAATTCATGACGATATCATCAAATTTGTCAGAATTAGCGACGTCGGTCCGTCCAATTGACAACGATATGTATGTATTTTGCTATTGTGCGTCGGCCCGACTCCTCCGTCCAACGCTCGGCCTGATGTCTTCGTCCAACGCTTGCCTGATGCCTCCATCCGATGCTCGCTCAGATTCGCCTGGCGCTTGCTTGACACTCACTCAACGCCTCCATCGTCTTCTTGAAATTGTGGTGCTTTATATTTATGTTGAGGGTTTAGCTGTCTTGATTTCACTTGAATTTTATTTTAAATTTCGTCGACATGGGTTTGTTGTAGTAATGGGTTTGTGGTTGTTGAACTGGTTCATTTGAAGTGGCTGCGCAAATTGTTGACATGGGTTTATGGATGGTCTCACGTAGAATGTCTCCGTCTCGCCTAGAATTTTTGGTATTGTTGCTGCTTTTGGCTCATTTGGGAAGAATATATTACTTTGAGTTGCTGCCTCAGGTTTAGATCGACAAAGTTTGTTAGGTATATGGAGTTCCTAATATACTCCTCATTCTAATTTTCCAAAACTCGACTGGATCACCTAAATCTCACAACAATTGCAGCAATTAGACTACACTCCTCCCATCTAGTCACGCCCCAAACCAAGTCACCTTTGTTGAAATTTGGATGTACAGTCATTTGCTCAATCTTTGTTACTATATTCCTGGTTCACCTTTTCAGTGTAGCATCCATGTCCAGTTCTTCCTTGTAGTTGAAAGCATCATCAAATCCAAACTTGTTCTTCAGCAAATCAACATTTTTTCCCAAACATAACAGCAAGCGAGAATTTTAAGTAAATATAAAATCAAGAAGAGAATATTAAGCAAATTCTATTCAAGGAAACATTAGATAGATGCGGGATAATTACCTCCTCTTCGCTACTGATGCTACCAAACTTGACACCTCATTTTTAAAACCTCATTGTTTTACTGAGCATATAAAATTTGGCATCCAAACCCGATGCCCCATTTATTTTTTATTTTTTTGCCCAACCACCATTTTTGGAAATAATCTCGGGCAACTTTTTTTTTTCTTCAAAGCTTTCGAAAATAAATTTGTACATGCTCCCGTACTAAAAATTAATCCATCAAACTTTGCACGCATCTAGTTTAAAACCTCATTGTTTTATTGAGCATATAAAATTTGGCGTCCAAACTCGACGCCCCATTTATTTTTTATTTTCTTGCCCAACCACCATTTTCGGAAATAATCTTGGGCAACTTTTTTTTTTTCTTCAAAGCTTTTGAAAATAAATTCGAACATGCTCCCGTACTCGAAATTAATTCATCAAGCTTTGCACGCATCTAATTTAAAACCTCCTTATTTTATTGAGCATATAAAATTTGGCGTCCAACCCCGACGCCCAATTTATTTTTTATTTTCTTGCCCAATCACCCTTTTCGGAAGTAATCGTGGGCAACTTTTTTTTTTCTTCAAAGCTTTCGAAAATAAATTTGTACATGCTCCCGTACTAAAAATTAATCCATCAAACTTTACACGCATATAGTTTAAAACCTCATTGTTTTATTGAGCATATAAAATTTGGTGTCCAAACTCGATGCCCCATTTACTTTTTATTTTCTTGCCCAACCACCATTTTCAGAAATAATCTTGGGCAACTTTTTTTTTTCTTCAAAGCTTTTGAAAATAAATCCGAACATGCTCCCGTACTCGAAATTAATCCATCAAACTTTGCACGCATCTAATTTAAAATATCATTGTTTTATTAAGCATATAAAATTTGGCGTCCAAACCCAATGCCCCATTTATTTTTTATTTTCTTGCCCAACCACCATTTTTCGAAATAATCTTGGGCAACTTTTTTTTTTCTTTAAAACTTTCGAAAATAAATTTGTATGTGCTCCCGTACTCAAAATTAATCCATCAAACTTTGCACGCGTCTAGTTTAAAACCTCATTGTTTTATTGAGCATATAAAATTTGGCGTCCAAACCCGACGCCCAATTTATTTTTTATTTTCTTGCCCAACTGCCCTTTTAATAAACGTGCAAATCAGGGGGTGTTACACTTTGAATTTTGTGGCCATTGATAGGAGGAATTCGACCTGAATGGAGTAGAAATTGACATGGAGAAGCAAGAAATGAAAAGGAGACAAGTTCATAAGTTAACGAGCAATGACACATGAGAAATCAATTAATTTTAATGAGCTAGGAGAAATCAATGAAAAACACGATTGTGCACCAATGGAAGGCTTCACCAATTCTCCAGCACACTTATCATAACAACATAAGCAGCTATCTGACCAATTTAGTTCATGGGATCAGCATGCAAAACAGAGTTTCTTTCCTTCCAAATACATTAAATGGCCCCATTCTAAGCCAACTTCAGGATTTTCTTATAAAGAGAATTATCTTTTCAGGAATTCCATAACCTAAGTAAACTAAGAATCCAGTCCATAGTAGCCTTTCACACACCACAAACGTCAAAGTAGTGAAGACCACACAACACTTGGAGGTGTGGATCAATTTCCCATACATCAGCAACAAACAAAAAATAGCCACTTTACTACTTCATTGAACCAACACATCATCGACAAATAAAAAAAATGGCCACAACACTTCTTCCTAATGCTGTCACTTAAATTGGAGTTACTTCCTCTTATTTTTTTTCTTCTTTCCTGTTGGGCCTACTGCGTTAAACGGAACTTTAGTTGCAGCTGCTTGTGATGTTGATTCAACTTGTACTTGTATATCAACTCTATTACCTTGTCTGGCACTTATACTCTGCATTTGACATTGTTAATTTCATTACTCAACAAAATCATCCCAGTAAAAACAAAAGTACTAACAAAAACATTACTTACACTCCCATGAGATAGTGGTGTCCTAAGAGCAGCACTAGCAATTGGTGTCCCACTAACACTTTTACTTGTACCTTTGCTAGTACGCCGCTTAACTTGGAAAGAATAATATTCATTGAAAATTTATTCATGAAATAAACATGAAACAATAGATATGAAAGTACTTACTGAAAGTTTTTGCTTAGGTAATTGTGTTTGTGATGTTGCAGTCTTAGCCTTCTTAGTTGGACATGTCAAACTGTTATGTCCTATCTTCGAGCAACTTTGACAGGTCATTTTCATTCCTCTTCTCGACATTTTAATACCACGTGTGACCTCACCTTCCTCCTATCTTCTTTTTTGTTTGGGCCTACCGAGCTTCACCCTGGTCGGAAGTGGTTCAGGTGCCTCATTATTAGTTTTTTTTTCCAAAATTTCTCTCCCCGAACTAGCATCATCATATTCTAATATGTAGCTAAGAACTTTACCTTCATGTAACACTCATCCACATAATCATATGCATTATGTCGCTTATGATCTATAGTTGAAATGGTATGGAGACAAGGGATACCAGTAAGTTGCCACCTCCTGTGAGTACAATCTCTCTTGGACACATCAACTACGTACTTAACACCTTTATCCAACACCTCGTATCCAGCATTGCCATTCCATATCACATGGCAATAAGTCACGCCAACTCTATTTTCTTCCAACTTTTTAATGATTCTTGGACCACAATCCCTTCTCCATTGAGCACAGGCATCCCTCTGTGTATGCATCCTTGTCATGATCATTATTCTCATCTCTTCTAACATACTATAAATAGACTTACACCTGGCATCAATAATTCTTCCGTTGAATGCTTTACATAAATTGTTATCAACAATGTCGCATTTAACCTCAGTAGTAAAGAAAGCCCTGCTCCAATGCTTTGGCTCTGTTTGAATCAAGTCATGATACGCAGCAGGATTGATTTTCTTCGATGCGTGTGTGTGTTCATCAAACTCCACCATAGTATTGCTCTTAGCACATTGCCAAAATAGTCTTTGTATTTGTATTCCTTTATACTTTTGGCCTCAATTAGCATAAATGTGTCTAGCACACATTCTATGCTCAGCTAAAGGCAACAAGTTCACCACGGCTTGAAGAAGGCCCTAAAAAAGATGATTTCAATGTTAGCAACATACTACAAGAGTGATCTATTACGAGGCATAACACTGAAAAAATAAATAGCAAACTTACCTTTTGCTTGTCACTAATTATAACCCAGCCTTGTCCATATGTGCCTATCATATTGAGATCATACATCAAACTTGTCAAAAACCAAGTCCAAGTGTCTCCACTTTCAACTCTCACAACTGCCCATGCAATTGGGAACATTTGGTCATTTGCATCTCTTCCAACAGCACACAATATCTCCCATTTACAAATTCCCTTTAAAAAACAGCAATCTAACCCCACAACTTTTCTGCATCCATCAAGAAATCCTTTCTTACATGCAGCAAAACATATGTACATTCTCTCAAATAATGCTTTAGAATGCATGTCAGGCTTTTCAACCTTCAATGTAATAGTTTTCCCAGGATTTGTCTCTCTTAGCTTCTCCACATAATCCAATAACTTTGAATATTCCTTTATATAATTTCCCATCAAAACTTTAAAGGCAAGCAGCTTCGCTTTTTTGCACTGATCTATAGTTACATTTAAGCCCAACTGCTCCTTAATAAGGTCCTTAAAAGCAATGATTTTTGTAGTTGACATTGCTCTAACTGTACTAAAATAGTGATCCGCCAACCAAGAACTTGTGACCCTCTTATTAGTGAAACTAATGTTACAAGTATGCTCTTCATGGTAAGCCTTCACATGGAATGATCTAGTTCTAACATCAAAAGATGCAGAAATCTTCCAAGGACAATTTACATCAACACATTTTGTCCTAACAAATTTCTTTTCATTCTTGACAAATTTTATCTCTCTACACTCGACCACTGAATGCTTTTTGATAGCATCTTTGAATTGTCTACCATCATCAAACATCATAGATGTAGTAAACACAGGCACAATACAATTAGGATCGTACCTTGGATACCTACTTCTCCTTCTTGTAACTTCATCTTCTGGCTCCACATCAGATTCCAAACTTTCATCTCCATCTGTTTCGTAATAGTCTATTTGGTAATTGCCTTCAGCAATAACTATGTCAGATTGTTGGGGATTAGATGATTCTCCGATAGACTGTTGAGATGGTATAAACTCCGCAAGAGGTTCCCTTATAATCCAAGCCTTTGTGGCCAATTTGTGGAATTCCTTGAGTTTTTTCCTTCCTTCTACAAGGTCCTCATTATTCCTATCGTCATCATCAGTCAAGAATAGTTCATCGACTAAGTCCATGTCTTCATTTCCCGAATCGACTTCGACCATAGATTCATCACCCTCTAACTCAGCATAATTACCCTCATCTACTAAGTAATCATCATCTAAATCACACCCATGCTGAGCAAATGCCTTATCACCTAAGCCAAAACCCTCACTGATGCCCTCGCCCTGACAAATGCTCTCACCAGCACCCTCAACATTGCCCTCACCCTGACAAACGCCCTCACCAGCACCTTTGCCATTGCCCTCACCATGACCAGCACCTTCACCTACCGTATTGTCAAAAGATTCTCCATACACCTCAATCAATCCATGTTGCAAATGATAGAAAACTAGATCGACAGTAGTGCTATCATTAGATATATGTCTCAACCCATCTTCTAGCTTAGGAAGCTTAAAATATAGTTTTTCAAATTTACCATTTACCACATTCTCAATGTCTCTTATGAACCTTTCATGGCTCATAGAATCGATATTTAAGTGTACTAAATCCATCTTTCCCCCAATATATTCAAGCATTGGGCAATGAACAAATTTCCCACCGTGATAAAAGCAAACCAATGCAGACTTGTTGCTCATCTTGACCCTACATGAAATGAAAACATATATTATAAGCATATGGAGACTCATAATGGAGCAACAACATAATAGGTCCAATGGCAAATCATGATTCTGCTTTTAAGCTATTGCTATTCAAAATACTGCAATTGAAGTTCAACATGAGAATCAACAAATTGAAGGTGGAAGATGATAGAAGACTGCAATTGACTCCAAATATATACAGGCCAGGAAATGGGTGGGCCATATAAGTAGCAATACTAAAAATTCAAACATACATTTATACAGATTGCAATTGAAATTCTATTGCATGTTGTGCTTTGACTTGGCCTTTATAATCAATACGCTGTTCTTTGAAGTTTTGGTCTCCCCTACCATTAACTCACTCGACAAACTATTGTGGTTGCCCCGATGATTAGCTTGACGAGAACACAATCAAGATACACCTACAACCAGGTTTCACTTATGTTTAGAGGAGACGATCGATTTTGTGTTGCCTCTCGAGAAATAGTTTTTTTTTTTTTTTCATATGGAGAAATAATACCAAAAAAAAAAAAAAAACTGCTTCCAACCTTGCACGGTTTAGGTTTGTACGAAAAAGTCTTCATTTGAGTGCCGGATTCAATCACAAATGCATACCTTCGTACATAAAAAGTAGAAATTCTAAGGTAAAGCAATCCCACAACAACCCATTTGTACTAAAATCAATTCATACGCAATCATCCCATATGAGAACATAGAAATCCTTGTTAAATCAATTTGTACTAAAATCAATTCAAACGCCACCTGTTCGATGAAATTTCTGAGTGAAATTAGAATGCATATTCTCCAAAGGAAATAAGTTCAATAGCCATTTATTTCAATGTTTTACTTCTCAAAATATAATGGTAATATTGTCATGTCTTTTTTTCCCTTTATATTCTGTCAAGCTCATGTGAAGGCAACGAAAACCTAAAAATTTATTGGACGTTACCAACAGCACGGCTACCAGGCATGTTGAGTGTTGAGTGTCTGGATATCATCACAACAACATCGTGGGATGTATTGAAAAAATTTGAGGGTTGGGACCACAACCACAAAAACATACCTTTATGTCGGCTGAGTGTCGACAAAGCAAATTGGGACCGCACACTTTGTCGTGTTCAGTGAGGTCGAATTCGGTTGCAACTTGAATAGGGTCAATCGAGTGGCAACTCGAATTGGGTCAGTCGGGTCTTCGCAATTTCAAAGGCCGAATTGTAGGGTTTGGGCAGACGAAGGGTTGGGCGAGATTGGGGGGGAGTCGATTCGATCAAAGAGCAACTCGGTTTGAGCAAACTCCTTGGATTTGAGTTCAGACTGAATTGATTTGGGCAGATGGGATTTGGGGTTCTTCCTCCATCGCTGAAGACGATTCGAGAATCGTGAGAAAAAGGGAAAACGTAAGAGCTCTTAACGGCGCCGTTTTGTTTTGAAGGTTCTAGGGTTTTTTTTTTTAATAAAACAACGTCATTTTGTTTTTTAGGAATCCATGTCAGCACCGGTCCGGCCACATAGGACGGCCGGCGTTGACTTTGTATCCACGTAGGCATTTTCTGGGCTAAATTTTCCGGAAGGACTAAATCGGCACCAAATAAAAAGGTTTAGGACTAAATTGGCACAAAGACAAAAGGTTTAGGACATTTTTGGCACTTTTCCCATGAGAATTGTCGTTACTAATTCTCTAATATAGCCGACTCCTTGGAGAAGAGGAGACTTGTGGCTCTGAAGATCCCTAGTACTTACGAAACGAGCTTCTATGTGGCTTCTTGAGGTGGGAACAATTGTCCACAGATTCCTAAACCTTTCTATTATGTCAATTTAATCCTAACCTTTCATCAATTTATGCTTCATTTGTTTCGCAAAAGACATTTTGTATCATTTAGGACATGAGTTAATGGAAAACTTATATTTAAATTCAAGAAAATGATTTCTTCTATAAAAAATTGAAAATTATTTTCCAAACTACTTCTAAATATCGACGTTTGAACAAGAAACTTTGTGCTTGAGCATGGAAACCCTAACACTCATTTCTAGGTCCTAGCGCCTATGACTGGGACCCTAGTGTTGGTGCCTAAGTCATTAGCATAAGTGCTCGAATCCATCGAGGCCAATTTGAGGCCTTGGTGCTCATGCCTGTAACTGATGCCTTGGCACTTGGGCTCGGGTTCACAATGGGGGACCCTGGTACCCATGCTGGGGTGCTTGATGCTCGTGCTCAATTTTTCCATGCTCGAGCCGTAATCCATCGAGGCTGAGGCGACCCAATGCCCGCGCCCAAATCCATTAAGTTCAGACACAAGAACTCAGGGGTCAGGCTTAGGTCCTTGGTGCCAAAGCTCTAATCCATCGAGGCTAAGCTTGAGACCCTATTCTTGTGCTCGGGTCCCTGATGTTTGAGCCCATATCCACCAAGGTTAGGCTTAGTACCTCAATGTTTGTGCTCGAATCCCTTGTGCTCAAGCCCGAGTCTATTGAGGTCGTGATTCTTGGCCTTGGTCCTAGGTTAGTCGTTTGAGCACCAGTAACTTGTGCATAGGCACTAAGATCCCAATTCTAGCCTTGATGGATCCCATCCCAAGCATAGGGGCCCCGGTCACTGTTACTTAGGTCTTGAGCAAGAGCACATACACCAATTCAAAGGCCACAAAAGCAAAGCCCAAGGCCTCAATGCCTTGTGTCCGAATCCCTGGCCCACGAAGACAAGGTGCAGTACCTCGATGTTTGGGTGCATAGAGGTTGGGCTAAGGACCTAGGGCTCCGGCTTGGGTTTGACTCGAGTCTTTGACACTTAAGCACGGGTCTATTGAGGCATATAACCTCATGTGCTATTTTGTATAGGGAAAAACTACTAAAGCCACCACCGACCGAGGTGGCGTGGATGGTAGATCCTTGGCCCTCCCCAGTGGAGGCCAAGGTTCGAAGCCTCTGTGAAGCAGGGAGGCAGTCTTAACTACATGGTGACTTAAGCGTGACGTCGGGGTGGTGGTTTCCTCGCTAGCGTCACCGGGGGGTTTACGGCGCACTGTTGGTGCAAGCTGGTTCCCCCTGCACCAAAAAAAAAAAAAAAAAACTACTAAAGCCTCTTCCCATGAGTCTTATATCAGTTTTGATTATTTTACTCCTTCACAGGTGAAATAATTGAGACTGAACCATCAATTGAGTAAGAACAGTCCATTGAACTAGTTGAGCCAATTGAGCAAGAATAGCTGGTCCTACTTCAATTCAAAGATCCGAAAGAGAATGTTGACATTTACAAAGATATTAATTGCTCCAGTATATGTTACTCACTGATGCAAAATGATTTAAAACTTATAAAGAGATTATGTCATGTGATTAAAAGAATGAGTGGCATGAAACTATGCAAGAGGAGTTCAAATCCTTATATGAAAATCACAGATTTAAGTTAGTGAATTTGCACTCACAATAAGTAGATATAAAGGTTGAAGATGGAAGAAAATAGTTTACAATCATGATACAATGCTAAATTTGTTGTGAAAAACTTTAGTCAAAAGAAAAGAATTAACTTTGAAGAGATTTTTCACTGCTTGATAAAAATATTTCATCATAACTCAAATTTCCAAACACCTGAGCTTAAACGGTGGATTCAATCCGAACCCCTTTTCTCGTTAGAGGGTTTTTCTGTGAGATATAGGAATCTCCGCATGTGCTCCTGTTTCGATGTCGTATGCTCTGATCTTATGCAAGCGGACAACGTTAGGAAGCGGTTGAAAAGCGAGACAAAATTGCTGTGGAGCCGTACGATCTCGTCGGGGAGGGGGGATAGGAGATGGGGCCCCACGACCAGCTCCACCATCTCGGGAACCAAGGGCTGAGATCTCTCAACTCCACCATCTCGCGTGCGGACAGTCCGTACGGCCGATAATCAAGCTGGTATAGCTGAAAATGGTGCTTGTTTGATTCCACTGTTTTTTTTGGTAAAGTTGTTTGATTCCACTGTTGAAGCTTCTTGATTCCAAAAATTGGGTCTTTACAGCATAATGCTGCTTTTGCCCCTTATGGACTCGCAGACATTGAGGTAACACCTGCGAAGTTTAAGCAAAGCCGAAATTTGACAATGCTCCCCACTCAATCTCCAGAAAAGATGGCAATGTTGAAGTTTTCTTGTTCAAAAGGATGTTGTTCAAGCTAGTTATTATAACCTAGGAAGTATTGACATTCCTTGAGAGTTTTTGTGTCATGTCGCAATCCGACACTTTCAAACACTCTTGGGACTGAGTGTTTGTGAAAAACTCTTTCCATGTCTCTCTAAATACATTTTCTTCTCTAGCCCAGTAGATCCTATAAGAAATGCAGTTTGGCTAGTTAAAAAATTACCATCCTAGCACGCTTGAATGTCTATGCTCTGAACTAAATTTCTAGGTAGTTTGCCACTAAAAGGCTATCTCTAAAGGACTCGAGTAGAGGTTCGCCCACTATGGGAAGGCATACTTATAGTAACTTACACAGTTTTCCCTAGTTCTAAGTATAGATCCTCTCATTGGTACCAGAGCATAAGTAAGTTTCCGATACCTGACCAACACGTATCGAAAAATCCGACTTGATTAACTTTCGTGACACTCTTCAACATTTAAGTTGGAATGATATGTGAGTTTCCAACATGATTCCAACACACGAGATCAAATTTAAAAATTTTCAATAAATAAGTGGCTAAAATGTGTGTGTGTGTAAAGAACAATAATAAAAATAAAAAATTGGAAAAGCAGAAAATCTAATCTTTTTTTCTCTTCTAACTCTTACTTCTTGTAGTACACAATTTCACCCCCAAGTTTTTTTTTCTCTTCTCTTCCAACAAGTGTAACATGCGAGTCCAAAATATGGATTACTTGTTTTTTCTCCAAATTTTATGAATTATTGAAATATAGTTAAATTTGTCAAATTGAAATAATTAATGATATTAATAAATGATTAATTAATGTTTTTAGTGTAAATTCATTTTAGGATCTTTTATTATTTATTTATTTATGAATTTGAATCAAATTAATTTGATTGAAATAATCATAAAAATGATAATTTATTATGTATATATAAAAATATATATTTAATATATAACGTGTCCCAGCATGTTGGAATTTTCTATTTTTTGAGTAACAAAGTGTTAGCGTGTCGTGTCGTATCATATCGTATATTGCGTGTCAGTATCGGTGTTACTTATGTTATAACCGCTATGCATCTTTTGTGCAGGACAATGTTTCTGATTTTGTTAGGGTAGGAGGTGTTCAAAAGCTGCAAGATGGAGAATTTATCGTCCAGGTGGGTAGGAGAAGGGTTAAATCGCATTGTATTTAGAATTACTTTTCACACAAAGCATAATATGAGTGCAATCGACAACATCTTTGCAAGCTACAGAGGTTTGTGTTGCCAAAACTTTGAAAAGATTAGAGAAGAAGATTCATGGTCGAGTGAGAATCTTAATTTCGTAGTCTCATACTCCTTTGAATTGGACTCGATATTGTTCTCAATGATTTTATGTTTCTCTTTTTGTTGGGTACATAAATGGAAGGAGTTCTTTCTGTTTTTTTCTCGCCCTGCTAGGCTTTAATATGTTGCTTTCTTTGTGCAGCTTTTGAATCAATTACTACCTTTGATGCGCGTACCAGAGAAGACTGTTCAAAGACGTGTTCCTTTGGCTCTTGCTCATCTCTGTTCTCCAGATGACCAGCAAACAATTTTTGTAGATGACAATGGTCTGTGATGCGCTCTCTCTCTCTCTCTCTCTCTCTCTTTCTCTCAATACTTCTATAATTAGGACTGGCTTATTGTCTTTTCACTTTTAAGCTGTCATAGTATCTGATTACTTTGTATTCTCTGAAGGGTTGGAGCTGCTTCTTGGCATTGTTTATTCGAGCCCTCGGCAGCAACTCGATGGTGCTGTGGCATTGTTCAAGTTAGCTAACAAAGCAATGTCTCTTTGTCCCGTTGATGCAGCGCCTCCCTCTCCAACGCCATAGGTCACTGGCCATCCAATGTATGTAAGGTTTTGTGTGTGCAAAAGATCTTTGTCAGCAGCATTGTTTCATTACATAGTCCGGGAGCGGCATGTGAACAACCCTACCCTGTCCGATGTAACATTTCTAGTTGAAGGTTCCCGGAAATTGCCGTGCTCTGCAGTAAGTGCAAAAGATCTATGTCAGCAGCATCTAATGTGTGCTTGATTATCTCATAAATTGCCTTTTGTTTCATTACATAGTCCGGGAGGATTGACCCGTTCTATTTCTTTTTCTCTTTCAAAGTTTTCAAATATATGTGTGTGTGTTATTATTTGCCTAGAAAGGAGTCTTTTGTGCATATGAGTATTTTTAGATCTGCTCTGGAAAATAAAATTTGATCCAGTGCTTAAAAACTTTCTCACTGCAGGTTTATCTCCAGTGCTTAAAAACTTTCTCACTGCAGGTTTATCTAGGGGAGCAGTATGTGAACAACCCTACCCTGTCCGATGTAACATTTCTAGTTGGAGGTTCCTGAAAATTGTCGTGCTCTGTTTCGTTAGTGACTGTCTCGTACATTGATCATTCACAAATAAATTGTGATTGCCTTCTGAAGATGGATTCCCAGGTATAGGATGGTTTCGGAGCACGATTCAGAAAAAAATTATTATTATTTTTTAAATTATCTATGTCAATAATTTCAAGCTAAAATTAGTTGGAAATATTACATTGATAATTCGATGAAAAGTTTATGATTAAATTATCAAATTTCTCAAAAAGTGTAGAATTAAATTGACATAATTGAAAAGTTTAGGATTGAATTAGTAAATTGTCAAAAGATTTACATTTAATTGATCAAAGCCTATGTTGCTTGACCTTAAGCCTAGAAGAGATCGTCCCAAAGATCTCGGGTTTTAACATCAACAAAGTTTGGCAAAGGAGGAAACTCTTTGGGCCATGAAAGCTAGAACCAATTAAGGATTCTTGACGGGCTATAGTTGATGTGGTTACTATTCATTTCAGAAAATTGTTCTGTACTGGAGAGAACTCGTTGTCTTTGTGAACCTGAGCTTCTCGTGATGCAGAGTAATGAAAATTGTTCTGTACCGGAGAGAACTCGTTGTCCTTGTGAACCTGAGCTTCTCGTGATGCAAAGTAATGAAAATTGTTCTGTACTGGAGAGGACTCGTTGTCTTTGTGAACCTGAGCTTCTCGTGATGCAAAGTAATGTTTTAACTGAACAGGGTACAAGCATCTCGATGTTCTCGGGGCAAAAGAGGAAATTAAGAATGCGCTTTGAAATCTCAAACTGCACAAAGCACCTACACCGGACGGGCTCTATGATTTTTCTTTTCTGGAAGCGCCGCGTTTGGCGAGGGATTCTTTTTGGGAGATCGTTAGAGCGATTTTTCGAAGTGGCGTTGTCCCTGATGGCATTAACGTATAGTTTGCTTACTCTTATTCCTAAGAACAAGATCCTGAAGATCTCAATCACTTTAGACCTTTTCTCTTATGTCACGCATCTTGCGTGATAGTGAAAGGGTTCTAGTTCAAAGACCGAGACCTATTCTGGATGAGTAAGTCCTTACAGGGCAGAATAAAATGGCAGGAAGACTAAAGAGTAAAAAGAGTCTCGTGTCAATAAAAATTAATATGACAAAACCTTATAATAGAATGGAATGAAACATTGTTACAAGGGCTGCAGCAGCTCTGGTTGAACCACATGTTTGGAGAAGCCAATAGGCGCGCGGGCTCCATGCCAAAGCTAGGTCGACATCGATAGGGACGAATGCAGTGCGATGTGCCCCCATCCAAATTATGCACTTTTAGGTAACCACCTCTAAAGTTGTTTGGACTCCTCTTAACGTGGAAGTGGATGGGAGCCGGGACACTGTCTAAGTAGTGGTCGTGATGTTTTTCTTGGTTCTACCTAAAAAACGAAGAAAAGACAAGAAGCCCGCGTTTGTAATTAATAAAAGAGTTGGAAAAAGCCTTACTTTTATAAAGCATATTTCTTTGGTCCTCTTCTTTTGATAATTATCTCTACTTGGTCCTATTCTTCTGAAAAGCATCTCTCTTTGGTCTTTTCGCAAAGAGTCGAGCCCGCCTGAATGGAAACCATCGCTTTCCCCTTCTGTGTCATTTTCGTCTCGTTGCAGAGGAGACAGACGTGGGAAAATGATACTGCATCTGCCCAAAGACCTTGCAATTTTTCCAGCGCAAACAGCTCCCCCTATCTGTCCTTCAGGTTATTTTCTCATAAACCAACTTATCTCTTGATAATTTCCGTGTGTTTTCTAAGGATTTTGACCACAATAAAAATCAATTTTCGTTCTCGAAGAAGATATTAGTCAGCAAGCTAATGCGCTTCTCCAATCCGGGCCAACTGTTATGTTGTTCTTTTGCCATTTCAGCCGAACGCTCGTGCCAATCCTTCCTGTAGTTTTGTTGAAAATCGGTCAGAATGTTTGACTTAAAAGTTTTTTGCCGTTAGGAAACATGGCAATGATTCATTCATAAGGATATCTAATCAAATGTAAGACCATGGTTATTGGGTGAGTCGGACCTTACTGAAAAACCGAATGTATAGCACATCGCGCATTTTGACAAAAGCATTGAAGAGACAGATCGAGACCGAAAAGTCGACACGTTTCTCTTCCTCAAACTATGAGATTGAGAGGGGAGTGTGGGCATCTGAACTCTTGATCCGTGCTTTGGTATCGTGTCAAAATGCCCAACTTAATGGCTTTAATCTGTTGAGGAATGGCCCATCGATATATTTACATTACTTCACGATCACATAATAATCAGCCTAAAAATCTCCATTTGTTTTGGATTTTATTAGGGTTCATCACGCTTTCTAACAAACAATCAATGTAAACCGCTCCGGCCAGAATTCAATTGCCGACAAAGACAAGACCGGAAGATGAAGACTTTATATAAGTACTACTCATCTAGTCTCCTCAGAGCATGCCTTTGTAGCCACTCCCTCCAACCCTCTCTTTTCTTGTCCATTCAATACCCCTTTCTTTTCTCTTGTCTAAAAGCAAAACTCACGTACTACATCACCCACAAAAAGAAAATTATGTGCAGCAAAGAGGTTGAAATAGAGCTCCCCACATTTCTTAGGGTTTACAAGGATGGCACGGTCGAGCGCCTCTCCGGTAATGTCTGGTTCTGCTTCGTCTTATTACTGAAGTTTTGTGTTTCGATGGTGGATGAACCCTTTTCTAGAAACAATAAGGTTTCATTGTAACACTCTGTCGTGAAAAGGAAGGCCATTTTCCCCCTAATATGGCGATTTGCGCGAATTATGTCTTTTTTTTTAGCTTGGTACTCGTAATTTCAGTAGACTTTGTCTGCATGACATGGTTCAAGTCGTGTGAATCGTCGAACTTTGCTTCATTTTCAGGCACTCCATATGTTCCCCCTTGCTTGGAGGACCCCAAGACCGGCGTCGCATCCAAAGACATTACCATTCGCGAGGACCCTCTCATCCGAGCAAGACTCCATCTCCCGAAACTCGAACCTGTTAACGAACAGCCTGAGAAGCTCCCCATCTTGGTCTACTACCATGGTGGCGGCTTCTGCATTGAATCTGCCTTCTCTCTGTTCGAGCATCAGTATCTCACCACCCTTGTCGCGGAAGCCAAGATACTTGCCGTCTCTGTTGAGTACAGGTATGTTCTAATTTATACACAGAGAAACTTCAAGAAAAAGGACTTTTTTTCCTCCAAGGTCCTCATTTGGAGAAAAACCAGTAACTTTTTCTACTCCATTATTTTATGGAGTTGAAGGGATTACGTAGTTATATCTATCACTTTCAATGCTAAGAAGACATTGATGTGTGTGTGGGAGAGTGATTCCGGAATAGTGGAATTTTCTAGTTAAGTGTATGGGGACGGTTGTCGATGGATGAAATGTAGAATGCAAGAGAGAATACGATCACCACCAAAGACTAAAGGACACATCACCTACCAAGAACGAAGATTGGGATTGATGAACTTCACCGCCAAGGTTTAAAGGACAAGCCACTTGCCAAGCATACATAACTTCGAGATAGAAGAAACTCACCATCAGGGCTTAAAGAAAAATCACCAGTTGAGGATAAAGCGCTTAATGGCTCACCACCAAGGAGTAATATACTATCCAAATATAAAGAAATCAATTTACAAGTTATTCATTTTCCAAAGATATTTGTTCATATAGAGAAAAATCTCACGAATTTTCTTTCATAAAAATCATCTGCCTACAAATAAGAATTCTCCTCAATTTATAGGAGAACTTCGACATAGGAAATAGACAAACAGTAAATAGACTTGGGAAATATAAAGGAAATAATGACTCGGCAATTTAGAACTCTGACTCTTGAAACTTGCATAATAATAAAGACTCCTAGGAACTTAGAGATGTAATTAAACGACGTGGGACCTTGCATTCTTGATTTTTTTCAGCCTTGTGCTTTATCTTCAAGATTCGTTCACCGACCTTGACCAGCAAACAACCACATTAAAAGTTCATCAAATATCCATGGAAATTGCCTAGAATAGCCTCCCATCATATGTTGTTGTTTGGCCTTGCAACCAGCAATTAACATGGTGAATTGACTACTCCCTAATCAGTTTCTTGATCGATAGTTTCCCCATTGATAATTTTATTTCTAGACCCATCAAATTATATTATGCTTAAGTTTTGCCTCGAATTGAATTATCATTCTTCGTGTTGAGTTTGTCGATGCAGTTTATTCAGAGGCTACTCCATCGGACATGTATGCGTATATATAAACTTCAGTTTTCGATAATCTTATTTTACTTTAAGCCTTTAATGTTAGCACCCTTTCAAAACTAAAAATATTATCTTATGGCTATTGCCACGTCGGACCGAGTATGATTGAACATGAGATGTGTTCATGAGAATTAGGTAAAAAAGTCTCACCCATTCAACATTGTTCATGTAAAATTCTTTGTTTTCCTATACTCTGCCTCAACAATGAGTCCGATTAATTTCCCTAAATATTTGTCAAGTTTGATAAAAATTGATAATTGTGTTTATCCAAGTGTGGTTAAAAATGGTAATCGTGCTCTTACTTATTTTCTCACAGGTTAGCTCCCGAATGCCCCATACCCGCCATTTACGACGATTGCTGGGAAGCCCTCCAGTGGGTGGCTTCACACTCTGTCAACTGTGGAGCCGCCGTGAACGAGCCGTGGCTGGCTGATCATGGCGACTTCCACCGCGTCTTTGTCGGCGGCGACAGCGCTGGAGCCAATATCGCCCACAACGTCCTCATGAGGGCCGGCCGCAACACTATACTTGGTGGCATAAAGATATCCGGCGCTTACCTGACCCACCCCTTTTTCTGGGGCTCTGAACCTATTGGGTCAGAGTCCAAGACCGATCGCGACAAGGGCCTTGCGCATGTAATGTGGACTTTCTTGTACCCGACGACCGACGACGGGATCGATAGCCCGATGATCAACCCGTTCGCGGCTGGAGCCCCGAGCCTGGCGGGCCTCGGGTGCGGGAGGTTGTTGGTGAGTGTGGCGGAGAAGGACCGGCTGAGAGACAGAGGGTTGAAGTACTGTAAGGCAGTGAAGGAGAGTGGATTCAAAGGAGAAGTGGAGTTGGTGGAGGTTGAAGGAGAAGACCACGCTTTCCATATCGTGACTCACGAGAAGAAGAGTGCGCAGGTCCTGATCAAACGGTTGGCTGCTTTTCTTAACAAAACTTGCTAGCTTGTTTGCTTCATTTTCGTTTGGCTTTTTACAAGGTTGTTCTCTTGTGCTTTGTGAACATCAGTTCCTGAAAATGGAAACGAAAAGCGTTGATTTCGCTTTTCTATGTCTTATATAGACTGTTGTTGCGATATTTGTTACATTTTCAAAGACCAAGTTGCATCCCGAGATAACTTTGGGATCAGAATCATCTCAGCTCGTAAGGTGGTGAATCTGCATGCTTAATACATCCATGTAAAAACAGTCAAATGGCCAATTCAAAAAGGTCCTGGGCATCGAAAGCCATGCTCGAATAATATAAAATTGGCTGTTGGATTTGAGTATGTCGGTTGCTGGTTCCTAGATTTCGTTGTTGGTGCTCTTCAAAGAAAGCCTATCAAGGCGTCTAAAAAAGAATGAAGGAAAAAAAAACTGTAAGCATACGAAGCATGAAGAAAGAAAGAAATCGACAAGGGAGATTTATGGAGGGCCGCATGAACTCAAAAATGAAAACCTCAATCCTAGCGGGTGCATTAAAAGTAAAAGATTGTGGGCACTTAGGAAAAATTATTTCTTTATTAAATGCTGCGTTTGTCTTGGAGCGAAAAGTCAAAAGGTACAACCGTTTTTGAATAGAGAACTTTAGCCATTAATAAAGCACTTGCGAAGCATTGTAAGCTAGCTACAAAACCAGAGTGAGCTCCAGAAATAGAGAGTTGGAGCACGGGCATTTGCATTTCAATAAAAAAGTTCTCCATCCAGTCTTCATTTGTCCTTTTACTCTAAATTTTCACAGTTATTATTCTTCAGGTTCTAACAAGTCACTCCAAAAGCCTCGTCAGAGGGCAACGCCAGATCTGATCCCGGTCATGTCTCTACCGTTCCCTCCTCCACCTCAATTCCCCCGCCACTTAGTCGAACCGTTCTCAGAGTTATTTTGATCGAACCAGCTATTCACAATAGTCATTATTGGATGTGATAAGTACGCATGAGCTTTGCGATAGCTTTTGTCCCCTCTCCATGTGGCCTCTAAAGTGAAGTACGTGTCACATATTGATCGTGTCCCCACTTTGGTCCTTGAAAGTTTGGTGGCGTCTACCTTTCGAAGAGATTGAAATGAGAATGGTCGTCACTAATTCTATATTATAACCGACACCTTGGAGAAGGGGAAACGTGTGTGGATCTCAAGATACCTGAAACGAATTTCTATATGATTCCTTGAAGTGGGGCAATTGTTCAAAAAGTCCTAAACCTTTCAATTATATCATGTAGTCCTTAATTTTTGATAATTTGCTAATTTCGTCTCCATTTATTTTGTGAAAGATTTTTTCCTCATTTGCTGTCGTTTGTTGGGTTCCCAATGCTCGATCGGGTTCCATTGAGGCTGAACCCAAGATCTTGGTGCCTGTGCTTTGTTCTTGGACTGCCGATGTACAAGTTACTAGTACCCAAATAGCGTATGTGAATTTTAAAAAATTATATCAGATTTTCTTTTCCAAATGATGAAAAATATTTTCTAGTTCTTTTAAAAATTGCAATGAAACACAAGAAAATATTATCATTTTCATAGAAAATGTCTTCCTAGAAAACATTTTCTAAAAAGGGTAACATTTTATGCGAAACATAATAAATGTGGCTAGTTGGTAGTCATGGCCGAGTAGTCACCACAGTGAAAGGAAAAAAGAAAAAAAAAAAAAAGAAAGGAAAAACGAAAAAAGGAAAAATTAAAAAATAATTATTCACGTCAGTGTTGGCCACACCACGTATAGTGATTAGTATTTATGTTAATGCTTTCCAATAAAAATTAGTCATAATAAATAAATTGACAAATTGTCAAGGGGTTTAGGATTAAATTGGCAAATTTTCAAAAGGTTTAGGACTAAGTTAACATAATTAAAAAGTTTAGGACCGAATTGGCAAATTATCTAAATGTTTAGAACTAAATTAGTATGGTTGAAAGATTTAAAACTAAATCAGCTACTGTACATAAGACTTTAGGCCAATTTTCCTCCTCGAAGTGTAAAAGAAACCTCTTGCTATGACTATTTAATAGAGGCCCCAAATTAAAAGAGAACTAACCTTACTTTGAAGGCGCGAAAGTAGACTTAATCAATGCATAGGCGTCCCAACAGATCTTATCACCAAACATAAAAATCATTATCGAGGGCAAATGATGATTTGAAAGTATTATTCGCACTTATTGATCAAGTATGAATTAATCGATGTGGACCGATTGGCCTCAAAAAATAAAAATTTGTTTTCTCAGATCTACTCATTTTTGTAACACCAATTAAGTCTCGAACTATGATCGCCTATACTATGAAGGTGACAATAATGATACCCTTGTAATCGCTAAAAGGGCGTCTCTAATGTTAGTGATTTTAGAACAGGAAATTGGATCTGCAGTAAATATTGAACACTAAAAAGACTTTGTTTCAATTACTGATGTCGCTATTTATAATCGATAGGTACATTTGTCGGAAAATATTAGTTAGGAAAGATATTTTCGACCATGCCTGATTTGACTTGTTATTGCTAGTGTATAAACACACATGAATATAAGCTAATTCATCGATAGGCGAAGAGAGAATTTATTTCTAAAATAGCGATTTCCTCTAATAACATTTTCGGTCATTGTGCAATTTCTTTTCTTTTTTATTGGCTTGGCTAGTCACAAAAAAATTGCAAATCCAAATGCCAAAGTGTTTTAAATCCAATTTTTTCGAGTTTTCCTTCACCGGAGGAAAGGGGCCGACCGGCTAACCATCTTCTTCGCGGCCTCCGTCTCGGGTCGCAGCACG
The DNA here is from genome assembly GCA_019915185.1 of Eucalyptus camaldulensis. NCBI lineage: Eukaryota > Viridiplantae > Streptophyta > Magnoliopsida > Myrtales > Myrtaceae > Eucalyptus > Eucalyptus camaldulensis. Next base: position 47,460,877 of record JAHSVA010000010.1, read on the forward strand.
TTGAAGACGTGGTCTTCTCCTTCAGCTTCGAACGCCTCCAGCTCCCCCCGCCACCCGCTCTCTCTCAACCACGCACACCAGCACTCTCTCGCACCCCAAGCCCGCCAGGCTCGGTGCCCCGGGGCCTCCTGGCTATATCACCGGGTTGTCGATCCCTCCGGCCTTCGTCGGGAACATGAACTTCCACGCCTGCAGCATCACGCTCTCCTTCGGACCCTCCCTCCTCCCTCTACCGATCGCCTCCGACCCCAGAAGTAGGACCGCGAGATGAACGCCCTGATGATCCTCGCGCTGCCAGGGAGGCCCTCAGCCCTGACCCGCATCACGACGTTGTGGGCGATGTTGGCCCCGGCGCTGTTGCTGCCCATGTAGAGCAGGCCGAAGTCCGCACAGTCGGCAAGCCCGGTGTGGCACCATGTGGGAGGCGACCCACTGGAGCGCGGCCCAGCAGTTGTCGTACACGGTGGGGAGGGGGCCTCCAGGGCGAGGCAGTAACCAATGGAGATGGCCTCGATGCCGGCCTCGGCGATGAGGTGGTTGATGTAGGAGCGTGAGTGATGAGAAGGCGGACTCGAGGCAGAATTTGCCGCCATGGAAGTAGGTGAGGATCGGGAGTTTAGTGTTGCGGTCAGGGAGGTAGAGCCTTGCGGATATTTTTGAGTTTGTGGAGATGGCGACGTCCTTGGAGAGGACATTGAACTCTGGTCACCGTCCGGTGACGGTGGAGCGAAGGGGAAGCCGACGAGGCGCACCAACTTGCCATCGCTGTCGATGCAAATGAGGTTGAGGAACTGTCTTACGATTTCCTTGGAAGACATGGCTGATCGGGATCGAAAGAGGGGAAGAGGAGAAGACGAAGACGACAAATGGGTGTTGCTAGTATCTGTTGTCATTATGGATCCTCTACTCCTCGTAAGACTCGATGAGCCGACTAGAAGCGGGTTGGAGTGCAGTCAAGTCTCCCAATTTTCTCAGTTTCAAAAGCAATCTCTCTAAGACTCTGTCTTCACGCCATTTCTCCTTTGTTCCCTCCATACATTTTTCCCTCTCACAGTCTCGCTCGCCTTTTCTTCAACATTCGTCACTTTCCTTCACTGAACATTCGAAGAAGCGCGCGACGGTTTTTCAGGTACCATTTCGTTTCTTGTTCCTTAAAGTTTCGGCCTTTCCGGGTTTTGTCTATTTTCAAGAAAGTCAAGAACCGTGTCAAGGATGCAGCTTTATCACGTGCTCAAGAAATCTAATCCCATGACCATTTTTATCTGGATATTTATCACAGCTAGTTATCTGGCTTGAATTCCTAAATCAAAGGAACTTATTGATTATCAATCTTAAGAAATATCTACACGGAAGACACTGATTACATTTGATATCTTCATTGATTGACAATCATCCTGAAGACATATCACTTTCCATAATTCGAGCTACTTTGTTTTTGGAAACCGGAAGATTTGATTGTATTAGCGACCAAATCTTGCGAAACTCAGATTGATTGACTTCAATGGCTAATTTGACTTACTATTGTCCAATGGATAACTAGGAGATTGATCCTCTCGAAGATTGTCCAATTGAAGGATTGAATACTAAAGAGTATATATAAGGAGATTAATGATGTGCGGACCCCTCAAGTGCCACAACTTTGGCCAAAGGGACACTTAAATGCCATAACTTACGAAAGGTACACTTAAGTGTCAAAATCGGAGTAAAATGGATCACTTGAGTGCCACTTCGGCCAAAATCCGGCCAAAACGCCAACGTGACGTTTTTCCGGCGAAGCGCGCCCAAAACGACGCCGTTTTGCACATTGACGTGGCCAAAACGACGTCGTTTTGGATTGACATGGAAAAAAAATAAATAAAAAATTAATTAAATTAAATTTAAAATTAAATTTAGTTAAAATATTTAAAAAATAATAATTTTAAAATTAAATTTAGTCAAAATATTAAAAAATAATTAAAATTTTTTAAAAAAAGTTTAAAAAAATTTAAAAAACTTAAAAAAAAAGGCAACGGGGGGGAGGCGGTTGAGGGATTAGCCCTTAGCCGCCAGGAAGGGCCGGCGACGGCAGGGGGAGGGTTGGCCGGGGTTGCCGGGCCCTGGCCAGGGGTTGACGACCTCGGCCGACTGGCGGCGAGGGCTCGCGAGCCCTCGTCGATGGATCTGGGTGAGGGCCGCGAGCCCTCGCCGTTGGATTTGGGGGGGTCGGCGGCCCTCGCCCAAATCCGGCGAGGGGTCGGCGGCCCTCGCCCAGATCCGGCGAGGGTCGGCGGCCCTCGCCCCAAATCGAGGTGAGGGCTCGCAAGCCCTCGCTGCCAGTCGGTCGGGGTCGCTGGCCCCTGGCTAGGGCCCGACAACCCCGGCCGACTCTCCCCCCGCCGTCGTCGGCCCTTCCCGGCGGCGGTGGGGCGGCGGCGGCGGCTGAGGGCCCTTTTTTATTTAAATTTTTTTTAAATTTTTTTAAATTTTTAAATTATTATTTTAAAAAATATTTTAACTAAATTTAAATTTAAAATTATTATTTTTAAATATTTTAACTAAATTTAATTTAATTAATTTTTTAATTTTTTTTTACCATGTCAACCCAAAATGATGCCGTTTTGGCCACGTCAGTGTGCAAAACGACGTTGTTTTAGGCGCGCTTTACTGGAAAAACGCCACGTTGGCATTTTGGCCGGAGTGGCACTCAAGTGATCCTGGCACTCAAGTGATCCATTTTTCTTCGAATGTGGCATTTAAGTGTACTTTTCGTAAGTTATGGTATTTAAGTGTCCCTTTGGCCAAAGTTATGGCACTTGAAGCGTTCTTTTGTCGGAGATTAACAAATGCAGAAGAAGTTAAGAGATCAAGAGTGACGAGTAATCCATCTTACAGAGAAAGCTTTATTCATTTACTGTTTTTAGAGTGTATTGGAAAGTGTAATCTCTTGAGAAGTGTATTGGAGTTATAACTTGTGCTTAGTTGTGAGATTATAGGATCTATTCGCCAGAGTATAAGCAACACTAGTTTCGGGAAGAAGTGCTTGAGTATTGCGGCATATGCTACTGTAACTACTCAAAGATTGCAAGCAGAATCTAGTCACTAGGCTATTAGTCAAGGAAGTGAACCACTATAAAACTTTAAATGCATCGTTCTTTTTTTTCTTATACTCACATTTATTATTGTTTGATAGAAGAAGCATTGCACTAGATAATATTACCTACTCCCGCTCAGATTAACTTGTTACTGTTCTTTCGCCTATATCAAACTTGGCTTTTACAATTTTGCAAAGTTTAGCCAAGCTTCTTGAAATCACTTATTCAATCCCCTCCGGATGGGAAGAAGTACACTCCAATTAAAACTTGGCACGAGTGGACACATAAGTGTCAAAACTTTCAAAAGATATACTTTAAGTGCTACTCTTTTTTTTTAGGCTTATTGGAAATCCGACATGGCATTATTTTATTAATAAAACCAGTCTACTTAGCTATCAAAAATTTGACGTGGCTTGCTATAAATCTCACATGGCGTGCTAAAAATCCGACATGGTTTGTTGTTGGCACTTATGTCACGCCCCGAATCCCGGACATGTGCACACCCCTCGTTGGTTGAATAAAAATGTGACGTCTCAGGACGTGTCGCCGACCCATTTTTTTTTTCCCTTTCAATTAAGCACATATGGAAGCGAATTAAACAAACCCTCGGTCAATAAACAAACAATAGGAATAGTAAACACAAGGAACAAATTTCCCAAACACAACAATTTCCTTACCAACTGTTGACCCTAGGGAGTCTAATAATTACAAGCCCTTTAGTGGCCACGTCCTTTTGACCCTCTCAAAAGACCTTAGGGATTAGGGTCACCCTAAACTTTGCTAACGGCAGGGCCTGCCACAAGGTGTCGCATCTTGCTTCCACCACATTCGCATTCATCAGATCTCCACGCTACGGCCCTGAAAAAGGTTAGCTCATGACGGGGTGAGATAAAATCTTAGCGAGTCAACCGCCTAAACCCCGATTAGGACGCAAATTCGCCTTGAAGGTAGTCCTAAACATGCACCATACACAACTTATTTTGCCTGGGCATGTCCCTGCACATTAGTGCATCACATATACCAATATACATATCACAAACGTATTTAATAACCGGAACACATTAGTCTTAGCCTTCACACAATCACATGGGTTAACTATTATGACACGTCCCATACCGTGCCACATAATTTTTACCCAATAATCAGGCACAGCTATCACAACCACTCAGGCATGTTCTAGTTATTACGACCCATCGGCCATGGCTACCTCAATAGTTAGTGGTCATCCGGTGTAACTTGGCATCGTCCCGCTTTGTCGGGCATGGCAATGTCTAGATACTTTGCCTAGACGGCAATTCCACAAAGGAGCATCGATCCGGCCTCCACCGTGACCGGCTTCTAAACCCTTGTCGGGCATCCGATAAAATCGAGTATCGTCCCGTGTATTCATACGCATCAAGACGGGTTAGGATAGTGACCACACACACACATACTTGGCCAAGAATATCATGCTTTGCATTCAAATACCTCATTTTCAAGTAATGAATATAGCCACTTTTCTTCATATTAAAAATCTTAGTAAACATAATCGTGTGTGGTCACATACTTGGAATTGAACCATCAAACTTGGTACGCTCTTATTTTAATACTCCACGTTTTATATAGTACATAAGAATTGGCATTCAAAAACCAACACCTAGCATTTTTCCATTTAAAAGCCCATAAAACCGAGTTTTCTACTAAGATTCAATAATTGCCATCAAGCACTCGATTGCACGTTATAGCATACAAAAGTCATCAAATCCACACATAATGCCATCATATATAGCCAAGAACACTAAAAATCCCTTTTTAAAATTCACTTGGCAACTCTTTTTTTTTTTGTTCAAACTTTCCGAAATAAATTCGTACGTGTCACGTATTTGAAATTAACCCGCCAAACTTTGCACGCATCTAGTATAAAACCTCATCGTTTTATTGAACACATAAAATTTGGCATCCAAACCCGACGCCTCATTTATTTTCTATTTTCTTTTCAAAACACCCATTTTTGAAGACAATTTTTAGTAACCCTTTTTTTTGTTCAAAACTTTTAGAAATAAATTCGTAGGTGCTCATGTACTCAAAATTAATACGTCAAATTTTGCAGGCACCTAGTTTAAAATCTCATTATTTTGTTGAACAAATAAGTTTTGGTGTTTGGACACGACACCTCATTAACTTTCTATTTAATAACCCAAAAGGTCACCCTTTGCAATAGTAATAAACAACCAACATAAAGCAATCAACCTCATGATATCACATATGAGTTCTTGGCATTTCAAAAATCAATTAAATCACAACATATTCATTATCCAGCAAGCAAAACACCAAAAACAACTACAAAACCACAATCGGCCCTAATCGGTAGAAATCGGTCCACTCGCGCGTCTCCAAGTTTAATTCCATAAACATAATCAAACGAGTTCAGAAAATTCTCAAATTTTAATATGTTCTAAAGGACACTTAAAAAAACATTTTTCTTGGAAACACCTTGACCCAAATATTTCTAGATTAAGAGAAGTAAATCACTCAAACCGTTACAAAAACTGTGCCCGTGTCCAGAAATTCTATTTTCCAAAATCAGTTTGGTTCGCTATTCAAAAATTGTCCATTTGATGTAAAATTTGACTATGTTAAACTAAAAGATGTGATGAACAAATTTTGTGAAGAAAATATATCAAAAATCGAATCCTAAAAGTTGATAAAAATCCTTTGAACATCAAAAGGTCACTGTTTTCAGAACAATTCGAGATTCTATTTTGCAAATAATGAAGCTGAAATCTCATTCTTTTAAATCCATAAAATCTTGAGTAAAATATATTTCATATCTAAAGATGTCTAGAACATTTCTCAATAAGGGAGTAACCTCGAAATTGTAGCACATTTTTCCCCACAAAAATGGCAAGTGGCGAGCGTCTAATAAATTGATCCAGGAGAAATCTACTAAAACAAGCTAAATTACCCTCTTTAGTACTAATCCAACCAATTAGATCAATAATAATCCATCTTAAGCATAATCTAAATTAATGCTAATTTAACTGAGCTAATTAGCACTAATCTAGCCCCTTAAACATAATTAACAATATAATAAAGGATTATAGAGTTAACTTATTGGAATTCACGGCAGCGGGCTCACAGCGATGGCGACGTGAAGGTGGTGAAGACCCTAGCCAACCGTTTCTCCAACGGAACTCAACTGGCGAAGGAAAAAGGCCCAACAAGGCACACGTCCAAGGGGCTGTTCGGTTCTGCTTCTGTGGTTGCTGCTGGTCGGTCTTGGCGGTGGCTGTGGTTGGACTGTTGGTGGTGACGCCAGGGTTGCCTTATGGTGGTGGTGAGGCGCTGCTGCTGGGCGGTGATGGGAGTTGGACGAGGTGGCTGTTTGGTGGATGGAATGATGATGATGATGGTGCGGTGTGGAGGTGATGCAGCGAAGGAAGTGGTTCTGGTGTGGAGATGGTGATGGGCGACGCAGCTGAGGTGAGAGGAAGGAACGTGGAGGCTGCAGCAACTAAAATGAGGGGAAAAGCTGAAAGTGGCATGAAAAATGGAGTTGCGGTGGAAGTTGCTCTTTGCTGGTGGGGGAGGAAGAAATGCGTGGAGAAGAAATGTGAGGAAGGGAAGAAGAAAGGGGAATGGCAGTCTGCTGGTGGGGGGTTTAAGAGTGCATGAATGGAGAGGAGGGAAAGGGGAGAGAGAGAGGAGAAAATGAAAGTCAAGTTGATAGCCAATGAACACCCTTGGAAAATATCCTAAGTGTATGCCTCAAAGTCTTCATCCAATTAAGTCAATTGGCCCTCCAATCACCATTTAGCTTCATATCCCCCAAATAAAATCCTTTTGGCAGCCAAATAACACACTCGAAGAGCCCATCCGAATTTCACTTTCGTTTTTCAATTTGCTTGAAATTCGATTTTTCCACAAAATTTGGACTCGACGAAATTTCGCCGAAAGATGAGACGACGTCCAAAAAATGAATTGTGACATGCTCAAACGTCCGATTCTCGAAAACAAATTCAATTTTGTGGTTAAAATTGACGAATGCGATTTTAATACGACCTAACCTATTGGATAGCTTTTAGGGATTTTAGAGCGTTTGACCCATGGTCAATAATTTTCGATCCATGTTTGTGCATCTCCAATTCGTAGACGACTCTCGGTTGTCTTAAAAATCGCAAGATTTCAATTATGTGTCCCGAGTGCACTATTGATAGAAAATCAGGTTATAACCGTCCGACGCGAATATCGCAATCGTGTAGAACCACCCGTAATTCAATTACGTAATTCCATTGAATCAACTTACATCTGTTCGCTATGTGATTTATAACAGTGTTGTATTGACCATTGCCGATTATTATGGTCGAGCAGTTGATTTTCGATCGAATTCTCTAGTTTGTTGCGTTTATATCCCTTAACGGTTTCACCTAATAAATTAGTTAACCCGCGAGTGGCCAACTCGAAGTAAAATGACTATAGGCGCGTTGACGAAATGCCCATTTCATATTATCGAGACGGGGTCGAATTTCAGGATGTCACAACTTAAGTGTTCATTATCCTTTTGATTTTGACACTTAAGTATACATTTTGAAAGTTTTGACACTTATTATGCACCCATGCCAAGTTTTAACACTTCGGGTGTCCGTACCTCCCTCTAGATGATATATTAGTCACCACAGCTCTATCATTTGGTATTGGCCAACTGCAAGCGTTAAGCTCATTGGTTGCACAAACAATGATTGGGTAGGCTTAGTTGACGATAGAAAAAGTACAATCAGCTATGCATTCACACTGGATTCTGGAATATTCTCATAGATAGAGGTATGTAAAAGAAATGGGAACCATTTAGAACCAGATTGAACCGACTGATTCTTGGTTCCAAATGTGAAACCGCCCACCCAGATTGGAGTGATCAATAGGGACTAAAGGTGAGGGCGACTATATATATATATATATATATATATATATATATATATATATATATATATATATATATATATTCACATATACATATCTCTCTTTCATGAATCCTCTAAAGCCTCAACTCTCTTGCTCTTAGTCGCCCTCACCTTTAGTCCCTATTGATCACTCTAGCTTTCGGTCACTTCCTATGCTCTCTCTTAGGTGACTGTGTGACTCAACTCACTATGCTCTCTCTCATTTCTAATTTTAACCCTAATTTCTCTCAACCTTTTCCTCTCTCAGTCTCTCACGAGCCATGATGCTCTCTCTTGCAGCCCCGAGTTCGCTCTCTCTTGCACTCATTGCTCATTCTTGGCTAGTGCTCACAGGTGATCTATTAACATGTCAATGGAAGTGGAGAAATCCTATGATGCAATCACTTTGACAATAAAATCACCAGAACATGGAGGTGAAAACGATTTTGAAGAGGCATTTGATGCAAACAAGGTATCTTAGCTCTTGTCCAACTGGTAAGTGAAAATAAGAAATCTTAGAAGGCATGGCCAGTTTTATGGACCTATATGGGAACCAAATCGGATTGGTGGTCTGGTTCCCGGTTCCTAATTTATGGAACCGGCCCTTTGTGGGTGATTCCCAATTTTAGGGTGTGAACCAGCTCATCCTAGAGCTGATTATCTATACTCACGTGCATTGAAAAAATTAGAATTAGTGACACAATCTATTGTGGAAGCGAAGTACATCATAGCCACTACTGCCACTAGTCAAGCATTATGGCCTCGATGAGTATTAGATAACATTGAAGAAGTGTAGACAGAACCTACCCCAATATTTGGTGAAAACAAATTTGGGATCTCAAAAAATTCGATCTTTCACTAAAAAATGAAACATATGGCTATCAAATATCACTTCATATGAGGAATGCAAAATGATGGAAAGAATTGCAAAACCAAGGATCAAGTTGCAGACATGTTTACTAAAACTCTACCTTTAGATTAGTTCGAGACACGACGAAGCATGCTCGGAGCATTGCGAAAATGGATGAAGGATGAGTGTTGATTTATTAACTTATTTTCTAGAATGTCCTAGATTTTTCTAAACTACAATCTAGAAACTCCCGGTATGCTAGAATTTGATCGAGGATGGTGGTGGACATTTCTAAAGCAAAAGAAGATCTCTGACAGTAGAGATCTTTGCCTAGTATGCGGAAGGGGCCTATATATATTATAGGTCCTCATGTGATATTTTGTGCATCGGAAAACTACTGAAGCCTCTTCCCATGAGTCTTGTAATTCAGTTTTGATTATCTTACTTCCTCGACTCCTTCCCAACTAACTCACCGAGTTGTCCTTTTAAGAAATCATCCTTATTTATCCAAACTCCACACATTAATTGTTGAGTATATGTCTCGAGTTTGAACTCAAAAAAGAAAATTTCATAATTGAACCTGAAAAAGAAAATTACACCTCGAGAGCTTTTAGTATTATTATAAGCAATGAAAAGACCATGGTTTATATTGATATTGATAAATACAATTGTTTGTTTTTCAAGTAATATCCGCGTTAAAATGACCTTTGATATGATTAGTGAAAAGTGTCTAATCGACTACAAGAACTTATGGGGAGTTCTTATAAACTTGGAAGTACCAGGGTGTTAAGTCTATATGATTTACAACACTACAATACTTGTAGTGTCTCGAGAAGAACAGTTGAATGTAATTGGAAAGCCAGATGAGTTGGATATCAGCAGAAGCCTACATAAGCTGGACATCAATGGAGTGTTGCCTAAGTTGAATATCAATAGAGTACCGTGATGGTTGAAAATAAGTAGAAGCCTAGCAAAACTCAGATATCATCACATAATTGGAAAGTTGGGTATAAGTTAGTGATTGTGGATATAAGTGGAATACTTATTTTACCCACGACGTCAGTCTTGTCACAAACTTCAAGATTATTATTTTGAGACTTTTAATTGCAACCCTTAACAGCTTGTGATCTAATATAAATTGTTGTTTAGAAGAAATTGTTTGAACATTAATCTTAAAGATTATCTATGCAAATTATTCAATCTTGCGAGATATCTTAATTGATTGACAATTATCCCGCAGGCAAAATACTTTCCATAGCTAAAGGACTCCACTTTTAAAACGAAGATTTGATTGTATGGGTAACCAAATGTATGAGAATTCTGATTGACTGATCTCAATGACTATCTTAATCTTCTCAACAATTGTCCAACAGCTAAATTGGGAATTGATCCTCTAGAAGATTGTGCAGCGGGAAGTTTGGATATTGAGTAATATAAAAGAAGACCAAGGTGCCAAAGAGAAGGAGAGATCAAGTTCATAATTCCAAAACTTTGAGAGAGCTTGACATTCTTTTTATTTGTCTTTTGTGAGATTTAATATTGTAATCTTTGAAAAGTATTGATAGTGTGAAAGTCTGTGCTTAGATGTGAGATAGTGAGGTCAATCAGCTTAGATATAGGCAACACTTGTTTTAAGGAGAAGTGCTTGAGTATAAGCATCACTTTCCACTGTAACTTCTCAACGATTGACGAATGGAATCTAGCTAGTAGGTAGTTAGTCTAGGAGAGTGGACATAAGCTTACACCAAACCAAACTACTATAAACTCTAAGTGTACGATTCTCTATTTCTTTGCTCGTATTCATTTTCTGTCTAATAGAAACATAGTTGTCATGCCTTGAATTTCAGGCGTGGGCATATTCCTCGATGATCGATTAAAAATGCGACATCCTAGGATGCACCGCCTACCCATTCATTTTATCTTTCAATTAAGCACATGCGGAAGCAAATTAACTAGACACCTGGCCAACCATCAAACATAGGGATAGCAAAAACATGCTAACACTTTTTTACAAACCACACTTTACAAATATACCAGGTTAACCTAAGGGTTCATATTTACAAGTCTATATCCAAAAGAAAGCTCTAGGCCACCTATGGTTTAGACTCTTTCACCTCGGGCTCTAGGTTCTCCATGACGCCATCTGGTATATCAATGTCCATAGGTTGAGCTACCTCCCCTTCCTTGGTTTCGACGATAGGTCCGTCAAAACCCTACAAAAGACCCTCCTGGACCCCATTAGGCTCGTTAATGAACCATGCTTTGAAACGATGAGGCACCAAGTGAAGGAGACTCTCTTCAACCCAAATTGTGGTTACCACTAACTCACGGGTTCAGGTGGTCCCAAGAATAGGGAAGAAGGTAGACTCGGACTCCATCTCCCATGGGCACCTAAAACGGACGTGACGTATCTCCATACTAGGGACCTGAAAATATTTAACCACGATGGGGTGAGATAAATCTTAGTGAGTCAAAACTCTAAACTCCGATTAGGACGCAAATTCACTCAGAGGTAGTCTAAATAGGCGTTGCAACCAAACTTACCTCGCCTCGGCACATCCCTACATACTAGTGCGTCACATATACCATATGAATACAACGAGCATATTTAATAACCGGAACACATCATTTCATCTTGCAACCAATCATATGGGTCCCGATTATAAGGTAAAACTGTTATGACATGTCCCATATCATGCCACACAATTTTGCCCCATAATTAGGTGTAGCTATCACAACCACTTAGGTGCGTTCCAATTATTATGACCTATTGGCCACGGCCAACTCAACAGTCGGTGGTCATCTGGCATAACTGAGCGTCGTCCTGCTCTCTCGAGCACAGCAACATCTAGCATCCTCCACCTAGACAGCATTCCATTGAGGAGCTTCGTTCCGAAACCCATCTGCGAACGACAATGTCTAGCATTCTTCACCTAGATGGCATTCCACTGAGGAGCATCATCCCACATAATCATACGTATCGGGATAGGTTCCATTTAGTGACCACACGAGCACATATTTAGCTAAGAATACTATGCTTTGCATTTAAATACCTCAATTTCAAATAATGGACTTGGCCATTTTTCTTCGTATTAAAAATCTTGATAAAACAATTGTGCATGGTCACGTATTTAAATCAAACCAATAAACACAATACACTCCCAATTTAAAATTCCTCGATTTTATATAGTACATAAAAATTTGACGTCAAAAACTGACACCTAGTATTTTTTTTATTTAAATGCCATAAAATCGAATTTTGTAATAACAATCCATAACGACCACTAAGCACTCAATTGCACATATAAGCAATCAATTTCACATATAAATTCAACCATGAGAACAAGCATAAAATTCTGAAAAACGGCTAATCCGTCATAATTTACATTAATTACGATTAATTAAATTAATCTAATTTATTTAACCTAACCATGGTTAATTAAACTAACCATGGTTAATTAAACTAATCATGGTTAACTAACCATAGTTAACTAATCTAACCCAACTAACTAGCTAACCTAACCAAACTAACCTAACTAAACTAGTTCGTCTAACTAAACTAATTAGCCTAATCCACTTAGCACTAATCTAACTCCTAAGCGCAATTAACTACCTAATCAAGGATTAGAGAGTTAATTCACCGGATTAGGATGGCGGCGGGTTTACGGCGATGGTGGCGTGATGGCAATGAAAACCCGAGACAACTGTGTCTTTAATGGAGCCTCAACGGTGGCTGAAAACAGCCCTACAAGCTCACTGCATGTGGCTGGTTTGGTTCTGTGGAAGGCTGAGTTGGTTGGTCCCTGAGGCTCAGTGGAGGTGTGCTGGTGGGGGATGGCCTACTAGGTGGTGAGACGGCTGAATGGCAAGCTTGACCCGGGGATAGCGTGGCTGGACGAGCAGGGTGGGCGGCTGGTTGAGCGGCCAGTTGGGCTGAGGCGATTGGCGGTCTGAGCTGGTGATGCTGGACTGGAGACGGCGGGCTGGGCTGGTCATTTGGAGATGGGCATGTGATGGTGTTTGTGGTGGAGTGGTGTGCAGCAACAATCGATTAAGGAGAAGCAAAACTAGGGGAGGAAAATGGAGAACAAAATGGACGTGAGGAGAAGCTGAAAGAGAAATGGGGTTGGTCGGCTGCAATGGGGAGAAGCTCACGCACGCAAGGGGAGGGAAAAGTGGAGAGAGGAATAGGAGGAATTGGAAGTCCAGGCTGTGGCCACTTAAAAGCCAAGAGAAATATCCAAATAATCAAGTGTTAAGCCCCAAAAGTCTTCAGCCCAAATTGTCAAGAAACTACCCAATGGGAATTTAGCTTCAATTTCCCCATAATGAACCATTTTGGTAGCCAATTAAGTCCTTTAATCAGCCCATCCGAATTTCCTTAAATTCTTTTTGTCCGAAATTGATTTTTCGGCAAAATTCCAGGCTCGACAAAAATTCTCCGAAAGATGAGACGACATCTTAAAAATGAATCATAACATGCTCGAACGTCCGATTCCCAAAACTGAATTCAACTTCGTGGTTAAAATTGACCGAACGTGATTTTAGTACAACCTAACCTATCAGGTAGCTTTAGGGGTTTTAGCGCATTTGACTTGTTGTCGATAGTTTTCAATCCACTTTTGTGCATTTATGACTAATAGACGACTCTCGGTTATCGTAAAAATCACAAGATTTCAATTACATGCACCGAGTATAATTTCAATAGAAAATCAGGTTAGTGCCATTTGACGCGAATTTTGCAATCATGCGCAATCACTTGCAATTCAATTATGTCATTCCATCGAATCGACCTATATCCGATCATTAATTGATTATAACGGTGTCGTATTGACCCTCGCCGATTATTACAGTCGAGTGATCAATTTCCGATCGAATTTTCTAGTTTGTCGCGTTTATATCTCTTAACGACTTCACCTAATAGATTAGTCAACTCATGAGGGGCCTACTCAGAGTAAAATGACCATAGGCGTGTCGACGAAACAATCATTTCATATAGTCGAGACTGGGTCGAATTTCAAAATGTTACATAGCACTGCATGACTTGATATATCGAGAGCCTGCTTATATCAACACTCTATTTTACCCGATCACGCTTATATCAACCGTGGCACCTTTATTTCCGCAATATTTGGTCAAGCTTTTTTTATATCACTTATTCACCTCCCCTCCTAGTGATATTGTTAGCCAACGTTAGACTTTCGTTTGCCTTGGACCTTACATAGTTTCCAGCACAAACAGTTTCCCCTCTCTGTCCCTTAGCTTAGTTTTCTTTTACTCCAAGCTATATCTTGATATTTTCCGTGTGTTTTCCAAGGATTTTGTCCGCAATAAAAATAAATTTTCTTTCTCGAAGAATATGTTAGCCAGCGAGCTAATGCGCTTCTCCAATCCGGGCCAACTTTACCATCTCTTCCGCCTTTTCAGCTAAACGCTCGTGATAATCCTCCCTCTAATTTCGTTGGAAATCGCAGTTAGAATCTATGACTTAAAAAGGAACAACGTCACTGATCCACTCGAATGTAGACAATGATTATTTTATAAGTCAGTCCTTACACGACAAACCGAATGTGGTCCACATCAATGCTGAATTTGATACAAGTGTTGAAGAGACAGATCGAGATCGAAAAGCCGATGTGTTTCTCTTCCTCAAACTATGAGATTTAGAGGGGAGTGCTGACATCTGAACTCTTGATCTGTGCTTTGATATTGTGTTAAAATGTCCAAATTATCGGCTTAATCCGTTGAGGAATGAGCCACCGATATACTTATTGCTTCACAATCACATGATAATCAGTCTAAAAGGCTCTTCATCCCGGTTTTTCTTGCCACATGGGAAGATCAAAAGAATGGTCGGTAGCTTCGGCCAAAATTCAAAGGCCAACAAAGACGAGACCGGGAGAGAAGACTTTCTATAATTATTGCTCATCTACTCTTCTCACATTATGCCTCCGTAACCACTCAGTCCAACTCTCTCTCCTCTTGTCCATTCAATATTCTTTATTTTCTCTTCTCAAGAAGCAAAACTCACATACTATATCACACACAAAAAGAAAGTTATGGGTAGCATCCGCACTTCCAAAGAGGTCGAAAGAGAGCTCCCCACATTTGTTAGGGTTTACAAGGACGGCACAGTCGAGCGCCTCTCTGGTAATGTCTGGTTCTGCTTCATCTTATTACTGAAGTTTCATGTTTCGACAATGGATGAACCCTTTTCCGGCTACAACAAGGTTTCATCGTAACACACTGTTGTGAAAAGGGAGTAAAATTTTCCCCCTAACACGGATTGCGCGAATTAAGTCTTCTTATTAGCTTGTTACTCGTAATTTCTGGAGATTTTGTCTGCATGACATGATTCGAGTCCTGTGAATCGTCAAACTTTGATTCATTTTCAGGCACTCCATATGTCCCGCCTTGCGTGGAGGACCCCAAGACCGGCGTTGCATCCAAAGACATCACCATTTGCGAGGACCCTCTCATCCGTGCAAGACTCTTTCTCCCGAAACACGAACCTGTTACTGAGCAGCCTGAGAAGCTGCCTATCTTGGTCTACTACCATGGTGGCTTCTGCATCGACTCCGCCTTCTCTCTGGTCGAGCATCAGTTTCTCACCACCCTTGTCGCGGAAGCCAAGATACTCGCCATCTCGGTTGAGCACAGGTTCACAGAGAAACTTCAAAAAAGGAATTTTTTACTCATTTGGAGAAAATGTAGACTGAATCTACTCCATTATTTTATAGAGTTGAAGAGATTATGTAGTTATAGTATCACTTTCGATGCCAAAAAGATGACGTGTATGCATATATATAAAGTTTAGTTTTTGAAAATCTCATTTTGAATTGAGCCTTTCAATATATGTCCATTGTCATGTCATACCGCGTATGGTTGATCACGAGATGTGGACATGAGAACCAATTCGCACCTATTCAAAATTGTTCATGTAAATTTCTTTGTTTTCATATACTCTACCTCAACAATAAGTCCGATTGATGAGTTTCTTCAAAAACTAGTCAAGTTTGGTCATAATGATAATGGTGTTTATCCAAGTGTGATAAAAATAGTAATGGTACTTGCTTATTTTTCACAGGTTAGCTCCCGAATGCCCTATACCTACCATTTACGACGATTGCTGGGAAGCCCTCCAGTGGGTGGCTTCACACTCGGTTGACGGTGGAGCTGCCTCGAAAGAGCCATGGCTGGCTGACCACGGCGACTTCCACCGTTTCTTCATCGGCGGTGACAGCTCTGGAGCCAACATCACCCACAACGTCCTCATGAGGGCCGGCCACGGCACTATACTTGGTGGCATAAAGATATCTAGCGCTTACCTGACACATCCCTACTTCTGGGGCTCTGAACCTATTGGGTCGGAGCCTAAGACGGATCACGACAAGGTGATTCCGCACTTATTCTGGACTTTCTTGTACCCGACGGCAAAGGACGGGATCGATAATCCGATGGTTAACCCGTTCGCGACCGGGGCCCCGAGCCTGGCAGGCCTTGGGTGCGAGAGGTTGTTGGTGAGCGTGGCGGAGAAGGACCTGATGAGAGATAGAGGCTTGAAATACTTCGAGGCAGTGAAGGAGAGTGGGTTTAAAGGAGAAGTGGAGCTGGTGGATGTTGAAGGAGAAGATCACGCTTTCCATATCTTGACTTACGAGAAGGAGAGTGCACTGGTCCTGATCAAACGGTTGGCTGCTTTTCTTAACAAAAGTTGCTAGTTTGTTTGCTTCAATTTCGTTTAAATCTGTCAAAAGGTTGTGTTGGTGTGCTTCGTGATCATCAGTTCTTGAAAATGGAAACTCGCAGGCGTTGATTTTGCTTTTCTATGTATCATATAGATTGATCTCCTAGTTTTGATTGTTTGCCTATACCGTTGCGACATTTGTTACATTTTCGAAGACCAAATTGCATCCCGATATGAGGATCAGAATCACCTCAGCTCGTAAGGTAGTGAATCTGTATTCTAAATACATCCATGGGAAAACTGTTATGTCGTCCTTCGAATAATTCAAACAGGTCCTGGTCATCGGAAGTCATTCCATAGGCCTTGTCGGAGGACAATGCCATGCCGGGATCCGATTTGAGTCGCGTCTCCACCACTCCCTCCTCCACCTCAATTCCCTTGCTACCCGGTCGAACCGTTTCTCAGACTTCTTCTGACCGAACCAACTTTTCATGTTACTTATTATTGGAAGTGATAAGTACGCATGAACTCGATGCACACGAGGGCGTCCCTTCTCTCCGTCGCCTCTAAAGTATAAGTACATGTCACATATTGATTTGGACAATGATGCCGCGCCTCTTGCAAAACCTTGTACGGAACAATTCACCAATTATGTCCATGAATAGAGGTTACACAGATTGGGGCGTGTCCCCACTTTAGTCTTTGAAAGTATGACAGCTTCTAGCTTTAGAGAGATTGAATTGAGGATGGTCGTTACTAATTCTCCATTAGAACGGAATCCCTGGAGAACAGGTAACATGTGTGGCTCCGAAGATGTCCTCGAAGTGTAAAAGAAACTTCTTCCTATGACTATTCAACGGAGGCCCCAAATGAAAAGACGACTATCCTTACTTTGAACGCATGAATCCCACTTGATTAATGGACCGGCTGCCCAACGGCTCTTCTCACTAGACTTGAAAACCATTACAGAGGGTGAAAGATGATTTAAAAGTATTTTTCAGTTATTTGTCAAGTATGAATTAATCAATATGGACCGATTAAATTCAACAAATAAAAAAAAAATTGTTTTCTCAGATCTACTAATTTTTATCACACTAATTAGGTCGCCGAACCAAGATCACCTATACAATGAAGGTGACAACAATGGTACCTTCGTAATTGCTAAAAGGACCTCTCCAACATTAGTAGCTTTAGAATTGGAAATTTGATCTGCAATCGATATTGGATACTAAAAATAAACTTTCTTTTAATTATCAATAGATACGTTTGTCAGAAAATATTAGTTAAGAAAAGATATTTGCGATCATGCCCGATATGATTTGTTATTGTTAATATATACACACTAAATATAAGCTAATTCATCCATATGCCAAGAGATAATTTTATTTCTAATATAGCGATTTCCTCTAATAACATTTTTGGTCGTTGTGCAATTTCTTTTCTTTTATATTGTCTTGGCTAGTCACGAATAAATAAATAAAAAAAAAAAGATAAAAAAGAGTTACAATTCCATCCCAAATTGCAAATCCAAATGCCAAAATGTTAAAAATCCAATTTTTGTGTTCTTTTTTAAATTTTCTTTCACCGTGGGGAAGAGGCCGCAGCACATGAAACCCGTTGTCTTCTTCTGCAGCTTCGCGCACCTCCAACTCCCCTCTCCGCTCGCTCTCTCTCACCATCTCGCTGTACCAAACCCCTCTCTCCATTAAAAAAAAACTATTCTGGGTCCGTCCCAATGACCGGCACAGTCCTTCATGTGCCTTGCTTGGGTCGGCACAACCCTGTCGGCCATTCTTGGGACATGCAGATTTGATGAAGTGTTTTCACATCCATTGATGTATTCCCGAGTGAGGGAAACTGGCTTATCCATAAAAAAAGTCGGATCTTCTGAATCGAGTGTTAATACTCTAAATATAACCAAGAAGATGCGATCTCAAATCGATCGTCGTATGATAAATCACTCAAATGTTAGGAAAATTCAACGGGCCATTAATGGCTTGTGCAATGTAAGCAGACCTCTCTCTCTCTCTAAACAAGTGGAACTTACAGTTCACATGCTTTTGAGCAGCGCAGATGAGACCCCCGATTTTCTCATTTCAAAATCAATCTCTTTAAAACTCTACCTGTCTTCACCCCATTTCTCCTTTCTTCCCTAAATATTTTTTCCCTCAGTCTCACTCGCCTCTTACTCGACATTCGTCGCTCTCTTTCACTGAACATTTGAAGAAGAGCGACATTTTAAGGTACCATTTCGTCCATCACTCCTTAAAGTTTCGGCCTTTTTGGGTTTTGTCTATTTTCAAGAAATTCAAGAACCATGTCGAGAATGCAGCATCAATGTTCTAAGAAGCGATAGAGGCATTGAATACAACTCTAATGAGTTCAACTAATTCTGGTGGAAAGTACCCAAAAAAGTCTTAGACCTATTACATCGGTGCCAATTCATTCTTAAATCTTTTTGCGCTTTGCCAGTTGAGTTTATTTGGCCAATTTAAACTGGAAATTGCTAATGTGCATGGCCGATCATGCTATGTAGGACCGATGGTATCCATGCTAGCGATTTTCAACTTAAATTGATTGGATGTACTTAATTGTCAAAATGTGAAAAAGCTTAAGACTAAATTCGTCCAACTGAAAAGTTTAGAACTTGATTAGCATAAATGCTTTAGGTATATGACTTTTTTGGGTACTGTTGACACCTAAATTTTGATTAATCATTTAATAATTAATTACATGAAAATTTAGGGATTAATCTTTAATCCCTAAAAAAAAATAGTAGTAAAATTGCATTTTTTATGTAGTCACATTTGCATTGATACTAAAAGGCAACAAGACGCAGCGGCTCGCGGTCGATTACATGCACAAAAGGGTGGTCTCTCTCTTGCTAATCTGAAAACACACAATGAAAGTCAAAGAAAGAAGAAAGAAGAGTTTTTCACGTCCATTGTCTCTTCCTCATTAATGCATGCACATGCATGGATAAAATAGGGAGGACGTAAAAAATTCTAGAGAAGCCGCACGCGTGAAGAAAGCAAAGAGAAATTCTCCACTGCACACGCGAGAATTCTGGAAAAAGTCTGCAAGAACATGGGCTCACCATTTTATAATATTTTATAGCAAATCAAGAAAGAAGTTCCCGCACGTCCATTGTCTCTCGCTCATTAATGCATGCACATGCATGCGCAAAAATTCGGCGGACGTGAGGAACCTCAAAGAAGAAAAGGGAAGCCCATAATATATTATAATATATTCTCTCAAGTGTGGGTCGTTAATTTTGGTGAAGCAAGGAGGAGTGTGTTCAAGAAAGGAGCAAGTAACAAGCAAAGAAAAGTCAATAGTTGTGGCTAAATTAATGAGCGTCAGACGGTGGCCACCATATTTGAAAAAGAAGAACCAAAACTTGAACAAGCAAGGAAAAGTTGCGGCTGCCTCATGTTCACCTGTTCACGCTTAAGTCAGATGTTGCCTATAAATAAGCAAGGATCCTCGGGAGAGAAGGAGGTCTGGGGGAGAGAAAAAAAATTCACTGAAGAGGTTGTGTGAGAGCTATTAAAAAAGAGAGAGCCCGTAGAGAGAGAGACCGTGTGGAGAGAACCTGCGAAAGAAAATATGAGGTCAGGGGGAGGAAATTAAAAAAAAGAAGGGAAAAAGTAGAGAGAGAGACTGCAGAGAGTGAGACGTGAGAGAGAGGAGATTAAAAAAGGAAAGGAAAAAAAAAGCAAAGACAAGACCCCTACTGTTCATCTTCTCCAGGAGTTCTTCGCTGCTAAATTTCCACCGGTTTCTGCAACTCGCGAGATCCAGCCACTCCTCACCCGTCGACCCCTGCTGCCCGAGCCTCCGCGCCACACCACCGAGCCCGCCGCCGCGCCTGCCCACCTTCCGCGCCGCGCCTCCGTCGCCCGCGAGCCCGCGCCTCCGCCAGCCTCGGCCCTGTCTGCCAAGAAGCTGTTAAGCCGCGGAACAGCTGACCACCGCAGCGCCTAGCCTCGCCGGCTGCCCGCGTCAGCGCCCGCCCCGGCGTCCACTGCAGACCGCACCACCGCGCCAGTTCTGAGCCCGTCGCCGCCTCTCTGCCCTGCGCGTCACCGTCTCCGACGCCTGGACCAGCAACCACGACGCTGTAAACCAAGCCGCTCCGTCCCTGCCCGCTACTGCAGCTGACCACCGCTCATAGACCCGACGACGCCTCCGCCCGCGTCGTCCACCGCCTCTGCCTGTTCCCGACGCCGACGCCCCTGCTTCGCCTCTACCGTCGCCGATCTGCAACGCCAGAAGCCCCGAACGTCGAGCTGCTGCTCCTCCCTCGCTGCCGCGCCTCCGTCCTTGCTGCGACCCGACGCCACCGGAGCTCACACCGCTGCTGCTCAGCCGTCGATCTTCGCCCCAGCAACTGCGACCCGGTGTCCCTGCATTCTTCGCCTTTTGCTGCTTCCCGACGCCATAGGAGTACACACCGCCGGTCTGCTTTGCCGCTAGTCTCCGTCGTTGCTGATCCACCCGTCGCCGGTTCTTGCCGGAGCTTCAAACACCGGCGACCCAACCCTCCGGACTGACGACCTGCGCTGCCTTGGAGACCCACGAGCAAGCCGTACGTGGGAAAAGAAAAAGAAGAAAACAAAAAAAGGAAAAGCAAAAGGGGAGCATTAGGTAGTTTTTTATTATTATTATTATTTTATCCTCTTTTATATAGTTTATAGTTTGTTTTTATATAGTTTCTTAGTGTGATTATTCATTAATGCATGATTGAAATTTCAATGTGGAACAACCCCTCAAATTAGGGATTAGGAGTCCGATTTTCGCGCCCAAAATCCGACTCACGATCTCTTACAAAAATCGACAATCCAATCTCATGCCCGAGATTTGATTCGCGATTTAATTTAAAATTGACCAACCCGATCTCATGCGCGAGATATGGTTCGTCAATTTTGGGTATTAATCTTATCTTGATTGGATTGGATATCGGGTTATTTGAATTAACTTTTGTTTTTGCATAAGAAAATTCAAAAAAAAATCATGCGAGTTAGATTACGGCTAGGGTTAGCATATTTAGTTATTTTGTCTTAAAAAAAATCCAAAAAATGCATTTAGGATATTAGTTTTTTTTTAAGAATTGCACGTGTCAATTTAGAACAGGATTTTTGATTTTAAATTTTTACAAGAAAAATTAATTAATTTAGGATACTAGTTTTTGTAGGTTGCATAATAGGTTTTTCAAAAAATGCATGTTTTAGAAAAAAATAACATGTCCCTTTAATTTTCACTCTAGTAGTTTTTTTTTTAATTACAAATTTTCATAAAAAATCATCATGCATTTTAGAATAGAATTGCCTGTCTCATTTTAAGTTTAGATCAATTTGTATCTTTGGTTAGAAATGAATAGATTAAAATAACGTCTTAGTTTAAATTAGGATTTAGCATGACTTAATCCTAAGCTTAAACTAGATGGAATTTTAAGTTAGCTAGGTAATTTTTGCATTTTTCTTAATTTCGCATATCATGAAAAATACAAAAAAAAAAAATTCTTTAGATAAATTAGTTTCAAGTTGTAGGATAAATTGCATTTTTAGGAATAGAAATATCATGTGCACGTCATGTAGAATTAGGTTCATATAATCAAAAATTGCCCGTCATTATAATTATGGCATTTTAATTTGCATATTTAATTATTGCATGTTCATTAAGAAAACACGAAAAAATATTTTACTCATGTCATGTAGTTTAGAACAGAAAAAATATTTTACTCATGTCATGTAGTTTAGAACACATTGTCACGCCATTTCATGTTAGATTAAATGCATTGCATATTGCATGATTTTCATTAAAAAAAAAGGTAAAAAAAAACTGCGTGTTAGAAATCATATTTAGGACTGTTGATGTGAATTTTGATTTAACATTGCAGAATGCTTTCGTTGCTATAAGGTAAGTCCTGCAATTTATTCATCGCTTTATTGGGTGTTAAATTGGTGGTTTGCGCACCCGCATGATCACCTCATATGTTAGGAAGATAAATAAAAAATCAATTCAAGCTGCCTGCAAAATATTTTTTGAAATAAAAAAAGAAAAGGTACCGAAAGGGCGTTAGAGAAATCTAGCGTAATCAAGTCCCCGAACTCATTTAATCTATGGTTCGTAGGAGTGAAGTAATTCTTCCGTTACTTTACTTGGGTTTCTAATCGACCCACCAAAAATAGATTAGTGGCGACTCCATGATAAAAATCATTTGCATATTAAGAACTTGAACCTAAGTCACGAATTGGTATGAGCTTGGGAGAGCCCGAGTTAAGTCTAGACTTAGCAATCCATTAGCCGAACCCTTAGGTGGTCCAACCCGCTTCGGGGAGGTCGCGACAGGTACTTTTCCTACTAATTTTGTCAAGATGAAGGCATTCATCATCAACTAACCATTGCTTATGCCCCACTAGAAAATGGAGTTGTGGAAATAAGGAATTTAATTATCATGGAGACGGCAAGATCAATGCTGAAGAAAAAAGGACTTTCTAATACATTTTGGGTGGAAGCAGTTTACAAGGCAATGTACCTATTAAATCGGTGCTTATTTAAAGCAATCCCAAATAGAACTCTAGTTGAAGCATGGAGTGGATGAAAGCCTCCGAGGTAAGCGTTTGAAGGTGTTTGGGTGTATATGCTAAGTCCACATCCATGCTAAAAAAAAAGGAGCAACCTCGATGAGAAGATAGAAAAACAAATATTCATCCCCAACAATGACCAATTGAAAGGCTATCGAGTCTATATAAGAAAATAGAAGCTGATAATTAGTCAAGACATCAAGTTTTACGAGAACGCTGCTTGGAACTAGAAGAAGAGAAGATCAAGAAGTATGTCACCTTAACATGCATATTACTAGCATGTCAAGAATCAATAATACAAGTATAAGGTGGACCATTAGATTCTCCATTCTAGACGCAATGCCACCATCCTCTCCAAGCGTGACTCAAGAAGAATCTACTTCAAAGTCTCCCATAGTAAAATCTCTTAGAAAAGTTTATGAAACATGAATTTCACTGCCGTGGAATTGGAAAGCTATGAATATACTTCCAAAGAAGAAGTTTCGATAAAAGCTATTAAGAAAGAAACCAAGATGATTGAGAAAAATGGAACTTGGGAGCTCGTAAATCACCTTGAAGACAAAGACATCATTGGCGTTAAGTGGGTCTACAAAATGAAGCTCAATGCAGATGGAAAATTCAGAAGCATAAGGCAAGACTCGTGGCAAAAAGATACTTACAGCAATCAAGTAAAGACTATACTAAGACCTTTGCTCCTATTGCATGTCTCGATACTATTTATGCTCTCAGAACCTTAGCAGCATTAAAGGAATGGAAAATCTATCAACTAGATGTAAAGCCATCATCCTAAATGAATATCTTTAAGAAAAATCTGTGTAACAACCATTAGACTTTATGCCTATGCCCAAGAAGAGAAGGTTTTAAAGCTCAAGAAGGTCCTATACGGACTAAAATAGGTACCACGGCCGTGGTATATTAGAATTGACGATCACTTCTCCAAACAAGGATTCAGGAGGAGCATGAGCGAGCCAATGCTATACATCAAGGCCTAAGATGACACTCTTATCGTCTCTTCGTATGTAGATGATTTCATACATATAATGAATAATGAGAAAATGATTTAAGAATTTGAAGGAGATGATGAAGACATTTGAGATGACGGCCTTGGGCTTGATGCACTACTTCCTTGGTATCAAGATCAACCAAAATGCAAGTCTTGTTATTTTATGGAAGAAATATGAGATAACCTCTTGAAGAAATCTAAGATGAATTATTGCGAAATACTTACAACATTGCTCGTGAAAAATGAGAAGCTACTAAAAGAAGATGACGCAGAAAAAGCATACGCTTCCACTATACAAGCCAATGAGGGAAGATCGAGCTCTATCGATCAACTTACAAGCTCGACTCAAACCTCGTCGATTAATTTGGTTGATGGTGCGAGAGCATTCGATTCAATGGAATAATCCTTAAGTTCTTGAAGCCAAAATATTAGACACGTGCAGTACAAAATCTTGAGATTTGCTAGAAGTTGTTTTCTTAGAAAAAAGCTCTTGTTTGTTTGTTACTTTTGTTGTACTTGTTGCCTTGTAATAGTGTAAAAGATCAAGTGCACCTGGTTGATAGCAACACCTTATTCCTGATAGTGTGATCTATTATCTAAAAGGATTGGTGTGTGCTGAGTGTAACTTATTCAGTAGATTCCTAGTACAATCCAGTTTGACTTGTGGCTATTAGTGGTGAAAGAGGACGTAAACTTTGGAATAAAGCCGAACCACTGTATATTATTATGTAGTATTGTTTTTCTCTCATTTTACTTACATAAGCACACATTTTACTCACGATCTTTGAAACATCAACTTGACTTGATCTTTAGTTAGCTTATGCAATTTTCTGCAAAAGATTGTCAAAGTTATCTAAACAAGCTATTCACCCCCTCTAAATTGTATTGTTAGCCCCAACAGCAGTATGGCAAGGCAAGGTTAAACACCGACTAAAAGAATTCACTGTGTCGATTTGAGTGAAGTTAGTTCACCGGGAGCTTCTGGTATTGCGAGTTTTCCACTTTATCTAGTTGAATCTTGAGTCGTTGTTGATACCTAAATTTTGACAATCCAATTAATTGTTTGTTACATTAAAAAATTAGGGATTAATCTTTTAACCCCTAAACAAAAATGTCAAAATTGCATCATGCATTTGCATCAAACTGGCGGTGGAGGACTCAAGTAAGATTGATTGGACTGAGCCGGCGATGATAAAAATTTGAACCAAGCCCGTAGCCAAAAATTACATTGTGATCAATTAGGCTATTATTTGTCATCTGATGGCAGAATATTTCGAAATATTCGTGCATAGAGATGGGCAGATTATCTTATATTCTGGCATATCAGCTTTGGTCAATAATGAAAAGAAAGTAATTGGCATGGATTCCCGGTATATTATACATGCCCGGCTATTTGGGGAAGTAAATATGAAGGAGGAGCAAGGCGAGATCGGCAAGATATTAGACACTGAGTTGCAGGTGGGGGCGAAAGGCAACAAATGGTGATGATATCTTGTGGGATTTCGTAAGAATTTTCGTGAAAAGGGAAAAAGAGATCCACCTTGGCAAGTTGGACTCCATCGAATAATATTATTTGCATGATACGAAGAATATATTTTGAAGATCAGATATCGGTTATTTAAGGAGCACGTTCTGCACATTGGAGGGACGCACAGAGCCTTGGAAAAGCAGAAGCAATATCGATCATCCATGAAGGAGGCCAAGTGGATCTCTGGAAGAGCTCACGCCTCACTTTTCAATTCGTGAGTGGCTGAACTGGTCACAATAATTCAGCCAAGTCTCCACTTCTTGGAGAGCACGTGTTCAAGGAGAGTTCACGGGGAAGAACATCGCCAACATCGGCGTACTCTTCCGTGAATTTTCTGAGTTTCCTCTCTTACCCGCCAAGCAATCCCTGCAACGTGAATCTCGCCGTGATCCTTGACGACGAAGCCGCTATTCCTTTTGGTGCTTACCTGTGTCGGCTCTACAGACCGTGCCATCGACGACCAACCGCCGCTCCATGCACCGAGCCAACGCCAAGCGCAACGTGGAGCTGCTCCCTGATCTGATGAATACCTCAACGCGAGCAGCCTGTCGCGGTTGACGCTGCCGTCAACGTTGTGCTGCGCCGCGAAGCAGTCCACTACTCACCGCCTTGGTGCTGATGTCACGCCCCGTACCTTCCCAAGCCGCGGGAAGGCGATATCCACAAGATTAATTTGTGACCTCCCAAGAGGTATCGCCGTCCCATTACTTTTATCTATCAATTCAGCACATGGGAAAGCTCGATTAACAAACCATAATCGGATAGTAAGGAAAACACATATACAAACACACTACTTATATTAGGCTACATTAGGATCATAAAGTTGTAATTATAAGCCCACTTAATTGGGCCATTCCAATTATAGCCAAAAGGGGTAGAGGGTTAGTCCTCGCAAGGGCGACTTCAAAAATGGTTTCCATCAGAAGGCCGGCTCTCTACGTCTTGGGCTCGGGGTCATAGTCGGAAATGGAGTTGAGGTTGCCCACGGTGCCATTGGTAGGATTCGCCACCGTGGGGTCCAATGAGATCCATCGGGGCCACCGGGTAGTCTGTCAAACCCGTGGATAGGCCCAAAGACCTCCTTGTTGATAAATGAACCATGCCTTGTACCGATGGAAAGCTAGATATCCTAAGCCTCCATCCACCCACACCGAAGTGGTGTGCCTCTAGTGTCACGTCCTCTATATCCATAATAACTGCCTCCATCTGTACAGGCAAACGAAAATGGACTGGAGGGAGACTCATACCTACGGGCCTGAAAAAGTAAAACAACAATGAGTGAACACTCAATTATACATCCTCATATTTTAAATTTTTGAATTAATCTTCATGTTATTTTCCAATTAATATACATAATAACCCCTTTGGGCAAGTAATTGGATATATATATATATATTTTTTATCAATAAGGAACTCCAAAAAGTTATGCCCAAAATCTATCAAATAATGTGAAGCACTTTACAACATGTGCTTCTCAAGATCATGTTGCATTTACCGACCAAAAGAAGAAGAAGATCATATTGCATTGATCGAACAACAATTTTTGGCACAAATTTTTTTAAAAATTTTTGAAATTATTTTTTATTTTAATATTATTTCAATATTTCAGACCCCACCCATGGGCCCTGACCCATGCCTGGCCCGTAGACCCGCAGGAGTCCACGTGGGCCGCTTGGAACGGGCGGACCATGAATTAAAATGGCCCACGAATAAAAAAATGTAATGAAATGGGCTAAGCCCTTTATCCCAGAACCTCTCTTCATTTAGCTCATGGGCGTAAGCCCAGAGCCCATTGAAAACATAAAAAAATGAATGGGCTGTTTTAAATGAATGGCCCAATCAGAAATTAAAAGAAAATATGGGCTTCACCCATATTTAGGCCCAGGCCCGGCTAGAGGTCTTCTTCAACCTCCAGCGGGGTCCCAAATTTTTGCAAGCCGAGTCACACTATCCGGTTTTGACCTGAAGCTCCAAAAACACAAATTAACTTGATTTTTCATGAAATTTCTCCATGGGACTTGCATATAATATCAATATAATTGACTAGAATGAATTAAATGAAGAAAAAACGAGTAAATCTCCACATATAAGCTTCAAAATTTCGGATCCAAGCCTCCCATGGCCGAAAATTCAGTTTTCTTAAATTTAAGCATTAAAAACTTACCTCAATACAACATTTACAACAAACATCAATCAATTGCAAGTAATTTGAAAATTCTAGAACTTTTTCATGTATAAACCCTAAAATTTCAAATTTAAAACTCTCTTAATTCTCAACGAAATTATACAAATTATATATGGTTGAAAAGATCTTGACATGTAGAACAAAAATCCTATTGTTTTAGGATCAATTGAGCAAAAAATTCACACAAAAAAATAACGTTCATATTTGGCTCAAAAAAGGAAAATTTTGAATTTTGGTCATAAAAAAAAATGAGTTCTACAATTATATATGACTTGCTCTGATACCACATGTGGAAAATTATTCACATAAACTAAATAATTAATCAAGAACAATCGGATCCATATATGATTGTAAAACACCGAGCTTAATAAGCATAGCGGGATTAAAGCGGTACATGTTTGAACCATTGCTTCACTTGAAGAAAAATAGATCACTTTGATAATCATATATATATTGGAATGCTAGATCTTCTTCTCTATGATCTATTTCGGTAGAGTAGCTTTCAATGGGATTCAAACAACTAATAAATATAACCTACCATTTTATAAGCTAGAGAGGGAATCTAGCAAACCCTAATCAATAGCGTGTCAGCTAGGCATTTCCTATTACGAGTTTGAGTTAAACACAATTGCATGCACTTTGTTGCTTAACTAAGCCTATTAATAGATGCAAATACCCAATTTAATAAGATCACCATAGGTTTAAACAAATATTGACATATCTATTATTCAAAATAGAAAATCAATTAATTAATGTAAACTCATATTATAGTAACTTTACAACACTTCCCGCACTTGAGTTTTCTTTATAAAAAAAAAAAATCAAAGTCATCGAAGGGGGAATTTAGTCAACTTCAACACAAAAGCGAGCATACTTCCCCCTTGTAGCTAGCATAGTAGTGGAATTTGCTGTCAATGGTATTCCAATTGACAATGCAAGTTGCATTAGAAAATCCTCATCAAGATACTCAGTAGAGACGCTCTGGGCTCTCCTCTACTGTATGGTAATTTTGATTTTTTCCTTCATACGGACGCCATTTTTTGAGTGTATTCCGCTTTAATCCTCCCCTTCTCCCTCCATCCACATCGTGATGATGAAGTGTTCCCTAACTGACCCCGATCTTCCGTTTCCCTGGTCGTCTCCCTCAAATCAACAACCTACTCTACCGCTTTCACTATCTTGATACAGCAACCTTAATTTAATTACCTCTCTAATTCCTCTCGCAGCTCTAGGCTTTTATGCTCTTCCTCACCTACCATATCCTTCACCTTACAAATCCCCTTCAAAACCCTACCCTTTGGCCCCATATTCACTGACCCTTACATCAGACCATAACCCACCAAACTCCCCCTGCTCGCAATACCCTTCGATTTCCCGGCCTCAGCCCAACCCTTTTAGCCTTTACACGAACCTTTTCTTTCCAAAATCTCACAATCCCCCCTTAGGAAACTGTCACGCCTTGTTACCTATCCTGATTTCTCCTGCAACTCAGTAGCCCGTCAATTGACAGAAGTAGTCTGCCCACACTCTGTCCTTCCTCTTTAATCATTCATCAAGGGTCTTCTCAACATTTCCAGCAACTTCTTGTACCTTGTTAGAATCGAGATTTTTCTCATTCTCGTTTAAATCAAAAGCTGAGAAACAGAAAGTCCTCGATGCCGAGCCTTGGTCATTTTCCAGCAACTTCCTCGTGCTTTAGCAATGTGATCTGGATATTCCTGACATTTGCTATGATTTCTCTCACTGTCCATTTTGGGTGCACTTATTTGGACTACCCTTTGGTAGAGTTACAACGGAGGTAGTTAGAGAGATTGCTTCCAGGATCAGTGAAATTCTTGAGGTGAAACTAGAAGCAAAAGGAAACAACAACTATAAGGTCAGGAAGGCAAGAATCAAGTTGAACCTAGCTACACCTCTTAAAACAGGGATAATAGTTAACTTAGGATGCAAAAAGTTGTGGATTGAATTCAAATACGAGAGGTTGCCACACTATTGTTACTCCTATGGTAGAATTGGCCATTACGCCATTGCTTGTAAAGAGATACCTTGCGAAACTACAAGGTTGGAGGAAGACCTATCGGGTAATTTTGGGAACTGGTTGCGAGCTGAAGTCTAGGAACTAAGTCCGTATAGGAAAATTTTTTATGGCAAACAATCCTAGCTCATTAAAGACGAAGAAATGGTGCCCAAATCTCTCGTGCAAGCGGAAAGCCATGAATCTCAGCCAACAAAAAACACAGGAAAGTAGGCCCTCTTGCCTCCCCAATCCTAACATCCCTCGAAGGAGGGACCTCAACAGTAGGCTGGCCAAATCGTATCTTCATGAGCCTTAACCATTATAGAAGGCAAATCTCCACAAAAGCGAGACAACAAATGCTTGGATCCAGATTCTATGCTGGCCCTGCATAATGAACACCTTAAAGAAGTTGAAAGAGAGACACAATCCTATTTAGAGTCAGAAAGAGGTTCAGCTAAGGGTAAAACCAAGTCTACCAAACTTCATACATCTAACAAATGTAAGCGATTTTGCCTGTATGGAGCTCAATCCTCAAGATCAACTACTGTTGAAAACTTACATCTAATAGAAATCACTATCATAAATAAAGATAAATCAACCCAATGGGCTTTGGTGGCTAGTCCTAATAAGCCACCGGTACATCCATGAAACTACTGAGTTGGAATGGTCAGGGGTTCGGTTCTCCCCTGACAATTCAAGCTCTTAGAGTCTTAGCAACTCAGGAAAGACGCAATATTATATTTCTTATGGAAACTAAAAAATCAAGAGCATAAGGTGCAAAGACTAAGAAGACGGCTTAAGGCTACTCACAGTTTTTCGGTGAATCCAGAAGGGTTATCGAGGGGTTTGGCTCTTTTTTGGGATGATCAGGTCTCTATTTCAATCGACTCTCATTCTGAATATATTATCAATGTGCAATGCCTTCTTCATGAAAATAGACAGAACATGCGAATTATTTTTCTCCATGTTCCTAATGCATTTCACAACAGACTTATCCTCTAGGACGAATTACAAATGGTTAGTGCCTCCAATCATCTACCTTGTTTGTGTATTGGGGATTTTAATGAAATATTATATCATTGGGAAAAGTGGGAAAGAGGATGGCAAAATACTTTCGTCTTATCGCATTCAGGGATTTCTTATATGCTTGTTCATTGATGGATCTAGAAAGCAAATAGTGCACTTTTACTTGGACAAACAGAAGAGAGGAAGATGAAAATGTTAAAAAAAGGCTGGACAGAGCACTATGTACCATGGAATGAAGAATAACTTACACAAATGCCAAAATTACAGCCTTACCAGTTATTGGTTCGGATCATAGCCCTCTCATCTTGTCAACTTTACCCACTCTGACATGTAAGAGGTGAGGGTTTAAATATGAGCCCTTTTGAGCGAAAGATGAAGATTGTAGGAGAATTATCAAGCGAACATGGGAGGCTATGGTCGAGAAACTATCCAATGTGGCTACTCAATAGAGGCATGGAGTAGAAAATGATTCTCCAGCGCTTATAAACAAATCGAAGGGCTGAAAAATGAGCTTATGTTTCGGATGAACAACCCCACCTTGAAGTATGATTAGAGCAGAATTCATAATATCCATAAAGAAATCAAATTCCTATGGTGATAAGAAGCAATGTTTTGGGGCATCAGATCTAGAATTAAGTGGCTGAAATGGGGGGATAGGAATACCAAATTTTTGCATGCCACCACTAGTCAATGGAGGAACAGAAACCATATTTCTATGCTGATGAATGCTGAAGGTTACTGGGTGAGAAATAATGAGACTCTTAAGAACATAACGGTAGAGTTCTTCAACAACTTATACATTTTAGTAGGTTATCGGAATTTCCAGCCTATTCTAAACCATATTCCATCATCAGTTGATGCAGTTATGAATCTTAAACTTATTGAAGCGAGTGACTATGGAAGAAGTTTATGCTGCTACTCACCAATTGGGTGCTACCAAAGCTCCTGGACCGGATGGTCTGAATGGTCTTTTTTTTTTTCAACATCACTGGCACGACATAAATGGGATATTTTTAGGGAAGTGCAGCTTTTCTTTGAGTCTGGAACCCTAGACCAAGCTATGAGTAGAACCCAAATCACTCTTATCCCTAAAAACAAAAATCCAGAAAGGTTAGAACAATTTTGGTCCATAAGCTTGTGTAACTTTGTTTACAAGATCATCTCTAAAATCCTCACGAACATACTCAAACCTTTATTACCAAACATCATTTCTGAGGAGCAAAGTGCTTTCATGGGGAGTCGGCAAATTCAGGACAACATTTTGATTCTTCAAGAAGTTATCCACAGATTAAGAACTCGAGACAAGAGGAAAAAATTTCAGGCCATACTTAAACTCGACATGCAGAAAAATTATGATAGAATCGAGTGGGACTTCCTACAGGAGTGTTTATACAATATGGGCTTTTGTGCTAACTGGGTGAAGTGGGTTATGTAATGCGTTACCATAGTATCATATAGCATCAATTTTAATGGTGACTCTTTACCCTACTTCAAGCCATCTCGAGGTATTCACTAAGGTGATCCTTTATCCCAATATCTGTTTATTATTGCAGCTAGTGTCTTATCATATATGATGAAGAAAGCAATAGCAGAGGATACAATACATAGCATCCAACTGAATCGGAATTGCCCAACCCTTTCCCACTTATTGTTTGCAGACGACTCTATTTTCTTCATAAATGGCACGGTGTGAGAATGTCAAAACTTGGCAACTATACTCCATCACTACTGCTATGCATCTAGTCAAGTCATAAACCTCAACAAATCAAGATTATTTTTCAATAAAGGGTGTCCAGATAGCCTTAGAAGAAATATGGTATCGGTGCTGAGGGTTCCCAAAATTGTGAAAACTGGGAAGTATTTAGAAATCCCTTCAGACTGGGGGATCTCAAAAAAAGATATGTTCACATGGATATCAACCAGGGTAAACTCGAAATTGGAGAGCTGGAAAGAAAAATTGCTTTCAAGAGCTGGAAAGGAGATTCTCCTCAAATTAGTAGTTCGGCCGATACCTCAATATTGAATGTCAGTATTCAAAATCCCAATTTCCATTATCAAAGCAATTGAGAAGAAAATTGCTAACTTCTAGAAAATTGCTAACTTATAGTGGAAAAATACTAATAAGACATCTGGTATACACTAGTGAAAATGAGATCTTCTAAAACTACATAAGGAGAAAGGTGGGCTTGGATTTAAGGACCTACTAGCTTTTAACACCGCTATGTTAGGGAAACAAGCCCGGAGGATTTCTCAGTGTTTGAATACACTTTGGAGCCAACTCATGAAAGGTCTTTACTTCCCCAATTATGACTTTTGGTGAGTTGAGAAATGTTCTTATCCATTGTGGGGATGGCAGAGCTTATTAGCTAGAAGAGACGCAATTACTCCCCAAGTTATATGGGCAGTGGATAATGGACACAAAATTTCAATTAGAGAGGATAAGTGACTGAAGATAGGATTGTTTGGAGGAATTGCGAGCCCAAATGAGCCAAGCAAGGTCGTTGAATTGATTGATTTTGAAGTTGGAACTTGGAAGGAAGACCTCTTGATGTCCCTATTCGATGAACCCCTAGTGACAGCAATTAAAGCAACACATCTCGACCTCCCAACTACAGAAGACAAACTGGTCTGGGCAAATAACAAATCGGGAACGTATACAGTCAAGAGTGGCTACTTTTTTAATAGAAAACCAACTATTAATCGAGAGTCCACGCCAACAACATCACACCAGTTCGATCCACTCATATGGAAGCTTATTTGGAACTTCGTCGTACAACCGAAAATAAAATTCTTCCTATGGAGTGCCTACTAAAATACACTACCTACTTTGGATAATCTTTATAAGAGAAAGATTGTACCGGAACCGCTATGCCCAATATATAAGTTGGAACCGGAGACGATCGAGCACACCTTGCTGTTTTGCCCCTGGACGACACAAATCTGGAATGAACCATCCTTGCAAGCCATCATAGATCGAGTGAGTTTAACAAGATTTGATGATTGGTGTGTAAATATTTTGCAGGATAAGGGAACTCACATAATTTTGAACTAGTTGCCATAATTTTATGGTGTGAATGGAAGGATCATAACCACTTCATGTGACAGTCTGATTTTTCGCTTCTGTTTTTAACTAAATAAATCGGACTTTTCATTGACGTGCTTATAGTGCTATTCTCTGAGCTAATCACTCATGAGATAACTAGACGAATCGAGAAAGTTATTAAAGGATTTTAATGCAATTGACTTGAGAATTCGATTATGAATCGACTGCTCGACCATGTTAGTTTACAAGGATCATTTCGGCACAGTCGAAAATTTATCAGGAATCGGAAATAGGTCGATTCGATAGAGATAAAATTAGGCTTTGGTGA
This sequence comes from Eucalyptus camaldulensis, assembly GCA_019915185.1. Classification (NCBI taxonomy): domain Eukaryota; kingdom Viridiplantae; phylum Streptophyta; class Magnoliopsida; order Myrtales; family Myrtaceae; genus Eucalyptus; species Eucalyptus camaldulensis. Next base: position 47,495,121 of record JAHSVA010000010.1, read on the forward strand.
TTCCATCTAATTACCAAATTCTCATCAATCGGTACTAAACCGATTTTTCTATTGTTTTGATACTCTATGCTTGTAATTGAACCCTTGAGATTTTTCACGACAATCGAGAGTCATTAATGTGTCGAAGATGTACATTGTGACTCGAGAATAATCGACCATGGGTCATTTGCATCGAAAATTCCCAAAAACTAACCGATAGTTTAAGTTACGCTAAAATCATATTTGATTGAAATTAACTGAGGAAATGATGTCGATTTCAAAAATTGAGAACTTTCACGTGTCACGATTAATCCCGAGGAATGTTGTTGCATCTTTTCAAAATTTATGGACGACGTGAATTATTAGTAGAAAAGGGGCAAGAGTGACAAATTAAAGGAATAAAAGGAAATGCCACTTTTTAAATAAGATTTTAGGACTTTTAGTATGGAACAATTAGAGAAGATTTATAAGTGACTAATAGAGGACTTGATCCTATTAACTCAAGTGGTAAATTGGTAAAAAAGAAATGAGGATAGGTTTCTTCAAGTAAGGAAATTCGTAGGAAGGCCTTTGGCCAATAATTTCACCTCAATTTCCATGTCATTTGGTGGAGATAACTTTGGGAAAAGTTGTGGGACATATGATGGTAATGGGTGAGCAAAATTCCATGGAAAAATAGGCCCAAAAGCTGGTGGAAATTTCAGTGGGAGCTTCCAAGCATTTTCCTCCATCTTTCCCCATTATTTACCTGCGCATGGACATCTGTTGGATTTCACAGCACGTTGGCTACTTCTACCTTTTTCCTTTCTTTCTTTTATTTTATTCTTTTTCCTTTATCTTTTTCAACCGAGCAAGCTGTTATTTCTCCTTCTTTAAACATGCAATCCCTGTTCCTGCCCCCTTTTGGATAACAAACCAGTGACTAAGAGGAACGTCCAGCCAGCCAAGCTTCATGTTTTCCTCCCTCTAAAAAAAAAATTCGTAACTCTCTGTGCTACTATTGTGGTCGCCCAACAGCAACCCCAATTGCTGTTTCGGCTTCAACTCACCATCAAGAGACTCAAGGTTTGTCTAGGCATTGCCGTCTAGCCACAAGCGAGAGCTGCTGTCAGTTCCAAATAGGTTAGTTGTCTTCTAAATTTGGACTAGAGGTTATGTACCTCTATTAGGAATTCATACAAGTTAGAAATGTGTAGATGGTATTACATATGGATGGGTGTTAGTTGGAAATGTTGTATTAGCTATAGTGAGGCTTAGTTGTGGTTTAAAGGACCAAATAATAATTGTAGATGATGATTCGGCCAAAGACAGGGATTGCTTCTCGAAACTGTTTTCCAGATGTGCGCAATTTACTATTTTTGTAGACGGATGTATGTTACGATTTTGAAGAAATTTCTTTCTGAAGAAATGTTTTACACATTTTCAAGTATAACATATAATTTTTCCAAGATTTTTAGAAACTAAAAAGAAGATGATTCTGGCTTCGTTTTTTTGACCGGTAAGGATTTTATGGGTCTTTACCAACATTTAGAGTTCGAATCTTCAAATGATGCATTTACAAAAGTTACTTTTCATGTCTTGTAATTTAACATACTCAAATTTTAAATAAAATGGATCTGTTTAGGACCCCAAACTAAGCTGATTTTAGAAAATAGAACCATTGGGAACGGACCTGATTTTAGTGCTAGATTGCGTGAATTTTTGGGCCAAATATAGAGGGATCTAGGCTTCGGTGTCTCATGAAAAATGTTTGTTTACATGTCCCTTAGCATGTGTTCATATTTTATAATTTTTCAAACTCATATGAGTTGGTTTTTGGCCTTGAACCAGAGAATGCGTAATTGGATAGTTTTTGTTAATTCTGGTTAGTGGAAATTCATAACTGTTTGGGATGTTTCTTGCTGTAAAAATTGTTTAGGTAATGTTGTTATTGAATTGTGTAATTGAGTGTTGAACTGTGGCATTTAATGAACGCATACATGATATGAGAATCCGTCACGAGCCTTGAAGCTGGACAATACTCCTTTGGGAATATCTCAAATCAACGGATGCCGGTCGAAGTAAATGCTGGACTAATACTCCTAATCGGAATACCGTCTGAGTGTAGACGTTGTTGCGCTCAACGGTGCGAGGCGATGCCCGGTTTTGCCGGAAGATTGTTATCTGCTGCATTGAATGTGGCCTGTATGCTTTCATTGATATTTACACCCTTGCATATACTCACGTTAAAGTATTCTTGTGATGTGTGAACTAGATACTGTTATGAATGTTTTAATTGATACTAATATGCAGGAACTTGCTGGCATTAAAAGAGTGGTAAAAAACGTGACTAGATTGCATGCAGGGTGTACCCTTCTCCTACTCGGGATTTAGGGGATTAACTCGCTGAGATGTGATCTCACCCCGTTGTGGACTAAAATTTTTTAAGTCCCTAGATGGAGGAATGCTAGGTCGTGTACAGTCGGTCGCAATAAAGGAAGAGTAGGACTCTTGCTATCTCCTTCCAAGTAATGACGGGGTTTCCGTTAAGACTAGATGTAGGATGACGGCTCACCCCAGAGAGATCAAGAAGGATGGTAGTATAGTAATAAGCCCCAGTCTTGTAGATAAAAGCTTAGTTGTGGGTAATCGAACAACTTCACTTTTTGTATCAAACCTTGGGTGTTAAGCTAGTCTATATACATAAGTACTATGATGTTGTAGGTGTGGCTTGTGAAAAATATTATCCTAAGTTTTTATCCCACCGTTTTGTTGTAGGAAAATTGTTTTACGTCTCCGCATGTGTAAAATAATGAATAGGTTGGCAACAGTTCTTGAGATGTTGCAAATTTAAAATCGACAATTGAGGGATGTGCATGTGCCCGGGGTTCGGGTCGTGACACTTCATCTTCAGTAAACATACCCTCAACCTGCACCAAACCCTATTCAAAGCCACCATGTCATAGGAGAGTTTCTTGACTTGGAATAAAAAATAACCAAAAGGGAATCAAGGCCAAGGTGAACATGATAAGTGGTAACCTCCAGCCTCGGGAGTTCTCAAAGTTAATACAGATGCCTCACTTGAAGGTACTATTAATACCAGCAATTCGCCTTAAGGATATCTAGAGGAGGTGGGGCGTCCTATTAAAAACAGTTTAGATCCTTCCCAATCTTCAACCCCCAACTGCGACATCACTATGGCCAACCATCATGCCCTCCCAATCCCTCATCCAAATCATAATGCAAACATGGCTGAGAAAGAATCTGATATAACGCATAATATGAAGGTAAACAAAACTACTAAAAAGGATAAAACACATAGAGCTATGTCGCCACGTGCAGATTCAAGAAGTCCAGTTTGGACCCAAGGCATACCTAGTCTAAATAGAGCAGCGCATAGAGAACATCCCAGCTCGAGTCAAGGGCATACCCGCAAAGGCGCATCCATAATGCCCAGTAGAAGCCAAGTGTTAGACTATGGGAAACAACGCCTGGATCGAGGCTCGAATGGTGCCCGCCCCCTGCCACCTACAAAGCCTAATAACCAAGCCAGAAATGTCAAAGTCGCCTCCATAACACAGCCTTCGAGTAGGAGGAATAACCAAATGCCACTTTCTACTAAGAATGCCCAAGCGACAAAGCTAGATAGGAACAGGCCTTACCTGATCGGCAATGACAACGAGGATGGGTCTGACCAAATGGAGATACCACGCCCTTTTGAGATCCACAATGGCACTCGCCCGCTTGAGCTGCATAGTAAAAGGGCCGACCCGAATGGTGGAAAGCTCTCCCTGCACAATGACACCACCGAGAAAATATCTACCACCTCTAATACAGAGGAATATGACCTCAGATCCACAGCTGGGAATGGGTTTGACCACTTGGAAATGCCACTTGATTCTCAGATTTGCAATAGTAAACGCTCGCTTGATCTGCACAGTGTAGGTGTCGTCCCAGCTTGTGGACAGCTTCCCCTAAGTTGCAGCACCATCGACAACACATCTACTACCTCTGTTGCCGAGGAACATGACCTCAGATCTATCGGATCTAATATCCAACACCGTAGCAGCATGGAAGAAGCAACAACGACGCCCACTATGGCAAGCCTTGCGAATCGGAAGAGAGGGAAGGGAGAACGACCAACCTGAGCATTAGTGAAGTAAAGGAAAGATGCGCCTCTCGTCCTAGCCCAAATCTCACCAAATGAGTAGCTGGAAGGCATCCAGATCCAGCATTGCGCCATAACTGAACCAGAGAGACGACGGGAGCCTTCTTCGGTCCTTAGCAGACAAGATCAAGACCTCAGGCTTCTGTTGCTTGTGTTTGCAGGGATTCTTTGGGTTGAATCAGAGATGGGTTTGCAAAGCATATCGAGGCGAGTTCAGCTGAACAAGTGGAGGCCGTTGCTTTGGTTAAAACCCTGTTCCAACTTATTAATTGGCACTAACCCTAGATCCTTGCCCTGAGAAATGAATCAATACTTTCTACTCGAGCTAGATTTCATCTCTTCTAAGCTAATCCCAAATTTCCCAGAAAAATAAATAGTACTTATGTCTGATTGTCGGTTGCTAGTGAAGAGCGTTCTCTCCTCAACTGCTTTAAGCTGGTAAGTGCAATCTCTCATGGATCGGGCCAAATACAAAATGGAGACTCTTTTGGGTCTGACTTTTGCCCACTGTAGTCAGAATACAAATAGGGTAGCTGATTGGGTAGCTAAAGTCTAGTGTTTTGGTTTTCTTCCTAGCAACTGGGCGAATAACCCCCCCTCTGCTTTTTTGGAGTTACTTTGTACTGATGCACATGCTGTATTAGCTCTGGTTTTTAGCTAGTAATAATAGCCTGCTTTCTGGTAAAAAAAAAAAAGACACTTAGTAGAGATATTAGGAAACTTGACCCAAACTGCGACCCTATCAATTGCTGGCTCATTTGGTTCGAAACCGGGATGCCATCTTCGGATGGCTAAATAATGGTCAGAGATCATCCAAGGTCTTTCCCCGACCACAAAATAATAGTTCTCCGCCAAGAAAAATGTTGCAATGAAAAATTTATTACTCAAATTAATCCCAACCAACTCTCCTTTTGGGGACCAAATTTGCAAGAGTTTCTTACAGAGCAAATCGTATCCAACAGTTTGACCCAGTAAATTGATAAATTAGAGGTTGGTGCCAAGGTTGACACAGTCTTTCCTTCTTCTCCTTGCTTGACTTCAGAATCAGGACATCCTTGAAGCCCATCAGTGACTCACCCTTGACTTCATCTTTTGAGACTTTGAAATCGGATTCTTTTAACATTGCTTTTGATCGAGTTTGCGAATCGGCATCTAAAAGAGATTCCGACAAAAGGATCTTTGAGTTGAACCCACAATCGATACTTAGAGAACGCTCTATACCTAAAGGAAGAGAAGGATCATCCCTTCTATCATGATCGCAGCGTGAGGGAGGAAAAGCAGGAAGAGTAACTTCAGAAGTCATGACGAGCGGATCTTTTTCACTTTGTATGATGAAATTAAAGTACGTAAGGTTGCATTGTTCTATCTAAAACAGACCCAACATAAATGATGATGTTGAAGTAGCTGATACAGTGAAGCACACAGAAATCTAGCATAAATTCATTGTATTCGTAAAATAAATTGGAAATAGAAATGTATGCATAAATTCAGTTAATGCAAGACATGGGGCATCTGAATTCACTTTCTGAATACAACATGGCACGGATCCTATACCCAACGAGGAACTTATTATTATTATTATTATTATTGGAATACTTTCTTTTTCCTTTCAAAATGAACTCATACGAAAGAAATTTAAAAAAAAAAAAAATGAAACTTTTGGTTAAGATTTCCCAAGTCCTACATGATGTGATGGCAGAACGACTCGATTTGAATTTCTACATAGATGTTAAACTTCGAATGGACTATCCCAGTACACTTAATAAGTAATTAATTAAAGAAAATTTACAAATTTCGTGTTATTTACAATTAATATATTGAAACTCAAATTATTTCGATTTAAATATACATAATCATTACTCCCAAGCATATGTTGAATAGGACTGCAAATCCAATTGAGAACTCTTTAAAAGAAAATCCAAATTACGTAATTATGATGAAGTGATTAGTTTTTGGGTTGGTTTGGAAACTAGATACATCACTTTGCATAAGCCGTTTTTGAGAAAAAATGGTCATACAAATTAAATGTGCTAATTTGGATTGGACCCATTTGCGATCCACCTATAATCGGTTCGGTCCATCCATTTGATGGGTCTAACACCCTCCATTGGTCATTCATAACAATCGCGGACTTGGTAAATTATCTAAAATACAGTTCATATTCATGGATGCTGATATACACTGGAACAGGAAATTGGCTTTCCAAAACGAGAAAAAGGAAAGTTGATATTCTGAATCGACAAATATACCCGAGAAGTTGCAACTCATCTAATGTCAAGTCAGTTATTTTGTCTCAAATAAAAAAAGTCAGTTTGTTTTCGTGAGATAATCACTTTTGTAATTGAATAAGATTCTGACTCGTAGAATGCAAGCAGACCTCCCTCTCTCTCTCTCTCTCTCTCTCTCTCCTCTACATAAACAAGCGCACTGCATTGATTTTCGAACATCGCCGGACGAGACGCACACAATTCGCTCTCATTTTCAAAATCGATCTATCCAAAGCCCTCTGTCTTTAGGCCATTTCTCCTCTTTGCCATCTCACAGTCTCACTCGCCTTTCATTCGACGCTCGTCGCTCTCTTTCCCCGAACGTTTGAAGAAAACGCGACGGTTTTTGAGGTACCCATTTCGTTTCTCGTTCCTTCAAGTTTCGGCCTTTTTCTGGGTTTTGTTCTCCGCCGCGCGCCCCTGGTTCTTCTCTCTTCCTGCTCCGCTTTGGTTGGTGGGATCGAGCTCGTTGGGTCGTGGCTGCGGATTAGGTTTCGGGCTTTTTTTTTGTGTTTTTCTTCTTTGGGTACTTTGCTGTCACTCGCCGGAAGTCTCAGATCTGCGACTGGGTGTATGGTTGAATGTTTTGTGCTTGTTTAGGGCGGCCCGGAAACCTTAATCTGTGCTGAACGATTGGCATTGTGAATGTTCGTTTGAATTTGACGGTTCTCTGTGTTACTTCTCTCGGGTTTGTTTTTCTGCTGCCTATTGTTGCGAGAAATGCTTAGCGTACGTGTGGCTAGGGACAGTTGCTGCATCGGCTCCTTTTCGGGACGCATTATGATGGATATGTTTTCTAATTAGTGCATCGCGGACTGTACGGACTTCCGTGCTTTCGCTTCGTGTGTGTGAGGGAGTGAACGAAAAGTCATGTTTTGAGAAAAGATGCTGCTTTTGGGTGGATGGTTTGGTGTAGTCTAGTGTATTGTGGCAGTAAATTTCAGCATCTAAGAGGTGCCATGTTAAAAAAATAGTCTAACTGAAGTCAGAAGAACGAACATTTGTCACATGGAAGAGATTTGATGGATAAATTGTCTGAGTCTTGGTTTTGGGCATATTAATTATTAGGAAACATGGATAGTGAAAGTTTATGATGGATCTACATTTGAGAAGTAACTTGGAATAAGAAGAGCTAATCTGTGTGGAAAGATTTTGTGGAGCCAACCTCAGACAATGAAGGCTTGCTGAGTTGATTTTATTTTAGTGATAAGAGCTTTAGTCCTTTGGCCAAAAAGAGAGATAAATCAGTGGGCCTGTGTGATAGTTTCATATTATTACATAAATCACAGTAAAATGTGACAGTCAAAACCTTTTCCAGTAGTTTTGCACTCAACCAGTCAAATGGGAAGTAAAATAGTTCTGGTCAAGCATTTGTAAGGTTCTCTTGTTTGAAGGTATGAAAAATTGTTGTACCAAGGAATGCGAGTTGAATATGTCGATATCATGTGTTTCAAGACATATGGGGCGGAGATTTTGCATTTGCTGCACTTCTGTTATGTACTTCTAGCTGCATCCAACATTGCCATAGGACCATTTCTTCTCGTTAGGTGCTTGAGTGGTTTTTGGGTGAAGATCTGTGGCTGAGGGGCAAGGTGGAAGTGCCAGTACGCAAATGCTTTTTATACCTGCTTGTTAGGCATTTTGTGCCAAGTAATGAGCCCCAATCAACTTTATTACGTTGTTTAAAAAATAAATATGGTTTGAATAATTATATATTCCCTTTAAATATTATACTCAATATGGTTACCTCTCTGTATTTGATTGTGCATCTTTCTTAGACTTTTTGTAAAGTTACTACTTTGATAGCAATGGTTGTATCATGAAAACTTATACTGAATTTACAAGTTCATATTTTACCTTTATTCTGGAAGTAGCATCTCTATTGGATATGCTTTATCCCATTCCCCCGTACAAAATTCCAATTTGCTTGGATATCTTGTAAAGTAGGTCTAATTTACCAGTGGTCTAACTCCATTGGATAAGCTTTATTCCATTCTCCCATTCAAAATTCCAACATTTTGTAAAGTAGATCTAACTTACTAGTGGTCTTAATTCCATTTTGTCGGTTGTTATCATGACCTCCTCTTCCCCTCTTGGCCTGTGGATGTAATTATTGCAGGATTTTTTGTTAGAAAAGAATTGTGTTATACAATTTCTGCGTTCTTTCTTTCCATTTAGTTAGTGCATAATACATTTCTGTCACGGTTGCTTTATTTTGCCAATCCATTTCTCTTCAAGATCTATTGAGCTTCCTTAAATTTTTGTTATAAAAGGAAATTCGCAGATATTGACCTCTGAGATTACAAGTATCAGCAGCCTTTCTTTGCTTACATAAAAAAAATGAGGACACAAAATATTTGATGTTGACCAAATGTGACCAGCTTGTAGTATTTCCTAGTTTGATTTGTTAATTTTCCCCCTTATCACTCTCTTCAATAGTAAGCTATATACCATGAAAACTTCCTTTGATTGTATGACTCTTTAACACGATTCTGTTTAATACCATGCGTTTTTTTCCAATAAGAAAGGGTTTTTGTGCGATACCAAAATGGATTAATTGTTGAAGGCTCTGTACTTGTGCTTGGGCGTCTTTGTTTATCATTAGTCTATTATGGGTATCCTCCTGCTGGATATATCGAGAGGTCAAGTAGGTTTGGCACATAGAAACATGTATGATCATGGATTAAGGTGATAAATTCTCTTGTCATGTTTCCATGCGTTGCTAATAGCTTGTTATAAGCTCTACTCTCCTGACTTGATGTGAGAGTAAAAGGAGTTGGCCACGAAGTTAGTCTATATTAACAATGCCTACTTGAAGGCCCACATTGAAATACTGAGAATTTTGAAGAAAATAAAATCTTTCAATCAGTTAATGTTAACGGTGCAGTTGTTTCCATGTTTTCATTAATTATTACTTGTTTAGTTTTTAAAAAATTCCTGAAGTTGTTTGCAATTGGATTTTACATCAGCTTGTCTACTGGCATCTGCTCGCAGTTAACATCATCCGGATCAATTTAAACTCATTTGAATTTCTTATATTCAGGTTGTGTTGTGATGGATGCTGCACCATTGACTTCTCAGCGCCGACCATTTTCAGTGAAACTATGGCCCCCAAGCAAAAATACTCGTGAAACACTTGTAGAACGGATGACAAGGAATCTCACAAGTGAATCCATTTTCACTAGGAAGTATGGAAGTTTGAGCCCGGAAGAAGCTGAGGAAAATGCAAAAAGAATTGAAGATGACGCTTTTACAACTGCTAATCAACATTATGAAAAAGAGCCTGATGGTGATGGAGGGTCTGCAGTGCAGCTCTATGCTAAGGAATGCAGTAAACTTATACTGGAAGTCCTCAAAAAAGGCCCAAAAGGCAAGGATGAAAAGCCGCCAACTTCTGACAGTGCTAAGGCCCCTAGAGAGACATTTTTTGATATTTCCAAGGGCCAGCGGGCCTTCATTGAAGCAGAGGAGGCAGAAGAACTTCTGAGACCATTGAAGGAGCCTGAAAATTCTTTCACCAAAATATGCTTTAGTAATAGAAGCTTTGGATTAGGAGCTGCTCATGTTGCTGAACCCATTCTGATTTCCCTGAAGCAACAATTGAAGGAGGTAGATTTATCTGATTTCATTGCAGGAAGGCCAGAAACAGAAGCTCTTGAAGTCATGAGCATATTTTCAGCTGCCTTGGAGGGTAGTGTTTTGAATTCTCTAAATCTTTCCAATAATGCTTTGGGTGAAAAAGGCGTCAGAGCATTTAGCGCACTCCTGAAATCACAGAGTCAATTGGAGGAGCTCTATTTAATGAATGATGGAATTTCTGAAGAAGCTGCTCGTGCAGTATGTGAGTTGATCCCTTCCACAGAAAAACTTAGAGTTCTTCATTTTCACAATAACATGACAGGAGATGAAGGGGCGATTGCTATTGCTGAGGTTGTGAAATGCTCTTCATTAATGGAGGACTTCCGCTGCTCCTCCACAAGGATTGGCTCTGATGGAGGTGTTGCCTTATCAGAAGCACTTGAAAATTGCATCCATCTGAAGAAACTTGATTTGAGGGACAATATGTTTGGTGTAGATGCTGGAGTTGCTTTGAGTAAAGCTCTTTCCAAGCACACTAATTTGACTGAGGTTTACTTGAGTTACCTGAATTTGGAAGATGAGGGGGCAATTGCTATAGCCAATGTTCTTAAAGAGACAGCCTCATCTCTTACAGTTCTAGATATGGCTGGCAACGACATAACAGCGGAAGCAGCTCCAGCTTTATCTGCTTGTATAGGTGCAAAGAACCTTCTCACCAAATTGAACTTGGCTGAGAATGAGCTCAAGGATGAAGGTGCTATTCAGATTGGCAAAGCATTGCAAGAAGGCCATGAGCAGTTGACGGAAGTTGATTTGAACACCAACTCAATCAGAAGGGCTGGAGCTCGATTCTTGGCCCAGGTTGTGGTGCAGAAGCCTGGTTTCGAGTTGCTCAACATCGATGGAAATTTCATTTCGGAAGATGGGATTGATGAGGTCAAGAGTATATTCAAGAAATCCCCTGAAATGCTGGCTTCCCTAGATGAGAATGACCCTGAAGGAGGTGATGAAGATGAAGAGGACGAGGAAGGCGAAGTGGAAGGTGAAGCTGATGAAGGTGAGCTGGAGTCAAAGTTGAAGAATCTTGAAGTAGGTGAAGAGTAGGATATGTTCTTTTCTAGTTTAAGGTAATTTGAATTGGCTGTCCAAGTTAGTTCAGGAACAGCTTTAATAGCCAGGAACATTTTTGCTGAATTTTTAGCTCAGTACATCGTCGAGGCTCATGAACCATGAGCAGGATAATCGTAGCTCCTCGAGATGAGCATTTTTTTTTACTCAGGAGGACGGCCTTGGAGGAGCTGTGCGTAGGGTACTCATTTTACAGTGTACTGGGTAATCTTGTCGTATGAAGGGATTACCAGAACTTCCGTTCTAGTTACTAGCTACTAGCTAGTGAATTGTTTTAATGCACTTTCTTCTCTCCCAGCTGATTTTATTCTTTAATCCTTAAAGCTTTTGGGCAGCTTTTTCGCTGCCTGCTATTCTAATTTATTGGATGGATGAACGTCCGCCATAAAAAATGATGAGGTTATTTTTCTTCTCCGTACTGGGGATGAGGGGAAAGCGAGACCATCTTCTCGACTATCTTATGAAGGAGAAGAATATGTTATATTTGTTTGCAAGCCCGGGATGCGCGTAGTCCATGGGCGTGAACTGTTGAATTGAATGAATCGGAACACTTGATTCATCGTGTTTGGGTAGATGCGCAAAACTTGGCCAGTGCAACCTAGCATTCCCAAGTGAGCAGAAAATGCTAGTGCAAATAATCAGCAGTACGGCTTCCGTCAATTGCCTATTTACGGTAGATTGAACGGACAAGGATGACAAGGATAAGATCTGATGCAGCTCGACATTTTTCTCTTCTATAAAGATAGTCTAGATGTGATTTTCAGCCCCGTTTGCATTACAGCTAAGTTATTTATTAACATGTTCATCTGAACTGCAACTAGCTGCATTTTCTTCTTTTCTAGAGAAAGAAAAAGGCAGGGAAAGATGTCCAGCTTACATGTAGGAGTTCACAGAGCATGGTTGAAATGACCAACTGGGAAGATAACTACAACAGCGCCTTAACATCTAAAATAAAAGCATTAAGTTGGACACTTAGAAGTGCCCACCCAGAAGCATCACTGGCTGACTGAATAGATAGAAATTTCAGGGGTCCATCATAAGAATGCAAAACAACAAGAGAAGAAAATATGATTACGAAAGTGAATCAACTAGTACTGGATTTGCCAAAATTCTCTAATCGTCACAAACAGGCTTCAGACTAATTTAATTGTCCAACTTCCAGCGCTCTGCTTATTGGTTCTTGAAAGTATTGAAGAGAAATTAGGATCGCTTCCTGCACAAGATGTACCTTGAGCAACTATTTATGCTGTCAAAAGATAAGCAGATTAATATAGTGGACAAAGTACCTCAGTACGAATCGTTCGGCTTCCTTGATGAGGACATGTGTTTAGATATCTATCAAAAAGATCCTTCACACTTTTTCCCTGAGAAAAAAAAGGAAAAACAAGGGGAAAATAGACCAGTCAACAATCTTAGTGATCGAGCAATAATAACTTCCTGTCTCCAGCTTTAGCTTTAACTGTTAGTTCCATCAGTGATAAAATGCATATTACTCCTATATTCAGGTTAGCAGCAAGATTTGACAGCTGGAAAATGCATTATTTGAAGTTCCAGCACACTTTAGACATTAAAAAGCAAAAATTATTATCACAGAACTTGAGGAAAGCACTTAAGCATTCAAAATTATTGAAATGGCTAGAAGGATTCAGTGGGACAAGAACTAGATATTTTAGAAGTGTTTTCATCCACAGCATTCATTCTCCAGAAAATACCACGAAGCTACTCTGTTCCCAAGGAAAATATAAGCTGAAAACATCAAGAAGTTATGCTTTTCAAAAAGCCGAACTCAAATGCTCCTCTCATAGTAGGGGGCGCAAAACGATACCTTGAGGCTGTTGTCCTCCTCCACACTTTCTTCTAATCCAGCAAGTCCACCAAAGGCAATCAATAAATGCCTGCATAAGATGCAACAAATAATCAGCGAATGCAAATGGTGAATAACTTCCTCATTTTTTCCCTTTGATAGGTGAGAGGGAAGGGGAAAGACTGGAATTGAAACAAGATCTCTTAGAATTTGGTTAGTGTGGCCGCTATGCTAAGCCCTTGTTCTTGCGACATAAAACTTTCTCCTAAACGGGAAAAGCAACCAAGCTCAAAAGAAAACGAAAGTACTGAAAACTAATTGTTCGGCTAAGGAACATACTGAGCCCCCATTTTAATGGTATTGCAAATAGAGGAAAAAGAGAAGCATATCAATAAAGACAAAATGATCCAATTTCAAGATTCTTGAAAAACCAGAGAGCACTTCTCTTGGCACTATAATCCATAATACAAATTATTCTGGGTTCAGTCCTCACAAGCTTGTCATTAAAGCTATGACAAACAGACTCACGCAACATTGTCAAGTATAAGCAAAGGGCTGAGGGCTCAACCGTTGAACTAATCAATTTTACTGACCAAAAAAAGAAAAACTAATCAATTTTGAAAAACTTAAATCTTCAACTGTGTCACATTCAATGCGTCAGACTGCCCAGAGAACAGGAATAGCAAGTAATACCACATCATTTACACCAAACAATACAGAATAGTGAATGATGACTCCAAGACTAGCATAGAAACAGGGATAACTCAGGACATTAAAAGTTAGATGTCAGCAGGAAGTAAGAAAAAAATCCAACAGAAGCCATTCTATTTCCAAGTCAATGATGATAGATACTAACCTGGATGTAGGTATGATAAGCTCTGAGGACCTAATGATCTCACCATGCTCTGAGGTTCCTATTGCATAATCATACCCACCCTGTAATGGGAGAAGAAAGCAAGAAGCTGAAAAAACAGATGCGCTGCAAGATATAACATAAGGGAAAATAGAGATAGAAGTAAATATTAGCCGGCCGTCAAGAAGAAAGTACCTCATAGGGGCATTCTTTAATCACACAACTAAGATTAGAAGCATATCGCACTTTATATCCCCAGTAGGTCCCTGCATCTTCCCTTGGCTTGGAGGATGAGACAACCTGGCGTGGCAAGTCTAGATAATTATAGTATCAGATGAGTTTGTAATCAATGAGAAACTTTTCATAGGGTTTTGTGAAGCATCTACAAACCATCATGTTTCATACAAATCTGTTCCCTTTAACAACCTATCAAAGATGTCTCAGCTATACATAACACCAAATAAAAAGATTCTTTGTACATTAAACTTCAAAATGAAATGACTAGCTCAATATGCACATGCATCATATCTTTACAAAAGATTGTAAGTTTGATTTTTTATCCACATGATGGCATACAAAGACACATCTCGTAGTAGATTATCGGCACTCACATGATTGATAAAAGGAAAGAACTATGTTTACGGTAAAGTGATCAAGCACAAAACTTACAGCCTATCAGTGGACTGCATTAACAAGATGGAGTTAAGTAGCAATGATGAAAGTTATTGTTATCATTCTGACATAACCCAGTCATATATTTTCACCGTCACATTTGCAAAAACACCAACGCCATAAGTGATGCAACTTGTGTAGGCCACTTCAATTACTTACCGGCATCCAAATCACGTTCTGCGCCCATAGCTACAGTGACTCTAACACCGGGTTCAAGTGCTTGATTGATGACAACATCCTGCATCAATGTAGTTTAATATTAATCACTGCAAAAATCGCAGCTGTCATTTCGAGTTATTTGGTCCAATTAATCTCCACATCAAAATTGTAAAGTAAAAGAATTCCATGATCACAAGGAACAAAATAGATGACTAAGCAAGGGCATATAATCACACAGAAAGGAGAACTGTGTGAGCTAACCAATATTCTTTTTGTCATATGAGCTCACTTAGGGTTGGTGTTAGGGCCTTGAGTCAGACTCGGAGAGAGAGAGAGAGATGACTCCAGCTTTTATAACTAATGCACGTAGAGAACATTCTTTTCAGTAACTTTGGCTGTGAACAACCATCCGAACAAATAGGGTCAGTTATACGGCATTAGGGATGCCCTAATGCCGATATAATTAAATCTAGTAAGCCTTTATCCAGCTCAACAGACCTGGCTACATGAACCCTTAGGTCATTTGGCTCATGGTCAGCCAGTATAGCTTGCAACATTAATCCATTGGAATACATGATTCACATGGCCTCTATTGTTGGTATTGTTAAGTAGATTGATGATTGAGAACATTCTATGCATATCACTAAATAGATGGACATGAATCCTGGGGGAAAAGGGTAGATAAACACATAATTATGACACTAAAATAGGCAGGTATCATGGGTTAAAAGCTTATTTAGGTGAACTCCCACATAACTCTACCTTATTTAGGCCCACGTCAACAAGCATTTGAGAAGAATTTGGAGCTCTTGCCTTTAGTGTGACACCTAAAAAGTCACAAAAATATGTGAGTTAATCAGATGGGGTATAAATGGATGAGAAAGCATTAATGGAGATAATTATAATAGCTACAAAAAACTTCTCAAGAAAACCCTAAGTGGTAGCTGTCGCTGAGCAAGAATTTTCTACCCTGCATTAGTCTGTGTTGCCAAGAGAGTAACAAACATCTATGCAAACATCTTCAGGACAATTGTGCCGACAGCTACATCCAGTTGCACAATATTCTCCCCTATGTTGAACTTTTGCACTTAACTCAGAAGCTACCATGTGGAGGTACCCCTTTTTCCCTCCCATGACATATCCTGATTCCACATATTATAATCGAAACCTCAGTTTCTAACTACATTTTTTCAAACTTCATCACTGTGCCAGAAGTGAGTGAAGATGAATAATGGAAAAACATTTCTCTCATGCCATTTCTAGACCCCACTCGCAAAAACTGCTGCAGCTTCATTTAACTGGAAGACAAACCTTTAGAAGACCCATAAATTTCAAGCAAAAGTTCATATCAACAAAATATGAGTAGGCTTCATTTTGGAAAAAGCGTTGGCAAAAGGGGAACCTTCTCGATACGGAGCCCATTCATGCCTTCGCAAATGGTGTGGAGCATCAAGTGGAGGCAACAAGCCCTGTTGAAATTCAAGTCAACAACGATGAGCGCTTAGACCACCCCAATTTACCGTCAAATAACAACCGCAGAACATGCAGAGACCGGTAAAGAAAAACAGCTAATCAAAGTACAACCCTCACCACAAAACGCAAGCTGTTATGCTTAGGAAATAAAGCCTTCCTCAAATACTGCGGTGTCTCCAAGTACCGTAATATCCTAATAAGAAAAGCCGCCCCGCTCTCATCCTCATCAGAACCAACCACTGTACTCTCTGTCGGGTCCTCTCCCGGGTTATCCTTGTTATCAAACACCACCACCTAATAAACAAGTAGAAAGGAAAAGAGAACCAACAACTGAAGCAAGTGGCAGCAAAAGCTCACGCTAGCAAACTAAAAGCAGCACCTTTGCGAGCGATGCAACATACCCAACCCACTCTCAGGCCTTACTAACATAACAGAGGACATCACACACCATCTTCGATTTTACAGTGAACGGCCAAAAACATGTAGCTAGAGAGAGAGAGAGAGAGACCTCATCGATCCTGAAAATGGTCGCCGCACGAGCAATCTGACCGGCCAGCTGCGAAGATGGGGAAATGGGAAGAAGAAAAAAACAGAGGACGGTGTGAAAATTGTCATCTAACAACTTAACTTGCGACGAAAAGCAACAATGCAAGCGAGGCGAAGCACGGGAGAGAGAGAGAGAGTACGCGGGTGGCGAGCTCGTAAGACTGAGCGTTGTCGATGATGGAACCGGCCACGGCGATGCTGACGGTTGGGATTCCCCTGGACTCGCCGCCCTCCCTCCTCTTCTTCTTGCCGCTCCTCTTCTTCGGCTCGTCGTCGGGACGGCCGCCGCCGCCGCCGTTGAGGAGCTCGCTCCGAGGCTCGACGCCGCTCGCCTCCGCCGCCTCCGCTTCAGCTTCGTGCCGTCTCTTCTTCTTCGCCATTCCCGCTCGCCGATATCAGAAAGTGTCGATCTTCCGACACCGTACGAGGTCGACCGGTCAAGGGTTTAGGCGTCGATGTCTGCGGTGGGGGGTGGGTTTTAGCAGAGGAGTACAAAAATGACGGAGCTCCGGTACCGCGCGACGCCCTTTGTCCGAAATTCTTTTTTTTTTTCCCTATTCTATAATAGAATTGATGACTTAAAAAATGAGATGCCTAGAGAAACACATGTAGAAGCTCAAATAATAATAATAATAATAATAATAATAATAAAAACCATCAAAAACCTCAAGTTTTGTTCACTATGACATATTTATCCCAAACTTTTTTGGTAGCTCAAAAGCCCCAAAATTTGCACCAATATGCCATATTTATGCTAAACTTGTATAGTGTGACGCATTTATTTCATACTTGCTTTTTGTTAGACCAAAAATCCCAAATATTTTTTCGATGACACTAATATTTGTTCCCAAAAAATTGATGTCACCAAAAAAATTTTGAAATTTTTGGTGGCACAGAAAAAAAGTCTAATATTTTTGTGTCACATAGATAAAAATTTAGAATTTTGGTATTATAAAAAAAATTGAATAAATGTGTCATTGTAGGCAAAATTTTGGGTTTTTTTTTTTGTAGTATAAAAAATTAGTTTAATATAAATGTGTCACTTTAAGTAAAGTTTGGGATTTTTTGCGACTTTTTCCCAAAAAAGGGAAAAGTACCAAAAAAAAATTCTTAACTTATAGCATATATACTAATTCAGTCATAAATCTTTTAATTGAATTAATTTAGTTTAAACATTTTCATGTTAGTATCAATTTAATCATTCCAGTTAATATTAGCATGAACATTAGCTCAATTTTAAATTTTTTTTCAAATTTTTCTTTTTTCTTTTTCTTTTCTTCCTCGTTGAGCTTCTTTTCCTTGTAGTGGCTAGCACCTAGCGAGGGCTTTGCAGCCCTCAACCACGACCCCCAGGCATCACCTAGATGTGGGAGAGGTCGGGCTAGGGCTTCACAACCCTCGCCTTAAGGCCAGCAAGTCTTGTCAGAGCCTTCCTAGCCACTATAGGGAGAAAAAGCCCAAGGAAGAAGAGAAATAAGAAAAAGAAAAAGAATAAATAATCAAAAAATTGAAAAAAATAATAAAAAATTATTTAAAATTTGCCATGTCAGTGTTGGCTAGTCGATATTGGCTAGAAGAACTGAATTGGCGACAATATGAAAATATTTAAGACTAAATTGATTCAATTAAAATGTTTAGATTGAATTGGTACTAATGCCATAAATTTAGAACTTTCTTTTATACTTTTCCCCTAAAAAAAATTGATTGTTGACAATTTTTTTAAGTGCTCCACCAATACAGAAAAAAAAAGGCTCATAAAAATGTTCGATCTCTTTCATGTTTAATGGAGTTTTATTTTAATAGAATATATATGCTTGAATCTAAAGGAATAATCCATTTGAATTCTAGAATTTAGAGAATAAAATTGGGAACACGTGAATCTAATCATTATTTTTCGTGCAGTCGTTTCATTGACTTTTCGGTACAGTGCCTTTTACATTCATAGGGAATAAGTCATGAAATTCTGAATGCATTGCCTTCTGGCTATCTAGATAAATTTAACAATCTAATATTAATTAATGGCCAAAATCCAATTATAGAATTACCCTCACCCTTTCTTTTCTATTGAATATCATTTATGCACAAAAAAATCACTTATATATAGGATTTTGTTTGCCAAATATTTTAAGGTTATTTGGTGAAAAGTAGTACTTCAGCACTTGCGGCTTTCATGAAAATCCTTTAGTTGAACACTTCCACAGCAGTTTCTACAAAGCTGCCCTATGAGTAATTAAACGGGTCGAATGACTAACGAAGATTGCACTTGTTAAAATCGAATGCCAGACATGTAGTACTCATGGCCAGTGCATCGACAAAATTTTGATACGAACATCATTGATGTTAGTTCTCCTTGTTGTCAACAATGTCGTGTCAAGACTTGCCATTCCTACATGAGTATGAACCGCACGTTCTCTTGAGAACACGAACATATTGCATACAGAATGCAATTTGACTTGCGTATCAAACGCATGTTTTCCCATTGCGTTTGGTCACACCATCCACCACCCAGTGCATCCTGCATAAGTTTCAGTGCTTAGATGCTACTGAATTTTTTCACCCCTCTTTTCCCACCTCACAGAAGTCAACCACTTTTAGCCTCCAACAGATTTCATTTAAGTATTATAGAGATCTCGGTGATATGAGATGTACCGGCATGGCTGAGGAAGCTGATACAAAACGATGCAGGACACGAAAATATGAAACTGAAACTATTGGAATTATATACAAAGGAAGGGATACATATGTTCTCTTACATAACCCAAAACTCGACTCATGGTGCAGAGTTTCCGAACACCTAATGGTCAGTTTGTTAAATGTTAGTGTGTAGTTCTGTGTATATGTGCCTGGGCTAACCTGATAAATCATGTACCGAACCGCAATGCAGATGGTGCAGTTTCCCCACATTGTCGACCTAAAAAATCTATCGCATGGAGGTCAAACATGGCTTGCTCTTCGTTGGAATGGCTTTTGCTTTTTATTTTTCTCTTTCTACAAAATCTGCTGATTCACTAACCGGCAAAGTTAGACGCGCACTCAAAATCCATGGATGCAATTAGCTTCGGCAGCAAACAGTTCCTGAGCCTCTTTAGTCCCCAGAAGAACGAGTGCTCGGGTGTTGCTCTCTGTCCATGCCACTCAAAGGCAGAATCTGAACTTGTAGAAAGCCAAAGTATTACTGAAACTGCACCATCATCAAATCAAGAACCAACTCTGCACGAAGAAGCTCCAGATGAGTTGCTGAAGTCCAAAAGTATTATTGATGTGTTGTCCTTTGTTCGAAGATTTCTAGCTTCGCTTAGCAAAGAATTGGCTATCTTGTCTGCCACATCCTCCCTCTCTGCAGAGTATCTCTCCATGGTCTATGAAGTTCAATATTTCACGACATTTAGAATAGATCTAAAAGGCACATTGCCCATGCATAAGGCAAGCAAAAGAGTAGAGCAAAGATGAAAGGGGAAACCTGGAGCACTAGCTGAACTGACTTCTTCATACTAATAACGTCCCATAAGCCATCACTGCAGTTATTGAAAAATCAAGGCTTATTAGAGAAGTTATAGGAACAACTGAGAAGAAAACATGAGATCGCTAATTTTGGAATGCCAAGAGGTGCTTTCCAGGATCTCAATGATGAAGCTATGTCCAAAAGGATAGTTTATGATAAATCAGCTGAATTAAGAAGCAAGAATCTCTGATAAACCTATTGTATTCAGGGAAATATTTGTCAAGCAATTTCGAGAGATCCAAAGATGCTAAAAAATAACAAACTAAGGCAGCTTTTAAGTTAGAGGAATACCTTGCCATTAGTGCAAAGGCCCTGTTTGCTTTGTCAATATGTACAACTTGACTTATGTAAGGCTCTGAGCTGAATCTTCCATCCTGTTGTTTAAGAAATTTGTCCCCAAGCATTCGAGCAAGGTTTAATCCTGACACGTCAGATGGAAAGGCAGGGAGTAATGTCATGAGCACCAATCAAGAAATACACAACCATGCCCAACTCAGACGAAAGATTTACCACAGAGACGCGTTTCCCCATCCTTCAGTGCTTCTCCTATCTCTTTAATTCGAAGTCTTTCAGAATAACTAGTGACTCTATGATCTTCTGTCATCTTAATCAGATTTCCATCAATACTGTAAAGACAAAAACAATTATCATATGAATGAGGACCCATATGAAGAAACTACTTGCATACCCATGCTATGCATGGATTTAATTACCTGCTTGTTAGAACAATTTTGAGAGATTCTAAAAAAGTTATTTTAAGGACTATACAAATTACTCTTTTCTAAATTCTATGAAATTCAAGAGCTCAGCAAGAACAAAGAATGCAAAAGTTTTCTACAAAATAGTCCTTTTAATACCATTTGAATACTTCTCTCATAGAATCTAAAAGAATTATTTTGAGGACTACGAAATTCAAGAGCTTAGTAAGGGCCTGTTTGTTAAAAGTGTTTTGGTTCCCCTGGAACAAAAATTTCTGTTCTTTTGTTCCAGGGAACAAAAAAACAATAGAAATACTTAGTAAAACTTTTATTCTCGGGAACAAAAAATCTATATTTTTGTTCCCGGAAATAGGTTTAGAATAGAAACAAGAAGTAGAAAAAAGTAGTTTCTTATTCTTGGGAACAATTTATAAAAACAAATTTTCTCTCTCCTCTATTTTTCTTCTCTTTATTTTCTTCTTCTTCTTCTTCCTTTTTGGCCGGGTGCCGACGCTGGCATCCGGGCAGACAAGGGCCAACAACCTCGCTGGAGCGCCACCGAACCCTAGAGATGCCAAGCCACGGTAAAGCTCGACCTCGCCAAGCCACCGCCAGGCGACGCTATCTTGGCGGTGGCCTGGCGAGGCCGACCTCGTACTGTCTAGGCGAGGTCGAGCCTCCCCAGTGGCCTAGTGAGGCTCGCCTAGCCACCGAGGCCACCAGCGAGACTCCAGCAAGTTCACCGGCCCTCGCCCTGGTTCGGCGAGGCTCGTCAGACCTCGCCCAGCCAGTCGTCGACAGCTAGTGACCGGCCATAAAGAGGAAGAGGAGAGAAAAGAAAAAAGGAAAATATAATAAAAATATTAAAAAATTAAAAGAAACAATAAAATTATATAATTTTACCAAACGCATTTTTTTCCTAAGAATAAAAATTTTATTGAATTACCAAGTGCGGTCTTATACTCAAAAATTGTTCCTTGGAATAAAAGCGTTACCAAACGCGCCCTAAGAACCAAAAATGCAATTTTTTTCTCCAAAATAGCCCTTTTAACACCTCTTGAATACTCCTCTCATTAAGGAGATGAATAATCATTCTTTTATCGAATAAAAAAATTAAAGGACTTATTGAAGAAAAAGGTCTAAAAATTTTCTTCAATATCATTTATTAATTTACGATAGAAGACTATGCTAATTAACAAATCTCATTGCATGGACTCAGATTATCCATAAATCTCTCTTGTAAGGAGTGTCAACCAAACGTCATGCTAACATAAGAGCATGTTGAAATGGTAATATCACTTCAACATCTCATGATCATTACGTAATTATCCAAAGATCACAGATAGATTTCACCATCACAGGCTAAACTCTTGATCACAATATCAGAAGCTTATAATTACATGGTAAGAAAATAAAAGGGAAACTCATGATAGGCAAATTGTCAAATTGTTACTTCCCAGTTTGCTTCATAAGATGAGAGGACTGTGTGCCATCCCTCTTCCATTAAAGGACAAGGCCAAGACTATGTCCTTGCAAAGTTGCATAAAAATAGAAGCAAAGGACCTTATGAAATGAACTGCAGAACCACTATTGTAGAGTGAGGACATACTCTATGACACAAGCTGAGTCTCCGACATTTGCGCACTGAGCAAAAAACCTTTGCTCACCATCAGCCCAAATGAGAAGCACAGTTGCTGTACAACCCTGCAAGATACAAATCATCAATAACATTATTGAGGCTAGCAGAAACAGATAGCCAAGTAAGAGATAAGTGACAACTAACGTCGAAAAAAATCCTTCGCTTTATACTATTCAGATGCACAAGAATAAGACAATGGATGGTTCTAGGCAGGAGTACAACTCATTATCATGAAAAGGGCAAGAGACAACTAATCAGTAAAATCAGATGCAAATTGATAATTTATATGCAACAGAAGAAAACAAAAATTGAACAGAACAATGATACAGAAGGCAATAAACTATGAAAAGAAAGGAGGCAGAAACCTCATAGTAGTGATTCATGCATTCCTCAGTTTGTGAGAATGCATTACGAAGAACATGTGATGCATCATTGAGTGACAACACCCTTTCTCTGTTCAGTGAATCTGATAATAGAGTAGCGACCATCTCTGGCAACAATCTGCAGGTTGTAACTAATATGATTATTGTAATATTTGATGCGGTGTATGCAGTGCTAAGTCAAAAGTGAAAATAGTTGCGAGTAGCTACACTGTTAGAAACTCCAAAATGCTCAGCAAAGCAATAAATATGCACTATGAGCAGGTTCTCAGTGGCATTACACATAAGAAATGGATTCTAGAAAGACCTTGTTTTTTAATTGATCATCCTGTAACACAGTTGCTAACTGCTTTTGTCAGGAACAAGTCAAGTGCTGTCTTTTAGACAAACCAACAGCAGACAAACGAGACAGATATTAACTATCCTAAGGAAGGATGAGAATGTAGCACGTCAAAGGGCAAAGGGTGAGAAAGCATCCCATCGATGCACTTATTTCAGTCATTTTAATTGGTTCAGTGTGAAACCATATTAAGGTGTTGAAGTGATAAATTATAGAGATTCGGCACATGAATGGCCTAATAAATTGAAGCCATTGTTGAACGCAGTATTTAATTCATTTTGTCCCAGAAGTTTAATTTTCAATTTTATTCTACCTACTTTAAACATATCCAGGTCAACGGCACCAAAAATTTTCGATTTGATTCAGTTAAAATTTCAAGAAAAGACTCAAATTTAGTTCAACAACAAAAATTTGTTTATGAATGAAAATAACTATCATCCAACATGGGCACATTGTCTAACATCAACAAGGAAACAATATTTATCTGTGTATTGACATAGCATTTCTTTTTTAGTGTTTTATAAGCATGTTGATCATGCCAGGTCGTGAAACAAAGCAAAGTAACAAAATGGAGATGACAGAGAATAACTACTGACTTGCTAGCAGATTTTGCAGCCCCAACTCCACCATGTCCATCACAGATACCAAAAAGTCCAAACTGCAAGTTGACCAATATAACAATGACCAGGCTTCAGATAACATTCAGTCAGACTTTTCCATGCTAAACTGTACCATCTGCAAACCTGATCAAGTCCAGGAAGAGGCCACTGGTAATAATAGACATCCTCCATGGGAAGCTTCTTTGCTCCACGACGCAAAGACATTGGATCACATGCCATACCAACTCCGAAAGGGACACGATACTCAGCTTGGGATGTTATTCGGACCTGTCAATGAAACAGGTATTAAGTACAAAAGAAGCTGCAGATGCAAAACCAGTCAAGTCTTAACAACAAAGATACAGATTTAGATCCTCCAATGGTTCCCAGAATAATCTAGTCATCATCAGAGCATTAAAAAAAAATTATCAACAGAATCACGTGATCAAGCTTGGAGCTGATTGATGACGTTCAAATTAGTCTCCTTAAGAGAGAGGCTGACTTTATTCTTCATAAGAGGTACCTCAAGTTTAGAATCTTATTTAGCTAATGCAAGTATCCAGGCAGAGAGACATAAAAGAAACCATAAATTGCTAATGAGGAAAAAAGAGTAAAACAAAATGAAGAACTTATTAACTAGTAGTTAAATGATAAAGCAAATAAATATGCTAAGACATCTCATGTAAACAATTCCTCCTCCTAGAAGACTAAGTTCTTAGGATGATGATTAGGCAGGTGCAATCAATATAACTTGACAAAAGAAGAACATAGACTTACATATACACTGGATGTTGTACCCAAGGTAATTATGTCTCCACTGGCAAGTTCAATAGGATCACCTCTGAGTCTCCTTCCAGTGTCAGGATGGTTGATAGGTTGAGAATTCAACAGTGTGCCGTTTAAGCTACCCAAGTCTATCAACTCCCACTTTAGATTCTGAAACACCATTTCAAGCCATAAAAGCATTGTGCACATGAGCAACTGGATACTTGGGTATCAAGAAAAAAAAGGAGAAGCAATAAGGTTTCTTACATTCAAATTCCAGTTTATCATTGCATGTCTTCCTGACACCTCAGAATCTTTCAGCAGTAAATCACTTGGTGAAACCCTTCCTAGGGTTAGAGGAAGCTTAGAAGTATCAGTTGATTGTATAGAGAAGCATGTCCCTTGAGAAGGGCCCGAGATAACCTCCAAGGTAAGGCAGCTTCCTGCACTTCTAAAAGAGAAATATGATGATTTGTTTTACAATTTCAGCCGCAAGAATCAGATAATAGCGACGAGCTTTCTTGGAGAGAGGAAGATTTATTACTTTGTTGGTTGAAATCCTTGCTTGCATGCTCAAAAATCCTATCTCCATCCAAAGGGCTTTTTGAGACAGGGCTTAACTCTTCCTTTCTATTGCGTTTTTGCTCTTCAAAAGAGAGGTTAGATCCCAATGAACGCTTAAGTGTCTGACCAAGATAAGCATCTTCCAGTGGCTCAGTAACAACATCTAAAACCACAGTAGACCCTACAAGGTGAAAATTAAAATTTCACTAAGCAAACAGAATCACTTCTTGGTAGCTTTCATAGGGAAAAGAAGCATGGCAGGCAAAGATGATGGAATGAGATAAGGAACCTTGATCAAAGCCAGGAGATGAGGAGGGAACCCTCGGTTTGTGAACAAGTCCTTCAATTCGAGGTGAAGACAAATACTCTTCTGGTTGAAGACGTGATCCTTCGAGGTCACAACTTCTTGTTGGTTCATAGCTCTGACCTTGACCTGCACTGGCATCATCCGATACAAGGGGCCTCTCTAGATCTTCAACCTACAAGATCACTTTTCTTTAGTACATAAACAGCATGGAAATGAGATTCCACAACAATCAGCCAATCAGTGCGCACAACTTTAAGGTCTTGTTGGAAGGTACATTCTGCCTACCCACAAGAAAGTCCATATGAAAATAAGAACAGTATGCTGATCAACGATAGATAAGGAAGTTAATAACTAGCCAGATGTGAAAAAAATAACAAATTTGTTTTCCAGTTGACAACATTATCTAACGCATGCCCCAAAAAGGAATTTATTTGTCAACACGATGCAGATACCTCTACAAATGTGGGCATTAATAGAAAGACCAACCCTAATTAGGTATGACGGCCGTGTGAATAGAGGCTCCCATCATAACAGAATGGCCTTTTCAGGTAAGTCAATTCACAAGCCGGATTCATAAATCCACGTCCGCATCGCAGTAAAAGCAATTTCATATCAACATACTTCTAAGCTCCATAAAAAGAGAAGCTAAAGCCAGCGCTTTGAGCAATAAAAATCCATTAAAGCCGAATACTTAGAGCCGGGGGGCGACACACTGTATAGAACAGTAAGGCGCGAAAACCGTTACACGAGACAGATTCGCTACCGAAAACACACGCCGATCAATTGAAAGCCAAACCATTTTCACCACCACAACTTCACCAGCAGCTCCAACTTGACAAGCACCCAAAATCCAAACATCAAAAATGCCAAAACTAATCCCCCCCCCCCCCCCCCAAGACACGCGCACAACAAGCCGCGTAATCCCAAATCCCAGGAGCTCGCCGGAGCAAAGATACGAGCCCGAAAACCCTAACGACCCAATGCAACAGAGATCTAAGCAAAAACGCCACAACCAACCAATGCGATCGAAAAGGAAACCCCAAAAAAAAAAGAAAGGGGAACCGAATCGCCGATCGATGCGGCCGGGCGCCCCGAATCCGGCAGCGGCGACGACGACCCTCCCCAGCGCATTTCCGGAACCCAAATCTCGAGAGAAAGAGAGAGAGAGAGAGAGAGAGAGAGAGAGAAGGGAAGAGAAGCGGGGGACCGGACCTTGAGGGCGGTCCGATCGAGGGAGGCGGGGCGGAGGAAGCGCCATGGCTTGCAGGCAAAGACGATGACGAGGAGGATGAGGAGAAGCATAAGGAGGAGACCTACACATAATAATCCCACCACGTTTATCCCGGAAATGCTCATCGCCATCATCGTCATCCCCAACCACCCTCTTCCCCCCCTTCTTCCCCCCCTTCCTCCTCTCTCTCTCTCTCTCTATCTCTTTCTCTCTCCTCCTCCGCTCCTCCCCTGCAAAAACTGACTCTCTCACTGGGACACGGATTCGCGACAACCTCGCTTTGAAATGGTCGCATCCATTTTCACTTCTAGATTGACATCCCCTATTTCCCCCGTTTTCCCCCCATATCATAATATAAACATATATATATATATATGTGTGTATATATATATACTCGATATTAACGCTAGTGATAATAATAATAATAATTTTTTTCTTTTCCTGCCCTCATTAGTATAAGTGCAATTCATTGTTTGGCTTCATTTTTCTTTTTTCCGGGGTTTCTACTTCCTTAGAAGCTGGTGTTGGATCGAAATTATTGAAGCATATAATGTCGAAGTTGAGCACAATGTGTGTATAAAATAGATCATTCTTGATATCCTCGATGAAGATATGGGATTTCTCAATTTTTTGAAACTTTGTTTGTGGGTTTTTATTTTCTTAAAGGCTCGATGTTAGAACGGCCTAATTTTAATATGAAATGACACGACTAAACATGTTTATTGAAGCATAAATGTCAAAATTGGGCTTGATCTGAATATAAAATATATAATTCTTAATTCTACTTTGTTAGATGTTTGTGTTAGGGTTTCTAACTTTAACACGAAACCGATGCAATTAATTGAATTTATTGAAGTGTATATTGTCGAAATTGAGCACAACATGATTATAAAATATATAATTATTATATAATTGATGAAAATATTGGATTTTGCAATTTTTCAGGTACTTTATTTATGGGCTTCTCTTTCTTAGAAGCTCGATGATAGGGCGACTATCCTTAATATAAAATGACATGATTAATGAAGCATATAATGTGAATTCCAAATGATCGTGCTTGTTATACTCAATGAAAATATAATATCCTTCACTAATATGATAATATGAATCACAGGTAATATATGAATAAGGATTATTGTGTCTGCTTTATGTATTTATTTATTTAGGTGTTGGGTGGATGGGGAGTGACATAGGACAAGTGATGGTGTAGATCTGAGTATAGTTAAAGGTTAAGTAGAAGATTGCATGCATGTACGTCTTTTCGGGTGTGCATAATATATGGTAGGTGGGTTGGAGAAAATGATGTCGAAAGGGGTTGGGTACATGGCATGGATCAAGGGGGTGGATATTCTAGACTATGCTTTTCCAATGATTTTTGCCCACAATTCAACTTGGGGAAACATCGATGGTGATGGTTTACTTAATTCATTATTAGGGTTGCACAAGTGATTTTGATTAGAAGATTAATTATGGGTTTTAGGTTAAGATGGCGAGATTAGATGATTGTCGAATTCTTTAATTCCTGAGATTTTATTGTATACCAACACATAGGCTATGTTTGGTAGTTCGGATTTGAGTCCGAATAGGATAATTTGTTATCCTATCTGATATTTGGGAATGTCCACCGAATTGAACAAACTTGGATATATCCGGATAAAACGCCGGATAAAAAATCTGGGAGAGGGGGTGGGATAAGCCCGGATTGGATAATATATATATATATATATATATATATATATATATATATATATATATTAAGGAAAAGAAGAACTTAACAAAAAGAGAAGATATCACTTGTCATTTTCAATGGTGGCCACTGCGGGGTGGCCAAAATTCCTAGATCTAGGGTTTTTCCATGGCCTTTAATTAATTGAATTTTCTATTCTTTAATTTTATAATTTAAATGAATATCATATTTATTTTTTCATCTTATCCTGAAGTGTACCGAACACTTGATAAGATTAGATATGTCCGCCTTTATTATCCAAATAATTTAATATCCTACTTTATCTTATCCTATCCTGATTATATCATATTGTACGAGCTGTGGGAAGAAGCTGCGCAAATTGGAGCACACGCATACCCTAATAGATCTACAGTTCTAGAGAGATGCATTTTTATTTTGTCCTGATTGTAGTTTTATATCATCACAATATTTTGCGACCATGTAATTAATGCTAGGGAAAATTTCAAATAAGGACCCGAAATAAATCTATTTTCTTAAAAAAGGACCTAAAGTGAACTTTGTGTCATATAAGGACCCAAAATGGACACATTGTTTCAAATAAGAACCCAAAGTGAATTTTGTGTCAAATAAGAATATGGAGTGATCAAGTTAATCTCTATTGAGAACTTTAGTTCACCGACAGACATTTTCCGGTGATTAAAATAGGGGCAATTTTGTCAGAAATTTGTTATTGGTAAAAAGGGAAAATTATAAATTAATAAAGTTTAGGTTATTAATTTAGATGTTTACGTTTTCTTCTTTCTTCTCCCTGCTGCTCCTCAACCAAATCACTGCATAATGATTGTCACGGCTCAATTCTCAGCGCTCCTCTCCTTACTCGACCGGCAGAGAATTTGGGTCTCCACAAACAAAGAAAGAAGCATTTGGTTTTCTTCTTGTTTTTGAATTCGTGCCTCAACTAGCGGAGAATTTGGGTCTTTGACTTTGCAGAGAATGGGTACAAGGAATGGGGAGAACTTCGGTCTTTGACTTTGCAGAGGATGGGTACAAGGAACGGTGTAAGGGTTTTTTTGTTTATGTTTTAGGATTTGTTAATTTTCCCTATATTTTTTTTTTGGACAAAATTGCCCAAACTCTGGTGGTCGGAAATGTCACATGCTTGATAGGCGACAAATATTTGGCCGACCAGCAAGTTCAGGTTCTTATTTGGAATTGATTTAACCATTTTGAGTCATTATTTGAGATAATGAGTCCACTTTAGGTCTTAATCTGATACAATGTTCATTTCGAGTCCTTATTTCAGAAAATTAGTCAACTTTAGGTTCTTATTTGGAATTTTCCCTTAACGCCATATATGAAAATGTAATCTCTTATGGAGGTAGCGTGTGTTATATCGAGTAACATAATATTATATATTATTGTGGCAAATTATTTTTCTTGGTGAAAATTTTTCAAGATAATATAAGGTATCGATAGAGTATCCTAGAAATTATGGAACCGATCAAGATGGTGGGGATTGTGATTGCAAGTGACGGGATTTTAGAGTTTCTTTCATTACCATCAATTTTATTCACGAGAAAAGATATATATCTAGCAATTAGTATGCACACAAATTTGAGTAATAAATTTTTATCGTGTCACATTATTGTAAAATATCATATCTTTTAAGATATGCGTTTTACACTCATGTCAAATGATGTTAAATTTGCCAAATATTCATTTCCTTAACATGTCAAATCATGTTAACTAGTGCAAAAAGAGTTCTTGGTCCATTGCGGCATAAAAGGGTATGGTTGGGTGAAGTGTAAGCACAAGTTTATTTTGATCGTAACTTCTATACAAAGTTTCGTAACACGATGTTGGATTTTTCTGAAGTGTTCACGTGTCACGATATTCTTGATGTGGAAGTTACGATAATGCTAAACTTGAGCAACCACGAACCCACCCCGATTGGGCCTTCCGAGGGATCCTAGCCGGGCCCAATCGATGAAAAGCCCATACAAGTACATAGAATGGGCCGAGAATACATGTTTGGAGGGAGCGAAGCCCAGTAAACGGCCCAATATGAACTAGGCCCAGCCTCATCCCCAGGTGCATCAACGTAATGTCCTGGAAGTTTTTTTTTTTTTTGGTGAAAGTAAGAAAATGTCCTGGAAGTTTTGCTTGTGACTACTAGGAAAATCATCCGTACGGACATGGACGTGGACATTCGATTTCGAGCAAATCTTAGTTGCTAAGATTAGAGAAGTCAAGAACAGTCTAGAGTTAGTAGCTTCCAATTTTCTTCTTGCTTAAAGCAACGGATTAGTCATTTTTATCCCCAGCAATCAAGGGTTAGTCGTTTCTGTTTCTTGTCTAAAGTGATTGTTTGACTTTGATATTCATTGATAGCGAAATCTCGTGTTCTAGTTGTTTAGACTTAGATACTTCTCAGGTGGTTCTTCGATTCTTTTGCACACTCCCATGTTACATAGGTTTTTATACATTCTACTGATTTTTCAGATATTTTAAACCACCAACATCTCTCTCTCTCTCTCTCTCTCTTTCTCAAATTTCCTTAGAAGAAGATAAAAAGGCAAGCTTATTTTGTGAAATTCTTAGTGATACTTTAGTATTTAACACTAATAAAATGCAGAATTTCTAATAACATGCAGAATTTTGTCAATTTAGATATAGGGTTTTCACTAATGTGGGTGGGTTTTGCGAGGCAGCCTTGGGCCTTTGCTTAGTTTGAACTTTGCATCTACACGCCCATTTGCCTAACTTTGCTTTTAGTATTTTGCAAGTTTCAATTAATTTGTGGAAATGATTTGCAAAAGCCATCGGATCGGAGACAAGAGGCAGCCCTCGATGCCCCTATCGAAGTTAAAATTGTAGGCCAGCCATTGTCGCAAAGGCCACGTAATTTTTGAAGTCTGTTTATGGGGTTTGACAAGTTAAATTAAATGGATAAACCCCTTAAAGAATTCCTAAATTTTCAATACCCAAGACTTTTTTTTTTTTGTCTCGCAAGGACATTTAAACTTGGAATACCAAGTACCAATGACCAGAAAATATCTTCCATCACAATTCCATCCCTCATGGCTATAAAAAACCTGATGCAGCAGAATGCACGGATATATCTAGGATTTTAAATTGTCGGTATGGACGGAACTATGACGAGATGTGATTTTCGATCGTAGGTACAAGCCTGGGGGTATTGGTGAGACGAAAATAAGTTTGAGGTACCATGCACCGGTGGGATGTTAACCCTAGATTAAAAAGGGCAGTGTAGCAGAAGTTGCAATGGAAAGTCAATGAAGGAGGCCCCTCCTGTCTACCAAACCCAAACAAAAGGGAGTCAGGAGGAAATCAACAGGCCTGGATATGCACAATCTATGTGTACACCACTGGATCTGTATCAGAATCAGCAATGTTGTCTTTCATGTAGGGCTAAGATAGAATGACCTTTGACCCTAAAAAAAAAAGAAGAAAGTAGAATGACCTAAAAAAAAAAAAAGAAAGTAGAATGACCTAAACTATCCCACTTCCATAATATATAAATGGTAGGCCAATTACATCACATCCATGCCACCGACTTAGAGGAAACAATCCCATATGATGGGGGAAAAGGATTCCCCCAAAGGATTTTGATAATCATTGCTGTTAGAAATGAATTTTTGAGTGTATATGCCATGTCTTTTTTTGGAAAATTTGAAAACCCGACCATTCATCATGGACAACTTGTCCAAGTGAAATACTAGGGCAGTAGCCAATGATTTAAGCAATACTGAGCACTTGATAGTGGATCTTTTGTAAAGATTTATTGAGCTATATGTTTGATAAATACCGTAAATTCATTTTGCGAGAGCATTGAACTTGACTTGTCAAGTTAAGAATTTTTTGAGTGATTATATACCATTAATATTATATACTCAAATAGTTATATGTACCCTGAATTTTCTTGTGCGTGTTTCAAAAGAAATACATGGCGATTCGCAATAACACGATAGATACGCAATTCCTTTGATTCAACCAATTTTCATGCATATAAACGGCCAACATATTCTTTACGAAAATGATAATCCGTTGTATATATAAGTGCATGATTAGTCCTTCTCTTATCAAGATATCACGACATTTCTATAATTCTTCTCTTTCACTCCAACAAGCTCAGATAAATTATGTGCAAGGTTGGCCTGCAAGTACAATGAAAGTGGAGGGAAAACCCTAATTTTTTCCTTCCCCTCCCATATTTCCTCTTATTAAATAACCTCTCCATCTGACAAATTTTCAGCAGGATCGCCACATCACAGATTCTTCTTCAATCCCCATCATCATCACCACCACCACCACCATCATCCGGTTCATAACATCTTCTCACCTCTAGGGCATAACTCCTGTGGCGATCTTAGAAAAGGAAGCCATGTCTGCCGTGCGTGATCATCACGGTCACTCCCCACCCACTTCGGCGCCTTTGCCTTCTCTTCATCATCCACACAAATCGCCGTCGAGTTAACTTTCTACGTAATCACCTTTTCGCCAGTTTAATCAAGTTCCTCCAGTTAACCCTCGTCAGTGGCGCATAAATTACACCTTAAAGAGACCATTTTTCCTAATTTAAAATAGCTTGATGATGCGGGGTAACTTTCAATAAGATCCCTCGAGCCAATATCGTGAAGAACGAACCGCGCGTCAGCTCGGTTCGATCCATTGCACGAAAGTGATGGTTAACTCAAATCTTTTATTACGGCGAGCCTTTTGTTTAGCGCTAATCATGGATTCCAGTCGAGACTACGACGCTGAGATGCCTAGTCACTGTCTGTAAAGCTAAACCTGGGACCTCAACATATGGTCGCAGTTGATGCTGCCCTCATCGATCGGAAAAAAAGGTGCTTTTCGCGTGCTCATTAAGTATGCAAATTTGTATTTTCTCTGTCTCCGTACCATGTGAAGTGTATCTGGTCAGCTACACCCAGCCAAAAAGAAAGAAAAATAGGACATCGTCAGCTAGCTCACTTTTTACTTAAAGGATGATGATAGTATATGTTTGGTTGCATTAAGAAATGAAAGTATGTTCCTTGTTAACAAGATCATTTTCCATGCATGAAATCGAAAATTCATATCACTTATACATCATAAGTATTCAGTTAAGTTGCTACATTTGAAAAAATATAATTTTTCGAGTTGCCCGATTCACATCTCAATGGTTAGTAGCTGAATAATTATGGTTGATGAAAGTTGATCCGGTTTCACTATGCGTTACCCAATCTATATTAAAGCATTAGTAGACCACATCATCACCCTCGCAAGATATTGGCTAAGAAATTGCTTTGGAGCATGACATAGTTGTAGATATCGATTGGTTGATTGTTTGCATTGACGTTGTCTAGTCATTTAATTGTGCTTATATTTGTCGTTAAGCATGACTCGAAGCTTGATTTCAATTTTCAGAGAAACAAGGCAAGTAGTAAGGTCATTTTCCGTATAAAATTGCTGAAGTAAGCACTATCTAGTGCATATTTTCTTTACAGCCACGTGTATGTGTTTGAACTCAGTGGAGAGTCTAGTGACTCTCTGAAGACCATATAGCTGGAAGAGCAAAGGAATGATGGTGTTACGAGGAAATATTATCCAAAAAGTCCCAAAAGTATGGAAGTCAATTTAATTTTAATTTTTTTAATTATATCAATATGTTCTAAACTTTTTGGAGATTTGTCAATTTACTACAATTTTAAATTATGCCAATTTAGTCCTAAATTTTTTATATTTTACCAATTTTTTATTTTTGTCGGTTATGCTCTAATTCTACTCTAACACTTTGCCCTGCCTCATTGCAGGGTGTGAGAGTCGAAACCCACTCCTGAAATGAAATCATCCTCACCCGAATCTCCTCTGAAAATGTGGGGATTTGAACCCCCACCTCTCCTTTCCAAGTTGGAAGGGTGGCCACTGGGGTGAACCCCCGGTGGTTTATATTTTACCAATTTAGTTATAAGTATTTTGGCAAGTTGCCAATGTAGTTATCCAACCAAATATCCAAATAACATATTTATGACTAAATTGGCAAATTTTCAAAAGGTTAAAAACTAAATGGACACAAAGTAAAGTTTATAACTAATTGGTAAATCATTAAGATTTAGAATTAAGTTAGCTTAATTAAAAGGTTTAAAACTAAATTGGTTAACACATAATAAGTTTACGACTTTTTGGACAATTATATCAAAGGCATTTGAAATGTTACAAATTATTTAATTTGATTCCTCAATTTTTTTTTTATGCATTTGGATCCTTAAACAATACCAATTTTTTTAGGCTTGTGCTATTTTTATATCTTAATGGCTCATGACATCTCCTTCCACGTTAATTTGACTACATTATCTCTTGTGGATCCCACTTTTAATTTAAAATTATTCCTTCCATTTTTTCTTCTTTTTCTTTTGTTTCAATTTTACTTAGAAACGAAATTATCCATGATCTTCTCAAACAATATTTGTTAAGGTTAGATGTGGGGCCCACTCTGGAATAAAAATTATTTATTGCCTTTTTTTTCCCTTTTATTTCTCTTTTGGAATAAAATTGGTGTTCCTATTTTCCAAAAAAAAAAATAAAATTAATTGGTAGATATCTAATGAATTATTATGTCTATGAGTTGATCTCTCTCTCTCTCTCTCTCTCTCTCTCTCTCTCTCTCTCTCTCTCTCTCTCTCTCTCTCTCTCTCTCGTATTAGGAAAATATTATTCAAAAAACAACCTAAACATAAGTAAGAGTGAAAAGAATCATCTACCATTTTTTATGCACTTTTCGTTTAGTAATAACATTAATATTTGTCATTACGTTGTAGTTTGTGTATTTTAACTACTCAACTTTCATTTTATTTGGTGAATCTAGTAGTGCAATAGTCATTATTTTTCATGCCATCATTGCATGATGTTTTAAAAGATAGTTTAAAAAAAAATTAAAAATATGACAAAGTTCAGCACATAAAAATGCATGTGCAAGTCTGTTAAAGCAAGCACAAAAAAGGATCTTGAAGTTGAATGTGCCCCTTCAATTATTGTAGATATGCTTTTAAAATCGAATGGCTTCCTAATAATGATTTTCATATCCTGTTGAAATGTGTAGATATGCTTTCAAAGTTGAATGTGCACCTTCGACTCTTAAAGTAACCCGATTCCCAAAATGCATGTGTAGATCCATCCATGGAGGCGCCAAAAGCATTTCGAAAGGAAACCGTGTATTTTTAATGTCATAAAAAACCAATAGATTTTCCTTACAATATTTGAGTAAATTCTCTTAAATTTGGTTTGAAAATTAAGATCAAAGAATTCACGATCATAGAGGGTAGTCTATGGAAATAAAGTAAACAATTTATAGATTAAAATAATATATTTTTACTATGATATATAATTGGTGCTTACTCAAATTATAGCAATGGATAATAAGTTAAGAATAAAACAAACATGGAGGAAGCACTCAAATGTAATGGGTGTGGGAGAAATGGGGTGAAAAAAAGTTGTACAAAAGGGATGTGGGTAATTTTATTTTTATTTTTGAAAATTGAAACAAAATAAAACAAATAAAAGAGGTAAAAAATAATTTTGAATTCAGAGTATAACCGGCAAAAGATAATGTAGTCAATATAATAGGGATGTCCAAAGCTAATAAAGAGGTGAAAATAGCGCGAGTCTTTATTTAAATTAATTCTTTGTTCAAAATTATGAATGGAAATGCTGACATTACTGCTAAGTTGTCATTAAATGCTAACTTAGCTGCGAAGTTAACATTAAGTTTCTGAAGTGACATTTACAAAAAAAAATAAAAATAGGCAAACACTAAAAAACAAAATAAACATTAAAAAGTTAAGAAATAATGAAATTTGAAAGAAAAAGAGAGAACACTAAGAAGAAGGGAGGTGAAAGGGCCGCTGGGGTCGTGCCACACCCCATGGCTGTTGGGGTCAAGCTACCTTGAAAAGGCGCAACATCGGCTAGACGATGCTTGTTGTGCTTCTGGTTTGGGGTCGCTCGACCTTTATTGTCAGAGCGACGACCCAAGTGATGGCCGCGATGCCAGTCGCCGTTTTCCTCTGTCTAAGCCTCGGCAGTCCAGTCATTGTCACCCATATCAGTTGGTCAGCTCACCCTTCTCCTGTGCCTGACTGTTTGTTGGTTAGGAATCCTTCTTCTTCCTTTTCTTTCCACTTCAATCTTCCGTTTTTTCTCATCCATGTCAGCATTAAGTAAGTAAAAAACATTCATGCCACCCTAATTAGTCTAGTCACAACTGACGCGGCATTCCTCGTTAGCATTCCTTGTATGTATTTAACAAAAGGACTAGCTCAGACAAATCAAGTCTATAATTCAAGGACTCATTGCAGAAAAATAAGTTCAGGGGCCTAATTATATATTTTGTAAAGTTTAGAGATGGCGGTGCGGTCATCGAAACTGATATTTTTTTTCTATACTTTTGAGGGAATCATTGACAAGTAAAGGAGAAAGATGGGGGGCTAAGCAGCAGGGAGGGGTCAAAAGGCGAAGGGGCGGGCGGGGTGTGGCTAGCTTTTGTTTACGTGATTGTGGTAAGCCAGGATGGATTCTCTTTGTCTTGCTTAAGAAAGAAAGTCTTCAAATAAATTATTGGTTTTCGCCAAAATATCAGAGGTGCTAACTTTTTAGGCCTTCGCTGACGTACTCTCAGTCGAAAGATTCTCCATTACTTTAGCAAGATCAAACACCCTTTGATGGATTCTGATGCAGTCTTTCACGTTCTCTCTCAAACTTTCTCTCTTCATCGGATTGGCTCAAAATTGGGGTGACTAAATGAACCGACCAAATTGAACGAGTCGGTTTTGGGCATTTCTTTGCAAAAATTGGTTTGATTTCCAGTTCTTAGAAATTTGAAATTGATGAATATTGGTTCAGATCCCGATTCAAGATATGGACCCACTCATCCATATCAAATTTGAATTTGTTTCTAATTCTTACCATTCCAAATTTTCAATACCCTAATTCTCAATTTGACGTAAAATGTGAATAATGTAAAGGGTATATATCAACAATGCTTGAATACAGACAAAAGAATCGGTTGGTCTAGCGGCCAGTTCTTGATTCCACAAACTAGGACTCTAGTCCCCAATTTCAAGATGGGAACCGGTCTATTTTAGGATTGATCACCCCTCACTTAAAGTACACCAAAAGGAGATTAATAAAGAAAAAGAATATAACAAAAGCGGGTGATGCGATGGAAAAAAATCAAATAATTTTAAAGGAAGTATCAGGAGATGTGTTTGATAGAGAATGATCTATTTATTTATTTATTTATTTTAATTATTGATACACTGGTCCATTCGATCTTACAAAATGAATTCAGAAATGCAACTCGGTAATTAAAAAAAACCGAAAGATCGCAATTCTCTGGCGTCGGCTGGGCGGCGTTTTGATTATAAGGAGTTCGCGAATTAAAAGGGGTTGAAAAGCATCTCTGATTATAATTATAAAACCCTTGCTGATGGAGTTTCTTCTTTTGGTTTTTTTTTTTGGGTTTGATGCTCTAGGAATTTAGGACCACTTCATTTAGAAAACCGAAAAAGATCCTAAGGACCACATAAACACTTTGGACTTCAAATATATATTGTACCTTGATACTTGAGACCGGAAAGAGGGTTTCTATAACTTTGCTAGCATCACCTGCATGTGCATTCTCATTTAATCTTCTTTTATTATAATCCAGAGTGACAAGTACAGAGACCTGACTACTTGAAAATCTATGAGACACTCTGTAGACCTTCAGTTCTCGAGCTGAAAGTCCTCAATGAACCAATTAACTATGCTAACCCCAGAGACTGAACCTAACTAGTGAGTGAAGATGACAAACGTGCTTATCACTTGAGTATCACTCTTCCTCTTTGTCAACTAGCGGAAAAGGAAAGCTTGAGGTGTTAGATAGTGATCGTGAAATTTGACGGTTTAGGTGTTGATTTTACAAAGTAACTAGCTACAAACTTTTTAGCTTAGAGGGATCGAGAAAAAAATATAATAATAGTAACGAACAAATGAGTCACAGCACTTATTTGGTTCAATTAATGTGATGAGTGTTCATGAGAAGAGCGATATTACATTCCACCATAGGACAATCAGTGTCAACGCAGATTGCTCGCTCAAACACCCTCCGTTTTTTTCAGGCCCCGATTTGCACTCTATTATTTCACACATGAACCCTTACTAATAACTCTGACAGGAACTTCACGAAGAACACGTGGAAACCCTAATGGTTTTGGTGGCTTTCCTCTATATATCCTTTTTCCACCTGTCGCTACTCCACTGATTGATTGTAGATATTTGCATACTTCGTGCCTTTGCATTCTTAGATCATCATCTGGTTCCTTCTCTCGGACGAAGCAAGTGCTTGGCAGCAAGCAAAGCTAGATCAAGTAGCTTATTCGGTCACAAATACTTAGCGAACTGACCTAGTCACAAAAGAACAACATGATTTGAGAGGAAAGGAACCGAGTACCATAGGGCAGCGAGGAAAAAGTCATCGCACTAATCCGAAAAAAGAGGAAGACACCGGATATTAGTAGGCATCTGAAAGCATATGGCAATTCATGGCTTTTTGTTATGCAAATGGAGGTGAAAAGAGTTTTTGGTGGGATCTGCATTAATAATATATAATTGTCTAAAAAGTTCGGACAAGTTGCCCCTTCTCATTCGATGATGGCAAACCGGTCGCCAATCGCTTCCCACTGGTTGGTAAATGTACTTTTTGATGAAATGGACAAAATTAGGGTGATCAATTCTAAATTCCATATAAGTTTCACTATTGAAATATGTTTATCATTTTTTGGAATCTAAACCTATCATGCATACCTTAAAACCTGAAATCTACTCAATCACAAGTTCTAGGATTTACCCAGATTCCACCTATATTATCATGTGAACAATTGCAATAAATCATCATCTTTAATGACCACAACTTATTGCTAATCAACTTACCACACATTATATTTAGGCACACGAAAAATATAAAATATATAAAGTAAAAGTCTCAGTCATAAAAGGGAAGTTCAAACTTGTGATTCAAAATTATATACTTACCATTAGATGTCATGAAATGCTTCAGGATTGCATGAAAATATATATCAAGAAAAATATAAAAACTTGTTACAAGTTCTAGGTCCCACCTACCTAAAACTTGGAATTTACTAATTTAAATAGGTTTTCTAATTTTTGGAGCCTGGAACCTAACGTGTATATCTTGGGACTTGGAACCATACGGGTTCCTATCAATTCGGTTCTTCAGTTCCAGTTTCTATCTTGAAATCATGCTCATCCCTAGATAGAATGACCATCATAATTTTTTTTGTTATTGCATGAGAGCCATCGAAACTCTTGGTCTTTTAATTCGCTTCTTGGCCCTCCAAGTCAATGAGAAGATATTACTTAAACGCATTCCTATATAGTTAAAAATCTCTTACCCATTTCATGGATTTATGAGCTCTTCATGAGTTGATATGATTGATCATGTCTATCACGCTGAATAGACCAATCTATATAATATCATATCCTAACCCATATGCTTGTCTTGGAAATTTTGCAAACATGCTTACCATTGTGAGGGAATGTGTCCTCTCCCTCATAAAATGATCTTCATATCATCTGACCATATAGAGATGGCCGAATATCTTTTCACTTCGATGGATGTCTATTGCACATTGTGTTATAATCACTCGCGCTACTTCCCTCCACTATTTTCGCAGTAATTGCGAAGATATACTCTCTGCCCGTATAAAAGTGTACATGGTCGACATGTTCTTGCAGTACATGACATGCCGTCGTGTTTTAAGGGTTACCATCCTTTTTGGACGCAACTTGCTAGATGCGGACAATATGGCCCCCGAGAGCCCCTGGACTCACTGTCGGATAAACCTAACTCGATTCCGAAGCAACTCCAGAAAATCCCGTCGTTGATCATATCGGCAGTTTTTTTACAGGTCTAAACGAGAAAAAAAGAGAAAATTGGGTGGCTAGCTTTTTGAGAATGGTGAGCGAGAGAAATGCAGATAGCTAGGGTTCTAGCAGTTTCAATACGTGCCTGACGGTTGTGTCAGAAATCATGAGACATGTGCTTTAGATCATATCTTAGACTCGGGTGGGAATAAGACAAGGCCTCAGATTTGCAAAATTTCCAGGATAAGAATGAGAATCATCCTGGCCTCTCCTTGCCTCCTGAGGGACGGATCCACCTTATTGGCAGTTTTAGACAAATCTGCCGAATTCAGAGAATGACAAATGCTTCAAGGATCCTTCGGGTGTGTGACTTGAATCATAGATTGCAAGATTTCTGGGCATTTAGCAAAAGATCAAAGGAAAAGTTGTATGTCCTTATGGGGAACTCCATGCATAGGGCCAAAATACCAAATAGTTATCCTCATGTAACACCAACTTTCGAAATGTTAGATCATGAATGCAGTGGATTCCATGCGAAGTTTATACTATTAGGAATTGGTACGACGTACTAGTTTAATCTTTCCATTCGTGGGGAAGTTGATTTGATAAGGAAAAAGGGAAAATTATCAATCGGTCCCAATTCTACCGTATGAATTCTAATTCAGTCATAAACTTTCAAACTTCATCCTAAATCTTCAAGCGAAATGGAGCTAGTTCGGTCAATTTTAGTTAGAAATCGATACTAGCCATCTTTCATGGCACATTGCCACGTCAGCGATTTTTGGCAAAAATTGATCAAAATGACTACATTGAAATTTCGTGCAAAATTTTAAAACTAGATTGACAAAATTTAAAAATTTAGAACTAAACTAGTATCCGCACAATAGATTTAGCACTGACTGGACAATTTCTTCTGATGAAAACCTATATATATATATATGATAGTAAATCTAATACAAAAATCCCTAAATCGAATGAAAGCAAGGATAAATCCGACACTAACCTTCCTAGATGTAAATTATGTCGGAACAATTTCCAATTTATTAAATGGATAGAGAATTACTGGAACATCTTATATGTGTTAATGTGTAGCAAAAGATTGTTCTACAATGATCCCTTGATAGAGCTTCAACATTTATAGTTGAAATCGAAACCCAAGAAGGAACAAGGCAGATACACCATGGTACAGCATGAAATACTAATCATAAGGAATGATATGGATATTTACGCCTATCCCACTTATTTTAACAACCTAAGTATATGAAGTAAGACGTCGTTGGATAGGACTTTTCTAAGTTTGACATATGTAGTCAACTGACATCATGAATTTTACAAATTGGTCATGAGGAATTTGAACGGTTGAGATCAGTTTTCAGCGTCTCCTTCTTCTTTCCATTTATATTGTGCTCTGCAACTAAGAAAGCAATTCCAACAGTCGTGCTCGCCTCGGCCTCAGCCCCCTCGCTGCCTCTCCAATGCAGCTTCGCGTCCTTCTCCTCTCTCCCTCCCTCTGAGCTCACCGTGCATTGCATCAAAAGGTCACGATTTTAGGTCACGTTTACTGCTGCACCTTGATAGCTCCTGCCATATCCAAGCTTTTGCCTGTGTGAAGAATGCACCCAAATTCGCTTTTCTGAGTTTCCTTTTGTGATGGTGCTTGTTTTTTTACAGAGACATTCGACTAATATATTGTCCTTCAGCCGGTTCATTAAATAAAGGAAGATGCAACACGTACATCGACATCTTTTCTCATTACATCTACTCACCAATTACCAAAACCACTTGACACAAATTACATCAAAGTGAAATGTAAAAAATAGAAATTCTTCTCATATCAGCAATGTCAAATTGAAGGAGCCGTAGAAAATTATTTCCTTTTTATATCATCAAAGGATATGTTCAATACATTCTTCTTCCTTTATGATTAATATTCATCCTTGCATGCTTATATAGGAAAAAGTATAAGCAAAAGCAAATAAACTCTCAAGATTTACATGCCTAAAACAAGTTCGTACATTAGAGGCTGTGGTTGTCGTGCCTTGCTTTTTAAAAGGAGAAAACAAATGATAATGGACGTTGAATCCATTTTGTTGCACTTTAAAGCTACCTATAATTAGTTTGTAAATAAAGAGCGGCCTCCCAATGCCCAAGGTACAAAACCATAA
The DNA here is from genome assembly GCA_019915185.1 of Eucalyptus camaldulensis. Lineage (NCBI taxonomy): Eukaryota > Viridiplantae > Streptophyta > Magnoliopsida > Myrtales > Myrtaceae > Eucalyptus > Eucalyptus camaldulensis. The sequence continues at coordinate 47,537,533 of JAHSVA010000010.1, forward strand.
TTGTGTCGTAATCCTCGTTAGGACATGACATGGAGAGAAGATTTGACGTTTTTGCAGAGAGCGTTCATGGAATTGGAGAGCCAAACCTTCATGAATTAGTGGACACTGCTGTACATTAACTATGAATTACAGGAAGTAAGAAGAAAGGTCATCAACATGTGAAATTGCATTTTTTTTTTGATAAAGTAAGCTCGCATGTGGATGAATTCGGATACTGTCGATGTACAAAAGATTTTCTCGTTTCATAAACTCCCATATGATATGCTTCCTCCCAACTTGCACTCTGCACGTAAGAGAGAGAGAGAGAGAGAGAGAGATAAAGGTAGTAGGTTCAAGATCTTGATTTAACTCACTTCCTAAAAGCAAGTCCAAGATGTTGATGAACTCATTTCAAGACTCCAAAACGCTATGCCAAAAAGCAATTTCCTCACGCGCGTCCATGTATGTATTGTGCAAGTAGAGTTAGGCAACGTGTGAAAAGGTACCGAAGAGTACACAATCGAGAATATAGTTTCGAGGTGGTCACTGATATGCCAGGTGGTTTTCTTTAGTGTTTTTTACCTCTTATGGTGCAATGTATTGCTGATTTCTATTCTTGGGAACCTTAGCCCACTGGCCCCTCAAGTTGGAACGAGCCCCAACCGCAACTTTATAGATGTTAACACAGCTTTTATAGATGTTAATTTCAGCAAAACTTTAAGCTTTTAGGTTAGGTCATCTCCTAGAGAGAGAGAGAGAGAGAGAGAGAGAGAGAGAGGTTTTTAGGGTTTCGAGGGAAGCACGTCCTGGCCGACAGAGCAAAAGGGCTGTCTTAGTGGGGGATCATTTCTACTTGCTTTTGGCTTGCGGAAAAAAGGGTTGTCTCTAAACATCAATGTGCCGGAGTAATTCATCCGTACATTTTGTTGAATTGGCTCGATGGTGTTGCCAAGGGATAGAATGATGATCCCCACACTTCCATATTCATATTTTCACCTCACGCAATCAGTTTGGTGATTAAGAGGATAACGGATATGCAATATATGTGGTGGCATATGCAAAATTCTAGTTTGATCAAGATGGAGAGGTAAAAAGTCTTATCATATCTTATTTTCAAGATAACGAAAGGAATAAGTTTTTGCATCAAATTGTATGAGCTATCGTGAGTAAATACTCTTGCATTGAGCAAGTAATGCCACAGGCAAGTGTCCCGTCAGTGTCCATTGAGCTTGTCGTCATGTGCATAAGTCAAAGTAACTCTATGACTTTAGTTGATTTGCCATTGACTACAAAAAAAGCTCATATTTTTAAACACCTTCGAATTTTAGAACTGTCTCATCAGGCTCCATTGAGCTTATTGTCATGTGCATCAATCAAAGTAACTCTACATCCCTTGTTACTTTGCCAAAGTGCAAACAAACTCATATTTGCAAATATGAATTTGATCTTTAGAACTGTCCTGCGAACCTTTGTTAAGCTCATAATCACGTGCATCGGTCAAAGTAACCTAGCGATTCTATTGATTCACCACTAAGTACAAACAAGCTGATTTTGTACTTTAGAATTGTCCTGCCAGACTCCATTGAGCTCATCGTCACTTGCATCGATCAAAGTAACTCTACAACTCTAGTTGATTTGTGACTGAGTGCAAACAAGCTCATATTTGTAAATACGAATTCGAATTTTAGAACTGTCTTGCCAGCTTCCGTTGAGCTCATCATCACGTGCATCGGTTAAAGTAGCTTTACGGCTCTAGTTGATAAAGTAACCTTATGGCTCTAGTTGATTCGTTACTAAGTGCGAACAAGCTCATATTTGCAAACACGGATTCGAACTTTAGTCTCTCTACATCTCTTGTATTAGTGTGTATTTTGTACATCCCCGCGTCGCCACTTAAAAGACGGAATATTTTTCGGGTCAATAAAGGAGGACTCGAAACGTTGTCCATTAGCATAATCAGTACGACCCATGTGGGCATCGCATCGCATCCCCTGAAGAATCAAAAGTACATCAAGAAAAGGGGCTTTAAAAATGGAACTAACCCATCCCAGCATTTCCCACCATTTATGGAAACGATTTCGTAGAGCGTACCGAGGAAAAGAACTTTGAAAAACAAAAAACCTAATTCCCTCTCTCTCCGGAGACACAGCATGCCTCAACCAGAAAGGCATGGCCAACAGCGAAAACGTTGTTCTCGCCACACCCACTATGCAAAAATCACATTGTGCAACAGCTTCCGAAATCGACCTTTGACCATTTTCACTGCTCCGACATGTTTCGGGTCAAAGACAAGAGGCCCCCGTCCTTGGTTTTGGAGTGGTAAACCGCGATCAACACGACGGGATCCTCCTTTTCGCTGTGCGGCCATGTTTTTCCGTGGGGCCGAGCATTATAGTCAATGGAGAGAGCGTCTGCATGTTTGGCCTGAAAGTCCCGGCAGAATATCCGGCGGTCGTAAGATTCTCTCCTGTCAAAAAATTTCCCTAACGCCTTCAATTATGGGCGTATGAAACCGAGGGGACTCGATAATGTGATTTGACAGCGATGTCCGACAGAATATTTGTAAAATGGACAATGAAATTTTCGCGGGGTGACGTGTCGGATCGAGCCGATCACCTTGGGCGGTGCACGAACTTAACATGCGGTCGATGAAGACGCTACGACTTTCGTAAGATCAAATCCACGAGGCTTGGACTTTGGTTTAAGTTACGCACATGCATAGGCGAATTCTTTCGTTTGCATCATGAGACTCAGCGTTCGGGACACGAGTAGTTTAGTCAATCCATTTTCCATGCCTCCTCTTGGTGAGAAATCCTCATTATTATTCGTGGAAATTTGAAAGAATCTGGAGGTATTTTCCTCCAGGAGTGCAATCAACTTGGCTTTTGACTCTTGGATGAATCATTTTTCTTTAAATCAAATCATGTGGAAAGAAACAATGGAATGAAAAGGGGAGAGAGATATCCCCATCGATTTAATGTATAACTTGGAAAAATGAGTTGAGCCATACTTTCTGAACTTCTCATAAATATCCCTAGATTAGATAATAAACTATTCGAAAATGACATAACTGGAATATTCCTTGTTCATATAACGTTGTAATAAGTACCAATCAATAACCACCCGGCTTCATATGGGTCACCCTTGATACCAGGAAGGATGATATGGGAAAATTCGTCATTTCTTTGTTGGCTTTCTTTTGGAAGAGGTGACAGAGGCAGAGAAAAGCCAGTAAAACTCGAGTAATTAATGTAGTTCGATTTGTGTGAGTTTAGTGCACATGACTCAATTCATAATATTTCTACGAGTTTTATTAAATTAACGCTCGAATATTCTATAGTAATGTGAATCGGGTGCATGTTTCGATATGAAAGAGAAAAGTTAATTTAGCGACTATTTCTAGAAGGTTTGAATACGAATGAAAAAAAAAAAAAATTCTGGACAGGCTTCACAGCCTTGGTTTTAAATATGGAGAAGGCATCTGGTAAGATTTTGTAACAAAAATGGAACTCCTGAAAATGAAATTCTCTTCTCAAATCCAACCTATATTATGCCACTCTCTTTTCCGTAGAATTTTATGGAGACTCATGAAAATTTAGAAAATAAAAAGTGTAACCTTTTGAGAACAGTAGCAACACCAACATCTGATGTACCGGCTAATGACTATGTCACCCGCCCCCATCAATTCGTGGGAGCGACATCAGCTGCGAAGCTCCGACAAACAGACTCTATTTTAACTCCTAACTTTTCCAATTTTTGTTTTCTTTTATTCCCTGTTCAATTCCTTTCTTGTGGCAGCTGACTAAAAAACCCTATTTTATTTTCTTTTTTTTGGTCGGATCCCTATTTTATTTTCAAGTGGTGAGAAAAAAAAGCAAGGAGAAAAGGCAAAGCCTCCCCCCCTCCCACCCCCACCTCCACAGTGCTCAGATGCACTTTTTGAGCACTACAAATTGACGCCCTCCCCTCCACTCCTCTCTCCATGCCCAACTCCTCCAATTCTCTCTCTCTCTCTCTCTCTCTCTCTGTAGCTAACAGAGCAGCGGTTCATCTCTCCTCTCTTTCAACTGTCCAGTTCTTGCAATTCTCGGTCGACTCTCTTGCTTCCCCAGCAGCTCAATTCCCATAACCAGAGAGAGCCCCCGAGAGAGATGGCAACGCTCGTGTGCCGAGGCTTGCAGACGCGCCTAGAACCACACCTCGTGCAAGAGCCAGCAATGACCGCTCTGACGCTCAAATTGCTCTCCCCCCACCACAACTTGGCTTACCAGCTTGCTCTTGAAATGACCTCCTCGAGTCCTCCCCAGTGCCATCCCGTCAACACCCCGCCCCAGCAGCTTCTTGAAGACCCTAAGCACACCCACACCCACACCCACACCCACCAGCATCATCCCATCTCTTCATCTTCTTCATCGAATCCCAACATGGGTCGGGCTCTCGGTGGCTGGAGCTTCTTGCATGCTCTCCCCACCACCACCACCACCAGCTGCCAAGAACCCTCCAGGCCGAACCCAGAACCGCCCGTTTACGTCCACCCTCTGGCCAAAGCCTCCAAGCTCAGGCTCAGCCCCCTGAGCCTGGAGCTCTGCACGGAGAACCTCGGCAGCGAGAGCAGCAACATCGTCGCCTTCGACGATGGGGGCGACGGCGGCGACGGGGATCCCCGGGACGTGAGCGAGTCGGCCAAGGGGGAACAAACGGCCCCGAGGCCTTGGTCGACGCGACCAATCATGAGCGTGGAAAACGCGAGCCAGAAAGCGATACCTCGGACTAACATTAATAATAGTAGCAACAGCAACAGTTTCCCACCACCTTTGACGACGATAGCCAACGACTCCATACGAGTGAGGCCACACAGGGAGGAAGGGCGGTTGATTCTCGAGGCCGTCAGGGACCCACAGGGGAATCGTCCTTGCTTTCGTGCGGAGAGAAGCCATGGCCGCCTCAGGCTCTGCTTTTTCAAAGACAGGTCACCTCTCTGCTTTGACTCCGAAGAGCTAGATGATGAGGGAGAAAATGATGTCGAAGCGAGGACCGACGATGCCGAAAACGACATCACGGTGGAAGAAAAAGAGGATGAGGCAGAAGAATTGTCATCAGTTGACGGCAGAGACGAAGAGGGAGAGGCAGAGGCAGAGCATGACAGTGATGGAGGCGATGGTGAAGAGGAGGAGGCCATGGACGGAACTCATGAGGAGATGGTTGGGGGCAACCTGGGGATGGGAATGTTGGATCATCACTACTGGCGTGAAAGAGGAGGAGGGAATAGGCACGAGAGCAGCAAGAAAACATTAACCTGGGAGCCTCTTTTGGTGGCTTCTTCTTAGAGGAGATCTCTGTCTCCCCTCCCCCTTCCAATCATGGAATTTTAAATCATAATTCTCTCTTCTTCTTTTTTCATTAATTGCTCCCTTTCTTGATCATGAGGGTGATGATATAATGATGATGATTATTATTATTATGATTTATGATTATTATTATTATTATTATTATTATTATTATTATTATTATTATTATTATTATTATTATTATTATTATCATTTTTGTCTTTTCCAAGCTTTATTTTCTCTTCTTTGGGGAGTGCATGTTCATGTTTCATGTATCTCCTTGCTTGTTTGTGAGAGTAGACCGTTATTATCGTTATGTGTAGCAAACCTTAAACCCCCCCTCAAAATGGAAAAAAAAAAAAACATGACATCGTAGAATCATGCGGCTTCGTGCTTGTCGCATTTACAAGAGAGGAAACACATCCCATGATTCTCTCCATGGATCATTGAAAACCCTAATGACGACGGACCTTTACATTTTGACTCCGCTACTTCAACATGGGCGAGCCCCGCCTGCTGGACCCTAGAAATGGATCTTCAATTCGAGTTAAATAAGAGAGGAAAAACATAGTAAAAGGCTGGTAAATCTGCGGGTGCATGACATACCGACCATGCGGAATGACAACTATGGTGGGTGTAAATTACGATCTACACACATCGACAAGAAATGCATATACAGCAAGTATAATGACAGTATAGTCCTGCATACCCAAAAGCATCGCTAAGGTTTGTATTGGCAGTACGGCGTATGCTTGATTAATCATCTGGTGCATGACGAATACGGTATGCTAGTTCTGGAGAAGAGTCCATTCATTCGTTCGTACCAGATATGTATTTTTTTTTTCCTGGACAAGACATCGAAACCCAATATATACGTTGCAGAATTTCTGGTCTCATATCCTCGCTGGACAACCTTCGGACAAGAAAATATGTACCAAAGCACCATCGCAATCCTACCATTATATTCTGTCGATGCACGATTGCCCGAGACACAACGCAATAATGCACCGCGCCGGGCGCAACTTGGCTCGTACGGATTGGGTCTGCACATGTGGGGGGGATCTCGCTTTCATTTCATTTCTTTTGGGAAAAGATCTTGGTTTGTGTTGACGCGTTCATGCTTAGTTTTGCCCCCACCTCGGATGTGTTTATTGTCATGAACATCATCTTGCTTTACCGACCACTTATATACAGTTCTAATTTGCAGATTTTTATCGAGAAGCATAATTTCATGATAATCAATCACGAGTTGATAAGAGTTCGATTTAGGAAGAGGTCACGTGATTAATCGAAAAGTAGTATTAGGAATTCTTTTAACCAAGAGAAAACTCCGTTTAATGACTTTAACGTGCGCTTCTACCTCCCTTGGTCAAGCCGTTCGATCGTGGAAAGTAAGGTTTAACTATAAATCAACATCGACATTTAATTTCGAGTCGAACTTGAGGTCTAGCAACTGGAGTATCTTCTCGATTGAGCTCTAAAGCTTGCCACTACTACTAGTGGCCGACCAAGAAGGCTTGTGGTAGTTACCACCCGCAGGTCCAAAAATTCTTATCTTCTTAGATAGACAGATTTCTCAAAAAAGTTAATATGACAAATTAAAATTTTTGTCTCAACCTCTAAGCTTAATTTCTTGATCCGCCGTTGAATCATAAACTTGATGCCTTGACAAACCTAAACAAGTATCTATCTCAGTAATATTTACGAATCATCAATTAGACACAATTTTTTTTTTCTTTTTTAAACGATAGAGTACAACCACATTACATCTAAATATATGCGATAATTTTATTTGGACCAATTTCAAGCTCATTTAAACTTGGTTGTAATAACAATAGAAATGAGTTGAGTATCCATACAATTCAAAATTAGAACTCTATGAACAAAAATCAAGAGCAGAACTTCTAAAATAAAGATCACCCTTCACAAAATTTAGTACATAAATCTTGTGAAGCATATATGAACTTCTAGCAGTCACTCTTGCGGCCGAGTTTGTCCTGTTCGGATAATGTTCAGCAAGAATTTCGCGGACGGGATACAACAAAACTGCACGGAAATCCCCATAATGATGCTGCCTAAGTTGTGAAAATCTTTAGGAGGATCCTCCCCAAGCGGAGAAAGAAAAAGACACACGTGACGAACAGTAATTCATACTGACCTCCGGAAGATTTGGATAGAGCCCCCTCTACTTGGTCACTCTCTCACCACATGTTGTTCCGGTCCGGATAGATTGTGTAAGTTGCTTTGACAAGCGGAATATTCATAAGATATTAAAAATAAAAAAGGGTGCATGAAATAAAGTGTGAAAATTAAGGGAAAAAAAATGCTCATAAAGTATAAAAAAAAATGGGTGTGCGAAATAAAGCGTGAGAATTAAGAAGAAAGCAGAAGTCAAAGAAGTCGCCGTGAAGAATACAATGATCAATTTTGCAAGAGATCAATATTTAAATTTTCCCCTTTTATGAATAGTATAGATACAGATGGTATTTATCTTAAAAGCCAGAAGAAAGGGGCTCGCGAATTTGGCTAATCTTAATGTATATACGCTAATTTTATATGATTTAGAAGTCAACTTGCGATAAGAAGATGTGGTTCACACAAAGCCATCCCATTTTCTTAACCCAGTTGATCTAATTAGGGTTTCAATGGACACGTCGACTTTTACAATCTAGTCGTGTAGAAGACTCATGCTTCCTGTAACCAAGTGATGCGACAAAAACCCTAATGGACGACTCGAATGTCCAATTGTATGTGCAGCCTTCCTTTTCAATCCACCCTTTAAAGGAAAGGCCACACAATCCCGATTTACCCAATCAGGAAAAGACTGGGTTGATCTTTACGTCCATAAAAGTTGAGGATCAATTCAAAGCTTTATAAAGTTTTATGAAGAAAAATCAAAAGACAAAAGGGCAAAGCTTTCACAAGCTGAAATTCTGCCCCCTTGAATTGAAAAGATGTAAGGTATGCGCTCCAACGAGACGATCTAATCCACAAGACAAATAAAGAACCAATCAAATGTCTAACGTGTACAAAATACATATGTGGCTGAGTAGTAGTAATAAAGTGCAAAATTTGAAGGGAGGTGGACATTTTCAATGGTTCCAAAGGGAGGAAAACATCAATTATTGGTTGTTAAAGGCATAGAAAAGTTCATTATTATTATTATTATTATTATTATTTGCATGCTTTACCAAATTTTGGAGTTTCTCCTGAGCTCAGCAAAAGATGAATTTTTTTGCCACACTAAGGTGTTGACGAAATTATTCGATTCCTCTTTTCATTCCTTAAGGCCGGGGTAATGGATTCTCAGTGCTTATTGGTGGGTCTTTGCTTTTGCTGGGACCAGAGCTACTGGCAATTGAGAAACCTAAAGACAACATGGTTTTGTCCCATGTGATTCAAAAGACGTTCGAGGAGATGTCACATGTTGCTTCATCACTTCTTGCTGATTGTAGTGAATGTGATGTAACCGAAAGAAAGGAAGGGGATTGAATTGATCATCTCTTCTTGCAACTATGATAAGAAATGATTCCATACTTCTTTTAACTTAGGGGATTTGTCGAAGATTAATTTTAAACTTATTGTACGGATACTAATTAAATTCTAAACTTTCTAGTTTTGTTAATTTAGCCCTGAACCTTCACACAAAAATTCAATGCAATCGTTCCAATCAATTTTTGCTTGGTAATTGTTGATGTGGTGGTATCCAACGACGACTAGACTGTCTTGTCGGCGATTTCTGATGAAAATTAACCGGAAGAATCATGTCATAAAATTTTAGGGTTAAATTGAAAAAATTAAGTAATTTGAAACTGAATTAGTATATGTGCAATGGGTTTAAGGTTAATTGAATAATATTCCCTTTTAACCATAAGCAGGCAGAGATAATGATTTTTGGAATATACTCGACTTCATATTACATTGGGAAATCAAAGGTTTGAAATTTGTGTCATCTTTATTTAGAAAGGGACAGAAAATGCCCGACACACTTTTGAAGAGAGAATATGCAAGGGAATCATGAATCCTTCTCATTTTTCCTTTTTTTTTTTGCCCGATTAGATTTCCTTACGGAGAATTAGACGCCATCTAGAGGAGAATTGGTAGCTGCTAGGCCAGCAGCTAATTCTGAGTCCTTTATCTTAGATTAATTTTTTTGGGTTGTGTTTTTCGACCGTTTCGGCCAAAGGTGGGGCAAATTTTCCTCTAACCGGTTTTTTTATTAATTGGTTACAAACATTCACATCACTCAATTAATGAAGGCTATATCTCTAATCAGTGGATTGCAAATTTATTATGGGCATCTCCCACATGTAAATTTAACCGACTGGCTAGAGGAGTAATGGGAATAGACGAAAACCCTAGTTCGTATGGATACATGTTCGTAATACCCGTGCTCAAAACAGACCGATTACGAGAGTGGTTGAAGTCTCCTCCACCTTTTAGCCTGTACTTGACTTCATCCGGGGCTCTTAAACGACAGGCTACTAGTTACAAACACCACTCGCGATCAAATGAGGATGATGTTCTTGATTATTTGTAATCTACTGGTCCGAAGACCGGTTGGATGAACTCCTCTCCAACTTGGGATGGAGGCTGTCCCAGTCATCTATGCCTAAGTTTTTTTTTTTTTGGTCAGAATCTATGCCTAAGTTGAAAAGAGGGTTTAGTCCATTGATTGCCAAACCTCTCTATACCACCTACTCATGTCGGTGCGTCTTATGTATAAAGCGTTGTGGCGATGGATCCAAGCCAAGCGACTCCACAGGAATACTTCCAACAACTTCTACTGAATTCATACAGAAAAAGAACAACGTCAATTCTGCTCATGAGCAGAACACCAGCGCTCATCTCTCCAATCCGGTCAAAGGATCGCACCATACCATCGCCTTGGATCCTTGGAATAGCCCCCTCCGTTTCATCAGGTTGATTGATTGAGATCCGAGAATCCTGGTCTTTCACGTCAAGAAAATCATAGAAAAACATAAAAGAAGGAAATAGAAACATTAGGAAGTAATCTAATCTGCTTGATGCTAAGCAATCTTTTCGTGCATGAACATTGGCCCTCGCATGTCACCCCAATTTCGAAACTTTTGGAACCCCTCTTTATCCAAAATCTTCTCTCTCGGTACAAGAGTCAAAAAGAGAAAACCAATGAAAAAGGAAAGCACATGGAAAAACATCTGGTGCACTTCAAATCTTGCTGACCATCAAACGATCCCACCAACTGACATTTGATAATTGGGGGCATGTTAAGTGTAACGACCCTTTGATAAGTTAGCAGGGAACAGAAGGAATTCTTCAGGATTCGTTGGCCCCAGAAGGAAAGATCGCGTGAAGAACATGGACGAGGGGAACACATACAGTTGAGGACCGTTCCATGAACGAACGCTTTCTTTTTAGCCTGAACGACTGTGTATCCATCCCACGACATATCATCATTTGCTTAGCCCTAAATTTTGTAAGGTGTCATCCTTTGACTTGAACCAAAAAGAGGCTTTTACGAAAAGGTAATCATTTGAAGATTTGAGGCTGTGATTATCTCTTAATCATGATCACGATAACACGATGGATGTAATTACGTTTTAATAGCGGTATACTATGGTGGTACCTGTAGAGTTTTGCGATAAGGAGCTATGCACGTTTCATCCGTGAGCTTTTGAATTCTGCAATTAATCATCCATTTTTAGTCGCTTTTGACTCTTCAGAAATGCGCATGTCCATTGGACATGTGCAAGATTACTGTTAAGAACAACCCCAAACAGACAGCTTGCGGGGAATAGCCACCCCGTAAAAAGCGAGCAAATATGCACCATTTGCTTTTCACTTTGTCTCGCGGAAAGTTCGACCTTTTTCGTGACCTGAAATTGTGGATGTTTCGGATTACAGACGTGATGATGAATCTGCTCATAGACCAGCAGACATCATGTACATTTCATATGTCCAAGTGAGATGAGTAAGGGAGTGACCCAGCTAGATTTTGCTGTCTCTAGATCAGCCCAAAAGGAGAAGTTCAAAAAAGAGGATCTGGCATTCATAATTGGTTGATTGTATTGGAAAAAAAGAGGATTCACCCAAGCTCGTGATGCTTGCGTGTTTTTATTTGTTGCAGATATGAAAGCCAAGAAGTCCATCCTACCCTTCATACTGGCCCCGAACATAACGTTTCGGCAACTTAATACGGCTGGTAATAACACAGCGACCAATTTATCCATTCACCATTTGTGACATCTGACAAATATGTAACAAGCACATTCGACATCGATTCATGACTTTGTAGTCCAAACAAAAGCAAATAAAATGAAAGAGGCGAAACTACTAAAAAGATTACTAGTAACAAAAAATCAGTTGTGAATTCTACTGAGACAAGAGTCTGTTTCAACAACGGAAATGTCAAGACGACCGATTAGCATGAATATTCAATCTCTTAAACATTGTATACCAGATATTTCTCATTTATTGCTATAAGAACTGGAATTTTAATACGAAATAATAAAGTGAGTTCTGCTATTGTAGCCTCGCCCGTTACCAAACATGAACAAGAAAATTTCAACTCTAAATAAGTTAGGAGTTGTATAAAAACTCAAGATGATTTCTGTAACCATAGGTTTCCTGTACAAGACACAAGGCACTGAAGCAACAAAAAAGAAAAAAAACAGAGACTGTCCCAAACAATGCCAAGATGAGCATCAAAGAGACAAGACGAGCTCTTCACAGGCAAACAATAGCTCATTCTCATACCTCTTCAATACAAACCTCTCTTCAGATGCTATAATGCTGGTGACAACACATTTCTTGTCCGAAAATGGTTTCCTACCTGTCCTTCCAGCTCGATGAAGGTAATCTACAGCAGTCCTTGGAAGATCGAAGTTGTAAATATGAGTTGTTTCAGGCAGGTCGATACCTCGGGCCGCAATATCAGTTGCTATGATAAGATAGCCTTCTTTTTGTCTCACTTCCTGTCGTCCAAATAGAAGGAATCAAATATGAAGTCAGGGACACATTTTCACCAGTAGCCTGGCTAGGATGTGCTTCAGTATAGTATGCCCATGTTTGGCATGACGAGGAGCCTAGTTTAACTTGAGAAGGTCTACTTTAGGCGTTAATTAAGGTTATAAAAAAGTGAAAGAAACGGTTTTCCTAAAGAAAACACAGTCGTAGCCAGATAATTTTCTTAAAGTGATATAATCTCTTTGAAACTGCTTAGTGCTACCAAATGACAATGGTCTGTTAAGGTTTTGCATTATCTTTCCTTCTGTCTAAAAGTAAATCCAGCATCTCAGATCCACAGAGAATAAGGGTAAAATCCATCTCGTTCCAAAATTATTATAGGGCGAACACAGTAAAAGGGCATATCTTTATTGTGCCAAATTTCTTGACCATGAGTATTCTCAAAGTGAGGGAAGAAACATCATGATGGAAAAAGCGAAAAGCACTGACCGAGAGTGAAGCTGCTCTTGCATTGAAATTCATGTCTCCTTCTAGAAGGAGAATATTGGAGCAGTTTCCATAAGAATTCTTGAAGAATTCAAGTAGAAGAGTAGTTGGCGGTGCATTTCCAGCTTTTTTTGACTTCTCAGACTATACGCACAAAAGATAGGATTGGTTAGTGGACCCGCAGACTGTTGTTTATAAAGGTGTATTCATGTGATATGCGTGTGCTCATAAAAGCTAAAAGCTTCTGTAGAATATATAAATACAAGCTGCATTCACTTTAACACATTCCAAAACCCTCTTCATGCAGGCAAACTTTGGGGACATCATAAAAAACTCCCATATTTGGAAACCAATTTTCATTCAGCAACCAAGAGAAATGTCATAAGAGCATAAACTTCTTTCACTCATGTAAAGAACCGCATATATATTTCGTTTGATGCCCCTGCATATGGACAGATGACCTTACTGATAAATGCATGAAACTCTCTTCAGTCCATTTATTATATAGAACTGATAGCCCATTGGACATTTTTAGCTAAAGACCACTAATCACTGTCGCATGAATTGGGGGTGAAGCCTGCCACATCATACATCAGTTGACATGTTTCAACACCATTTTTCATTATACAGATAAAAATCTATTGCTTCCTCTCGCTTATAACAAATACAGCACCTTAAAATGTGAATAAACTACAGAAAAGCAAAGCAGGATGTGCCTCAGGCAGTATACCTGCTCGCCAACAAATATAATGCCAGATTTGGGGCTGTCCCACTGTAATATATGTAGCAAGGTCTGATGTCTCCTACTCCTATGACACGTCTGAAACAGATAGAAGCGTTAAGCATCTCAAAAGCCAAGGATCATCAATTGAGTACACGCACTATGAAGATGAACATTAAATGAGCATATGCATAACTTCTATGAAAGACTCTGTAGATCAAGTCTCGCATTCAATGTCCTCACCACAAATCTATGATTTAGACATGATGGCATAGGCTGTATTGGATTAAGGTGAACGTGAACCACATCACCCTGTAACAGCCAAAATCATATTAAGATAAAATCAGTGAATGCACGAGTAAACCCCAACAGAACATTCGCAAGAATTATAGCTTCATGAAACCAACCTTAGTCCACTTCTGTTGTATACAATCATGTAAAAATCGCTTATGCTGGGGTATGGATGCACTAGTAAAAACAGTTTGACGGTTGTTGCATGATGAGTATGACGTCAACAGCTTCCGGAGAGAGCTGACTTGCTTAGAAGAGTTGAACATGAAGTCTACCTAGGCAGCATCAAAGTAAGAATGTCAGCTCTTCATCCTACAATATCCAGGAAGAATCATCTCTGTATAAAATAAAATATGGAGGCCCCAATGGGATAATCCCACATCTTTAATATTGCTAATATGGTGATCACAAAGTACCCAATGGAATATACTCACAACACAATAGACCAACCCAGGCCTTACATGCTAACTGAATATCCTTTTTTCTCACCAGTCACTCTAATCCCTATAGGCATATGAGAGACGTCCCCGTAAAAATACTCAGAATTCTAAAAACATTATAAAAATGAGCGCCACTAGTGAATGCCTCTGGATTTTTCTGGAGGAGAAAGTGATCTAGCATCCTAACAAGAATACTGGGCTAATGAATCAGCTTTAAGATGCCAAGAAGGCCTTGCTCGGAAAAGAAGAACTCAACTGGTTCCCAACTATTTACCTCATCAATCACTAGAATCTGCACTGTGTCAAGTTTAAAAACTTGCTTCTCCAGCATCTGGCACAAGCTCCCAATGGTTGCCACTACTATTGCTGGAGGTTCTGCCTAAAAATGTTACAAGGAAATGCCAAGGAGGTCATATTGAAGGTCAACACATGAAATCCATCAACAGCATGTTTTAATTTTAGAGAAGCATCCCAAAGACGTAGCTACATAGGCAATTCTTATTTGTTAGCAGTTGAATGGACTAGTGTGGGGATTTGGGAGGGCAATTAATTGCCAGCTTGTGTTATCATGCTTCTGGCCAGATAGGTCCTCTGTTCTCAGGTTTAAAGACATCAGCAAGAAAATTTTAGCTTTTTCCTCTTCTTAGTACATCCTTATAGAAGATTCATGATCTCAAAAGCAGGAAATTCCAATAAACCTAAAAATCTAGTTATAGGGTTACTTGTAAGAGTGTGAACAGGAAAACAAAATAGAGGAGCGAGACAACCATAAATTTTAAGCCAAGAAAAAGGAGACCAATAAATATACACATGAGCATCAATAAAAAGCCAAACTTATTTTGCCCAAAAATGGAAGAATTAATAGAAACTGTATTTAACTGAGTAAACTAATGTGTGGAAGAACAGTTTTGCATCATTAAACTTACCCAAGCAAAGGGATACCAGCATATGGTATTCGGTCAAGAAAAGGCAAAAAGCACATAACGGAAAAGCCTTCTATTTACAGAGCAACCACAAAAATGTCATTGAAGTACATCAGAAGATAGCTCTGCTAATACTGTTTAGGTCCCCAGGAGAGGGAAGGAAAGTAGTAGCAAGCTAAGCATTTCAATATCGATTCTCCATGACTTCTCCTACATAAGGAGAATACTAGTCATTTCCTCAGATCAATAAGTAAACTAATTATACAAGGGGTTTCAAGAATTAATGTTTCTATATATAAGTTGCAATGACAGTTATCAGTAGTTTATCAGCGCTAGCTTAACTGTAATTTTATGCTCAGAAAGCACACCACAAACGTATGGAGCCTATGGATACACACATGCGCAGAGAGAGAGAGAGAGAGAGAGAGAGAGAGAGAGAGAGAGAGAGAGAACCTTTAACCAACTCTTGTGTCTTTTCAATGTACCTCCATCTAGAAGAGCCATAACGGTACATGATTTATCTTGCTCCATGTCAAGATCCATTGGCTTTGCAGCCAACAACCGAGCAACTTTAGCTACCTTGTCATAAATGGATAATGATAAGAAGAAGACATGACATCATATTCTTAATGTAGCATGACAGCATTTTATGCAGATGTAACAACCACTTTCTAAGTTACAATAGTGAAAGAGAAGCAGAAGATGAAAGGGAAACTATCAAATGAAATATCATGATCAGAAACTTACCTGAATGCCAAGTTCTCGGGTGGGGACAACTATTAATGCTTGTACAGAAGACCGTTGGGTGTTCACAACTGAAAATATCCGCAGAAGGTATGTCAGCGTCTTCCCAGAACCTGTCTAGAGAACCAAAAGCATGAGTGCACCGGCCATGTCAATGCATGATCCTTTTATGTTTTCTTCCTTAGTTGAGTTTATATGCAGAGTCAGATTAATTCCAATTGAGTTGAAAGTCTGAACATTAACACTATAGATCATATCACATCAGACACATATTAGACCACTGTTTTTGCAAACATCTCCTCATAACTCAATAACCACTACTGTGAATTGACCAATATAGCTGGATACTTCATGACTGCCTAGTACAGAGCAATCTTTAGCCCTTTTGAAAAGTTGCAAAGTAGTTCTTCCGTTGGCATTTTCTCCCAAATTGCCTACGTGGGAACCTTTCCTAGAAATTGGGAAACTGCTAAGATAGATTATTTAAATATCAAATCACACGTTCATCTAATAGCTTAAGCTTTTAGAACGGTTGACAATGGTTCTACAAAATTTCACATGGTATCATAATAAGAGATTCTGAGTTCAAACTTTTCACCTTGGCAGTAGCCATACAAAATCTCACATAATAATGGTGAGTCTTTTCAAATTCTCATAAAGAGACTAAGACTGCACCGTACAAATTAAAACGCTCCAGCATCGGACTTGATTGCATTTGCTGCCTACTTCCGGCGTACTCATTTTCTCGTTTTGTTCTTAACAGAAAACAGAAATCAATGGCAAATAAGAGACCAACCTGAGCATGAAGCACGCAATCCCTCCCAGAGAAAAGGGCAGGCAATCCTTCCCTCTGAACATCAGTCGCTAATACGTACCCAACTTCCTCCATCCTGCAAAACCGCCCAAACATAAATTCTCCACATAGCTCCGAAAACCCAACATCGGCAAAACAACATCTCTCACTTCTCGCTCTAAAGTAACAATCTCTGAACTCGGTATTCGCACTTGCCTGCGCAGGACATGCTCGGGCACGCGGCCGCCACAAATTCTTCTCAGAGTGAGAGGGGCTGGCTCCGGGTCGGCTTCGTCCGCCGCGGGGGAGAAGCCGACGAGGGCTCGCGGCGGCTCGCGGCGGGACGTGGAGAGAGGAGATTGAATTGCGCGAGCGGCGACGAGGGCCGAGAACTTGGGTTCGGGGTTGCGGAGAGGGAAGAGGGACAAAGGAGGGACGAGCTTTGTTGCGGAAGAGACGGGAGGACAGAGAATGGCGAGCGGAGTGGTGGGAGTAGAAGAAGAAGAAGCAGCCATTGTCGAGCAAAGAAGCTCGCTCCTCAGACGAGCAGCTGGTGTATAGCAGATACGTCTTCAACTTCGCTGTACCCCAAATCCTCTCCGTTTGCCTCTTCCCCGAATTAAATTAGATTTTGGATCCATTTATTTCACACAAAAAAATTAATTATCTTAAAAAATGTGTTTTAAAAATAATTATTTATATTACTTATAAAAATAAATAATGAATTATCATTAATAATGAAAATAATTTTTATTAATGATTTTAATTGATATCAATCATCGTTTATAGAAAAATATTGTTAAAATTAGTCATTTTCCTGGAACAAATGAAGTTAATTGACATTTTACTTGAAAACAATAATGATTGATTTTATCAAGAAAATTTGGTTGTTAAATATCACTCTCAACTGCCATGTTAAACAAATTTACGCTATTTTTCTTTATTTTACAAGTAATTTCATTAATCTCAAGTGGACTATGGCTTCATACATATGCACATTTTCTCAAGGTAATTCCGTTTCAATAAGTTATACTGTGATTCTTTTTGGGACTTGTTGCATCATACATTATAAGATTGATAGATCAAAAAGCAAATTAATAATATTTCTAGCATAGAAGAAAATAAATAAATCATCTAAACAGCAGTAAAAAATAAAAAATAAAAATTACCGACTCCTGGGAGGGCAAAATGCTTAAGAGAATTCAAGTAATTTTGGAGGGGCGGCGGCTGTTCCTCTAAACATTGGTTCGAATTTTCTTCTTTTATTTGGCTTTTCCAATTTTCCTTCTTCTTTATAGTCATTTTCTAACATGACGCTCGTATGACACCGCATCAACACCAAATGTCCTTAAATAACATTAACAATGCCATGTGAACTACCACATAGGATTTTTAAGTGTAGTATTTGACAAAATTGTGATGGATTTTTTTTTTTTTTCTGAAGAAGAAAATTTGTGCTAATTGAGATATAAGTTTAGGATTTTTGATAACACAAAAAAAAATTCAAATATTGATGTCATATTTCATATGATTTAAGATTTATGATGTCACATCTCTCTAACCCTTTCAAGGCTCACAACTCACTTGGATTTTGACGCGAGTCCTAATGCTTAAGATTGTTGCACTCATGAATGACATCCTTTAGGATTATATGTCCCTCACAACTCATTAAATCCCGCAAATTGAGATGCAGTAAATTTTGCACACGTAGAATATCTTCTATAAGCAAGATCTTGTAGATAAAAAGGAGGTTTTGGCAAAAGGATGAAATACCCATCAGTACCCATCAGCGACTTTTTCTGCTTCTTGTCCCTTTTTGGTAGGTCAATTAGAACCCAAGTAAAGTAAAGTGAGATCTACTTTACTTCTACGAATTAGAGATTTGTGAGTTCGGGGACGTAATTACACTAGATTTCTTTAACGCCATTTCAGTAGATTTCTCTTTTATTTTCAAAAAATTTTGCAAGCAATTTGGATTATTTTTAAATCTATTTTCCTAACATGTGAGGTGATCATGTGAATGCACAAATCACCAATTTAACACCCAACCAAGCAGTGAATAAATTGCGGGACTTATCTTCTAACAACGAAAGCATTTGCATTCGTAGATCAAAATTCACATCAACAACCCTAAATTTGATTTCTAATTAATACGCAATTTCTTTTTTTCGTTTTCACTTAATTAATGAGAATCATGCTTTATGTAATACAATATAACTAAATGACATAATTCTAATGACGGACAATTTCTAATTAAATGAACCCAGCAACAATCACTAAATGACATGCATTTCATGAATCTATCATAGAAAATAAAACTAATTTATTTTAAGACATTCTTTGTATTTTTTATGAAATTTGAAATAAGAAAAATGTGAAAATTATCTAACTAGATTAAGATTCTATCCAAGTCAGGCTAAACCCTAATTTAACCAAGATATTATCTTAACTTAGCTCTATCCTAAGATGCAGTCTATCTAAAAAGATTAATCTAAACATCTTAATTCTACATGACATATGTATAATGATTTTTTTAATGTTTTTTTATAAAATTCGAAATTTAAAATTGCCACATAATTAAATTAAACAAAAACTAACATCCTAAATGAATGCATTTTTTGGATTTTTTTTTAAAATTCGAAATAAAATTCATATTCTAAATATGCAAGATAATAAGAATTATTCTAAAACAAACCTAATCCTAATTCAAATATTTTTTGGATTTTTTTTTTTTAAAAATTGATTCAACCAATATGACGGTAAATCAGATAATATATGATCGATATCCACAAATTAATAAATCATATTTCGCGCATGAAATCGAGTTAGCCAATTTTTAAATAAATTGCGAATCGAATTTTCGACGAAAGATCGAATTGACAATTTTGAAAGCAATCACGAGTTGGATTTTGAGCATGAAAATCGGATTGTCAATCCCAAATTTCAGAGGCAATTTCATGTTGGGCAATCTCAATCTTACATCAAGGAATAATCATACTACAAAGAACAAGTAAAACAAAATAAATAGAAAACTACCTAATGTGATTTTCTTTTTTTTCCTTTGTTTCCAAATAATGGCTTGGCAGCTCGTGGTGGTCGCCAAGGGTGGCTGGCCGTCGGTCCGGCGAGGGAAACTCCGGCGAGGGCGGACCGGCAGGAAAGGGGCGGCACCCGGGCAGCAGGGACAGCCAGCGGAACAGGGGCGTCGCGGTCAGAGCTGCCGGCGTTCGGACTCCGGCGAAGGGCGTCACGGCCAAAGGACTTCGGGGTGCGGTCGTCGCGGGCGAAGGGCTACAGATCCGGCTCGGGGGTCGCTCGGGTGGAGGGCTGCAGATCCGGCTCGGGTGGTCGCTCGGGTGGAGGGCTGACCGAAACGGATCACCGGCGAGGGCGAGGCGGCGTTGCTGCGTCTGGGCAGAAGGTTCGGCCGCAGGGGAGCAGAGGACTCACGGCTTCGAGCGGGCGGAGCAGAGCAGCAGCAGCGTCGCAGGGGGTCAGCAGCGAGTGGAAGAGGCTGGGTCGCGCCTGTCGGCGTTGAAGACGGAGGCAGCAGCAGCGACGGTGGACTTGCGGACGATCGGGCAACAGGGATGTCGCGGTGGTGCGGCGCGAGGCCAACTCAGGCGAACAGGGGGCGTCGGGCGCCGAGTGCTGCAGCGGTGCCACTCGGGGAAGCTCGGAGCAGCGTGCGGGGCGTCACTCGGAAAGCAGGGGGCTGCTGCTGCGTCGATCGAAGGCGGAGGCTGGCGTCGGGGGTTCTTGCAGCGGGCAGATCTGGAGAAGCGGCAGCCAACGCGGGGGCAGCAGACCGGCGGCGTGGCAGCGTCGTGGCTGGGTCGCAGTAGCAGAAGCGGAGCCGGCCGGGGGAGAGCAGAAACGGGCGGAGAGAGTTGAGGAAGACGATAAACAGTAAACGTCCAATCACTCCTCGCTTCTGCTTTTTCCTTTTCCCCCAAAGCACCGAAGGCCTCTTTTTCTTTCTTCTTTTCTTATTTATTCCTCTTGACCTCGAAAAGAAAACCCTAGGGAAGTCCCCTCTCTCATGTTTTTCTCTCTGAAATTTTTCCCCCTTTAATGTGGCCGAATGTCTCAATTGCGTGGCCTTCCTTCTCTCGAAACCCACATGAGTAACCTTTTCATAGACCAAAAGATTAGGATTTTAATTTTCTTCAAATCAACGTTCGCAAAGATTTCTTTTCCGCATGCAATATCACTTTTATTTCTACACCTCTTCTAGATTTTCTTTGTAAAAATGAATATTCTCTATTAATTTTTCAAAAATTATAATAGGATTTTTTTTCAAATACGTGCTCGGGCCCAAATTGCTCTCTTCGTGGGCTTAGTCCAACTTGTTAACTTAAATCTCAGAACCACCAAATCAAATCCATCTGTCACCAACCCAATGTAAGTGCAAATTAAATTAAATGCACCTAAAACTATATGTTATGCAATTAATTAATTAACTAATATTTTTTTAGGGGTTAAAATTAATCATTAATTTTTTAATGCGATAAATGACTAAACTGATTGCCAAAATTTATGTGTCAACAGGTCGGTTTTGGATCATGCTCAGTCCGTGAGCCGTGTCACAAGCATAGTTCGTAGATCACAACAGCAAGCTCCATCTCTAACTCTCGTCTCTTCTCTGCTTCACTTATGAGGAGAAAATCAAAATGTTCTAATTATTAAGGTGCTCGATGGCGATTGGGATTATGCCCCAATTATTAGTTTTTGCTGCATGCTCTTTTCTCAAGATCTCAAAAAAAAAAAAAAAACACACAAATAAATAATTAATTTTAGTCAAATGTGCAATATAATTCCTAAATCTTTTGGTATGAAAATGAGAGATTAGTTTGAACATATACTAAAAGTTCAGGAACCGCATTAAACATAATAAAATGTTATAAACCGCATTGAACAAAAAAAATTAAATGATTACATTATACGTTTGACTAAAGTTCATGGATTATTTGTGTCATTTTCCCCCTCGAACAACCATCCTCCTCCGCAAAATTCAATTGATACACAAATATTATAAGTGTCGAAATATTTTAATATCAAACCGTGCCACATCTAAGAGCAGTTTCACTAAAATTTAGAGGAAGTTTCATGTAAATTTGGCTGAACTCCCAAAAACAAACCCCCAGATTGCGATTCTTGCTCTACCATCTCTTTACCGTCTAATTAGCTCCTCTACCCTTGTGTGTAGAAATGCCTTCATCAACTTACAAACCCTAGAAGAAAAAAAATCCCACCGATTTGCTCAATGATCACCACGAATTCCCACGCAGCTTTTGGTGCTTCTCTTTTTCTTTTTCCCTTTTTCTCTTCTAGGGGTTTGATGTCACACCCCAAAAAACCCCAGCTGCTGCCCTCTTCTCCCTTTCTATATAAGCCTTCCAATCGATTATCCAGGTACCAATCTTTCAGATATAAAAGAGGATGATGGGGCCTCAGCTTGATTGGCTATTCTCTGCAAAAAATTGAGTATGTCACTCTTAAATAAAGATATTTTAGGAATTGTATTAGCTAATAAAATAGAGGAATGCCAACCTATTTTAATAGGTTAGCTATACCAAAATCCTAGTATCAATTTCCAGGCAGTTCAAACGACAATGAGGTGAGCATGGAAAAATGAAAATGTAATAATCATACCTCAGGGGCATAATATTTTCAGTCTCACCTTCAAGAACGAATTGGAAAAAACTAGGGTGCTAGAGAGAGGCTCTTGATCTTTTTCAAATCAATTACTACTACTTTAGAATTGTGAGCCAAATACTCCTCCCCACTGTTATAAGTTTGAGAAATGTACCTTTTGGGATTTGAATACTTAGTCTGTCAATCGGCTGGTTTTCCTTGGGGGTAGTAGAATCTCTAGTTAGTTTAGCACGCCAAGTAAAAGAAGTGAGAATAGAGGCTCATGGCCCTGCAGCCCAAAGAACAGCCAAGGTTATAGTGGAGTTAAACTTACATGAAGCTCTAAGAGTAGCTACTTGAACTACCTATAAGGGCAAGAAAATTTGGCTAGACTTTAAGTATGAAAGGCTTCCCCGCTTTTGCTACTCATGCGGGAAGATTGGTCATTATGCAAGTTACTGTGAAGAAATCCCATATGAAGAAGAAAGATTCACAACTGAGCTGGGAAGTAGCTTTGGTGGCTAGATAAGAGTTGAATCCTAGGCGAACAGTCCATTTTGGAAAATACTCTATGGGAAGGAGACAATGGAAGATCTAGTTAAAGAAATAATTCCAGAAACCCCAGTGCATCAAAGCCAAATTATTCCTTTGGAACTTGCTCAACCATCTTGAATGAAAGTTGCTGAAGAGGAGGAAGGCCTGAGAATATGCTATTTGAAGTAGACAAAGACTACTTGCGGTAAAACAAAAATAGAAACTAGAAAGGAGATTATGATGATTACTAGCCCTACTCAAAAGCAGATTACTCCCAAGGTAAAGCTGTCCCTTGGTCTTAATAGTAGCAGCATAAAGATTGGCAGGGGGCCAAAAACCCCAAAAGTAAAAAAGCAGAGGAGATTCAACTCTTATTGGTGGATGAGTCCCAACTTCTTGACACTCCAATCCTTATGATAGAGGAAGCAACAAAATGGACTTTAGTGGCTAGCCTAATAAGTCATTGGGTGACAAATGAAGATCCTAAGTTGGAATTGTCAAGATCTAGGCATTCCCTTGACAGTCCAAAATCTTAGAGCTTTGGTGGCTCAAGAGAAGCCCAACTTAGTTTTCCTAATGGAAACTAAGAATCAAGAAGCAGTAGTGAAACGAGTAAAGAAGCATCTTAGTTTTCGAAATCACTTTGTAATTAATCTAGTAGGGATTGGAGAAGGGTTAGCTATCCTATGGGAAGATCAAGTAAAGGTTAATATAGAATTGGCTATGGCTGAGTTTCTAGACTTAATATGTGAATTTCAAGAAGATAAAAAGTAAATGAGGGTTACACTAGTGCATGTCCCTACTAATTATCGAGAGAGGTCCTTACTTTGGATGAAGCTTATCTAGATAAGCTTACTTAATAACCTTCCTTGGTATGTTTGAGAGACTTTAATGAAATACTTCAGCATTGGGAGAAGGAAGGGAAGAGAAAAGCTGCTTATTATCACATGTTTGCTTTCAATGAGTTTCTGAATTCATGCACATTAATGGATATTGAATGCAAGGGATATGCTTTCACCTGGTCAAATAAAAAAGAAGGGGACAATTTTGTGAAGGAAAAGTTAGAAATGATTATGAGTAATATGAAATGGAGAGTTTTTTTTATCCAGAAGCAGTAGCCTTTGCTCATCTAGCAATTGATTCAGACCACACCCACTTCTATTATCCATTACAGCAGATTTAGTGAAAAGGAACAGAGTAATCAGGGTAGAAGATTATTGGTTCAGAGCTGATTATTTTGTTTAAGAAGTTAATAAAGCCCGGTCCTCAATCCCTGAACAAGTAGCCAACTTTCCAAGGAAACTTCATACAATATATGCTAAACTGAAAAGATGGAGCGGTAAAAGATTTGCAAATTGTTCTTGAAGAATTAATTATTTAAAAAAGGAACCCTAAAAATAGCCAACTCTTCCAAAACTTTTGATAGAAATAGAGAAAAAAGACTGAAATAGGAGACATAATCTTTATGGCAGCAAGAGGAAATGCTTTGGTGAATGCGCTCAAGAATCAAATGAATGAAATGGGGAGACAAAGATACAAAATTCTTGCATGCAAGCACTCCGAAACAAAATTTCAATGCTCAAAATAGAAGAGGGGTCCTCAATTCGCAATGAGAGGCTTTTACACCCGTAGACAATAGATTTATTTAAAAGCCTATATCATTTAGTGGGTAACAGAAACTTTGACCTAGTTTTAGAAATCATTTCTACAATAGTACATGAAGATATGAATGCATCACTTACTGCTGTGGTCACTTTGGAAGAAGTCAAGCGTGCAGTTTTCCAACTATGCCCTCTAAGTGCCCCTGGACTGGATAATATTAATGCGGAATTTTTCAGTTCCACTAGGAGACTCTTCAGTTCAAAGTATTTCTAGTAGTTAAGAATTTTTTCATGTCAGGAAAACTGAATCCTGATTTAAATAGGACCCACATTACAACAATTCCAAAAATTTCTAACCCATAAACTCTTGATCAATTCCGCCCCATAAGTTTATGTAATTTTGCCTACAAAATCACATCCAAGGTAATGGTGAATAGACTAAAACTTTGGTTATCAAAATTGATAGCTCAAGAGCAAAGTGCATTTGTGAGTGGGAGACTTATCCAAGACAATATCATGATAGTATAGGAAGTGTTGCATCAACTAAGAGTAAATAAGAGGAGGAAAAAATTCAATGTGATTTTGAAACTTGATATGAAAAAAAGCTTATGACAGAGTATAATGGGATTTCATGGAGGCGTGCTTAAGAAAACTAGGCGTTGATGAAAAGTGGATTACATGGATTATGCAATGTGTGGCTTCAGTCTCATTCAGTGTTAAATTTAATGGGAATCCTCTCCCTTACTTCCAGCCTTCGAAAGGACTTCGGCAAGGTAATCCTTTATCCCCAAGCTATTTCTTTTGGTAGCAAACGTATTATCTCTTATAATGAAGAAAGTAGTGGAAGATGGCAGTATAAAGGGTATTAAGCTTAACTATTTTTGCCCCACCTTATCACATCTCCTATTTGTGGATGACTCTATCTTCTTTTTAGATAGGAGAATTCAAGAATGCTATATGTATAAGATGGACTACATTAGTATTGTTTTACCACTGGACAAGAGAAAAACCTAAACAAATCAAGAATATTCTTAAGCTCAAGGTGTCCACAGACCTTAAGAGCCAACATGGCTTATGAATTGCGTGTTCCTATAATAGATAAAACAGGAAAACACCTTGGAATATACCATTAGATTGTGGAGAGTCTAAGAAGAATATGTTTGCCTGGATGCTTGGAAGAGCTAACAAATAATTGGAAGGTTGGAAGGAATCTTTAATTTCTAAAGCGGGGAAGGAGATATTACTAAAAACAGTAGTGCAGGCTCTTCCTCAATATGAAATGTCAATTTTTAAGATTCCCGATTCCATATGTAGAGCAATTGAAGAGAGAATGGTAGCTTTTTGGTGGAAAAGCAGAGAGAATTTCACTCTAGTATTCATTGGAAGAGCTGTAATTTGTTGAAGCAAAGGAAAGACAATGGAGGCATGGGATTAAAAAATTTACTTTCTCTTAACAAGGCTTTCTTAGGTAAGCAAGCCTGGAGATTAATGCACCCTCTTTATGGGGTCAAATTTTTAAAGGGATTTACTTCCCAAAAAGGAGTTTTTGGCATGCAAGGGAAGGGCATAGACCCTCCTGGGGCTGGCAAGGTTTACAAGAGGGAAGAGACTCAATCTCAGAATCTTCAATGTGGATAGTGAGAACAGGAGAAGCAATCAGTATCAAAGAGGACAAATGGTTGAAAAGAGGAGTAATTGGAGGGCTAGCGAATGAAAATGACCCACAATAGGTAGAGGAGCTTATAAACCGCGGAGAGAATTCCTGGAATGAACATCTTCTTCGAGAAGTTTTCAAAGAGGACACTAGGAAGGAAATTCTAGCTATTTGTCTCAGAAATCACTCTATTCAAGACAAACTGGTGTGGAATAGCAAATTACATAGTAAAGAGTGGCTATAACTACATAAGACTTACCGAGGACATACGTAAAGCTCCAATGGCTCTCTTCATCTTTCTCGGCCATAGAATAAGTGTGGCACCCCTCGACGGCCCCCGAACCGTTAGGGTCGCCACAGTTTGATTACCATTCTCTTGCTTGACCTGAAGGTCTATCAATCTTGTGGGTTTATATCATTTAGATCGGTCCTTGCGCAATTTATATGGCGAAAGCGTATCCAACAACTCCCTTCCCTATATTTATAAAACAGTGCACACCAACTAAACATCTTATATAAGTTAACCCGAACACTTTTATTTACATAACTAGATGGACATCATTCATCGGTATACCAAAATGCCGTAGTCTTCTATACTCGGCTATACTTCAAAAGATGACCGACATCTTTTTTTTTTTTTTTTGCAACAGTCGTATACTTAAAGTTCATTGATCAGTGTCGGTGTCCAAAAGTTCATTCCTCTACTGTCCTCCTCCTCGCGGCCATATCCAACCACTCGGTCCATCTGCTGGTGGCGGTGGCGGTAGAGGTATCTTGTCTAGTCTGAAATGTTAGTCCCCAAACGGGATGAATACAACCACTCAGCAGTAAAAGATTCATCAAGCTATATCAAGCATTACTATTAATATCCAGATTCAAGTATGGTAGACAAAAATCAGGTAGTCGATGGATCAATATACATCAAAATCATGAAATCCTTTAATGCTATGGCAAATGCAATTTTAAAAGAATTAGATGCATCATGTCCAGTTACACCAATCCCGATTATGGGGCCAAACTGTGATGACACGTCCTATTTCATGCCATACAATTTAGTCTCATAACTAGACCACACTCACACTTAATTTAATAATCAGTTTTAATCATTCAAACGGTTTTATCCCCCCAGAGGACCAATGTTTGCATCCTTCTGGGATTCCGCACCCAACCCTGGCGTCGCGGAGGCCTCCGGGCATGTATTCAAAATACAACCAGGCATCCAAAGGGCATCGACTTATTTGAACCTTTGAGCATCTCGCACTCCACCTGGTATCATGAGGAATTACTGGAGACCATAGGCATGGTTACCCCTAACCTCCAGGCATGCATCATAATACAACCCCTCACCCTCCGGGCATGTATCATAATACAACCGGACATCCCGACACTCCTGGGAAAAACCTCTGGGCATATATTCACAATACAACCAGGCATCCAAAGAGCATCGACTCATTCGAACCTCTGGGCATCCCGACTCCCGGGGCATCATTGACCCGAGGGTTCAACGGTAACAATTAACATCTTAATTTCCAAAAATACTGTTCAATGCAATGACAAAATGTCTCTTGAGTCTCATCACATCTCAATATTGCATGATATGCCAATTCCAGTATCATCATATCACATAACCATTACAAAACATATTCACTTTTGGGACATTTTGTGAAAATTCGAAAATAGAGCAACTTGATTTTACCATGCACAGTTCTGGTAAATATTTCTAAATAAATACTAAATGAGCTCGGAAAATTGTGAAATTTTAACATGTTATTAATGAGACTTTAAGGAAAAAGTTTTGTGAAGAACACCATGTCAAATTCCTTACGTATCAAGAGTAAAAATTCCGGTATTCCTTATTGACGTTCTGTAAAATTTCCAGATTTAACATTTCCATATAAAAATCATTTTGTCGACCAAATATTGTCCATTTATGCTAAATTTTTGATATGTTACTTCGACAGATATGCTCTCCAACTTTCATTAAGGACTCGAAAGTCAAATTTTAGCTAGAAAATTACAGAAAAATAAAAAATTCACCGAGGGTCACACTGTCCTTCACAAAACAGTCCATTAACCTAATTGAGAGTTTTTTTCCTACTCCTTGAATTTCGACCTCCAACATCCACAATCAAATAGATACAAGTGTATTACACTATAACACAGCCTTTATCACTTCCAAAAATCCTCCATAGTCAGATTTTTAAATTCTTGTTCCATCTCAAATTCGAAATCCACAATGCATGCCCTGTTTTTCCTAGTTTTCTTGATCTAGCTTCATCTTACATGTCCAAAATCCAACATGCAGCTCTAAAATTTCACCTTTCTCACATCCACCAACTCTTAGTTAGATAAAACAGCAAGCAAAACATAGATTGAAGAACTTCTACTTGCCTTAAACATCTCTACTCGATCGTTGGCCAAAAACAGGGGTTCGGGAGGGTCTTGGCTTAGCTCAACGGCGGCGGGGATCGGCGGCATCAACGGCGGCAGCTTGGACATGGCGGAAGACGGCCTTCCTCTTCCCCCTTGTGGCTCATGCCCGTACGCCCGCTCACCCTCTCTTTCGGTCTCTCACTCGACCCTCTCTCCCTCTCTCAATTGCTCAGTTCACTCCCTTTCTCTCTCTGCCCTTCAATTCCGAAACCCTCTCCCTTTTTGTTTCCTAAATTGGCTAGCAATCATTTGATTTTGCATGCAGGAGACACTTGGCTCCAAGAGGAAGACAAGTGGCTTCACAGAATGAACAAGTGGAGGCAATCAAAGACAAGTGTTGGATGGCATCCCTCACCCCCCCTTTTTTTTTCTTGGTCTAATCGACATTCTTGGGGGGCTTTTTGGGCTTGCTTGGGCCCGAAATTTTGGGCCCAAAGTCCTTAAAATAAAAGCCCAAATTAATTTAATATCCCCATAATCAAATTGTTTCATATACAAGGATAAAATCGAAATTCTTGCGTGCCGTCCAACATCCTCAAAAATTTTATTCTTTAAATTTCAGCACGCACATTCCTTACGAAAGACCGAATTCCATCCTTTCGGTTCAAAAATAAAATATTAATCAATCATAGTCCAAAAATTTTCTCTTGTTGCATGGTTGATCAATCCATCGCTTAACATACTATACCAATCTGACAAATAAACAAATACGGATGACTGCCTGTCATTTATACCATTGCTATAGTTCGATAATACTTTTATCGATTGGTCATGACCGTCACCTGTCCGAGGATCGTTGAAATTCTTGGATGCCACAATAAGATCTGGAAATGCAAACAATCTCTAAAATTAAGTTCTTCCTTTGGAATGCATGTCAGAATAGTCTACCTACAATGGAGAACTTACACAAGCGAAAAATGGTAGCGGATCCTCTTTGCTTCCTAAGTAAAGGTAAGGTGGAATCCAAAGAGTATCTCCTCCTTTGTCCTTGGACGCAAGAAATTTGGGCCCAACCATCCCTAAACATTCAAAAAACCTACCTTCTCTAGTGCTTGTAGCAACCATCTTTAAAGGTCAACATCGATGGATCCTTCATTGAAAGCTCTACAGAAGGAGCAATCACCTGTATTATCCGAAACTCAGGGGGAATGCTTGTGGATGAGAAAATATTGGAAACACTAGACTTCTTACTCCCTCGAAGACACGATCCCCTCAAGTTAAGAGTAAGACAATCTGACTTTAGTTAAAGCTATGTAGAATCCAGATCCTATTCCATGGGATGCACAAGCAATCATCTCCCAATGCCTTGATCTGTCATCCAGCTTCTCACATCTGCGTATCACCCGTTGCCATTGTGAAGCCAACTCTATTGTGGACTGGGCCACAAAAGCTCAGTGCCAAAAAACTCTGCCAAGGGATTGGATTTCTTCCCCTCCCCAAATCTTGTTGGATTTACCTTGTAAGGAAGCCCGGTTTTTGGGCCCTGCGTTTTCAAATTGAATTAAAGTTAATCAATTTATGACCAAAAAAAGAAAAAATTGGCTTCGTAACTAAATAAGCATATCACCGAGTCAATAGGTAATTCACCACCTCTAGTGATTCGCTATATAATCCGCATATTCCATGATATCCGCATGGTTTATGATAACGACATGTCCTACACCCATAGATATGGAAATAAGATACTTCCAATAATAGGTGAGAATGTCATATGCCAATAATATATAAAATCTATCAATCAAATTTAAAAGGTTAGATCTATTTATCGTATATAACTGTGCCGGGAGAACTTGAGGCAAAGTTGGTGTAATTTTTGAATGCATTTTGTCCTATTGAATTGGTTAAATGAAAACGTAGAAAGTGGGTTGTAATTTTTAGTAAATTGAATCAAAACTGGACAGGAATAGGACATCGAGTGCGTATTCATCATCCATTCCAAATCCTCCCACATGGTTAGTATAGCGAGTCTTTCATTAATCAGGGCTTCAGTATCCCAAATAGAGTGCAGTCTCAAATGCACATACCTAGACTCTAGTGACCTTGCTCTTCACACCAGAAACATCATCAAATTTGGTTCAACGTCTATCATTCTGATAGCAAAATTAACCACGGTAAGATTTCAACTTCAGGAAACTGTGTCTCCGAGACATCCGACGGCAGCGGATACATCAAATCCAAACCAACTCCAACCGCAGCTTCCCAAAGTAGAAACCTCTTAACTTCTTTATTGACCCGACAAAGTTTAGCAGGCAAATATCGAATGGCTTCCATTTAAGCACGAAAAACCAAACCGAAAATCACAGAGAACTCCCTTCAAATAAAGATTCCAACAAAGCTCTATGCAGGTGCCATTTATGGTGGCAAACTGAAATACAATTGCAAATTATTGGGCACTATATCAACCTGATTGGCAAGACATTCAGTATTTCAGAAATCTTTTATGTTCACAAACGGTTTCAGCTCTGCAAAGCTTTCTATAGAAGGTGATAAGGGCAATATGGGATAACAACATGTGGACATCCTTACCGTTCCACGGATGTATCATCAGCATTTGGAGAAGTCCAAGCAACATTGAGCTTCCTTTTAGAATTGCCTTTCGAAAGCTCTTTCGGGCATCTCGGCATTTACATCACAACCAGATGGATGATAATCAAATCCTATTAGTGAATCAAATCAAATCGATCTAGCAATTAACATCAGTGAACTACTAATATTACACCAAAGTTCATAGATCTTTCTTTGTAAAACTCAATATTAATTTCCCTTTTGAACTCTTTCGATCCAACTAATACGCATCATAGTGAATTCAACTTAAGTCGCTTGCTTTTGTGGTATATTGTATAATTATTTTCATTTCATCATGTGCTATTCATATATCAGAATGAATGCAAGAAAGTTTTCAAACGGCATACAAGATAAAGGAAAGTTTCTTCAAGAAACTTTGGGGAATGCTTCCTGTGTTTTTTCTTGTCTCCAAGTAAATGCACAAATAAGAGATTATGCATAATATAAGGGATTATTATACAGTGCAATCGATTATTCCAAAAGACATTCTCGTTCATGTCTGCTATCTTGATTATTTGCTTGACTCAAAGGTTCCGGTAATGGACAGATGACTTTGCTAACTATCCAAATATTAAGAAGTATTCTTCGGACTAATCTATTAATTATCTTGGACTTTTAGGTACATCACGGATTGACAACAGACGAACATGGATTTTATAATAAGCAAAATATAAGTTGCAATTTTATCGATTGCTCCCAACAATTCACAATAGTTTTGCTTCTAGCCTGTTTGCTAGTTTATTCACAACCAACCCGCTAGGAGAAGAGTTAGTTCTAGCATTTAGGATGCGTTTGGTTGTCTAAATTTCTAAACGGGATAGGATTCATATCCCATCAACTGTTTGGTGAACTACGGATTTAAAGTCGGATATTCTCATATCCTATCCAATCTACTGTTTGGTGAACTACGGATTTAAAGTCGGATATTCTCATATCCTATCCAATCTATCGTTTGGTGAACTACGGATTTAAATTCGGATATTTTAAAAACAATAACATTAGGCAAGTACAAATTTGCAGGTTTAATATTCACAAAATCATCCAAAACAATATATCTTTTTCAAATTAACAGATTCTCATTGAATTTCATGATTACGCTTTGTAATAATCTTTTCCGTTCCTTTGAAATAATCTTTTGGATACCCCCTTCAACGTCAAACGTTTTTAGAATAACCTCAATTTCATTATATTCACTTTGAAACATGAATTCTTTTTCTCTCTTACAAGTTTTTCATTTGTTTCTATTTTGTTATAGGTCCAATACCAAATCATGGCTAGGTTTTTTGCCAAAGAGTTAGATAAACTATTTATGAAAATAAAATACAGAGGCAAAGAATATTATAGATAATGGTTTTCTTGGCAATGAACATAGAGATAAAGTTTCAAGCCATATCAACTTCTTTTCAAGTCATGGCTACAACTAAAAGGTCCAAAAAGATAACATTAAAACTTATAGCTAGCTCCAAAAACCCTTTAAAAAAAAAACATAAAGAAGAAAAAAAGAAAAAGTATGGAGAGAAAACATATCTCCTACAAACTCTTAAACAACTCAATCATCACTCATTCTCTTCTATCATCTCTTGGAGAGGTAATTCCACAAATGCTTTCCTGTCGTCTCCTTGAAATCCCAAAAATAGATGAATATTCTCAAGATCCTTCACAATTTTTCTACATAATTTTATTCTATCCATAGTACCTAAAGACATTTGAAGAAGCTCCTCATTAATTTTTCGCTTGTCATTATCCAAATCCTTGGCATGTTCGATGTGGCTAGCGATCATCTCCATTCTCTCATTAGCTTTTTCCAAGAATGAACCAAAAGTTCCTACTATCTCAACTAAGCCATCAGCCCATTTGTCACTTGCTTTAGCCCTTTTTCTTTTTGAAGAATCATAAACATTTTGTGCCTGAGAAGATGATAGTGGCAGTGAGTTTTGACTTACACCGTTGGTTGCCACATTATCATGATTTTCACCTTTCTCATGATCTACAGCCGCATGAGCTTCTGAAGGGTCTTCACTGAGATTTCCCTTGGCACGATCTTTTCCAAATACGGTTGCTAGTCAATCATATTGAGGGAAGGACTTCCCTCTCAAAGAAGCAGCTCCTGGATAGGTCTACAAAGAAAATTATATTATTTTGTTAAAAATTAAACAATTAATAAAGAAGACAAATGAGAAGAAGCGACACAAACCTTGCAATATTTTGCCCAACTATCCTCAGAATGAATATCGACACAATGCTTTTCATGGTCCCACCCAAAGCCACTTTGATTCCTCAAGTCATATATTTGATTATACAACTTTTTCAAATTTTTCATTTTCAACTCTTTGTGAGGATTACCCTTGATGCTAGAACAAGGGAACTTTTCTTCAAACCACTTCTCTAACATAACCATGTAACCACTCTTGAAGCCGTTATTGGCTTTCATTCCTCGCATAACTAATTCTTCAAGACCATCTAGAAGTGCATTTTCTTCATCTATTGTCCATATACGTCGGTCGCTCTTTGTTCCCCTTCCTTGAGTTTGACTGAAACTGCTACCTTCCATTCCTAAACAAAAAACTAACTCAGTATATATGTTGATTGAGCCACTCCCAGATTTCTTAAAGTAACAAAAAACAAAGAAACATAAAACTAACTCAGCATTCAATCAGCCATGATATTCAACCCACACAACAAGATATATCCTTCCCTCACAAGCGATGCGATATCAATAGTGACTTTGCCTCACATGAGCAAAATGGAAATGGTAGAAATGATATGTCTAGGTAAGTAATCGATTCCTTCTCCCATTAAAGCAAATATCATCGACACTCAACACAGACACTGATAGAACAGCAAATGTGCTATAGATTGACCTCAAAACAGCAGATGCAAATATCATACGATAATATCTTGCAATTTCTACTAAATACAGGGATCTCCTTCATTGCTTGAACTTTTCTTACTAGAAAGAAATTTACTTGAGATTTACCTGGAGTGAGAAGATCAATACATAATGTATGACCTATAAAGGCATAATCAATAGGGTTTTACATTTGAGTTATACTTTTACTTTTTGCTAATCGGGCCATGTTAACAACCCAACTCACTGCAATTGGATGATAGATCTCCAAAGGAAAAAGGTAGCTTAACTGCTTTATGTACCTGTTTTAGGAAATGCAGATCATCTCAACTATTCTAACTTATCCGAGTCGTCTTGTCCCAATAACCAACCCCTAGCTCCTAAACCCATCGCATGTTGCTCTAGCTCGTAATTTTGATAAAGCTGCCCTCTAGATAATTCTGGTATTGTCTTGAGAGACTTGCATCCAGAAATGTCCAATTCCACAAGTTGCTGCAATTTCTCGAGCCCTTGAAGCTCAGTCAATTTCACACAATTTTGCACAATCAGACACTCCAAGTTGGTACATGATGAAAAATCAGGTAAGATCTCAATCGATGAACATCCCAAGATAACAATAAATCGTAGGGATGTCAACTTCTCAAATCCTGGGATCTCCCGAAGTTCATCACAATTTAACAGGTACAAATACCGTAAATTATGAAAATTTGACAAGTTTGGTAATTTTGCTAAGAACTTGAATCCCTTATTAATAAAGTCTCGCAGGATGCGAGTCTCTTTAGGTTCTGAGTATCATGAAGCTTGTCACAGTTAACAATTTCCAAAATTCGTAAGGTGTCAAAGCAACATAAATTCGGTAACCTTACAAGGGAAGTGCACTCAGAGATTCTTAACACTTCCAAGAACTCCAATTTATCGAGGCCTTGAATTTCGACTAAGTTTTTGCATTGGAGAACTTCTAATTTCTTCAAACCCTTACATTTTGAAAGGTCCAACTGTTCAATTGCAGAGCAAAGACGGATCTTTATCTCTCTCAAGAACTTCAAACCCTCAGATTTTGAAAGGTCTAGCCGTTTAATTGCATCGCACCCAAAGATTCTTATATTTCTTAAGAACTTCAAACCCTTAGAGTTTGAAAGGTCCAGCTGTTCAATTGCATCGCACCGTACGATCATTATCTCTCTCAAGAACTTCAACTTATTGAGGCCTTGAATTTCGACTAAGTTTTCACAGAATTGAAGATGTAAAGTCCTTAGACCATTGGATTTTGAAAGGTCCAACCTTTCAATCGAAACCCGTGAGATCTTAAGGAATTCCAAGAGCATCATCCTATCGAGGCCTTGAATTTCGACTAAGTTTTTGCAACCATGACAACGTAGCCTTTCAATTGAAGGGCAATAATTGATCTTTAATTCTTTCAAGAAATCCAACCGATTGAGGCTTTGAATCTCGACTATGTTTTTGCAATCCTTAACACTTACTGTCTTCAAATTCTCAGATTTTGGAAGATCCAGCCTTTCAATTGAATCGCACTTTGTGATGATCAAGCTTTCCAAATATATCAATTTGTCAAGACCTCGAACTTCATGCATGTTATGGCAATGCTCAATAAATAATGTCCTCAACTGGTTCAATTGTGAAATGTCCATTATTTCCCCAAATGTGACGTTTGAAGCTTTTAAATCTCGGAGCTTTCTCATCCTAAAAATACCATTGGTTAATTCTAACATGCCAAAGGTACCACCAATATGCAGAATTTCTAGATTTTGTAAAGCTCCCATGCTATCTGGCAACACCTTGAGTCTAAAACACTCCTCCAACTTCAAGCGTACCAGGTTCTTCAAGTCTCCGATAGAAGAGTCAATTTGCTCTAATTTCAAACAATGACAGAGTATCAGAACCTCTAAATTCTTAAAAGCTGAGAGGAAGACTGTGCTTCTTAAGGATTGACAATCTGTAAGGTCAAGAAATTTTAACTTCTTTGCCATCTGGAAAAAAACATAACAATAAAAATCGAGGGTTAGCCTAGAGCAATTATGATTCCAAAGAATCCAGAAAAAGAAAACTTATTCTTCAATCTTACCATGGAACTCCATCCTTGCCATTCATTTGAGATCTTGCTCAAAGACAAATCGAGTACGACTAATTCCGTTAGGCGAAAATTATTTGCTTCAAAAGTCGAGGGACAACCCCGCCATCGAAGCCATTTTAACTCCCCATTGAGTTCTCAAAATCTCCTCTAAGACATGCCCCACTCACATCAAGGAACCTTAGACCTGTCAACTTCTTGAATTGCTCAGCTTCAAAATTCTCGAATTGCTCAGCCTCAAAATTCTCGAATGGCCCAGCCTCAACATTCTCGAATGGCTCATCAAAGTGGGAATGGTGAACTTTGTTAAAATAAATGGCCTTAATATTTTCTGTTCCCTGTAGGTAACCATCAATGGTCGTTAATCCTATTTATATCCAACAAAACTAATATAATATTATTTGTTCATATTGCTATAACATGCATAGACGTTCTTAAGAGACTAGCAAAGTATCGACATATCAACTTTGATTTTGAAATGTGGCCATACGTACTTGGATCTTAAAAAGAATTATAATGTTCTCTTTTTTTGTTTTTTTTTTTAATTTTATTTTGTATAATAGTTTGTATAGTATTACTCTTTAGTGTAATGGCTCATAAAGGGTAAAACTTTACAACTTGCAAATCCTCTTCTTTCCGCTAATTTAGCCGCATTACTATATTAGTTAGGAGTTAGGACGTACATTCAATGCTTAGGATTTCACATTATGAAGTCCTTTTCTTTTCCGCTTCTTCTTATGTATAAATTTCATATATGTTACTTGAGTGTGCTACTTACCCCATTAATAAAAACTAACATATACTCACTGTTGTTTTTCCCATTGGAGTAATGTATAATTATAAGTAACTGAACTTGTGATGGTAGTTATATTAATATCCTGTGTAATTTATTTCATTATTACTAATAACTAAAATATCATTAATCAATTACTTTCTAATTATAGTATTATATTCTCTATAGCATTGTTTTAGCGTAAATTATGACTTAGTTATAGATTACAATTTGATTTATTCTAAACAAATCATAACTATAGATGATTGAAATATTTAAATATAATAAATGTAATATCATAGATCTAATAACTTTGGTCCATTCAAATATAATCAGTTATTAAATATGCAAAGTCATTGCTGAAATATGAAAATTGAAGCTATGCTTAGTTGCATGGAATAGTTTTTCCTTGGCCCCCTAAAAATAACTATTCCTGATTTTGGGAGAATAGTAATACCTAATCTATTTTTGAATAAAGCGAAATAATAACTGCTTCATCAGAACAAACGATAAATAGAATAGCTATTCTTGCGAACCATTGTAGCAAGCTTTCATCAAGAAAAATCACTAAAGCATGCGAAGTCGAGAAAATTCAGGGATTTACACAATTTAGTTTCTCCGAACAAGAAAATTTCCTTTGGTACTTCACATTGTTGTACATGATTTCATGGATACTGAAAGGAGAATGACGTAACTAGTGGAGGAGGAAATAGATTTCAACACCTAAAAGGAATCCAAAATAAGAGTAATAAAAAAAAAAGGAAGCAACCTCCAATACTTAGATTAGTCATTTCGCTCGTAAGCTTCCCTAAAAATATCAAGAAATCCTATCTGTCATCAAGAATTCTTTGTTTTCAACTGTGTAACTTTTTCACTTTCAAGAATCGATCCATAAATTTTGAGTATACTTACAGCCAAATCCCAAAAACAATCCCAACTTTTTGTACTTGGGACAAAGGTAGCACAATCTTTCAATCGTACAAAAAAAAATGCCTAACCTTTTACATCTAGAGCAAATATTACATAACCTTTCAAAAGCATATTAAAAAAAAAAAAACCAATCATCTACCCGTGGAAGAAAGCTAACACCCGCTACAATTGTCGTCCATTGTCATCGTTATATCACCACAAATACCCACATGGTTCACTTTGCTGACGTACACAGCAAACCATATCAACAAACACAAAAAACTACGTTGTTTTTCTATTTTTAATAACCTTTGTACCGAATTTTTAGCATTTTGAAATATAAAAATCTATTTGTGATCACCACTGCTTGCGGTGGCCTAGCTGGATAAGAGCCCCCATGACATCTACCCAGGATGGAGGGGTTCAAATCCCGAGGATGCACAGGATCTTAAGCGCAACATCGGGGTGGTGGGTCCTCCACTAGCGTCACTCCAGGGTTTACCCATCGGCTACCGGCTTTATGGGTTCCCTGGGTATCAAAAAAAAAAAAAATCTATTTGTGATCATGATTATTGTGGTTTACCGTGTATGTTCGCGCATTGAGCTGTGTAGATAATGCATGGCGATTTAAAGTGTGAATAAGCAGAATTTGTAAAGGGTGTCAATTTTGTCCACTGAATGAAAAGTTGTAATATTTTCGGCCAGCATGCAAAAAGGCTAGACTTCTTTTTACGCTCTTTTAAACTTTGTGTTATTTTTCTCTCAGTTGCAACACTTTGTATTTTTATTTATTTGGTTGTATACTCAATAATACCCATGGAGTGAGTTATGAATGTGTTTCAATTATGATTTATATGTCATTCGTTTCCTGTTTATGTAAGTTGTATTGTCTATGCTTCTCACTACGCATGGGTTTTATCAAAGTTGATCGCATTTTTAGATAATATAAATGAAAGTAACTTTAGGTATTTTGATTAAATGTAGGAATAAACTTTAAAGATCTTATATCAGTTTTACTGAAAGCACTTTGATTTTGACTTATGATAGTAATTTGAATTGAACGAACCGAAAGTATATCCTGCAAAAATACTGAAATAATTATGTCAAACATGCACCTTTTCAATTGTAAAAGTTAATTTTACCAGTTTATTTAGATATAAAGTATACAGGATATTCATTTTTCTTTTGGTTAGTTTAGCTTATTTCTGATGTAATATGAAAGACATAATAAATAGACAGAGGCTTTGAATTTGTTAATACATAAATTGGCTATTGATATTATGCAAGTTCGCATATTGAGAATGCAAATAGGTGCTAGTCTTTTGAGCAACAACTTGAGTCAAACCATATAATGGATTAGTAGTAGAGTCAAAATCACAATTAGTTACACAAATGCCGCCATATTCACTCATATCATACTAATTTGAGAAAATTTTAAATAAGGATACGAAGTGGAGTTGTTTTCTCAAAAGAAGACTTGAAATGGACGAAATAGTGAGTTTAGCCTCAAATAAGGACTTCGGCATGGATTTTACTTTGTGTTACAAAACGCTCAATGTGGTTGCGATTGTGCTCTGGATTGCTCTGGCTTGAACAAGAGAGAATCATATGACTCTAGAAAATCTAATCCAAAGCAGTTGCGGAGACAAATCAAAACAACGAAATTTTCGCATTGCCTCATATAAGGGTTTTGCATCCCATAATGCGGTTCACTCGACTATAAAAAGGTCACAATTCTATGTTGTTTACAAGAAGCTCCTAGGCACACGGTGACTTTGCGATACACCCTTCCACACGTTCCCTCAAGAAGCTCCCAAAACAAGCCCTTATCAACATCACCATAGCCATAGTCAAACACCCACATCCACCCATTCCCTCTAAGCTCTTTGACATTCACAAAATTGCAATTTCCCGGAACCCCACAAATTTAAGCTCTACACCTACTAAAGACTCCCTCTTGCAATCCACGGCCTCGAAAAGAAGGAGAAGAGTAAGGTTAAGGTGTCTCGAGATGGAATTGACGTGGTCAAGTTCTCGTCTCTGTTGGTGGAGGAGTTGAGGAAGTGCCGTGAAGAGGCTGTTGATGGTGAGAGGAGGAATTCAACGTCTTCAGTGGTGGTGACTGGTATGATCATCACAACCAGAGCGAAGGAGGCTTGAGAAAGATGAAGAAAAATAATGAAAAATGGTTTTGGATGAGAATGCCCCCGAAGGTGGATAGAATTTGACTAGTTGGTGAGGTTAGAACCTTATCTGAGACTAAATTGGCGTCTTGAGACTTTATTTAAGACAAAATCCACTTCTTAGCATCTTTTAAGAAAGCAACTCCACTTCAAGCCTCTGTATGAAATTTTCCCTACTAATTCGAATTCTATTATTTCATATCCGAATTACTAATTAGTTATGGTTTAAAGTGACATGATCAAGTTATTTATTGCACGTGTGAAGGACAAAACTGAATTGGGGTGCGTTTGGTTCGTGAAACTCAAAATTTGAAAAATATTTCTCTAAAAATGATTGCTTGTGCAGCTTTCAAAAATGAATTAGTGAAAAATATTTTCATCATCCACGAAAATAGCTGACATTGTTGATAATGAAAATGTTTTTTGTTGACTAATTTTTCTAAACAATTTCTAAACAATATAACCAATCATTTTTAAAAAAATATTTTCCAAACCTTAAGTTTTACGTGAAAGAAACACACTTAAAAATTTGGTAGTTTTTCAATATAGACCCCCTTTATCAGGTATCTAATAAATTTACAAGTACCTCATCTTTGGAGATATATTTGTAATGTACATTTGTTTAAGAAAAATCTTAGGCAAGCTGCAATACTTACCAAGACAGAGCAATCTCCTACTTTCTAATCACTAATCACATCAATGCAATGACATGAGGGTAATAATATTAACAGGTTCTCTACTCACTAGGGCAAGCATTAAAGTAAAACCCCAACATCACTCAGACAAGAGAACATGGACTAAAGGAGCGAAAAAAGAGAATCTGTTACCTTATTTTCCTTTAGCACTTTTAGGACTTTCTTCGATTCCCACAACCTGCTATGGTATTGAGGCTCTTCCCACTTCTCCTGGCGAACAATTTCCCTACCAAGATCTCTCAATTGGTCATGCATTATGAGCTCATGATTATCTCCAACTTTTATTAATGACATAGAACTCAATTTTGCAATTCCCTCCTCTGGATAAAAGCCACAGGCGTCCCACATGTAGGATGCAATTCTTCCATCGGTCCCAATTAAAAAACAAGCGACATCCAAAAATATTTGTTGTTCACGATATTCTAATGCATCATAACTTATCTTTAACCTTTTTTTCACATCCTCATGAGGGACTTCTCTTAACTTTTTTTATCGTACCGCTCCATCATTTTGACTCTTTTTTGAACAATAATGAACCTATAACCTGAAGAGACAAGGGAAGCCCCCCAGTTGTGGATACAACTTCATGAGCAAGGTCCTCGAATTCACTTGGAGGAGAGCTCATTCCAAACGCGTGTCTACAGAACAAGATCAAAGATTGGTTCTTATCCAATTCCTCAAGTTTATGGTAGCAATCCACCCTTGCACTTTCAAGAATACTCCTGTCTCTTGAGGTAATAAGGATCCTACTTCCTGAATAAAACCAATTATGATTTCCAGCCAAAGCCTTCAACTGATCATAATGGTCCACATCATCAAGAAGAATGAGTACTTTCTTTTTCTTGAACTTGGATGAGAGCAACATAGTCCCTTCATGTTTATTATGAACTTGGTTTTCTCCTCCCAATATATCAAAGATTAGCTTCTTTTGCAAGGACTCAAGGCCCTTAAGGTTACATGATTCCCTAATATCAGGAATGAAGCTACGAGAGTCAAATTGATCGGAGAGCTTGTTGAAGATAATGTTAGCAAGAGTTGTCTTACCAATGCCTCCCATTCCATAGATGCCAATAAATAGGGTGACATTAGAATTATTAGCTACATCTATCATAACCTTCTCCACAGGATTATCAATTCCAACCAAATTCTTGGGAATAAGCAAATCATAGTCTTTCTTCAGCTTGTTCGACACCGTTTGGACAATCAATCTCACTAATTCTGCTTCATTCCTGTCAAAGGCGACAAGAGTTCAAGTACGTGGCAACAACAATTTTATATTGTTTATATATTGAGAACATAATAACAAAAATATCTAAGAATTGTTTTTGCTACCTCCACGTATTATCTTAATGCTAACATTAAAGTGATTATTGCCGGCGGTTGCTTCACATGGCTATTCCATTATTATTCTAAGACAATTTATTTAGCGGGAAGAAACTTGAGGTACCGCTAATAAATCTTGAATTTTTATATAGTATCAATTTGAATCAAATTTTAAAATTTTTGTTTGTTTAGAATTTTAAGGATGACGTGGATGTGACTTTGAAAACTTTCTAAGCATTTGAAATAAGCGAAAAT
Source organism: Eucalyptus camaldulensis (assembly GCA_019915185.1). NCBI lineage: Eukaryota > Viridiplantae > Streptophyta > Magnoliopsida > Myrtales > Myrtaceae > Eucalyptus > Eucalyptus camaldulensis. The sequence goes on from JAHSVA010000010.1 coordinate 47,579,683, forward strand.
ACAATAAGCCAACTTGGTATGAGAGTTCAACCATCAATCAAATAGGTAATAACTTTTGATGCAAGAGGAAGTTAGTTCCGGTAATACCAAGCCGGAAAGTTATCCTAAGTGCCATATTGTGAACTACCTAAACACAATTAGGGGGATTTCACCTTATAATCGCATGGGTGCAAGTTTCCTCTCATGTCGTGAATTTAGTGTCTTTCTAAATTCATTTTCTTATCGATCTTTATCGTGTCGAGGGATGATAAAAGATTGTACTTTACTTTCTTTTTTGAGTATCTTTGTTCTATGATTCTAATTTATCCAATGTTGATTTTACTGCAAGTAGAAGAATGACTTTTCCAGAATAATTTTTCCTCAAAATAAGAACAATGCTTCAATTTATGCAGGTGTATGAGGTAATAATGTGTTGAAGGAAATGCATTGGAAAGATATGTAAACAAACAAATAATAAGGATAATATATTTTCCTTTTTATATGTACCATCATATGAAATATTTCTTTCGGTAAAAATGATTATAAAAGCAACTCATTAACCACGTTATAATTCAATAAATGTAGCTTGGGAAGATAAAGGATTATGGCTTTGGCTATCGACATGCACGGTATATGATGCTATTGCTTTGAATGGGAAGCACCAATAAGTCGAGATATTAGTCTCAAATAAATATGAACTAGAAAAGTCTGTAATGAAGACTAATTTAACTTATAATTTAAACATGAAAAAAGAAATGGTACAGTGTTACAAGGCATTTGGATATGGGTGAAAGTTCATCTAAAAAAGCTTATATTATTCAAGCGAATGAGATCATTACATTAGAATTTATAATTAGGTGGGTCATTATCGTTAAAGTAATTCCGAAAACTGATAACTTATAACACCCATGCATTGCAGGATCTCATCCCTTTTTTAAAAAACAAGAGAAACAAAAAGGAAGAAAAGAATCTGCACCAAAAAAAGGAAGAAAAGAAAGCAGGTAGGAGTCAGAACAACAGTAAACCCCCACACAAATTAAAAGAAAGTAAAGAAAGTGTTGGGTGAAAAATGAAGTACCCATCGGCTTCCCATCCTTTCAATTTACCGACTGCTGTGAGTGCTTGCTTATATTTCTCCAAAGTCACTGGGTTGAAAGGCTTCTCCCGCTTAAGAAATGCACCTCCGAAACTTCCACTCTGATGCCGCACGTCAGTTGGTTTCACTTTGTAGAATATAGGCAACACTATATGTCCCGTCTTATTTATCTTGCACTCCATTATTTGCATCAGTTCATCAAGGCACCATTTGCTCAAACAATAATTCTCGGAGAGAATGGGGATCAAGATCTTACTGTTCTTGATGGCTTCCAAGAGATCGGGGCCGATCTCTTTGCCTTGGCGGAGCTTATGGTCCAAGAAAACATCAATTCCGGCATCGAGAAGCCCGCGGTAGAGGTGACTGGTGAAACCATTTCGAGTATCTAAACCTCTAAAGTTCAAGAACACCTCATAATGGTCTTCAGTCGGCGCGGTTGACGAACTAGACGCGCCGGAATCGGTTTCCACTGGAGAGGCCGACGATCCCGCCGCCCCGGCATCAGCATCTTCTGCATTTCTTCGGGCACTGGCTCTTTTCCTGTTGAGAAAATTGAAAGCGAGCCCGGAAAGGAGGATCAATGCCGCGAGCACGGCGAAAGAGTGCCCAAAAATGGGAGGATGCATTTCTTCTTTGCTCTGGATTCTGCCCTCTGTTTTTCCTTATCCAAGTCCGACGGCGAAGAAAACCAGAATGCCTCTCAAGGAAATACAGAAGAAGGGTTTATGGTTCAGACACGCTCTTCTGCAATGTTCTATCATTTTATCTGCACTTCGCCCTTGCCATCGTAGCCACAGCGAGGAGAGTCAGATGTGGGGCCCCTTCGGTGTCGGTCCCTTTTCCCCCTTTCACGAGAAAATATTGGGTGGTCCCAGGGGAGAGAGGCGCCAAGTGGTCCGGGACCACCACGTCAGCATGGTCCCGGACCACTCACGCGACGCCACGTGTATGGAGAGGGACAATGGACCGAAACTGGGCCCACTTCTCTCTGACGCTCTCTCTCCTCTTTCTCTCTTTTGTCCCCTCCCCATACACGTGGCACCGCGTGAGTGGTCCGGGACCATGCTGACGTGGCGGTCCCGGACCACCCAATATTTTCTCCTCCCCTTTCACGGTGTTCTGAAATGTGGGACCACTTGGCACCTCTCTCATTTTTTTTGTTTAGGGCCCCTTCGACACCATCCTCACCGTCAAGTCAACGATCCCAGTTAACGTACTTTTGAGAAATTTTCATTAAATTTTACCATTAAATAATTACGTCAAATAACACGTAACAATTAATAAATATATGAATTTAACATTTTGCCATCCGTTTATTATAAAGATATCAATTTGTGATTTTTTTCTAATATTAATCAAATTTAATCGAAATTAACGGACGATAAATTTGTTGTAAATATATCTATTTAGATTTTAAAATTTGAATTAAATTTTTCATAATAAAAAATTAATTTAAAGTAAATTTATCTAATTTGTGATTTTCATGATGTTAACTCTTACCATTTTATTTTATCCCTTGCCTTTTCCATTGGCCACATCCTTTCATTCCCTCGATCTTGTGCATTTCTTCCTCTTCTTCCTCTTCATCTCCGTCTCACTTCTCCGAGTGCTCTCGCTCTCTCTCTCTACGCCGTTCCTCAACTGATGTGGTTAAAGCTCTCATTGAATTCGTTCTTTTTTTCGACCAAAAAAGAAATTCGTTCCTTGCAGAACCGTACTCTTCCTCTCGACTGCCAACTGTGGGAATTGAGATTTTACCGAACTGACCTTCACTTATCTTGATTACGTTGGGAAATAGAAATGGTGAATGTCGCCGTGCATATTTCTTCGCCTTTTCCTCCCTTGGGTTGAGCTTGCCTGATTTCTCCACCCTGCGTGGGTCTCCTATGGTCAAATCAGAAACGCTGGGAAAATAGTTTAGATGGTGCTAGGGAGCAGGTCTTGTGGAAGTTATGTTTATCAAGAGATCACGTCGGATCGTGTCAAGCATTCGAAGGATGGATACCATTCATATACCAAATGCCGGTGTGCTGCACACGTGCGATCATTACTTAAATGTCTTTCAACATTGGTACACCCATTCAACTATTCATAAGATTGGAGTACTTGGTCGATCGCGTGGTTGCCCCTCTAGTGATGTGAGTCGTAACATGAAGGAAGAGATGCAGCCTTTCCAATTTATTTTTCAGGATGAAGAATCCACCAAAGCAAGGAGGAAAATTTCTCTGATCAATCCATCCCACCTTTGAACAACTAGTAGCTCCGATCAATGATGAGACAGAACCGCATCGTAGAAGGTCATGTCAGAAAGCGAAAGGAAAAAAGAAGAAACAAACGAGAAAAGAGGGACACCGAAAGGTAAGTGATTTATTGTTTAGGATGAAAAATCCTCTAAAGCAAGGGGGAAAATTTCACTGATCAATCCATCCTATGTTTAGACAGTTAATAGCTCTAATCAATGATGAGACAGAATGCGTCAAGGTCATGTTGGAAAGCAAAAGAAAAAAAAAAAGAAACAAATGAGAAAAGATGAACATTGAAAGGTAAGTGATTTATTCTTTAGGACGAAGAATCCTCTAAAGCAAGGGGGAAAATTTCACTGATCAATCCATCCTACCTTAGACAGCTAATAGCTCAAATATGAGACAGAACAATGTCATGGAAGGTCGTGTCGGAAAGCAAAAGAAAACAAGAAGAAACAAATGAGAGAAGAGGGACACTAAAAAGTATAGAGGTGATCGGTTTCGATCAATATGGTTCCACTTAGGAATCGATGACCAAATTAGGAGAATCGATTCCCAAGTTTTGGGGCTAGGAACCAAATGAGACTGATGTAGGACTAAGAACTAGATCGGACCGACTTGGTCCCATGAAATCAATTACTTAGCAAAACAAAAAAATTTAAAAAATGAAGAAAAATACAAGAATTATTACTCTTTTTAAGTTTTATTGCTATTTAAAAAATATATTATTTTTTTAAAAAGGTTGGTCCGATCGGTCTGGTTTGGTTCGATGCCTCTTCGAAATCGAGAATTGGACCAATAATCACTAGTTCCATTTTTATGAAATCGAGAACCAAACCGATTCCTCTAAGAATCGGACCAAACCGACCAATCCGGGTGATTCCTGATTTTGACGGTCTAGCATGCTATACTAGGGTAGATATTTCTAAAACTGATCAATTTATGAATTTTTTTTTTATGAATTAAAAACAATGTGATTAAATCGATGGAAAATGACTTCCACTTTTGCCAAGATAAAAATCATTTTTTTTCTAAATAACCAGAAAAAAACTTAATTTTTCTCAAATAATTATTTTTTTAAAAAATATTTTTTAATCATAAAATATTTACTAAAACAAATGGAGCACTGACTTGGAGACAAAAATACTCCCTCCAACAAGTCAATGCTCGGAATTATCTTCGCTTTTATTTAATTTATTTTCCTGATAGACTTATTTAACTCCACAAAAACTCCCAATTCCTTCCTCGCTCCAAACCCTTGAATTTCCCCCATCGTCACTGCTTCACTCACACGCCTCCATAGCCCTAACCCCAAGCCCTCGGTCATTCTCCGCGGCCCCAACCTTCTCAAGTCCTACCCCGGGTTTTTCTATCTAATCGAATTGCCACCAATCAATATAGTTAAAAATAAAAAATAAAAACAAAGAAGGGAAAAAAGCTAGGCTGATTGGAAACGTAGATGTAAGTGTTGTGAAAGCGTTGGTCATTTGCAACTCATGGTCTGGCGTTTCAATTACGTGTAATAAGAAGTTATTTTCCACATGATACCCTTTTGGCACCTTAACTTTCAATTAAGTCTTTCAAATTAAAAAATATCATTAATTTCCTAAGTTTATTGAAAAGATTTTGATTTTTTATCGTAGATGTAATCAGGGAAATTCCTTTATTATATGTGCCCTAGTATGACTTCGTATGCCATATGTGTTTGCTTTATCAAAAATATGGACGAATCTTAATCTGTAAGGTGTATATGCATGTGCAATTGGGTAATGACGTGTAATTAAATAATACATGCTTAGTTTTGAAATTGACGGAGACTGTTATTGTTTGACCTACTTTTTTTTTTTTTTTTTGGAACAGATATTGTTTGACCTACTTGGATTGCGGTATATTCGTCCTTTTGGCCATATATGATGATGATTCTGAAAGCTGAAAAAATCTTTGAGAAATTAATTATAGTTATTTTCAAAGTTTTTTGGGAAAATCATGGAATCCGTGGGGTCTCGAATCATGATCCGAGGGACCTTAGCTCCATCGCTTTTAGGGTAGGGCCACCCCTAAGACTGCCACGTGGTAGTCTCATTGGCCGTTTCTTAATGCTGCCACTGCCCTTTTTCTTTCTAAAAAAATTTATTTAGTATTAATTATTTTTTTCCCCATATTTGATAGAATTTTGACTGGATCTAACTTTTCTGGTGTGATGTCGATTGACAAAATTTTTACTCCCACAAAAAGTTTCCTACCCCAAATTTCTGAAAATGTCATTTGATCCTTGAAAATATGTCAAGATCACAAATATCCATGAATTTGGCTGAACGAAGATGGTGATGAGAAATCATGATACTTTCTCCATTAGAAATCTGATCATTGTGATTTTTGCAGCATTGGGAATTTTGTAACTTGTACCATCTAGTAGATTTAATTGATTGTGGCAAATCAAAAAAAAAAAAATACTTGACACTTCAATATATGATTGTGAGTAAAAGAGGTAATACATTTTGCAGTGTCGCAAATTTTTTATTTAGATAAATTCGGTATTGTTGTAGAACTATTACCCCATTGTTCATTTTGGTCTTTAATCTGAACCTGTTGATATTTGATAAAGAAGGACAACATAAACGAAGTGCATCGCGCGGGAACCAAGGAGCCAAAAACAGGATGGTTATCCATCTTTTAGTCGCTTTTGCCTCTTCAGAAATGTGAATATCCCCTGGAAATGTGCAAGATAATTGTTAAGAATGATTCCACACAGACGGCCAGCGCACGATAGAACCCACCCCGGAAAAAGTGAGCAAACAAGCACCATCCACTTTTCACTTTGTCCCACGGAAAGTTTGACTTTTTTCGTGACCCAAAATCGTGGATGTTTCGGATTCCAGACATGACGATGAAATTGCCCATAGACCAGCAGACATCATGTAAATTTCTTATGTCCAGTTGAGACGAGTGAGGGAGTGACCCAGCCAGATACTGCTGTCTCTAGATCAGCCCAAAAGACGTTCAAAAAGAGGATCTGGAATTCACAATTGATTGATTGTATTGGAAAAGGGGAGAATTCACCCAAGCTCGCGATGCTTGCGGGATTAGCTTTCTATTTGTTGCAGATATGAAAACCATGAAGTCCATTTAACTCTTCATACTAGCCCCGAACATATCATCTCAGCAACCTAATACAGCACGTAATAACACAGCGACCAATATATCCATTCACCATTTGGGACATCCGATCAAAATGAAACAAGCACATTCGAGATCGATTCGTGACTTTGTAGTCCAAACAAAAGCAAATAAAATAAAAAAGACGAAACCACTAAAAAGATTTTTTTTTTTTTTTGACAAGCTACTAAAAAGATTACTAGTAACAAACAATCGACTATGAATTTTGCCGAGACAAGGGTGTCTGTTTCAACTTCGGAAATGACAAGAGAGCACAAATATCACTCTCTTATAAATTATATACCAGATGTTTCTCATTCTTTGCTATAAGAATTGGAATTTTTATGCGGATGAATAAGGGAGTTCTGCTAATGTACCCTCCCCCCCCTTACCAAATATGAACAAGAAATTTTCAACTCTAAATAAGTTCTGAGTCGTATCAAGACTTACGATAATATCTGTAACCATAGGTTTCCTGTACAAGACATGAGGCCGAAAGGCCCAAAAAAAAAAAAAAACATTGTCCGAAACAATGTCAAGATGAGCATCAAAGTGACAAGATGAGCTCTTCACAGGCAAACATCAGCTCATTCTCGTACCTCTTCAGCACAAACCTCTCTTCAGATGCTATAATGCTGGTGACAACACATTTCTTGTCTGAAAATGGCTTCCTACCTGTCCTTCCAGCTCGATGAAGGTAATCTACAGCACTCCTCGGAAGATCAAAGTTGTAAATATGAGTTGTTTCCAGCAGGTCAATACCTCCGGCTGTGATATCAGTTGCTACAATAAGACAGCCTTCTTTTTGTCTTACTTCCTGTCGTCCAAATACGGAGGAATTAAATATGAAGTTGGACTATACATATTTTCACCAATGGACTGCTTAGGATGTGCTTAGTATACCCATGTTTAGCATGACGAGGAGTATATGCCTATTTTAACTTGAGAAGGTCTACTTTAGGCATTAATAAAGGTTATGAAGAAAGAAAGAAACGGTTTTCCTAAAGAAAACACAGTTGTAGCCAGATAATTTTCTTAAGTGGTATATAATCTCTTTGATCCTGATTAGTGCTACCAAACAATAATGGTCTGTTAAGGTTTTGCAGCATCTTTCCTCCTGTCTAAAAAAAATCCAGCATCTCAGGTCCGCAGAGAATAAGGGTAAAATCCATCTCATTCCAAATTTATTATAGGACAAACACAGTTGAAGGGCATATCTTTAATATGCCAAATTTCTACCCTGAGCATTCTCAAAGTGAGGGAAGAAACATCATGATGGAAAAAGTGAAAAGCACTTACTGAGAGCGAAGCTGCTCATGCATTGAAATTCATGTCTTCTTCTAGAAGGAGAATACTAGAGCAGCTTCCATAAGAATTCTTCAAGAATTCAAGTAGAAGAGTTGTTGGTGTTACATTTACAGCCTTTTTTGACTTCTCAGACTAAACGCACAAAAGATAGAATTGGTTAGTGGACGTGCGGACAGTTGTTTACAAAGTGTATTCACGTGATATGTGTGTGCTCGTGAATGCTACAAGCTTCTGTAGAATATATAAATAAAAGCTGCATTCACTTTAATACATTCCAAAACCCTCTCCGTACAGGAAAACTTTCGGACATTGTAAAAAATTCTTTATATTTGGAAACCAATTTTCATTCAGCAACCAAGAGAAACGTCATCAGAGCATAAACTTCTTTCACTCGTGTAAAGAACTGCATATATGTTTTATTTGATCCCTCTGCATATGAACAGATGACCTTACTGATAAATGCATGAAACTCTCTTCAGTCCATTTATTATATAAAACTGATAGCCCATTAGACATTTTTAGCTAAGACCACTAATCACTGCCACATGAATTGGGGACGGAGCCTGCCATATCATACATCAGTTGATATGTTTCGACACCATTTTTCATTATCCAGATAAAAATCTACTTCTTCCTCTCATGCTTATAACAAGTACAGCACCAAAAAATGTGAATAAACTACGGAAAAGAGATGCAGGATGAGCATCAGGCAGTACACCTGCTCGCAAACAAATATAATGCCAGATTCAGGGCTGTCCCACTATAATAAATGTAGCAAGGTCTGATGTCTCCAACTCCTATGACATGTCTGAAACAGATAGAAGCATTAAGCAAGTCAAAAGCCAAGGATCGTCAATTGAGTACATGGACTATGAAGATGAACATTAAATGAGCATATGCATAACTTCTATGAAAGAGTCTGCACATCAAGTCTCGTGTTCAATGTCCTCACCACAAACCTATGATCTAGACATGATGGCATAGGCTGTATTGGATTGACGTGAACGTGAACCGCATCACCCTGTAACAGGCAAAGTCATATTAAGATAAAATCAGTGAGTGCATGAGTAAACCCCAACAGAACATTCACAATAATTATAGCTTCATGAAACCAACCTTAGTCCACTTCTGTTGTATACAATCATGTAAAAATCGCTTATGCTGAGGTATAGATGCACTAGCAAAAACAGTTTGACGGTTGTTGCATGATGAGTACGATGTCAACAGCTTCCAGAGAGAGCTGACTTGCTTAGAAGAGTTGAACGTGAAGTCTACCTAGGCAGCATCAAAGTAAGAATGTCAGTTCTTCATCCTACAATATCCAGGAAGAATCATGTCTGTATAAAACAAGATACCAAGGCCCCAGTGGAATAATCGCACATTTTTAATCATACTAACATGGTGATTACAAAGTACCCAATGAAATATACTCACAACAAAATAGACCAATCAAGGCACTACATGCTAACTGAATATCCTTTCTCAAAAAGGACCCTGCACCAGTCACTCTAATCCCTATAGGCATATAAGAGGCAATAAACGCCCACCTTAAAAATACTCTTAATTCTGAAACCATTAAAAAAAATTGGCCCCACTAGTGAATGCCTTGGGATTTTTCTGGAGGAGAAAGTGATCTAGCATCTTAACAAGAATATGGGGTTAATGAATCAGCTTTAAGATGCCAAGTGGGTCTTGCTCCAAAAAGAAGAACTCAACTTATTCCTAATTATTTACCTCATCAATCACTAGAATCTGCACTGTGTTGAGTTCAAAAAACTTGCTTCTCCAGCATCTGGCACAAGCTCCTGATGGTTGCCACTACTATTGCTGGGGGTTCTGCCTAATAATGTTACAAGGAAAAGCCAAGGAGGTCATATTGAAGGTTGACACATGAAATCCATCAGCAGCATGCTTTAATTTTAGAGAAGCATCCCAAAGACATAGCTACATTAGGCAATTGATATTTGTTGGCACTTGAATGAACAAGTGTGGGGTTCGGGTGGGCATATAATTGCCAGCTTGTGTTATCATGCTTCTGGTCAGACAGGTCCTCTGTTCTCAGGTTTAAAAACATCAGCGAGAAAATTTTAGGCTTTTCCTCTTCTTAGTACATCCATATATAAGATTCATGATCTCAAAAGCAGGAAATTCCACTAAAACTAAAAATCTAGTTACAGGGGTACTTGTAAGAGCGTGGACAGAATAACAAAATAGAGGAGCAAGACAACCACAAATATTCAGTCAAGAAAAGGTAGACAACTAAACAGACTCATGAGCATCGACAAAGAGACAAACTTATTTTGCCCAAAAATGGAAGAATTAATAGAAGCTGTATTTAACTGAGTAAACTAATGCGTGGAAGAACAGTTTTGCATGAGTTGCAGGAAAAAACAATTTTGCATCATTATACGTACACAAGCAAATGGATACCGGCATATGATATATAGTCAACAAAAGGAAAAAAGCACATAACACAAAAGCCTTCTATTTTACAGAGCGATTACAAAAATGTCATTGAAGTATATAGGAAGATAGCTCTGCTAATGGTGTTTAGGTCACCCAGGAGAGGGAAGAAATGTAGTACCAGCTAAGCATTTCGATATTGATTCTCCATAACTTCTCCTACATAAGGAGAATACCAGTCATTTCCTCAGATCAATAAGTAAACTAATTATACGAGGGGTTTTGAGAATTAATGTTTCTATATATATGTTGTAATGACAGTTATTTGTAGTTTATCAGCACTAGCTTAACTGCAATTTTATGCTCAGAAAGCACGCCACACACATGTGAACAGAGAGAGAGAGAGAGAGAAAGAACCTTTAACCAACTCCTGTGTCTTTTCAATGTACATCCATCTAGAAGAGCCATAACAGTACATGATTTATGTTGCTCCATTTCAAGATTCATTGGCTTTGCAGCCAACAGCCGAGAAACTTTGGCTACCTTGTCATAAATGGATAACAATAAGAAGAAGACGTGACATTATACTCTTAATGTAGCACGACACCATTTTGTGCAAACGTAACAACCACTTTCTGAGTTACAATAGTGAAAGAGAAGCAGAAGACAACAGGGAAAATATCAAATGAAATATCATAATCAGAAACTAACCTGAATGCCAAGTTCTCGGATGGGGACAACTATTAACGCTTGTACAGAAGACCGTTGGGTGTTCATAACTGAAAATATCCTCCGAAGGTACGTCAGCGTCTTCCCAGAACCTGTCTAGAGGGCCAAGAGCATGAGTGCACCGGCCATGTCAATGCAGGATCCTTTTACGTTTTCTTCCCTAGTTGAGTTTATATGCAGAGTCAAAAAGTAATTCCAATTGAGTTGGACGTCTGAGATACATCAACTACACGTGTTGAATGAACTAGGCTTCAATAATATGTTTTTGCAAAATTTATGGTAATTTGATTTATGAAGAGAGACTTCTCACTAATTTTTCTTTTACTTCAGCTAGTTACAAGCTGATTCACACGGAAATTAGTTTGATTCCGAGTAAAGAATTTGAGAACCGTCCTTCGATTCAGTTCCCAATTCTTGGAAGAATTGGTTTTGAATTTACTTTAACAGCCGATTCTCTAGTTAAACCGATTCAAAACAAATTCTAAAAGTCTCTTAATTGAGAACTTTTACATTATCTAGAGTTAATGAGGTTAAGCATTCTAGCACATAGATGTCAGCACAGTATTTTAAAAAATGAAATAAAATAAAATAAAAAAGGCTGATGCCAGGAATGTAGTTCAGTTCTCAAGTCCAATAACCTGAAACCGGTTTTAATAGAGATAGGTTCAAAGTTCATGATTTTAAACTCAACTACCCCAGCAACGATCACCCTTTTCCACATCTGTACACATTTTCTCCCCCAAGTAATTCAGGAGGTCCATGTTAGGACTTTGATCGGATTATATTGGTCATCTTTAGTTGATTTCAACCTCTTAGCTATAAATACCCCTCTCACTTTTTCTTTTTTTTTTATTTATCGCAAGACAGATCTTTTAAAATTGAAGTGGCTTTCTTGAGAACCTGCTCAAGTTTCCTGCCGTTCATAGTGACTAATCAGGTTGTTAATGGGAAAAACATTCATATAATTCACCGTTCAACAGCCTACATCGGAATAAAGCAGCAGGAAACAGCTTCCAATTTCTCTTGCTTGAGGTCCAATTCCCCTAAGTGAAACTCCAAATACGGACCAAAGAAGGAGAACCAGTGAAGTTGGTTCTCACTTCTCAATGGATTTGCACTTCCATGAAACCGCGCTATAGAATGGTAAGTAAAGTTCAATCCAAAAGTACACCTGAAAAAATATACACTTCATCAAAAGGTAAAATTGAACGGCTCTAGCTCTTTCCCGGAATCAAGATGTAAGAAAATCACGCCGACCAAGCTAACTCTACCGACATCTTCTATTTGCAGAGTCTGCTTAGGTTCTCTGCCTTCCCACTTGATGATAGCACGGTGGCCCAAGGGTTTGGATGGGGAGGGATCAAAGCTCCGGCATCATATCCCACCACTGGGTTCCACCTAGGTCCGTTACAAAGGGTTGAGCATTGGGAAGGTGAAACTAGGCTCCACCGGCCATGTCCATGTCCACAACCCCATTAACTCCCTTAAATGCAACACGCAATTTCATCAAACTCGACACTTTCTTATCATCCTTGTGCGACATGCCGGTCACATGGATAACGTCTCTTGGAACTTTACCCATTAAATCAAATAATGGCAGATCTAGGTTTTGACCGAGTCATCTCTTCCAGCACCGGAGGTGCCTGCATGTATAGATTCTTCCCCCTATGCGTGACGCTTGCTCTTGATAGAAGCAGCCTTGGGTGCTCTTCGAGCATATTGATGAACTGATGACATACAAGATGAAAAGTGATGACGAGTAATCAGATGACTGCAAGAACTACCCAAGTGCTTAGAAACATGTGAAGAAGGTTACAGAGAGAGCTATACACTAGCTAGCATTCCCGTTAATTTGTAGCAAGTAATAAACAGAGCTTAAGAACAAGAAAGCACCTTTTGTAGGGTCAATGAAATGTCCAACTCAATAAGAACACCAGGACCACAGACAAGGCAATCCTTATCCCTCACGAACTCAGTAACTTTAATGTGAAGTCCTTCCCACCGTTGTATCTCAAATTCAAAAATATTAAATAAACTTGCAGCTCAAAGTTTGCCCACTTAAAAGAACAAAACTGGGATTACTCCGCATTTGCAAGCTAGCAACTAGACAAAGCGTGTAGAACTTGCAAGTTTTCGCTCATAGAGGATGGGTACATACAGACAGCACATTAGTAAATTCATCTACTGAAGCACTGATCTTCAGATGTACTGATCAGTAACAAAAGCAGGATATGACACAGGCTGGGAGAGACAAAAGTAAAACTAAGAGATCTCCAAGAAATTAAAAAAAAAAAATTGGCATATTCATACATGTCTAAGAAATAGCAAGTAAACAATTCGGCATCACAAGTTTATGACCGAGATGCGCTCCATTTAAACTCAAGTTTAAAGACTCCAGCACTGAGAACCTTTAATTGAGTTGCAACACGTCACCTGATAATTTACGGAAAGCTTGGAACATAAGCTATGGAGGTCACACTAAGAGGCTTGAGAGCCAATGAGAAAAGAAACACAAAATATAACAGAATCCAAATATTAGCACCCAAATGTTGCACCCACAGCCAAACGCTCTGACAGAAGGCTGTTTCTAAAATTACTCGAAACCTACCCCCAAGCCAGCAAGTTATTTTAAGAACCCAAGAAAGCTAGCAAGAGAACATTTTTCTAGACATATGTCCAAGAAGCGACGGACACGGATGTTAGAAAACACAAAAGAGAGATTCAACATAAGATCTGGAACAGCTGACAAAAGATATTTAACCAAGAACACCTTATACTCAATCAAGAAAGCATGACTGTAAAGAACTAGCAGAGCAATGTAAAATGATTCCAGAGAGACCATAACCAGAGGGTATTTTGAAGAATCAATTTTGATGAAGATTAGAAAGATTGTTAGTGCAGCAACAACAAATAGATTATGCCGGCTGCCCGCTTCAACAGTCACCGTTTAGGCATGTCAAACTATAACATGCGTCTCATCTCCATAAACTAAAAGGCCATATTCAAAGATATGCCCAAGTGTCACACTAGATAGTAAGAGAAGAATACAGGAAGCAAATTGGTTAGCCCTACTTGGTATATTCTCAAAGAATGAAAACACAGTCAGGAATTTAAAACAGCCCAAGATGAAATACAAGAAATCCTTTCAGTCACTTCTAGTATATAATATTAAAGGAACCCTACAAAGTTCTGCAGGGTGAACTTTGCCTAATACTTGAAACAAGAACAAGATGCTATCCACATCCAAGATATGCAGGAAACAAAAAAGAATTTCACAATGAAGCACATGAGAACTGTAAAAGGCAAGGTACAACGCACGTTAAGTAGTTGGATAAAGTTTTGCTGCATCCAGTTGCAATCTTCAAGGTTTCCAGAACACAAGCAGCTGATATGATTGCATTAGTTGAAGCTATAGCTTGTATGATATTTTTCACAAACCCTGGATAGAAACAATAAAAATGAGCTCATCTTGAAGTAGTAATCTTAGAATTAATCACATGATAAACGAAGCAAAATGAGTTTACTCGTAATTGTAAAAGTTGACATAAAAAATAGGACGACAAATCAAGTAGGGTTTACAGCATGACCTGCAGAATTTAATATTCTCTACCATTTGCCAAATAATCAAAGCGTAGAGAACAACTCCAGTATTGGGATGAAGCACAAAATCATGAATCTAACTCACAATACTTAGAAGTTTGTTTTCCCTACTTACAAGAAAAATGCTTCCTTAAGATTTTTAACATAATGACAACAGCAAAGCAGATTGTAAAGCTCAGCAACATGCAAAAAAGGAAAATCTCTAGGCCGTTAACAACAATAAGAGAACTAATGCACCTGAGTGAGGGAATAAGTCACTCCTGGAATTCCAAATTGCTCTGCTCTTTTGACAGCCTGCAGATCAAGTTTTAAAAAAATGAATAGTCCAAAAAGAAAATTAATGTCTGGAAAAATCACCAAACAATTTGATTGCAACTGTAGTAACCTCAGAATAAACCCACTGCATATGTTCTGGATCATCAGGATCAAATGACTTTCCACTATGGACCTACAGGTGAAAATCCAACACAATGACAAAATAAGATACAGTACTTAAATATAACAGATCACATGATGAACGAATTGGACAGCTTACAAAGTTAGCTCATCACCTCATCCCATTTTATTAGATGTGCATATTCAATACAATGAGCAGCAGTTCTCGGGGTTTCTGCGAGAGTACAGAGAGGAAATTTCACTTGTGGAGGGAAAAGCCAGATGGTACACTCGAAGCATGGGGTGACCCCTGGTTTTATAACTCTTGCATGCCCCTTAAAACCTTCCGTCCCACCATCCACCATGGGTTTCATCGTTTCTTCCCTTGGATTGTCATCAGAATCGTATTCTGTAATGTCATTCGACAACAGTGAAGCTCAATCAGATGGTGAGCTAGGTTGGCAAAAGCTCCTACTTCCAGTACTCATCAGAAAGCATTAATTGCCTAAACTAGCTATTAGTCAGAATGCAGCCACTATTAGATGTTTAAAGATCATTAAGGACCATGTGCAGTAAATTGAAATTGAAGCTGGAATTTTGAGCCAAGGAAGAAGCTTAAATTGACAAGAACAACCAATATGAATATACTTACAACCAATATGTTTCCCTGGATGCTTGGAAGAGCTAACAAATAATTGGAAGGTTGGAATGAATCTTTAATTTCTAAAGCGGGGAAGGAGATATTACTAAAAACAGTAGTGCAGGCTCTTCCTCAATATGAAATGTCAACTTTTCAGATTCCTAATTCCATATGTAGAGCGATTGAAGAGAGAATGGTAGCATTTTGGTGGAAAAGCAGAGAATCTCACTATGGTATTCATTGGAAGAGTTGTGATTTCTTGAAGCAAAGGAAAGACAATGGAGGCATGGGATTAGAAGATTTACTTTCTCTTAACGAGGCTTTCTTAGGTAAGCAAGGCTGGAGAGTGATGCCCCCTCTTTATGGGGTCAAATTTTTAAAGGGATTTACTTCCCAAAAAGGAGTTTTTGGCATGCAAGGGAAGGGCATAGACTCTCCTGGGGCTGGCAAGGCTTACTAGAGGGAAGAGACTCAATCTCAGAATTTTCAATGTGGATAGTGAACAGGAGAAGCAATCAGTATCAAAGAGGACAGATGGTTGAAAATAGGAGTAATTGGAGGGCCAGCGAATGAAAATGACCCACAATAGGTAGAGGAGCTTATAAACCACAAAGAAAGTTCCTGGAATGAACCTCTTCTTCGAAAAGTTTTCAAAGAGGACATTGGAAAGGAAATTCTGGCTATTCCTCTCAGAATCACTCTACTCAAGACAAACTGGTGTGGAATAGCAAATTACATAATAAAGAGTGGCTATAACTACATAAGACTTACCGAGGACATCCGTAAAGCTCCAATGGCCTCCTCATCTTTCTCAGCTCCTCGATCTATATAGAATAAGATTAGGAAAATGCAAACAATCCCTAAAATTAAGTTCTTCCTTTGGAATGCATGTCAAAATAGTCTACCCACAATGGAGAACTTACACAAGCGAAAAATGGTAGCGGATCCTCTCTGCCCCCTATGTAGAGACCAGGTGGAATCCACAGAGCATCTCCTTCTCCTTTGTCCTTGGACGCAAGAAATTTGGGCCCAACCATCCCTAAACATTCAGAAAACCCACCTTCTTTGTCGCTTGTAGCAACCATATTTAAAGGTCAACATCGATGGATCCTTCATTGAAAGCTCTATGGAAGGAGCAATCGCCTATATTATCCGAAACTCAGAGGGTACGCTTGTGGATGGCTTCGCAAAACAGATCCATGTCTCCTCTGCCTCCCAGGCGGAATATGTGGCTCTCTCGAAAACATTTAACTTCTTTACTCCCTGGAAGACACAATCCCCTTGAGTAGAGTCAGACAATCTGACTTTAGTTAAAGTTATGTAGAATCAAGACCCTATTCCATGGGATGCACACGCAATCATCTCCCAATGCCTTGATCTGTCATCCAGCTTCTCACATCTGCATATCACCCGTTGCTATCGTGAAGCCAACTCCATTGTGGACTGGGCCGCAAAAGCTCAGCGCCAAAAAACTCTTCCAAGGGATTGGATTTCTTCCCCTCCTCAAATCTTGTTGGATTTACTTTGTAAGGAAGCCCAGTTTTTGGGCCCTGCGTTTTCAAATTGAATTAAAGTTAATCAATTTATGACCTAAAAATAAGATACTTCCAATAATAGGTGAGAATGTCATATGTCAATAATATATATATATATATATATATATATATATATAAAATCTATCAATCAAATTTAAAAGGTTAGATTTATTTATCATATATAACTATGCCGGGAGAACTTGAGGCAAAGTTGGCGTAAATTTTTGAATGCATTTTGTCCTATTGAATTGGTTAAATGAAAACATAGAAAATGAGGTGTAATTTTTAGTAAATTAAATCAAAACTGGACAGGAACAGGACATCGAGTGCGTATTCGTCATCCATTCCAAATCCTCCCACATGGTTAGTATAGTGAGTCTTTCATCAATCAGGCTTCAATATCCCGAATAGAGCACAGTCTCAAATGCACATACCTAGACTCTAGCGACCTTGCTCTTCACACCAGAAACATCATCAAATCTGGTTCAACAACGTCTATCATTCTGATAGCAAAATCAACCACAGTAAGTTTTCAACCTCGGGAAACTGTGACTCCGAGACATCCGACGGCAGCAGATATATCAAATCCAAACCAACTCCAACCGCAGCTTCCCAAAGTAGAAACCTCTGAACTTCTTTATTGACCTTACAAAGTTTAGCAGGCAAATATCGAATGGCTTCCATTTAAGCACGAAGAACCAAACCGGAAAATCACAGACAACTCACTTCAAATAAAGATTCCAACAAAGCTCCATGCAGGTGCCATTTATGGTGGCAAATTGAAATACAATTGCAAATTATTGGGCACTATATCAACCTGATTGGCAAGACATTCAGTATTTCAGAAATCTTTTATGTTCACAAACAGTTTCAGCTCTGCAAAGCTTTCTATAGAAGGTGATAAGGGCAATATGGGATAACAACATGTGGACATCCCTACCATTCCACGGATGTATCATCAGCATTTGGAGAAGTCCAAGCAACATCGAGCTTCCTTTTAGAATTGCCTTTCGAAAGCTCTTTCGGGCATCTCGGCATTTACATCACAACCAGATGGATGATAATCAAATCCTATTAGTGAATCAAATCAAATAGATCTAGCAATTAACATCAGCGAACTACTAATATTACACCAAAGTTCATAGATCTTTCTTTGTAAAACTCAATATTAATTTCCCTTTTGAACTCTTTCGATCCAACTAATACGCATCATAGTGAATTCAACTTAAGTCGCTTGCTTTTGTGGTATATTGTATAATTATTTTCATTTCATCATGTGCTATTCATATATCAAAATGAATGCAAGATAGTTTTCAAACGGCATACAAGATAAAGGAAAGTTTCTTCAAGAAACTTTGGGGAATGCTTCCTGTGTTTTTTCTTGTCTCCAAGTAAATGCACAAATAAGAGATTATGCATAATATAAGGGATTATTATACAGTGCAATCGATTATTCCAAAAGACATTATCGTTCATGTCTGCTATCTTGATTATTTGCTTGACTCAAAGGTTCTGGTAATGGACAGATGACTTTGCTAACTATCCAAATATTAAGAAGTATTCTTCGGACTAATCTATTAATTATCTTGGACTTTTAGGTACATTACGGATTGACAACAGACGAACATGGATTTTATAATAAGCAAAATATAAGTTGCAATTTTATCGATTGCTCCCAACAATTCACAATAGTTTTGCTTCTAGCCTGTTTGCTAGTTTATTCACAACCAACCCGCTAGGAGAAGAGTTAGTTCTAGCATTTAATGTTTCGTCACCGATACGATTACGTTAATAAGCTAATGTGGACATTCTGCCAGATAAAATGTGGGAAACACAATGGCTTGACAAATTTATCCCAAGTTATGTTGGTAATTTGTTTATAAAACAAATGAAAAGGTGCCTTGTCCCACATCGAAAAGATGTGAGTGCGCACGTGGACGAGATTTGGCACTAACCGACAATCAATTTTTTATGTTTTTTTAATGTAACCTTTTAGACGTACTTGTTCACAAAAGGTTGCCTTTGTTCATTTGTAATCTTTTGAAGAGTTGCCTCTATTCGAAAGACATATATAAGTACGTTTGTTTTGAGATCAAACAATTATCATCTTTCAATTTTCGTCTTCTTTCAAAAGAAATTACAGCCATTGTTTCTAATTATTTCCCATGAGAGATCCTGGAGAAATACTAGAATTGCTATCTAGTATTCTCATTTGAGACTTTGTTGTATCCTGGAGGAAATTTGCCGGTGATCATTAGCAATTTTGTGGGGCAAATAAATCCTTAAAAAAAGTGATATCACGCCTCAAAGTCCGACTTGATTACTCGATCCGACTTCATTGTTCAACCCAATTCGAAGTATATTTTCCTAACAATTTTAAGGATTTATCTGCATAACAATGAAGTCAGAGTCGGAGGAAGTACCAGCCTATGGTGGCTCACCATCAACGGTCCGAAAGATGTCGTCCATGAATCCCGAATCTTCCTCTTCTTTTGCCCATCTCAACGTGCCTCTCAGAAATTGGAAATGCGATGGATGGCTTGCAGAATATTATTATTTGCTTGTTCATCTCCACCGCCTCTATCAACAATGAAGTTAAAGTCAATCACCAGAAGTCGAAAAGTTCCTTCAGAGGCTTCGGGTCGTGATATTTGTGGCCTGGCTGCGTATCTCACTCGCTTGCGAGGCATGCTAGACGAATGATTTATCGCCAGTGGAGTGAGCATTGCACGATTATCTGGTTCTCCACGAGTCGGCCTCGGTCTAGTCTGCAGAGATTGTGGGCTTGTGCGAGGAGTGATGGAAGGGCGATCTGCCCGAGAAACAGAGGAAAGGAGACAGAAGAGAGAAATCGTGAGAGGTTGGCCACGATAAAAAGAGAAATCCAATCCAAGAGCAGAGGCGATTAAAAAAAAAAGAAAAAAGAAAAAGAAAAAATGAATGAGATAAGTTCATCCAGGGAGAAGTTGAGAAAACGCCAAAGCAGAATTAGGCATGTTCTTTCCTTTGGAGTTTACGTTCTCTACGGCCCTTCTCCAAGCCGAAATTCGATGACCTGAAAGTTTCAAATGAGTTGAAAGTTTCAAATGAGTTGGTCCTTAAACTTCCGGTTCCCGAACATACGAAGCACTTCATCTTTACTATGAGGGAACCCGAGTTGCTGTCCGTGATTTACATGCTCGCCATGCAGAATTTGTCCGGGATTCCTGCCCGGAACGTCGAGTGTTTGATTAGAGAGAGAAGGGGGCAGCGACTGTGTTTTGGGCTTTGTTGATTTAAGGCTATTGCTGAAATGTTATACTCGATTGTTGTTTCGGCATTGCAAATATGATCCTTGTCAAACGAATGAGAGAGACGCTCTGTACCAATCTCTCCCTTTACAGGATGTCTCATTCTTTGATTGGGAAACATTGATTCATCGAGGAATGGGGCATTTACCAGCCCGAATTGGAAGAAACTGTCGAGTAAAGAAGCGTGCGGTTGTTCTTGATGAATTTTTTTTTAGGGGCAATGCTTCGAAAGGATTTCTCGCCCAATGGAGTAATTTAGGAATAAGGTATGGCATGTGGGCAACTAAAATGTGCTAAATTGCTCATCGGCTTATATGCTAAGGTATGTGATGTTTTTATTTCCATGTTTACATTATTTGTCATTGATGGTCTCATACAGGCTCTTGGTCTTGAGTCATCTTTTGGCAAGTGTGTTCAATTCTATATGTGAGAAATTCATGTGGAGAGGAGGTTCCTTGATATAGCTTCGGAAGATTTTATTTATTTATTACATTGTTATCGTCATAACATCTTATGTGCAAGAGTCTTATATGCAAAACTTGGCATGCAAAGTGGACAAAGGATTTTGGTTAATGATTGACAGTCCCATTTTTTGAGTGTAGCATAAATTGGGATTTGAGAAGTGTAAAAAGTCCACTTCCCATGGGCAGACTCTGTGTTAGAATGCAATCACTAATGCTTCCTTGTAGCTTCGCCGAGGAATTGAGTAGGAGGAGAAAGAAGTTGGATAAGATGATATCCGATGCCGGTGTGAAACTTCTCGAGAAGAATCGGGCGCTTGATGTCGAAGCGTCTTTGCCGAGTGAATTGAGCGGTGCCCCAGTTTGCGAAGATAATGGGGATCGAGTCGATGGTGAAGGCGATGGCCACGCCGATTCATCGACTGATTCTTGCGAGTATGGCGAGGATGGAGGTTCGGGTTCGGAGTCTGAGGCAAAGGTAATACCCCCGGCTCCGCAATTGCCACCGTCCTCTGGATCCATAGGCATTGCGGAGGAGTACGTCTCTCATCTGCTCTCTGTATATGGCTTCTCGAGGTCGTTTAGCGTCGCGCTATATTTGTCCTTTTGGATTGGATGACTTTGTCGGGGCACTTAATTCTTTGCTTCCGAATTCGTTATTGGATGCCATCCACGTCGTCTTGATGCGTTCATTAAGGCTTCATCTGGAAACCGTCTCTTCCGAGGGTTCAGAGCTTGCTTCGAAATGTCTAAGATGCATTGATTGGGACTTGCTGGATACTTTGACGTGGCCCATTTACTTGCTCCATTATTTAACTATGATGGGTCATGTTAGAGGGCAGGAGTGGAAAGATTTCTCTGAGGATGTTTTGTACAGGGATTATTACTCCTTATCTGTAGGTAAGAAGTTGTTGGTTCTTCAAATTCTGTGTGACCATGCATTAGAGTGTGCAGATATGAGAGCTTCCAGAATTTTAATATCATGAAGAAGTGAGGTATGGCTCTGATTATACCTTTTAGGTTTCGGATTATACAATGTTGTTGATTCCATTCCTAGAATTGCTGGTATCTTCTTTTCGCCTCTCTCAATTCCAGTTTATGCACTTATGATACCTCGATACTTGATTCGCTTGCATTTACTGAATTTTTAGAGAATGCTCTTACATGCATGGGATGACATGTAGTGCTCTATTTATAGGGGCAATCTGGAGATACTTAATGGGTTTTTTTTTTTTTTTTTTGGTGTCCCTTGTTTGGTTCTAATGTGTTCTATTTGCTGTCCTTGCCCCTCATAGATTTGATTCTAAGGAATATCATAAATGAGCCAAGAGAGTAGAATTGCATTGGTTTTCTATTTTGATGTATGTATTTCAATGAGCATGAAATTTGACAATGCATAGTTTTGATTGGATGCCTCATGAAATATTCTTGTGGTGGGGGTATCCGAAGGGGACTTGAAGTCATTGATACTAAGAAGTATCCAGCTTTCATTTTCAAAATGAAATATTTAGAAGAAGCAGATACTATCTTAAATATTAAAATTAAAAAAAAATAGTGGGGGTTATTCTTTGAGCTAAAGTGATTACACGGAGAAGATGTTGCATAGATTTAAACATCTTGTTTTCAAATATATGAGTACTCCATTTGATTCCTGGTGGAGAGTTGTTAATGTGAGTGATATTGGTTTTTTATGTATGCGATACATTATCTAGACCTGATATTACTTTTTGTGTATGCAAGTTGAGTAAATACTAGTAATCCAATATAGAACATCGGAGGGTTATCTTATTGTTCTATAATAATTCGGCTATATTAGAAAGATATATCGATACTAGTTGGATTGCAAGTGTGAGAGATAAACAATCCACTAATGGATTAATTTTCACATTACGTGAATGTGTTGTTTCTTGGGCGAGCAAGAAACAAATGTGCATAATTCACTCAACTATAAAACTTGAATCGTTGCTTTAGCAGAATTTGAGAAAGAGGCTAAATGGACTATGAATTTGTTGTTAAATATCAAATTATGACCTAGTCCTATACCTCCTATTTCTATCTATTGTGATAGTCAGGCTACTTTAGCAAGAGCCTATAATAGCACCTAGAACTGTAAGTCTAAACATATTAGTCTAAGATATGAATATGTGAGACGATTGATTAAAGATGGTACCATAACAATTGTCTATGTAAGGTTAAGTAATTATCTTGCCGATCTTTTGACGAATGCTTTACCAAGACATATGATAATAATGACCTCATAAGAAACGGGGCTGAAACCCTTTAATTGAAATCACCAATAATGGTAACCCAACCTTTTTCTAGAACATCACTAGTTACAAGATTTAATGGGTAAGAACAAGTTATTGAATGTGATTGTTTGATACTGACGTAGCCCTGATATGAGAAGTCAGTATTGTCTGTTACGTTTTGTAGGTTGAATTGAATTCTTAATGAAGTATGGTACAAACTTGTAATGTGTTGATAGTAACAGAAACACATGGTAGATACTTCACCTATATGAGCTTAGAAGTGGTGCCGCTTCTTACGAAAGTTAGGGTTGCTTTCTAGAGAGCTCATGAAACAGGATCAAGCACAAGGCCATAATAGTGCGAAGTAATATAGAACTTCTCGCTGAAACAAGAGGTTAGTGTATGTGCGGTATGTCCGGTTCTATTATATAAAAGTACAAGTTTAAAGCCGAGCTACTTGTCACTTTGATAGAGCTTTGAGATGCTTGCACTAAGTAAAGGTTTAACTCGAAAGAGACCTTTATGTATGTATATTAATCTCACGGAAATTTTGGTTGTATATTTCTAACGTTTTATTTTTTGTTTTTGTTTTATAAACAAAAGTGGAGGATTGTTGGTAATTTGTTTATAAAACAAATGAAAAGGTGCCTTGTCCCACATCAAAAAGATGTGAGTGCGCACGTGGACGAGATTTGGCACTAACCGGCAATCAATTTTTTATGTTTTTTTAATTTAACCTTTTAGACGTACTTGTTCACAAAAGGTTGCCTTTGTTCATTTGTAATCTTTTGAAGAGTTGCCTCTATTCGAAAGACATATATAAGTACGTTTGTTTTGAGATCAAACAATTATCATCTTTCAATTTTCATCTTCTTTCAAAAGAAATTACAGCCATTGTTTCTAATTGTTTCCCATGAGAGATCCTGGAGAAATACTAGAATTGCTATCTAGTATTCTCATTTGAGACTTTGTTGTATCCTGGAGGAAATTTGCCGGTGATCATTAGCAATTTTGTGAGGCAAATAAATCCTTAAAGAAAGTGATATCACGCCTCAAAGTCCGACTTGATTACTCGATCCGACTTCATTGTTCAACTCAATTCGAAGTATATTTTCCTAACAAGTTATACCTTAGAATCCTAAATTCACTCTTAATCGTACCTTAGAAATATGCAGTCATAAACTGTATGAAGAACGCAGAGCAAACTAAGACCTCACATCAGATGATTGAAAACAATGATGCACGTAGAAGGCCTTTCGACCATTTCCATGAACCTCGCCCCTGGATTGCTTGAATCAAAACAAGAAAACAATAACACTGTCAACGAGGAAATACTAATGAAGAGTTGATAAAAGTCAAAAGAAGTTGCAATCAGGAAATACAAATGAAAATTGGATGACAGATCTCCAAAGGAAAAAGGTAGCTTAACTGCTTCATGTACCCTCTTTAGGAAATGCAGATCGTCCCAACTGTCTCCACACCTATTAACGACTTCATAGCTTCTCCGACTAGCATCGCTCTTCGCTGTAGCTCGTAATTTTGATAAAGCCGCCCTCTAGATAATTCTGGTATTGTCTTGAGAGACTTGCATCCAGAAATGTCCAATTCCACAAGTTGCTGCAATTTCTCGAGCCCTTGAAGCTCAGTCAGTTTCACACAATCTTGCACAATCAGACTGACCAAGTTGGTACATGATGAAAAATCAGGTAAGATTTTAATCGACCGACATTTCAAGATAACAATAAATCGTAGGGATGTCAACTTCTCAAGTCCTGGGATCTCCCGAAGTTTATCACAATATAACAGTGACAAACACTGTAAATTATGAAAATTTGACAAGTTTGGTAATTTTGCTAAGAACTTGCAATTCCATATAGATAAAGTCTTGCAGGATGTGAGTCTCTCTAGGTTCTGAATATCATGAAGCTTGTCACAATTCATAATTTCCAAACTTTGTAAGGTGTCAAAGCAACATAAATTCGGTAACCTTACAAGGGAAGTGCACACATAGATTCGCAGGTCTTCCAAGAACTCCAATTTATCGAGGCCTTGAATTTTAACTAAGTTTTTGCACTCGTGAACATATAATATCTTCAAACCCTCAGATTTTGAAAGGTCCAGCTGTTCAATTGCATAGCAAAAACGGATATCTATCTCTCTCAAGAACTTCAAACCCTCAGATTTTGAAAGGTCCAGCCGTTTAATTGCATCACATGAAAAGATTTTTATCTCTTCCAAACCCTTAGAGTTTGAAAGGTCCAGCTGTTCAATTGCATTGCACCCAACGATTATTATCTCTCTCAAGAACTTCAACTTATTGAGGTCTTGAATTTCAACTAAATTTTCACAATATTCAAGATGTAAAGTCCTCAGACCATTGGATTTTGAAAGGTCCAACCTTTCAATCGAAACCAATGAGATATGAAGGGAATCCAAGAGCATCATCCTATCGAGGCCTTGAATTCTGCAACCATCACAACTTGGCTTTTCAATTGAATGTCCGCTACAAAATTTCAGGTTTTTCAACATCCCTAACCTATCAAGGCTTTCACTTTTACGTAACGGATCTTTAGTTCTATAACATATTATCTTCAAACCCTTTGGAAGGTCCAGCTTTTCAATTTTGCTCGCATCAATATGTAGATTTTCCAAGAATTTCAGCCTATTGAGACCTTGAATTTTGACTAAGTTTTCACAATCAATATCTAAGATTTTTAGACCCTCAAACTTTGTGAGGTCTAGCCTTTCAATTGAAGGGCAAAGATTGATCTTTAATTCTTCCAAGAACTCCAACCGATTGAGGCTTTGAATCGCGACTATTTTTTTGCAACGCTCAACACATACTATCTTCAAATTCTTAGATTTTGGAAGATCCAGCCTTTCAATTAATTCGCACGCTGTGATGATCAAGCTTTCCAAATATATCAATTTGTCAAGACCTCGAACTTCATCCATGTTACAGCAATGCTCCATATATAATGTCCTCAACCGGTTAAATTGTGAAATGTCCATTATTTCCCTAAAGCTGACGTTTGAAGCTTTTAAATGTTGGAGCTTTCTCATCCTAAAAATACCATCGGTTAATTTTAACTCGCCAAGGGTGCCGATATCCAGTTTTTCTAGATTTTGTAAAGCTCCTATGCTATCCGGGAGCACCTTGAGTCTAAGACACGCCTCCAACTTCAAGCGTACCAGGTTCTTCAAGTCTCCGATAGAAGAGTCAATTTGCTTTAATTTCCCACAATCAGAGAGTATCAGAACCTCTAAATTCTTAAAAGCTGAGAGGAAGACTGTGCTTCTTAAGGATTGACAACCTGTAAGGTCAAGAAATTTTAACTTCTCTGCCATCTGGAAAAAACATAACAATAAAAATCGAGGGTTAGCCTAGAGCAATTATGATTCCAAAGAATGCAGAAAAAGAAAATTGTTCTTCAATCTTACCATGGAACTCCATCCTTGCCATTCATCTGAGATCGTGCTCCAAGACAAATCGAGTACGACTAATTCCGTTAGGCGAAAATTGTTTGCTTCAAAAGTCGAGGGACAATGCCACCATCGAAGCCATCTTAACTCCCCCATTGGACAATGCCACCATCGAAGCCATCTTAACTCCCCCATTGAATTCTCAAAATCTCCTCTAAGACATGCCCCACTCACATCAAGGAACCTTAGACCTGTTAACTTCTTGAAGTGCTCAGCTTCAAAATTCTCGAATGGCTCATCAAAGTGGGAATGGTGAACTTTGTTAAAATAAATGGCCTTAATAATTTTGTGTTCCCTGTAGGTAACCGTCAATGTTCGTTAATCCTATTTATATCCAACAAAACTAATCTAATATTATTTGTTCATATTGCTATAACATGCATAGACGTTCTTAAGAGACTAGCAAAGTATCGACATATCAACTTTGATTTTGAAATATGGCCATACGTACTTGGATCTTAAAAAGAATTATGATGTTCTCTTTTTTTGGTTTTGTTTTATTTTGTATAATAGTCTGTATAGTATTACTCTTTAGTATAATGGCTCATAAAGGGTAAAACTTTACAACTTGCAAATCCTCTTCTTTCCGCTAATTTAGCTGCATTACGATATTAGTTAGGAGTTAGGACGTACATTCAATGCACAGGATTTCACATTATGAAGTCCTTTTCTTTTCCGCTTCTTCTTATGTATAAATTTCATATATGTTACTTGAGTGTGCTACTTACCCCATTAATAAAAACTAACATATACTCACTGTTGTTTTTCCCATTGGATTAATGTATAATAATAAGTAACTGAACTTGTGATGGTAGTTATACTAATATCATGTGTAATTTTTTTTTTTGGTAAAGATGTGTAATTTATTTTATTATTACTAATAGCTAAAATATCATCAATCAATTAATTTCTAATTATAAGTATTATATCCTCTATAACATTGTTTTAGCGTAAATTATGACTAAATTATAGATTACAATATGATTTATTCTAAAAAAAATCATAACTATAGATGATTGAAATATTTAAATATAATAATCGTAGATCTAATAACTTTGGTCTATTCCAACATAATTAGTTATTAAATATGCTAAGTCATCGCTGAAATATGAAAATCGAAGCTATTCTTAGCTACATGGAATAGCTTTTCCTTGGCCCCCTAGATAAAATAGTCCTGATTTTGAGAGAATAAAAATACCTAATCTATTTTTGAATCAAACGAAAGAATAACCGCTTCATCAGAACAAACTATAAACAGAATAGCTATTCTTGCGAACCATTGTAGCAAGCTTTCATCAAGAAAAATCACTAAAGCATACGAAGTGGAGAAGTAATTTAGAAAATTCAGGGATTTCCACAAGTCAATTTCTCCCAACAAGAAAATTTCCTATTGTACTTCACATTGTTGTACAAGATTTCATGGATACTTAAAGGAGAATGACGTAACTAGTGGAGAAGGAAATAGATTTCAACACCTTAAAGGAATCCAAGTTAAGAATAATCATAAAAAAAGGAAGCAACCTCCAAAAGAAGTAATCATACTCAGATTAGTCGTTTCCCTCGTAAACTTCCCTTAAAATATCAAGAAATCCTATCTGTCACCAAGAATTCTTTGTTTTCAAGTGTGTAACGTTTTCACTTTCAAGAATCGGTCCATAGATTTGGAGTGTACTTACAGCCAAATCCCAAAAATAAGCCTAACTTTTTGTACTTGGGACAAAGGCAGCACAATCTTTGAATCGTACCAGAAAAATGCCTAACCTTTTACATCTAGAGCAAACAAACATTAGATAACCTTTCAAACTTATTAATAATTAGAAAAAAAAAAAACCAATCATCTATCCGTGGAACATAGCTAACACCGATTACAATTGTCGTCCATTGTCATCGTTAAATCACCACAAATATCCTACATGGTTCACTGTGCCGACATACACAGTGAACCATATCAACAAACACAAAAAACTAGGCTGTTTTCCTATTTTTAATAACCTTTGTACCAAATTTTTAGCATTTTGAAATATAAAAATCCATTTATGATCATGATTATTGCGGTTTACTGTGTATGTCCGCACATTGAGCTGTGTAGAATAATGCGTGGCGATTTAAAGTGAGAATAAGCAGAATTTGTAAAGGGTGTCAATTTTGTCCACTGAATAAAAAGTTGTAATATTTTCGGCCCACATGCAAAAGGCTAGGCTTCTTTTTATGCTCTTTTAAACTTTGTGTTATTTTTCTCTCAGGTGCAACACTATGTATTTTTATTTATTTGGTCGTATACTCAATACTATCCATGGAGTGAGTTTAAAATGTGTTTCAATTATGCTTTATATGTCATTTGTTTCTTGTTTATGTAAGTTGTATTGTCTATGCTTCTCACTTCGCATGGGTTTTATCAAAGTCGATCGTATTTTTAGATAATATAAATGAAAGTAACTTTAGGTATTTTGATTAATTGTAGGAATAAACTTAAAAGATCTCATATCAGTTTTACCAAAGGCACTTTGATTTCGACTTATGATGGTAACTTGAATTGAATGGAGCGGAAGTATATCCTGCAAAAATATTGAAATAATGATGTGAAAGATGCACATTTTTAGTTTTGAAATTTAATTTTCCTAGTTTATTTAGATATAAAGTATATAAGATATTCATTTTTCTTTTGGTTCGTTTAGCTCATTTGTGATATAATTTGAAAAAAAAAATAATAAATAGACAAAGGCTTTGAATTTGTTAATACATGAATTGGCTATTGATATTATGTTTGCACATTGAGAATACAAATGGGAGCTAGTATTTTGACCAACAACTTGAGTCAAACCATACAATGGATTATAAGTAGTAGAGTCAAAATCACAATCAGTTACATGAATCCCGCCATGTTCACTCCTATTATACTAATTTGAGAAAATTTTAAATAAGGACTTGAAGTGGAGTGTTTTTTCAAAAGAGGACCTGAAATGAACGTTGTCTCAAACAAGGGTCTCAAATGATGAATTTAGTGTCAAATAAGGGCCTCGGCATGGATTTTACTTTGTGTTACAAAACGCCCAACATGGTTGTGATTATGCTTTATGGTGGCAGACAGGTTGTCCAAGATGACAGGTTTCATCCTTCCGAGGATACATCATCTGCGTCATATTGGCTTAGATTTTTCTGGCTTGAACAAGAGATATTTATATGACTCTAGGAAATCTATTTCATAGCATTTGTGGAGACAAGTTGAAACAACGGAAATTTTGCATTGCCTCATACCAGGATTTTGCATCCCATAATGCGGTTCACTCAGCTATAAAGAAATCACAATACTATGTCGTTTACAGGAAGCTCCCAGGCGCACGGTGACTTTGCGATATATGCTTCCACCCTTTCCCTCTAGAAGCTCCCAAAACAAGCCCTTATCAACATCACCATAGCCATAGTCAAACACCCACATCCACCCATTGACACGCACAAATTTAAGCTCTACACCTACTAAAGACTCCCTCTTGCAATTTAAGGCCTCGAAAAAGATCTGCAGAGGCCGAGTCTTCCAAGTTTTCTTCGTCCTCAGTCACGACCAAGCAAGGTGAGGGAAATCAAGAAAGGGCGAAGCGAAGCAAGAAGACAAAGGGCGATTTTGCAGTGAAGGTGAAGAAATTGGCCAGAGAATGGGAGGATGGTGGTGGGTAAGCTAGGGCAGTGGAGAATGAGAGGAGTAAGGTTAAGGTGTCTCGAGATGGAATTGACATTGTCAAGATCTCGTCTCTATTGGTGGAGGAGGAGTTGACGAAGCGCCATGAAGAGGCTGTTGATTGTGACAGAAGGAATTCAACGTCTTAAGTGGTGGAGAGTGGTATGATCATCACAACCAGAACAAAGGAGGCTCGAGAAAGATTAAGTACAAAAAAGAAAGAAAAGAAAACAAGAGGAAGAAGAAAGAAAAAGAAAAATAATGAAAAATGTTTTTGGATGAGAATGCCTCAAAACGTGGATAAGATTTGGCTAGTTGGTGAGATTAGGCCCTTATTCGAAACTAAATTGACCACTTGAGACCTTTATTTGAGATGACGTCCACTTCATACGCTCTCATAAGAAAACAACTCCACTTCAAAACCTTATATAAAATTTTTCCTACTAATTTTAATTCTATGATTTATATATCCTAGTTACTAATTAGTTATGGTTTACGGTGACATAATCAAGTTATTTATTGCATGAGTGAAGGACAAAACTGAATTGGGATGCTTTTGTTCCACGAAACTCAAAATTTGAAAATATTTTCCAAAAAACGACTGCCTATGCAGTTTTCAAAAATGAATTAGTGAAAAATATCTTTATTATTCACAAAAAATAATTGGCATTGATTGTTGTTGATAATGAAATAATTTCCGTAACTAATTTTCTAAGCAATCTAGTCAATCATTTTTCAAAAGATATTTTCCAAATCTTAAGTTTTATGTGAAATAAATACACTTAAAAATTAGGGAGTCTTTCAATATAGAGCACCTTTATTGGTTATCTAATAAATTGTTAAGTACCTCATTCTAGGAGATATATTCGTAATGTACACTTTTTTAACAAAAATCTAAGGTAAGTTGCACTACTTTTCAAGAGCGAGCAATCTCCTAGTTTCTAATCACTAATCACGTTAATAAAAGGACATGAGGGTAATAATATTAGAACGCTCTCTACTCACTAGATCAAAGCATTAAAGTAAAGGACCAGCATCACTTAGACAAGAGAACATGAATTAAGGGAGCAAAAAAAGAGAAACCATTACCTTATTTTCCTTTATCACTTTCAGGATTTCCTCAGAGTCCCACAACCTGCTACGGTACTCAGGCTTTTCTAGATTCTCCTCGCGAACGATTTCCCTACCAAGATCTCTCAACTGGTCATGCATTCTGAGCTCATGATCATCTCCAATTTTTATTAATGACATAAACCTCAACATTTCAATTCCCTCCTCTGGGAAAAACCCGCATGCATCCCACATGTAGGATGCAATTCTTCCATCGGCCCCAATTAAAAAACAAGCGATATCCAAAAATATTTCTTTTTGTCTAGGTTCTAGTGCATCGTAACTTATCTTTAACTTCTCTTGCACTTTCTTATGAGGGACTTCTTTTAACCTTTTTATGGTACCTCTCCATAGTGTTGGCTCTCTTCCGCACAAAAATGAGCCTAAAACCTCAAGAGACAAGGGTAGGCCACCGGTTGTTGATACAACATCATGAGCAAGGTCCATGAATTCACTTGGAGGAGAGTCTTTTCGAAACGCATGTCTACTGAACAGGATCAAAGATTGCTTCTTATCCAATTCCTCATGTTCATGGTAGCAGTCCACCCTAGCATTATCAAGAATACTCTTGTTTCTTGTGGTAATAAGGATCCTACTTCCTGAATAAAACCAATTATGATTTCCAGCCAAAGCCTTCAACTGATCATCATTGTCCACATCATCAAGAAGAATGAGTACTTTCTTTTCTTTGCACCTGGATGAGAGGAACATAGTCCCTTCATGCTTATTATGAACTTGGTTTTTTTCTCCCAATATATCAAAGATTAGCTTCTCTTGCAAGGACTCAAGGCCCTTACGGTTACATGATTCCCTAATATCAGGAATGAAGCTATGAGAGTTAAATTGATCAGAGAGCTTGTTGAAGATAATGTTAGCAAGAGTCGTCTTACCAATGCCTCCCATTCCATAGATGCCAATAAATAGGGTGACATTAGAATTATCAGCTACATCTTTCATAACCTTCTCCACATGATTATTAGTTCCCACCAAATTCTCAGGAATAAGCAAATCAAAGTCTTTCTTCAGCTCGTTCAACACTGTTTGGACAATCAATGTCACTAATTCTGCTTCATTCCTGTCAAAGGCGACAAGAGTTCAAGTACGTGGCAACAACGACTTTATATTGTTTATACATTGAGAACATAATAACAAAAATATCCAAGAATTGTTTTTGCCACCTCCATATATTGTCTTAATGCTAAGATTAAAGTGGGAGAGCTTGTAGTTGCTTCACATGGCTATTCCATTATACAATTTATTTAGCAGGAAGAAACTTGAGGTACCGCTAATGAATCTTAAATTTTTATATTGTATCAATTTGAATAAAATTTTAAAAATTGTTGTTTATTTAAAATCTTAAAGATGACGTGGATGTGACTTTGAAAACTTTCTAGAGCATTTGAAATAAGCAAAAATACAATAAGCTAACTTGTATGAGACTACAGCCATCAATCAATAAATAGGTAATAACTTTTGATGCAATAGGAAGTTAATTCCTATAATACCGAGCCCGAAAGTCATTCAGAGTGCAATATTGTGAACTACCTAAATACAATTGAGGAGATTTCTCCTTATATGCGCATGCTAGCAAGTTTCTACTCATGCTGTGAATTTGAAATCTTTCTAAATTCATGTTCTTATCGATCTTTACTGTGTCAAGGGATAACAAAAGATTGTACTTTACTTTCCTTTTTGAGTATCTTTCTTCTATGATCTTAATTAATCCGATGTTGATTTTAGTGGAAGTAGAAGAATGATTTTTCAAGAATAATTTTTCCTTAAAATAAGAACAATGCTTCAATTTATGCAGGTGTATGAGATAATAATGTGTTGAAGATAAGAAAATGCATTGGAAAGACATGTAAACAAACAAATAGATAATATATTTTTCTTTTTTATATTTACCATCATATGAAATATTTCTTTTGGTAAAAATGATTATAAAAGCAACTCATTACTGACGTTATAATTTAATAAATGTACCTTGGGAAGATGATGAATAATGGCTTTGGCCATCAACATGCACGGTATATGTTGTATTAGCTTTAAATGGGAACCACATATAAGCCGAAATATTAGTCTCAAATAAATATGCAACTGGAAAAGTCTGTAATGAAGGCTAATTTTACTTATAATTTAAACATGAAAAAAGAAATGGTACAGTGTTACGAGGCATCTGGATATGGGTGAAAGTTCATCTAAAAAAGCATATATTATTCAAGCGAATGAGATCATTACATTGGAATTTATAATTAGGTGGGTCATCATCGTTAAAGTAATTCCTAAAAATGATAACTTATAAAACTCATGCATTGCAGGATCTCAACCCTTTTTTTTAGAAACAATAAAAAGAAAAAGGAAAAAAAGAAAGCAGGTGGGAATCAGAACAACAGTAAATCCCCACACAAATTAAAAGAAAGTAAAGAAAGTTTTCGGTGAAAAATGGAGTACCCATCGGCTTCCCATCCTTTCAAGTTACTGACTGCAGTGAGTGCTTGTTTATATTTCTCCAAAGTCGTTCCGTCGAAAGGCCTCTTCCGCTTATGAAATGGGCCTCCGAAACTTCCACTCTGATACCGAACGTGAGCTGGTTTCACTTTGTAGAATATAGGCAACACTATATGCCCCATCTCATTATTCTTGCACTCCATTATTTGAACCAGTTCATCGAGACACCATTTGCTCTTACAATAATTCTCGGAGAGAATGGGGATCAAGATCTTACTGTTCTTGATGGCTTCCAAGAGATCTGGGCCGATCTCCTCGCCTTGGCGGAGCTTGTTATCGTCCAAGAAAACATTAATTCCGGCATTGACCAGCCCGCGGTAGAGGTGACTGGTGAAACCATTTCGAGTATCTAGACCTCTAAAGTTCAAGAACACCTCGTACTGGTCTTCAGTCGGCGCGGTCGACGAACTAGATGCGCCGGAATCGGTTTCCACCAGAGAGGCGGACGATCCGGCTGGGCCGGCATCAGCATCTTCTGCATTTCTTCGTGCACTGGCTCTTTTCCTGTTGAAAGAGTGCCCAAAAATGGGAGGATGCATTTCTTCTTTGCTCTGATTCTGTCCTCTGTTTTTCCTTGTCCAAGTCCGACGGAGAAGAAAACCAGAATGCTCTCTCGAGGAAATGCAGAAGAAGGGTTCACGGTTCAGACACGGTCTTCCATAATGTTCTATCATTTTATCAGCACTTCGCCCTTGCCATCGTAGCCACAGTGAGGAGAGTCAGATGTGGGGCCCCTTCGGTGTCGGTCTTCTTTTTCTGTTTTATCTCTCTTTTTTTCTTTTCTCACTTTCCGACTCCTCCTTTCACGGTGTTCTGACCGTCAACGATCCAAGTTAACGTAGTTTTGAGATATTTTTATTAAATAATTAAATTGATAAACACATAATAATTAATGAATATATCAATTTAACATTTTGCCATTCATTTATTATAAATATATCAATTTATGATTTTTTCTAATCAAAATTAATGAAAGATAAATCTATCACAAATATATTTATTTAAATTTTAGAATTTAGATTAAATTTGTCATACATATATTAATTTTAAATTTTTATGATAAAAATTAATTTGAAATAAATTTATCTAATTTATGATTTTTCATAACGTTAACTCTTATCATTTTATTTTATCCCTTGCTTTTTCCATTGGCCACATCCTTTCATTCCCTCGATCTTGTGCATTTCTTCCTCTTCTTCCTCTCCCATCTCCATCTCGCTTATTCTCCGTGTGCTCTCCCTCTCTGCGCCGTGCCTCAACCGATGTGGTTAAAGCTCTCATCGGATTCGTTCTTTTTTTGGATCAAAAAAGAATTCGTTCTTTTCAGAACCGTACTCTTCCTCGACTGCCAACTCCGGGAGTTGGGATTTTACCGAACTGACCTTCACTTATCTTTGTTTACGTTGGGAAATAGAAATGGTGAATCTCGCCATACATATTTCTTCACCTTTTCCTTCCCTGGGCTGAGCTTGCCGGATTTCTCCACTCCGCGTGGGTCTCCTCTGGTCAAATCAGAAGCGCTGGGAAAATAGTTTTTTTTTTTTTTTTTGTTCGGTCGCTGGGAAAATAGTTTAAATGGTGCTCGGGAGCAGGTCCTGTGGAAATTATGTTTATCAAGAGATCACAGCGGATCGTGGCAAGCATCCGAAGGATGAATACCATTCGTGCATCATTCATATACCAAATGCCGTTGCGCTGCGTGTGTGCGATGATTACTTAAATGTCTTTCAACATTGGTAGACCCATTCAACTATTCATAAGATTGGAGTACTTGGTCGATCGCGTGGTTGCCCCTCTAGTGATGTGAGTCGTAACATGAAGGAAGAGATGCAACCTTTCCAATTTATTTTTTACGATGAAGAATCCACTAAAGCAAGGGGGAAATTTCTCTGATCAATCCATCCCACCTTTGGACAGCTAATAGCTCCAATCAATGATGACACAGAACAGCGTCGTGGAAGGTCATGTCGGAAAGCGAAAATAAAAAAGAAGACACGAACGAGAAAAGAGGGACACCGAAAGGTAAATGATTTATCTTTTAGGATGAAGAATCCTTCAAAGCGAGGGGGAAAATTTCACACTGATCAATCCATCCTATCTTCGGACATAGCTAATAGCTCCAATTGATGATGAGACGGAATAGCGTCGTGGAAGGTCATGTCGGAAAGCGAAAGTAAAAATCGAAGAAACAAACAAGAAAAGAGGGACACCAAAGGGTAAGTGACCATAGCGTCTAGAGGTTGCCAACTAGCATTAGGGTAGATATTTCTAAAGCCCTTACAACACGTCTGCTAGGGTCCGTGAACTGAAAATTGTTAGCGGAAAATTATTTTTCAATTTTATAAGATTTTGATGATGAAAAATTAATTAATTTATAAAAAAATACTTTTTATGAATTAAAAAAACAAAGAGATTAAATCGATGGAAAATGACTTTCTCTTTTGCCAAGATGAAAATCCTTTTTTTCTAGATAACCAAAAAAAATTAATTTTTCTTGAATAATTGTTTTCATAAAAAACATTTTTTAATCATAAAATTATTTACTAAAACAAACGGAGCACTGACGTGGAGACAAAAATACTCCCTCCAACAAGTCAATGCTCGGAATTATCTTCGCTTTTATTTAATTTATTTTCCCGGTAGACTTATTTAACTTCACAGAAACTCCCAATTCCTTCCTCGCTCCAAACCCTTGAATTTCCCTCATTGTCACTACTTCGCTCACTCGCCTCCATAGCCCTAACCCCAAGCCATCGGTCATTCTCCGCGGCCCCAACCTTATAAAATCCTAAACGGGGTATACTCGGGGTTTTCTCTAATTGAATTGCCACCAATCAATTTATTAAATAATAAAAAAAGAAGGGAAAAAAGCTAGGCTGATTGGAAACGTAGATGGAAGTGTCAAAGCATTTGTCATGTGCAATTCACGGTCTGGCATTTCGATTACGTGCAGTAAGAAGTTATTTTCCACATGATACCCTTTTGGCACCTTAACTTTCAATTAAGTCCTTCAAATGAATATATCATTAATATCCTGAATTTATTGAAGCAATTTTGCTTTTTTATCGTAGATGTAATCGGAGAACTTCCTTTATTATTTATGCCCTAGTATGACTTCGTATGCCATATGTGTTTCCTTTATGAAGACATGCATGAATCTTAATCTGTAAGGTGTATATGGATGTGCAATTGACTAATGACGTGTAATTAGATGATGCATGCTTAGTTTTGAAATTGACAAAGACTTATTGTTCGACCTACTTTGATTGGGGTATATTCGTCCTTTTGGCCATATATGACAATGATTCTGAAAGCTGAAAATATCTTAGAGAAATTAATTATAGTTATTTTCAAAGTTTTTTTGGAAAATCATGGAATGCGCGGGGTCTCGAATCATGATCCGGGGGACCTTTAGCTCCATAGCTTTTAGGGTAGGGCCACCCCTAAGATGCCTCGTGGTAGTCTCATTTGGCCGTTTCTTAATGCTGCCAATTCCCCTTTTCTTTCTAAAAAATATATTTAGTATTAATTATTTTTTTCCCATATTTGATAAAATTTTGACTGGATGTAACTTTTCTGGTCTGATATCGATTGACATAATTTTTACTCCCACAAAAAGTTCCCTGCCCCAAATTTCTGATAATGTCTTTTTTATTTTTATTTTTTTGGACCAAAGGAACCACCTCACAACAAGCGCTTGGCGTAAACCCCTTGGGAGCATTGGCGCGGGGGACTCACCTCCCACGATGCTCTACTTAAGTCGCGCTAATGTGCATGCGGTGACTCGAACCTTCCCCCCTTCCGCAATTAGAGGGGGAAAGGCCTAAACCAACGCGCTCACAATGGAGTGGGTCTAAAAAATGTCATTTGATCCTTGAAAATATGTCAAGATCACAAATATCCATGAATTTGGCTAAACAAAGATGGTGATGAGAAATTATGATATTTTCTCCATTAGAAATTTGATCACTGTGATTTTTGCAGCATTGGGAATTTTATAACTTGGACCGTCTATAGATTTAATTGATTGCACCAAAAAAAAAAAAATACTTGGCACTTCAAGATATGATTGTGATTAAAAGAGGTAATATATTTTGTAGTGTCGCAAAGTTTTGATGTAGATAAATTGGGTATTGTTGTAGAACTATTACCCCATTTTTCATTTTGGTCGAACTTTTGACGAAGTAATAATTTTGGTCGGTCTTGGTCAAACTTTAGGTCAAAATATAGGTAATAAATCTGAACCTGTTGATATTTGATAAAGAAGGACAACATGAAGGAAGTGCATGGCGCAGGAACTAAGGAGCCAAAAACAAGATGGTTATCCATTTTTCAGTTGCTTTTACCTCTTCAGAAATGTGAATGTCCATTGGAAATGTGCAAGATAATTGTTAAGAATGACTCCAAACAAGCGGCCAGCGCACGAAAGAATCCACCCCGGAAAAAAGTGAGCAAACATGCACCATTCACTTTTCACTTTGTCCCACGGAAAGTTCGACTTTTTTCGTGACCCAAAATCGTGGATGTTTCGGATTCCAGACGTGACCATGAAATTGCTCATAGACCAGCAGACATCACGTAAATTTCATATGTCCAGGTGAGATGAGTGAGGAAGTGACCCAGCCAGATACTGCTATCTCTAGATCAGCCCAAAAGAAGTTTAAAAAAGAGGATCTGGAATTCACAATTGATTGATTGTATTGGCAAAGGGGAGAATTCACCCAAGCTTGTGATGCTTGCGGGATGTGCTTTCTATTTGTTGTAGATATGAAAACCATGAAGTCCATTTAACCCTTAATACTAGCCCCAAACATATCATCTCGACAACCTAATAACATGATGATCAATGGCGTGTTTGGTAACGCTTTTGTTCCCGGGAACAATTTCTGATCAGAAATTATTTTTTTTATTTTGTTCTCAGGAATAATTTATAAGTATTTTAAGTCGTTTGGTAATTGTCCAAAATTTAAATTCCCAGAATAGAATTACGTTTGGTAGTACTCAAAATTTTCTATTCCAAATTATTTTCTTTTAATTTTTAAATAATTCTATTAATATTGATAAATTTTACAAAGGCAAATCAATTCTTGCTCCAAAAAATTTGTATCTTAGGTCCTATTGATCCAAAATAGTCGATTCTATCACAGGACCGGTTTGATGACAGCATAAAACCATTTCTTGGGGACCTCGACTTGTCGTTCATGGCGAAACTGGCAAGAGAGAATCCGACGAAAATTCTGCGAAAAAGCAAAAGTGACGATGAAAAGGAAATAAAGCAAAAAAGCAAAGAAAAAGATGGTGGGTGGGCATCCTAACGTGGAAAAGAAGTCCCGCCAGTACTTTTTAGCGTTGCATTTCATGTTGTCGACGAGATTTTAGTCAAAAGATTTCCTTAGGGAACCCTCAAGGAAAAAACCATGGCAATGCTTTGCGGGGGCTACAAATTTTTCATCATTGCTCCTTTGCCCTGTCTTTTCCCGTACTGCAAAGAGTTCCTTTTCAAAGTTAAATTTTATGAAAGTTCTTCACTTAAATCCTATCACTCTCGTTAATCGAGCCCAAATATTGGCACAGCCCATTATTTCCCGGGCCTGGGACAACCCCTTGTGCTGAGCTCAGGCCCAAGCCTCGTTGGTGGCCGAGGGAGGCCCGGGCGAGGCCCGCCTGGCTACCAGCGAAGCCAAGCCTCGCCGGTAGCTGGGCTTGTCTTCAACGAGCTCACCGGACCTCGCCCTGGCTTGGTGAGCCTCTAACGAGCTCGCTAGACCGGCGGCAGACGGCAACCTCAGTGGTGGCAGCAAATGAAGAAGAAGAAAAGGGAAGAAGAACAAGAAAAAAGAAAAGAAAACGGGAAAATAGGTTCTTAATTTAAGAATTGTTCCCGGAAATAAAAATCAACTTTTTTTTTATTTATTCTTGATTCCATTCCAAATCTACTTCCGGAAAAAAAAAAAATAGAAATTTGTTTCCGGAAACAAAATTTTTACCAAATGCATTTCTGTTTTAAATCTACTCCCGAGAATAAAATAATAGAAACAAACACTATTTGGTAAGTTGCTAAACAGGCCCCAAATAATAATGGTCTGTTAAGGTTTTGCAGCATCTTTCCTCCTGTCAAAAAAAAAAATCCAGCATCTCAGATCCACAGAGAATAAGGATAAAATCCATCTTGTTCCAAATATATTATAGGACGAACAAAGTTATAAGGCATATCTTTAATATGCCAAATTACTCAACCCTGAGCATTCTCAAAGTGAGGGAAGAAACATCATTATGGAAAAAGTGAAAAGCACTTACCGAGAGTGAAGCTGCTCGTGCATTGAAATTCATGTCTTCTTCTAGAAGGAGAATATTAGAGCAGCTTCCATAAGAACTCTTCAAGAATTCAAGTAGAAGAGTTGGCGGTGGTACATTTTCCAGCCTTTTTTGACTTCTCAGACTAAACGCACAAAAGATAGAATTGGTTAGTGGACCTGCGGACAGTTGTTTACAAAGGTGTATTCACGTGATATGTGTGTGCTCATGAATGCTACAAGCTTCTGTAGAATGTATAAATAAAAGCTGCATTCACTTTAATAAATTCCAAAACCCTCTTTGTGCAGGAAAATTTTTGGGACGTTGTGAAAATTCTCCATATTTGGAAACCAATTTTCATTCAGCAACCAAGAGAAACGTCATCAGAGCATAAACTTCTTTCACTCGTGTAAAGAACTGCATATATGTTTTATTTGATGCCCCTGCATATGGACAGATGACCTTACCAATAAATGCATGAAACTCTCCAGTCCATTTATTATATAAAACTGACAGCCCATTTGACATTTTTAGCTAAGACCACTAATCACTGCCACATGAATTGGGGATGGAGCCTGCCATATCATACATCAGTTGACACATTTCGACACCATTTTTCATTATCCAGATAGAAATCTACTACTTCCTCTCATGCTTATAACAAGTACAGCACCAAAAAATGTGAATAAACTACGGAAAAGAGATGCAGGATGAGCATCGGGCAGTATACCTGCTCGCCAACAAATATAATGCCAGATTCGGGGCTGTCCCACTGTAATAAATGTAGCAAGGCCTGATGTCTCCTACTCCTATGACATGTCTGAAACAGATAGAAGCGTTAAGCAAGTCAAAAGCCAAGGATCGTCAATTGAGTACATGACTATGAAGACGAATATTAAATGAGCATATGCATAACTTCTATGAAAGAGTCTGTAGATCAAGTCTTGCATTCAATGTCCTCACCACAAATGTATGATCTAGACATGATGGCATAGGCTGTATTGGATTAACGTGGACGTTAAGCACTCACCCT
The DNA here is from genome assembly GCA_019915185.1 of Eucalyptus camaldulensis. Classification (NCBI taxonomy): domain Eukaryota; kingdom Viridiplantae; phylum Streptophyta; class Magnoliopsida; order Myrtales; family Myrtaceae; genus Eucalyptus; species Eucalyptus camaldulensis. The sequence continues at coordinate 47,620,848 of JAHSVA010000010.1, forward strand.
GTAACAGGCAAAGTCATATTAAGATAAAATCAGTGAGTGCATGAGTAAACCCCAACAGAACATTCACAAGATTTAAAGCTTCATGAAACCAACCTTAGTCCACTTCTGTTGTATACAATCATGTAAAAATCGCTTATGCTGAGGTATGGATGCACTAGCAAAAACAGTTTGACGGTTGTCGCTTGATGAGTACGATGTCAACAGCTTCCGGAGAGAACTGACTTGCTTAGAAGAGTTGAACATGAAGTCTACCTAGGCAGCATCAAAGTAAGAATGTCAGTTCTTCATCCTACAATATCCAGGAAGAATCATGTCTGTATAAAACAAGATACCCAGGCCCCAGTGGGATAACCGCACATCTTTAATCATACTAACATGGTGATTACAAACTACCCAATGAAATATACTCACAACAAAATAGACCAATCAAGGCACTACATGCTAACTGAATATCCTTTCTTAAAAAGGACCCTGCACCAGTCACTCTAATCCCAATAGGCATATGAGAGGCAATAAACGCCCACCTTAAAAATACTCTTAATTCTAAAACCATTAAAAAAAAATTGGCGCCACTAGTGAATGCCGGGGGATTTTTCTGGAGGAGAAAGTGATCTAGTATCTTAACAAGAATATTGGGTTAACAAATCAGCTTTAAGATGCCAAGCGGGTCTTGCTCCAAAAAGAAGAACTCAACTTATTCCTAATTATTTACTTCATCAATCACTAGAATCAGCACTGTGTCAAGTTTAAAAACTTGCCTCTCCAGCATCTGGCACGAGCTCCTGATGGTTGCCACTACCATTGCTGGGGGTTCTGCCTAAAAATGTTACAAGGAAAAGCCAAGGAGGTCATATTGAAGGTTGACACATGAAATCCATCAGCAGCATGCTTTAATTTTAGAGAAGCATCCCAAAGACATAGCTATGTTAGGCAATTGATATTTGTTGGCACTTGAATGGACAAGTGTGGGGATTTGGGTGGGCAATTAATTGCCAGCTTGTGTTATCATGCTTCTGGTCAGATAGGTCCTCTGTTCTCAGGTTTAAAGACATCAGCAAGAAAATTCTAGCTTTTTCCTCTTCTTAGTACATCTATATATAAGATTCATGATATCAAAAGCAGGAAATTTTACTAAAACTAAAAAACTAGTTATAGGGGTACTTGTAAGAGCGTGAGCAGAATAATACCAAAATAGAGGAGCAAGACAACCACAAATATTCAGTCAAGAAAAAGGAGACAGCTAAATTTACACATGAGCATCAATAGAGAGACAAACTTATTTTGCCCAAAAATGGAAGAATTAATTGAAGCTGTATTTAACTGAGTAAACTGATTAGTGGAAGAACAGTTTTACATAAGTTGCAGCAAAAACCATTTTGCAGTATTAAACTTGCACAAGCAAATGGATATTAGCATACGATGTTCAGTCAAGAAAAGGAAAAAAGCACATAACACAAAAGCCTTCTATTTTACAGAGCGACCACAAAAATGTCATTGAAGTATATCGGAAGATAGCTCTGCTAATGGTGTTTAGGTCTCCCGGGAGAGGGAAGGATAGTAGTAGCAAGCTAAGCATTTCGATATTGATTCTCCACGACTTCTCTTACATAAGGAGAATACTAGTCATTTCCTCAGATCAATAAGTAAACTCATTATACAAGGGGTTTTAAGAATTAATGTTTCTATATATAAGTTGTAATGACAGTTATTAGTAGTTTATCAGCGCTAGCTTAACGGTAATTTTATGCTCAGAAAGCACACCACAAACATATGGAGCCTATGGATACAAACAAGTGCGCAGAGAGAGTGAGAGAGAGAGAGAGAACCTTTAACCAACTCCTGTGTCTTTTCAATGTACCTCCATCTAGAAGAGCCATAATGGTACATGATTTATCTTGCTCCATGTCAAGATCCATCGGCTTTGCAGCCAACAGCCGAGCAACTTTAGCTACCTTGTCATAAATGGATAACGATAAGAAGAACACATGACATTATATTCTTAATGTAGCATGAAATGATGTAACAACCATTTTCTAAGTTACAATAGTGAAAGAGAAGCAGAAGATGAAAGGGAAACTATCAAATGAAATACCATGATCAGAAACTTACCTGAATGCCAAGTTCTCAGGTGGGAACAACTATTAACACTTGTGCAGAAGACCGTTGGGTGTTCACAACTGAAAATATCCACAGAAGGTACGTCAGAGTCTTCCCAGAACCTGTCCAGAGGGCCAAAAGCATGAGTGCACCGGCCATGTCAATGCAGGATCCTTTTTCGTTTTCTTCCTTAGTCAAGTTTATATGCAGAGTCAAAGAGTAATTCCAATTGAGTTGGAAATATGAACATTAACTGTATAGATCATATCACATCAGACACATGTTAGACCACTCTTTCGCAAACATCTCTTCATAACTCAATAAACACAACCTTGAATTGACCAATATAGCAGGATACTTCATGACTACCCAGTACAAAGCAATTTTGAGCCCTTCTGAAAAGTTGCAAAGCAGTTCTTCTGTTGGTGCTTTCTCCCAAATTGCCTACGTGGGAAACTTTCTGAGAAACCGGGAAACTGATGTGCTAGATTATCACATTCATCTGATAGTTTAAGTTTTTAAAATAGTTGGTTTCACAAAATTTCACACGGTATCAGAATAAGAGATTCCGAGTTCAAATCATTCCACCTTGGTACTGGTCCGACAAAATCTCACATGATAATGGTGTAGTCTTTGAAAATTCTCATAAACGGTTCTGCACTGTAAAAATAAAAAGGCTTCCGCTTCGGACTTAATTGCATTTACTGCCAACTTCCAGTGCACTCAATTTCTCGTCTTGTTCTTAACAGAAAACTGAAATCAACGGCAAATAAGAGATCAACCTGAGCATGAAGCACGCAATCCGTCCCGGAGAAAAGGGCAGGCAATGCTTCCCTCTGAACATCAGTCGCCAATACGTACCCAACTTCCTCCATCCTGCAAAACCGCCCAAACACAAATTTTCCATATAGCTCCAGAAACACAACATCGGCAAACCAACATCTCACTTCTCGCTCTAAAGTAACAATCTTTGAACTTGGAATTCACACTTGCCTCCGCAGGACATGCTCGGGCACGTGGCCACCACAAATTCTTCTCAGCGTGGGAGGGGCTGATTCTGGGTCGGCTTCGTCCGCCGCGGAGGAGAAGCTGAGGAGGGCTGGCGGCGGCTCGCGACTGGACGTGGAGAGAGGAGACTGACTTGGGCGAGCGGCGACGAGGACCGAGAACTTGGGTTCAGGGTTGCGGAGAAGAAAGAGGGACGAAGGAGAGACGAGCTTTGTCGCAGAAGAAGAAGAAGAAGAAGCCATTGACGAGCAAGAAGCTCGCTCCTCGAACGAGAGCTGCGACTGGAAAGTGGATATGAGTCCATCAACTACACGTGTTGAATGAATTAGGCTTCAATGTTATATTTTTGCAAAATTGATGGTAATTTATTTGATTTATGAATATAGACTTTTCACTATTTTTTTTCTTTTACTTCAGCTGGTGACAAGCTTTTTCACACGGGGATTGATTTGATTCCGAGTAAAGAATTTGAGAACCGACTTTGATCGATTCAGTTCCTAATTCTTGGAAGAATTGGTTTTGAATTGACTTTAACAGCTGATTCTCTACTCAAACTGATTCAAAACAAAATTCTAAAAGTATTTTAATTGAGAACTTTTACATTGCCTCGAACTAATGAGGTTAAGTATTCTAGCACATAGATATCAGCACAGTATTTTAAAAAATGAAAAAAAAAAAAGGGCCGATGCCATGCCAAGAATCCAGTTCAATTTTCAATTCCAATAACTAGAAACCGGTTTTAATAAAGATAGGTTCAAAGTTCATGATTTAAAACTCAACTACCCTAGCAACGATCACCCTTTTCCACACAGACATTTTCTCCCCCCTGTAATTCAGGAGGTCCATGTTAGGAATTTGATCAGATTATATTGGTCATCTTTAGTTGATTTCAACCTCTTAGCTATAAATACTCCTCACTTTATTTTATTTTTTAATTTTGTTATCGCAAGACAGATCTTTGAAAATTGAAGTGGCTTTCTTGAAACCTCCTCAAGTTTCCTGCCGTTCATAGTGACTAATCAGGTTGCTAATGGGAAAAACATTCATATAATTCACCGTTCAACAGCCTACATCGGAATAAAGCAGCAGGAAACAGCTTCCGATTTCTCTTGCTTGAGGTCCAATTCGCCTAAGTGAAACTCCAAATACGGACCAAAGAAGAAGAACCAATGAAGTTGGTTCTCAATGGAGTTGTACTTCCATGAAACCGTGCTATGGAATGGTAGGTAGAGTTCAATCCAAAAGTCCGCCTGAAAAAATATACAGTTCATCAAAAGGTAAAATTGAACGGCTCTAGCTCTTTCCCGGAATCAAGATGTAAGATGCACGCAAAATCACGCCGACCAAGCCAACTCTACCGACATCTTCTGTTTGCACAGCCCGCTTAGGTTGTCTGCCTTCCCAGTTGATGATAGCACGGTGACCCAAGGGTTTTGGAAGGGGAGAAATCAGAGCTCCGGCGTCATATCCCACCACTGGGTTCCACCTAGGTCCGTTGCAAAGGGTTGAGCATTGGGACGGTGAAACTAGGCTCCACCGACCATGTCCATGTCCACAACCCCATCAACTCCCTTGAATGCAACACGCAATTTCATCAAACTCGACACTTTCTTATCATCCTTGCGCGACATGCCAGTCACATGGATAACATCTCTTGGAACTTTACCCATTAAATCAAATAATGGCAGATCTAGGTTTGACCGAGTCATCTCTTCCAGCACCGGAGGTGCCTGCATGTATAGATTCTTCCCCCTATGCGTGACGCTTGCTTTTGATAGAAGCAGCCTTGGGTGCTCTTCAAGCATATTGATGAACTGATGACATACAAGATGAAAAGAGAAGACGAGTAATCAGATAACTGCAAGAACTACCCAAGTGCTTAGAAACATGTGAAGAAGGTTACAGAGAGAGCTATACAGGATAAAAACCTCTAGCTAGCATTCCCATTAATTTGTAGCAAGTAATAAACAGAGCTTAAGAACAAGAAAGCACCTTTTGTAGGGTCACTGAAATGTCCAACTCAATAAGAACACCAGGACCACAGACAAGGCAATCCTTATCCCTCACGAACTCAGTAACTTTAATGTGAAGTCCTTCCACACCGTTGTATCTGAAATTCAAAAATATTCAATAAACTTGCAGCTCAAAGTTTGCCCACTTAAAAGAACATAGTTGGGATTACCGCGCATTTGCAAGCCAGCAACTAGACAAAACATGTGGAACTTGCAAGTTTTCACTCATAGAGTATGGATACATACAGACAGCAAATTAGTAAATTCATCTACTGAAGCACTGATCTTCAGATGTACTGATCAGTAACAAAAGCAGGATATGACAGGCTGGGAGAGACAAAAGTAAAAACTAAGAGATCTCCCAAAAAAAGAAAAAACAAAAACAAAAAAATTGGCATATTCATACGCATCTAAGAAATAGCAAGTAAGCAATTCAGCATCACAAGTTCATGTCTGAGATGCACTCCATTTAACCTCAAGTTTAAAGACTCCAGCACTGAGAAGCTTTAATTGAGTTGCAACATGTCACCTGATAATTTATGGAAAGCTTGGAACATAAGCTATGGAGGTCACACTAAGGGCCCGTTTGGTAACGCTTCTGTTCCCGAGAACAATTTCTGATCAGAAATGATTCTTTTTTATTTTGTTCTTGGGAACAATTTCTAAACATTTTAAACTATTTGGTAACTGTCCAAAATTTCAATTCTTGGAATAAAATTGTGTTTGGCACCGTCCTCAAAATTTCTATTTCAAATCATTTTCTTTTAATTTTTAAATAATTTTTATTACTTTTTTTCCTTTTTTTCTTTTTTCTTCAAAATTTCTATTTCAAATCATTTTCTTTTAATTTTTAAATAATTTTCTTACTTTTTTCCTTTCTTTCTCCTCCTCCTCCTATTTCTTTTTTCCTTTCTTTCTCCTCCTCCTCTTTCTTTTTTTCCTTTCTTTCTCCTCCTCCTCCTCGTCTTCTTCTTCTTCTTCAAGGCTGCCAATTGCCAGCCTTGAGATAATCGGAGATAATCGGCAACTTCTTCTTCAAGGCTGCCAATTGCCAGCCTTCCAGCCTTGAGATAATCGGCGACTTCTTCTTCTTCCAGCCTTGAGATAATCGGTGACTTCTTCTTCTTCTTCTTCTTCTTCTATAATCGGCGACTTCTTCTTCTTCTTCTTCTTCTTCTTCTTCTTCTTCTATAATCGGCGACTTCTTCTTCTTCCAGCCTTGAGATAATCAGCGACTTCTTCTTCTTCCAGCCTTGAGATAATCGGCTTCTTCTTCTTCTTCTGCCAATTGAGATAATCGGCGACTTCTTCTTCTTCTTCTTCTTCTTCTTCTTCTTCCAATTGAGATAATCGGCGACTTCTTCTTCTTCCAGCCTTGAGATAATCAGCGACTTCTTCTTCTTCCAGCCTTGAGATAATCGGCTTCTTCTTCTTCTTCTTCTTCTTCTTCTTCTTCTGCCAATTGAGATAATCGGCGACTTCTTCTTCTTCCAGCCTTGAGATAATCGGCGACTTCTTCTTCTTCCAGCCTTGAGATAATCGGCTTCTTCTTCTTCTTCTTCTTCTTCTTCTTCTTCTTCTGCCAATTGAGATAATCGGCGACTGACTTCTTCTTCTTCCAGCCTTGAGATAATCGGCGACTTCTTCTTTGTCCAGCCTTGAGATAATCGGCTTCTTCTTCTTCTTCTTCTTCTTCTGCCAATTGAGATAATCGGCGACTTCTTCTCGTCCAGCCTTGAGATAATTCTTCTTCTTCTTCAATTACCAGCCCAATTGCCAGCCTTGAGATAATCGGCGACTTCTTCTTCTTCTTCTTCTTCTTCTTCAAGGCTGCCAATTGCCAGCCTTCAGGTAATCGGCGACCAGCCAGATGAAGGCCGGCGACCTCACCAGATTGTCGCCGGCCCTTGGTGAGGCTGTGCCTTGTCAGCCGAGCCTCACCAACAGCTGGGCAAGGCTCGGCTGAGCCCGCTTGGCCACTGGCAAGGCTCAGCCTTGTCATATCTGGCGAGGTTGAGGCTCGCCGGTGGTTGGGTCAGCCTCCAGTGAGGGGCAAGATTTGGCGAGCTCACCGGATCTTGCCCAGCCTATCGTTGGTGACTGGCGGCGATGGGCGGCGGACGGCGGCGGATGGCAATGGTGGCGGCGGCAGTTGAAGAAAAAAGAAATGAAGAGAGAGAAAATAGGTTTGTTGATTCTAGAATTGTTTCCGGAAACAAAGAATCAACTTTTTTTTTACTTCTCGATTTCATTCCAAATCTACTTCAGGAATAAGAAAATAGAAATTTATTCTCGGGAACAAAAATTTTGCCAAACAAATTTCTTTTCCAAATCTACTCCCGGGAACAAAAGAATAGAAATTATCACTGTTTAGCAATTTGCCAAATAGAGCCTAAGAGGCTTGAGAGCCAATGAGAGAAGGAAAAAAAAATACAACAGAATCCACATATTAGCACCCAAATGTTGCACCTGCAGTCCAACGCTCTGACAGAAGGCTGTTTCTAAAATTACTCGAAACCTACCCCCGAGCCAGCAAGTTATTTTAAGAACCCAAGAAAGCTAGCAAGAGTACATTTTTCTAGACATCTGTCCAAGAAGCGACAGACGTGGATGTTAGAAAACACGAAAAAAGAGATTCAAAATAAGATCTGGAACAGCTGACAACAGATATCTAACCAAGAACACCATCTACTCAATCAAGAAAGCATGACTGTAAGCAACTAGCAGAGCAATGCAAATTGATTGCAGAGAGACCATAACCAGAGGGTATTTTGAAGAATCAATTTTGATGAAGAATAGAAAGATTGTTAGTGTAGCAACAACAAATAGATTATGCAGGCTGCCTGCTTCAACAGTCACCATTTAGGCATGTGAAACTATAACATGTGTCTCATCTCCATAAACTAAAAGGCCATATTCAAAGATATGCCCAAGGGTCACACTAGATAGTAAGAGAAGAATACAGGAAGCAAATGGTTAACCCTACTTGGTATATTCTCAAAGAATGAAAACACTGTCAGGAATTTAAAACAGCCCAAGATGAAATACAAGAAAGCCTCACTCACTTCTAGTATATAATATTAAAGGAACCCTACAAAGTTCTGCAGGGGGAACTTTGCCTAATACTTGAAACAAGAACAAGATGCTATCCACATCCAAGATATGCAGGAAACAAAAAAGAATTACATAATGAAGCACATGAGAACTGTAAAAGGCAAGGTATGACGCACGTTAAGTAGTTGGATAAAGTTTTGCTGCATCCAGTTGCAATCTTCAAGGTTTCCAGAGCACAAGCAGCTGATATGATTGCATTAGTTGAAGCTATAGCTGGTATAATATTTTTCACAACACCCTGGATAGAAACAATAAAATGAGCTTATCTTGAAATAGTAATCTTAGAACTAATCACATGATAAACGAAGCAAAACAAGTTTACTCGTAATTGTACAAGTTGACATTAAAAATAGGACGACAAATCAAGTAGGGTTTACAGCACAACCTGAGGAATTTACTATTCTCTACCATTTACCAAATAATCAAAGCGTAGAGAACAACTCCAGTATTAGGATGAAGCACAAAATCATGAATCTAACTCACAATACTTAGAAGTTTGTTTTCCCTACTTATAAGAAAAATGCTTCCTTAAGATTTTTAACATAATGACAACAGCAAAGCAGATTTAAAGCTCAGTAACATGCAAAAAAGGAAAATATCTAGGCAGTTAACAACAATAGGAGAACTAATGCACCTGAGTGAGGGAATAAGTCACTCCTGGAATTCCAAAGAGCTCTGCTCTTTTGACAGCCTGCAGATCAAGTTTTAGAAAAATGGATAGTCCAAAAAGGAAATTAATGTCTGGACAAATCACCTAACAATTTGATTGCAACTGTATTAACCTGGGAATAAACCCACTGCATATGTCCTGGATCATCAGGATCAAATGACTTTCCACTATGGACCTACAGGTGAAAATCCAACACAAATGACAAAATAAGATACAGTACTTAAATATAACAGATCACACGATGAACGAATTGGACAGCTTACAAAGTTAGCTCGTCACCTCATCCCATTTTATTAGATGTGCATATTCAATACAATGAGCAGCGGTTCTTGGGGTTTCTGCGAGAGTACAGAGAGGAAATTTCACTTGTGGGGGGAAAAGCCAGATGGTACACTCGAAGCATGGGGTGACCCCTGGTTTTATAACTCTTGCATGCCCCTTAAAACCTTCCGTCCCACCATCCACCATGGGTTTCATCGTTTCTTCCCTTGGATTGTCATCAGAATCATATTCTGTAATGTCATTCAACAACAGTGAAGCTCAATCAGATTGTGAGCTAGGTTGGCAAAAGCTCCTACTTCCAGTATTCATCAGAAAGCATTAATTGCCTAAACTAGCTATTAGTTAGAATGCAGCCACTGTTAGATGTTTAAAGATCAATAAGGACCATATGCAGTAAATTGAAATTAAAGCTGGACTTTTGAGCCAAAGAAGAAGCTTAAATTGACAAGTACAACCAATATGACTATACTTACAATCAGCCTGATCTCTCTTACTTACGATGGTTACTGATATATAGTCAAAACAATCTCTCAAAGTCTCCACCATGAATTCTTGGGGCTCCATCAACCTTTTGGAAGTATCCACTAGCATTAAGTCGCATAAAAATTTCAAAAAGAATTTCTTGCTAAAGCATGTGAAGTTATTATGCTTTCTAAACCCCCTCAAATTACTAATGGACAAAACATTTGGATGCTGAGTTGGAGTACTATCGTTTCCGATCTAATTTCGAGTAAGAATACACAAAAAGCCTGACCATACAAACAATTAAGCACTAAAATCAAGGAAACTATACAGCAAGTATGCTACAGAAGAACTAAAACATTCAAATACAAAAAACCCATCCACATGCGTCAACTTGATCCAATAACACCACAAACCCTGTAAATCTATAAAGAATAATAAACCAAAGATTTGATCCCGAAATGGCAGATAAAACACAATTTTAACGTTTATAAATCGGAGGGATCATGGATACACACCTAGAAAGCTACAAGCAACGGCATTTATGTAGCTCCGTGCCTCAATCGAGTCAAGACCTAGGACGATTATATTGAAATCGCTGTAGAAATCGAGCTCCTTATCCTCAATCCTGCAGAAATGCGGCACAATATTCACTCCACTGACTCTTTCCATGACTCTCTTAGCCGCCACTTCAGCCTTCGGCTTCCCGACATCCTCAAGCCTATGAACATTTCCAGAAAGAAGAATCACGATCAAATCACTACTCACTCACATCTCAAACGCAAGAAAACAACATTCGAAAGCAAATCAGACCATGTCACAAAGGCAATTCCTATAAGGGTAAATTAAAAATTAAAAAATAATAATAATTCAAACACCTGAACAAGAACTGGCGATTGAGATTAGTGACCTCGATTCGGTCCATATCAATGACGTCCAGATTCTTGAAACCCGACAGAGCCAAGTCCTTCAACAGCTCGCAACCCAACCCACCTGCTCCCACCACCAGCACTCGCGCGTATTCTCGAAGATCGTCCCTCAGCTGCCAAAACCCACGATGTGTTCAGCTCCAAAACCCGCATCAACAGCCAAAAGAAACAAAACCCAGTTCAAATTACAACCCGGAGGCGGACGGGGACGTCTTACCTCGGGCCCAGGTTCGAAGTTGGGTTCGACGAGGTTGCCGGGTCGGAGGAGGAGCTTGTCGAGGTCTCTCGACCTGCTGGCCCGGAGGGTCGAGCCAGCCATTCCACGGGAAGCTCCGAGCTTCCCTCCTGTGAAGAGGGCGGCGGAGGAGGAGGAGGTGGCTCGAGCGCAGAAGCAGCGGACGCGCCAGTCGAGGCGATGCTCTCAGCTTTCGGTTTACGCTTCTGCGTCAACGAGCTCTTGATTTGGCAGTGCGCCTGGTGCGTTTGGTTGAAGTCCCTTCAGCCCTGAAAGTCTCTTGAGATTACAAAAAAAAAAAAAAGGGTTTAGCATCCATTTTTTAACGTGCTTTGAGTTTAAAGTTAGCCTAAGGGCTTCACTAATAAAATTTTGTGGAGTTCTTTTTATCCTAAAAAAAAACATCAGAAACCCAAATTTACCCCTTTCTGAAAAGACAAAACCAAAGTTTCTCCTTGTAGCTCCTCCAGAAACGCTCACGCTCCCAACTCCTCACGCTCACTCTCCCGAGAACCCCATGACGATGCCGACTTCAACATCAGCTTGGATATCGAATCCACCTTCAAATCTGCCAACGACACTTCTCCAGCACCTTCAGCGTGTACGCTCGCTTGCTCTCTCTCTCTCTCTCTCTCTCTCTCTCTCTCTCTCTCGCTCAATTCTTCTCCTCATCTGGGTTTGATGATCCCGTTTGACTCCCCTGCTCCGCCGGTTTGTATCTCGTCTGCTTTTGCTTTCGGATTCCTTGGTTTTTTTTCCATGCTCTCGCTAGTTGGTAATCGAGATCCGTGATTGTATAACCCATGGTGGAGTGCGAGGGTGAAATTCGGGGCGGTTGCTTTTTAGCGGTCGAATGCGTGGGAATTTGGAGTTCTCCTTAGAAAGCAAGGGTTTTGTGTTGCTTTGCGGGTTTCGCGAGCTAAGATTCGATCTGGGTTTTCGAGGTTGGACAGATTTTTAGTAGTGAGCGGCAAGGGCTGTGGGTTGTGGGTTGTGGGTCGTGGGTTTTTTTTTCGAATTTCAAAGGACATAATTGAAGTTCTCCCCCCAATGTTTCGAATTTCAAAGGACAAGTTCACAAAATAGAAATACTGCATTCGCTATACTGTTGTTTTGATTCTTCATTTCTATCAAGCATTACCAACAGAAAACTTTTGCATTCATCCTTTATGTTGTAATTTTTATGTGCCTCTGAAACTGCCTGGTTTACAGCTGCTAACTATAAATTGTTTGGAGTTATGTTCTCTCGTTTGGTTCCTATTGAATGAACTTTGGCATCTGTGGATTTTTTCTCTTTTAACATTATTTGTCTATAAATTTTTGTACACCATGTTTCCTCTCTCGCTTTGCCAGACACCGATGAATACATGCACGTGATCTTATGATGCTTGGCCACATGAGCACTGATTCTGTAAACTTTATTGGGAGAAAGAGTTAGCATTATGCTTTTGTAACCATGACTAGACAGTTGAAGAAATGCAATCGTGCATGATTTTTAAGGCTGCTTTGTTGAGCTTGGAAGAGCTGAAATGGTTTGTTTTCTTTTCTTTTCAACCCATGGAGCTCACTACTCACAAACCTGAAACCAATAAGATAATAATATTTAGACAAAATCCAACAACAATCATTTCTTAAAACTTTGTTGTTGACTATATATCATTATTCTCTTGTAAATACTAATATGGCAAAAATGCCAGTGATCAGCATCTCCTTAATGCTTGTGAATTGTTTGAATCCCCATAACATTCTTTACCGTGAATTATCTGTTGGACTTGTTGGACTACTGAACATGTTATTCTCCATATTAGATTTTGGACTAAGAGCATGCTCCACTTGAAGACTGAATGCATCAATATATTTCATTTTCATGTGTAGTGCAACTAAATGTGTAAAACTTGCTCTTCCCTTCACTCTTTGAGCACCACTTTTGTTGTGGTTGTATGAGTGGAAATCACCTATGAAAATTTGACTTCTTTCTTTATCAGCTCTCGGAGGCTTGAAGTCAGTAGGGTGGAGTTGCTTCTTCAGGTTGGAGCATTTTGTGTGACAGTCGGTGCGTTGATTGCAAGTACTTTTTCCATACAGTATTGGACAAAATTGCCTCTACAGCAGACAGAGGCAACCCTCACATACCGGATGCAGCTCCCAACTTCAACAATACTCACCCACCAAAGGAGCTTTGCAAATGTGTTTTCTACCAAACAGCATTTCTCTCAAAGTTGTATTTCAAAGCAGAATTTACCAACAGTCTTCGCATTTCCTCCAAAGCCCTTTAGGCTAAACGGCTTTGCATTTTCCCAATGAGCTTTCCAAATGCTTAACCAAACGCACCCTCTGTATGTCAAAAAATGGAGACAGGAGAAGCTGTGACTATTTGAGGCCCAGGCCCACTTCTAAACGTAATCACAAGCTGTGTGACTCAATCTAAACCATTGAAGATAACAAGGTTATTGAATCCTATTAAATTTCACGGTATATATATTCACTCAAGAGACTAGCTCGATTAATTATTTTTCGTTTTGTTTTACCTATTTTAAGTTTGACGCTAGCTAATCTGATTGGATTCATTTGAGAAAATAGGACTTCCATGAAATTAGAAGACATTTAGGGATAATCAATTCCTAGTCTAATACGGTTTTAATGAAATTGATTTCTTTTTCTTTCCATTACTTGATGCCATATGTTCAAAAACTGGAATTGTGTTCCTCACTGCTTTTTAAGAAAAAGATGTAAGTAAAAAGACCCTAATTATGTGCTCATATATCTTCTACAATAAATAGAAATTAAAAGGCTGATTTATAAACAACAATGACCTAAGTACACTAACTAAAAGGGGGAAGAGACCAAACTTATACATTTTATTGTAAAACGAACCTATTAATGAGTGTCCGTGCACAACAAATCATATAACAAATTTGAGATATTGACGGAGGGAACGATGAGTAGATAGTCTTTGTGTTGCAACTTGTGGTGGCACTGGATGAAAAGTGTCTAGTCCATATTTTACTAATTTTTGGAAAAAGTTTTTTTTTTTTAAGTACATGTAATTGGTCTAGTCCAGTTTTGTTCTCCCTTAGAACCGGAAGTTGGATTGTCTGGACACCGATTTTACTTTTAGGAATCACGAACCAAATGACACTCCTAAGATTACAACCCATGAGTCCATTTTGCACACCCCAAGTAACATTAATTTGTAGGAGTATGAAACAAACTAATGTTCAAGCATAATATTACACAATGACATGGATCGACAAGGATCAATGAAGATTGTGTGGTTTGGCCTTTTGTTACCGTATTTGAAGTTGCAAAGTACCAAGGAAATGAAGTGACACACAGTAAAATCACATTAACGGCTTAATTCCAGAGAGAGACCGACTCTATACAGTGTCAATATCCATACTCTTCATTAGCCTCCAGCATTAGATTTAGTTTTCTTGCACAGAGAAAATGACAATACGCATTAGGGAATAGTACAGCGTTAATCATGTCTACATCTAGTGGATTTGATCGACAGGGATTTTGCAATGCTTGTTCGCGAGGATGCTTCGTGTTTACTGCTTCATCGCTTTTGTTTTCTAACAGGGTCAGTCTCCTGACTCGTGAGCTGTGACCCTTTCTATTTCTCTTCTTGTTTTCTTTGATTTTGACCCTCTTTTTCTTCCACGTAACCGAGGACTCTAGTTTGCAGCACTTGTGCAGCTGGCTCCCTTCAAACACTAATTGTCGGACGAGATCTCACATTTGATCTGCACACCAGATCATCTGTAAACTTGTTGATACATTGAGACCTAAGCGGTCCTTATTTGAATACAAGGTCAAGAGGACTGACCAAAGTTCCTAGTCACAATTTGTGAAATGAATATCGCCTATTTCATGTCTCTGATTGCTACAACACCCTAGAGCCTGTAACCAATTTTTGCTAGGACTTCCTAGATCAGCCCCTAAAAGCGAGCTTGGTTTTTCGCTTTGTATACCCTGTACAAGTAAATTCCAGTTCCCCCCATCGCTAATCCTAGGATTCTAACAAAAATGTCCTTCATCTGAATAGACTCAACAGACCCGTACACCTGCTCTTAAAAACCTTCATGAACTGATCATCGCTGCTGTTGTCTTTTCGATTCTTGAAGCAGTCATCGCAGTCCATCATCGGTGCCTCATTTTGATAATTGTTATGTGAGGTTGATTTGCATGTGAACTCACAACTCGAGCATTCTTGCATCATTTTTGCGCCCCATGTGCCAGTGACTTTGACAATTGAGAACTTTCATGCTTTAAGTATAGTGCAAAGAGGAGCTCGTTCCATGAGTCTGGCACTCCGGGCAGGCACCAATGGCTGCAATCCTGCCGGTGAATAGATGCGGGGCCCATGGGAGGGCCGATGTAGTACAAGGAGGAGTGCCCATCCTTCCTTTGCGAAGTCATGTGGGTTATGTTCAGTATGTTCACTTTGATAGCCTCTGAAGCGTTCGAGTGAACTGCCAATTTGTTGGTGAAGCTCTTGTAGTGCAGCCAGTTATCTGATGGCACGAGCGAGGAGCCCAGCTCGGGCAATGTCTCCAAGTGACAGCTCCCACTCCTCCAGTCACCGCCTCTGCCACATTTACAATATCATGAGCAGTGGGTCTCCGTAGTTGAGGAATTTTGAATAGTAAGGGAAAACAACTATGCTACTTTTTGTTATGTTATACAGTGAAATGTGCAAAGATGTTGAATGGCATATCATGGCAACATAACAGGCCAGCTATGACAACATTGCATAGAGCTTAGTAGGAAAAATGCATCAACGTTTGAAGGAACTCCACTGTATCACAGGATCTCATGTACACCAACAGTAATAAAACTTTGCGAACCCAAAAGTAGCACAGGGAGCAGGAATGAAAGCCACTCTCCTGGCAATAATAGCGCTATTCCTGCTAGTCGAATAGTTTATAAAACTGAAGGAAAACAGGAAATTATGATAGATGAGGCAAACCTAAAATGCACCGGAGAAAATGTCCGAAAGAAGACCCGAGTATTGCTTGCATTCACCTCATTTCTTATCCAGTGCAGGACAGTCTCTATTGCTCTCTGATATGCATGTTCTGCTCTCATTTCGACCTTCACCTTATCTCCATCTTGAAAATAACAACCGCTGAAAAGGAAATATTGGGTATCTGATATTAGAGAAGTATCACTGGAAAGAACAGAGCCCCTTTTCGCATTATACATGTACTTTTGTTCTATCAGACAAACATCAGTGCAGATCGCTGAGACAATATTCCCAATTTCCCATAAAGAACCAACTCTTTTCGCAATTTCAACTTGGCAAATACATAACATGGCATAATATAGGGTCGACTATGAGTACGTAAGTACACTACCACAAGGAGATGCTGCCATCAAGGAGCTTTTCCAAAGACCTAAAGATCTACAGTGTCAAGACATGTGTGGACCATTTCACATCATACTGTACTCTTTGGATATTTGTTTTGAGTGTGATTGCTTTCTTTCGCTCAATTAAATGGGTGCAGATCTGTTACTAGGATGCTCCAAAACCTGGAAATGCCATCAAATTTACTAAGCTTTTTGACACAGGTACAGATCTTCACAGTTTTACTCTAACTGGTTTATATTCTATTCTTCTTCCTCCACAAGCAAAATCCAGAGAGCAAGTTACAAAGAAAAAATGAGAAGGATTGCCATTACCCCCTGATGGTCTTCTCATAATTCCACCAGTGCCCTGTGTTGAGGACCAAGACATCAGCATCCTTCCACTTCATAGATGTCCAGTCCATCTGATCCAATTTCAGAGTTGTTTTAATCTCTTCAGGGGACCCAATAGGAGGACGGCTCTGCAGTACCAGAAATGGAGCTCTATAGTACTCCACTGTGCAGTTGAACTCTCCAAACTTAAACACCAAGTAACCTTTGTGCTTTGTGATTGGGCTGCCATTGACTTCATAGATCGAGTCTTTGTCAGAGACTCCAGTAGAGAGCATGCATAAGAGAGACTCCCACTGGTTTCTTCCAATAGAGTCTCCGACAAAAACAAGCCGCTTGTTACGCAGCTTCTCAAGCATCAGTCTTGCATCAAATCTGTCACAGTCCAACAAGCTCAGTATGATATAGAATGAACACAAAAGGTTGGCAGAAAAAATAATTGGCAACCACGTAGCCAACACTAATTCACCCAAATCCTAATCAGATCACCAGCAGATTAGTCTGTCATCCATCCAGATGAAAACAGAAGACTTTCAGGCAGCAGCAATCCTGAGCTAGAATTTGTTAAAATTTTGCATGAAGAGGCCTTCATAGAAAAATAATTGCATTTGCCAATAAAGCAAAGCCAGATTTTCGAAACAAGGGCACAGTCAACATTGAACCATCTAACAATCAATACTGCTGAATTGCAGCAATGGCCACATTGAAGCAATCATTAAGCACTGAAACAGATCATGCTGCAAATAACAGCTAGTAACTTGCAAAGAGCTCTAATAACTCAATTCAGACTGATCCTATTTCTAATGCCAGAAAGATCAAACAAACTGCATGTAGCAGATCAACTGACTAACAAAAGGATTCTTTTTTTGATACATGTAGTTAGTGCCTTGAAAATTTTGAAATTTTCCTAATGCATGCTTAGCAGGTGCCTCAGGCCCTCGCTACCATAACCCACCTTCTAAGAAAAAGCTACGGGGAATCCTTTGGATTTCTAATGCTCATGTAGATGTAAGGCTATTTTCACCAATCCCAGCCCCAGCCCAACATAGATGTTCCGAACTTGCTTCATTGTAATCCCACATATTCTCCATGAACAGAAAAGAAAGGGGATGAGTTGCTCAAAAACACAAACCTGGGCAAGTTACACCCTCTGGGTTGCCATCTCCACTTAGTATAGAAATGATCAGGACGGCCATTCTCAGAGCACCTGAATCCCTGATCCAAAAACCCGCAATCTCTCGACTGATACAGCGGATAGTTATCATCCCAGACCCAATCACCTTCAAACACATCACACCCATCACCCTCCTTCCCGAGAAAATCCACCCTCTGGACGTCATCCGAGCCGTTCAACTTCAAGTTCAACCACACCAGACTCTCCATCCGGCCAGAGTACCCGAAGAACCCTCCCACCCGGACCCCGTCGTTACCATGATCCACGTGATAACCGAAGAAGAAGATGAAACAGACCGTCAAGAAAGCGAAGCCCAAGAGCCCCAGGGACTGGGCCACGAACTTGAAGTGCTTCGAGCTCTTGTGGAGTTGGAGGACCACCGACGGCGTCCTCTCATGGCCCTGTTCCTGAAACGGGAGGCTCTTGAGGAGCATTTGCGAAAGGTGACGAAGAAGGGGATGGCCTCTTCTGGGTTCCGGGTGCTTGCAATAACCGGCTGACAGAATTTAAAAAAAAAGAAAAGGGGAAGCGCCGGGTTGGGTAGAGAGCAGGAGCGAAGTTTGGTGCGGAAGCAAGACAGAGCATGCATCATCATGGCCTATAACGGTAAAGAAAGACGCCATTCTCCCCATTACTTTTCGGCTCCATCTCTTCGCTTTCTTCTTTGCTTGGCTGGTCAGCTACGTCCAGCAGCTAGAGAGAGAGAGAGAGAGAGAGAGAGAGAGAGAGAGAGAGAGGAATGGGGTGTGAAGGAAGCAAAGAAGCATTGCACGAGGAGGAGGATGATGATGATGGCGGTGATCATGAATGGGGTCAGTTTTCCCTCCTTGTTTTCAGTTTAACTTTTTCAGGAGGAGTTCGAGTTTGATAACGTGGGGTTTGGATTCGGAAGCAGTTTCCTTCCGTCTTCCGCTAACGGGAAAAAGTCCAGAAATGGAGAACGTGGATTTTTGCAGGGACGGGTTGGAGCGGGTTGACTCCGAGTCAACTTCCCGACGTGGCTTACCGGGTCAGAGTCAATGGAGGAAACTTGTCCCATGGTTTGGACTACACCCTCTTCTTCTTCTTCTTGTATTTTTTCCTCCCACCCTTTTGGACTAATAAGAGATCTAGAATATTTTTTCTATCGACATAAAATTTGAGAGATCTAAATGATGGTTGACAAAACTATAGTAGAATTTGTATAAGATGAGTACCCTGGAAAGACACCCAAAAAAAAATAAAAAATTAAGATGTTATTCAAACGCATTGTTAGTACGGGCATATCACTTTACAAACTATATTACAAACTCTTCCCTCAAGGGTCTTTTTAGAAGCTCAACGCTTAACACTATATGGCTAGAGAGGCCTTCTCCTTACCGCAAGAGTCGTTTTCAATACTGATCCGCACGGAAACGGACTGATGTTTCAATGTCATAAGAATTTTCCCATTATGCATATTTGAGCAAAGGGAGAGTCGTTTTCAATACGAATCTGCACGGAAATGGACTGATGTTTCAATGTCATAAGAATTTTCCCATCATGCATATTTGAGCAAAGGGAGAATCGATGAGGTAACTTTTGTTATTCCATGATTAATTATTCCCTTAATGAGTTAAAATATTTATGAATTTTCCAAATTCTATTGGGTGTATGTTTTATGAGAGTATAGATGTAGATATGCTGTTGAGTATGATTATAACTTTTTAGGAAAAATTACCAAAAAAGATCATAAACTTATTGTTTCCGTGCTAATTTAGCATAAACCTTTTAATTTAGCTAATTTAGTCCTAAAATTTTTGAAAATATGACAATTCAATCCATCCAAGTGATTTAACTGAAAATTGATGACGTTGATGCTAACAGTTTTACGTAGCATAGCTAATACTGACATGAAATTTTTTTTTTAGATTTTTTTTTTTTTGTTAAGGGCCAATAGGAGGCTGCCAACTACCCTCGCTAGCCACTAGCGAGGGTTTGCAGCCGCCCTTAACAATAAATAGAAAAGAATTAACAAAATTATGAATGTTTTCACATCACCGTAGCTCGTGCTAGGTAAAATGGCAAGTGTTCATGTTATCAATTTCAAATAAACTATATTGACAAATCATTAACAAGTATAGGATTAAATTGTTTAAATTGAAAGATTTAATATTGAATTAGTACAAATATAATAGGTTTATGACTTTTTGCTAATTTTTCTTTTTTTTTCTTTTTATCTTTCGTTTAAGTTCTGTATTGATATACTATAAAATCCGCAACTCATGATCTAAATTTTCATTGCATCGATCCAGCAACATGCCTTAAAAAAATAAAATAAAATCCACACCAAAATCCACACCACCTTTGCTTCAAGTATCCCCCGCACAATTACACTTAATAAGTACATCTAGATTATCCAGCTTTGATTATATATATATATATATATATATATATATATATATATATATGTTTTATAACATTCAAATATAATATTTTCGAACATTGCTAGAATCCTTTTATCTTTTACAGCTAGCCAGCATAATCCGCAGGCCGCCGTAGCATATGGTTCGGTCCCGGCACATGCTATCATGGGTTCTCATTATTCACGCATTTATTGGCTTATGATGCAAATAATTAATAAAAACGACTTAAATGAAAAGGTACATGTGTCTTGAGAGAGACGAGGAAGTTTAATGCACTTACTCAAGTCGACAGTAAATCATTGTACTAAGACTATAAATAGTTAGTGATTTGATGACACATGGAGATTGGCCATCTACAAGTATTCGAAAATTTCGTGGATCTTGGCGCAATCATCCCTAGTGGAAATCCTAATGCTTGCAACGTGATTTACGCCATGTTGTGTGATAATTAAATCTAATTTATAAATGCGATGCATTGTTAATATTGAGTGATAGGAAACAAAAGAAACATTTTCAACCATAATATAGCCGGCCAGAGAATGATTTTACGAAAAGAGCAAGCTTCCAACTTTTCCCTATCTCATCAAGTGTATTGGTTTGCAATTCCATTACTGGTCCAACTAGTTGAACCGGCCAGTTTGATTATAAACTTATAATTTCCGTGCTAATTTAATTATAAATCTTTTAATTCAACTAATTTAGTCCTAAAATTTATGAAAATTTAACAATTTAGTCAATCCGGACAATTTTAACTAAAAATTGCTGACGTTGATGCTGACAATTTTACATAGCATAGCTAATACTGATGTGAATTTTTTTTAGATCTTTTATTAACTCTTTTTTTTGTTAAGTACAACAGGAGGCCGCCAACTACCCTTGCTAGCCACTGGGCGAGGGTTTGTGGCCACCCTTAACAATAAATAGAAAATAACTAAAAAAATTATGAATGTTTTCACATCACTATTGCCTGTGTCACGTATGATGGCAGGCATTCACATCATCAATTTCAAATAAACTATATTGACAAATTATTAAAAAGTATAGGATTAAATTGTTCAAATTGAAAGATTTAATATTGAATTAATACGAATACAAAAGGTTCATGACTTTTTTGATATTTTTTTTCTTTTTATCTTTCGTTTAAGTTTTGTATTGATATACTATAAAAGTCACAACTCATAGTCTAAATTTTCATTGCATCGATACAGCAACATGCCTTAAAAAAAAAAAAAAAAATCCACACCACCTTTGCTTCAAGTATCCCCCTGCACAATTACACTCTATAAGTACATCTAGATTATCCAGTATATATATATATATATATATATATATATATATATATATATATATATATATTTTATAACATTCAAATGTAATATTTTCGAACATTGCTAGAATCCTTTTATCTTTTACAGCTATCCAGCATAATGCGCAGACCACCGTAGCATATGGTTCGGTCCCGGTAAATGCTATCATGGGTTCTCATTATTCACGCATTTATTGGCTTATGATGCAAATAATTAATAAAAACGAATTAAATGAAAAGATACATGTGTCTTGAGAGAGACGAGGAAGTTTAATGCACTTACTCAAGTTGACAGTACATCATTGTACTAAGACTAGTTAGTGATTTGATGACACATGGTGATTGGCCATCAATAAGTATTAAAAAATTTCGTGGATCTTGGTGCAATCATGTCCAGTGAATCCTATCGCTTGCAACGTGATTTACGCCATATTGTGTGATAATTAAATCTAATTTATGAATGCGACGCATTGTTAATATTGAGTGGCAGTAAACAAATGAAACATTTTCAATCATAATATAGCCAGCCAGAGAATGATTTTACGAAAAGAGCAAACTTCCACCTTTCACTATCTCATCAAGTGTATTGGTTTGCAATCCCATTACCGGTCCAACTAGTTGAACCGGCCAATTTGATCCGGCCTTAAAAATAGATACTTTCAATCTAACTAACATATTTATAGGCATACAAATCCCACATGATTTAAAGATGAGGTGAAGTGAATTAACATAAGATGAGACTATCCAAAAACAGCTGGAGAGGGAAGAGAAAGATTGGCGTTGTAACACGACAAGCCTCCTTGAGGATAACTTAAGCGAACTGGCGGACGTATCACGTTGATAAGACTAAACCAAAGGCTAAGCCCATGAAGAAGACAAAGAAGAAGTCGAAACTACAATGCCAATTTCATTGACCTGCCATGCCAAATTGCCAATATACCATCACTTATGAATATCAGCAACGTGATGTAACATCAGGTTGCTGAAATGCTGCAAGAGCTGGATACAAGAGGGATTCTCCTTCAATGGACCAATTGGCAAGAAAAATTGGGAGGCAACTTAAACCAGGAGAACAACATATGTATTCTGTCACTATTTCATGTCCTTTTCATGCATTCAATCCTCGTGCATGAACTTGCAAATAATGTAGGAAGGTACATGGAGTGTGATGGTGCAGTACACAAAATATGAATATGCAGAACATAGAGGACTCGGATTTTCATCACAGACTTGCAAAATCGATTAAATGATGTAAAATCCTTACAGCATATATCAGAATGCCTGCTTAACTGCCTTTACATGTGTATCACTACTTTAACGAACGAAAATCGTGGCGGGCTATCTGGTACTTTGACCCAAGCAATCAGTTTACACATCTGATTAGCTCACATTTCACAGGATTTTGACTACAAGAGAGGAGGAGGTCCATTTGCTCACATTCAGGGAAGTAAAAACAAGAAATGCTTTTGGATGATACCCTGCCAACCGGACAGCAATTTCATGATAGCATAACATGGACATCTCTAGTCTTGAACAGCCTAGGAGAGAGACGTAAGTAAAGCATTAAGGCGTGTGTACTAAGCTACTAATTTACATCTACCATCATGCTACAAAACCTTCCTTTGAGAGCAAAATTGCATCTAGACTTGTCCAGCAGTTATACTTGCAAAGAAACCATCCTATCCCAGTCCCATGCTGAGAAGTTCAAACTTCATTAGACCATGTTAAATTTGAAAGTTGAAACACTTTGGCTTGCATATCATTTAATATAATCCCTTTCTTTCCAGACCAAAAGAAGCAGCTGGCAGAAGATCATTTAACAGCAAAGAGCATTTACACAAAAGACATGAATGCACAAGCAAAACAAATCATTAAACAAGCCTCCATTGTCTGATCACAGAACCATCATATCCTTACTGATGGATCTACAAGACAAACTTCATCAATACAAAAGCAGGCCCTCACAAGCAAAGAAACTCTACGTTAAGAAAAAAAATAAAAAATTAAGGGCGTAATGATCAGATATGTATTACTTTGCAGCACAAAATGCCTCATTGGCCGGTTAAAACCAACTTCCTAAGCACAACTTCCGCATGCTCTCCCTCCAAACACAAGATTTCTAATGGAAAACCATAAATTCAGTCTATCAACGTAGAGATTCGCTCCACTTAATGATTGCTCGTGTCAAGAAAGACGGCCAATTTGCTCATACAACCACTATGCGAGGAGCAGAAATGAATTACCAAGAAACGGTCACTGCAAGCTTCATTCTTTTTCACTGATATGAAGCTAAGAGACCCCCAACAGAAGGTATAACGCGATCACAGTTTGCCAATCTATCACACATCAGCCAAGGCGATATACGGCAGCCTTAAAGAACTGAACATGTACTCGTTTATCGCCTCTTTTCAAAGCTCATATTTCCATACCGAACCCCTCGAGAAACTCCGACAAGCATCATTACAAGGAAAGTGGAATCGTGGCTACTAAAGTCAAAGACAATCAGCAAAACAGCAAATGAAATCGAGTATTCCCAAAGATATACGCAATTTTCCATGGAATGGCACAACTAAACAATGCCACAGTTCATACCAGTGCGTCAAATGAAAAATGAATACCAATTGGACAGAAAAGAACCGTCTTTTCCGAGAAGATAAACTTTCCCACTTCACCCAGTGAAAAATTGCAGCCGAAGCTGTCACCATGATTCGCGGATAATCATTCAACCATAAAACGCGAGACTTCTTTCGTCATCTTACAATCCTCTCATCCAACTCACGACGAAACCTCCAGAACTCCACATGAATCAAGCAATCAAGAATCGAATTCCTGCGTGATAAAAGCTCGACTTCGGGAGATTCAACGGCAAGAACCGGTCTTTCTTGCTACAGGACTCTAGTCGTCGCGAAGAGCAGCGGGATCTTGCGGAGAAGAGGGAGAAGCATCGGCGTCGGCGGCGGCGGCGGCGGCGGCGACCTGGGCTTTCTCGAGGAATGGCTTGAAACCCAGTTGCAGAGTGAGGTATCCGAATGCCAACGCCCCGATCACGACTAGCCCCGACCTCATCGCGTTCATCTTCGTCCTGTCCCACATCTCTCTCTCTCTCTCTCTCTCCCACCCTCCCCCTCGCTCTCTCTCTCGCAAGTGCAGAGGAATCGGGCAACGAGGACTACCACGCGGTGTGACTCAAGGTCGCTGTGACGTCGTTCCCTGCCCAAGAACAAAAGGGAAATGACACTCTGTCCCTGAATTTTGATTTAATGCTTAATATTTAATTTATATAATGTATCTCATGAATTTTAATTTTATATATAATGTTATTTCTAAATTTTTAATTTATTTAATTTGATCCCCAAACTTTTGGTTCACATTTAGGTTAATCCACGAACTAAATAATCTCGAGATTAGATTAAATTCATGGATATAATATTTTGAGATTAGATTAAACATTTATCAAAATTTTAATGACCATATCGAACAAATTAAAATATTATAAAATGACATTGCGCATTGGATTAAAGTTCAAGAGTTACATTGAACAAATTAAAAATTTAGGAATCACATTGTGACAAAAGAACACTAGAAGTGCCAAATGTTGCATACGAAACTCACTTTGGTGCCAACAATTTCTTTTGGATCAATTAAGTATAAATTTTTTGGAAAAATAATCTTTTCAATGCCAACCCTGATCTGATTCTTTTTAATTAAAATTGACGTGAGTCGCTAAAGGGTCCAATTAGCATGTGAACAAATAAAACGATGTCCTTTGGTAAAGTTCACCCAAATAAGAATCTTAAATTCCAAAATTGAAAGAAAACCCCAAATTGAAACCCTAACTCTGTCCCCAAAATTACTAGCTCAAGAGCATAGGAGCTTTAGCAACAGCTCATGTTCATTCCAACAAAGCAATTTAGATGGTGTCTTATTGTGAGTTACCACGTCTAAGAAGAATATCTTGTACTTAGTTAAATTTCGAGAGAAGATTCCACAAATGCACTTGATATAAAGAATGCTTGAAGTGTAAATATTTCAAATAGGTTGATGTCAAGCAACAAATGTGATATTAGAGCTAATTGATGGATGACATCAACCTCCACCTACATTAATGGATGAGGTGAGGAATGTTGACTAAATGCAAGCTTAAATGAAGATTTTAACATCTCTGATGTAACGTCATTGATTTCGACCCTTATTTTGGTCTCAACTAGGAGGCTAAGATAGGCCTTAGGTTAGTCAAACCTTCCTAGAAAATAAGTGTGAGCAAGTGTGAACAAATGTGAACAAGTGTGAACGTATTAAATAAAGTGGAGAAAAAGATATCCCTATAGCCTAGGCCCATTAATATCTAAAGATCTAAGTGTGAATGGGAGACTTTGGAGAAGCCACATGGAGAGAGAGAGAGAGAGAGAGAGAGGAGAAGGCCAAGACAAGTCCAACTTTGGACCAAGATAAGTCTACCTTATCTCTTTTGGACATTAGCCAATAAATAACCAAGACAAGTGTCCAAACTAGTATAGAGCCTACTTAGGATCTTAGGAGTTAACGTTGTACGGCGATGGATGACCCTTAATTCAAGGCCAAGTGAGAGCACTCCTCTTTTCAACTAGAATTTGCCACATTTAATTTTCGAAATTTTTGGACTTTTGTTGCTTGCCAATTTTACATAGATTTTTATGTTATGAATTTGGAGAAGCTTTCTTCATGTTCAAAACATCTTGATCTATAACATATCTAAATTTCATATTTACCTAAGGTGAAATGGTTAGGACGAAAGCCCAATCAATTAGCGTATAGAACCTGCCTAGTATAGTGAAAACGATAACCAAATTACTTTCTTGAATTTATATAAAATCTTCCCTTACGAATTTGAAAATGCTTCATTCACAAAATTTTTAAATGACATTCATATTTATAACATATTAAAATTTCAAAGAGTTTTGTGAATATTTGGATTTAGAAATGAGTCTCTTTCTCTGACCGTTGAATCTGCTTGATAAATGAATTTTTGGGTTGTGTTCAATGAATTGTTGCTCTTTCCACAGAACAAATTGGACTTGGCTTTCTCATAAAAAGTGTCATTTAGGGTCTTATCTACAACATATTAAAACTTTATAATTTTCCGAGCCCATTTGATAAGGTATTAACGCTGATTTCGAAAATCACTTGAATCTGTTTTCACCCCCAAGATAAAAAGGCCACATGCCCAACTTGGAAGGGGAGGGGCTGCACGCCCAACTTAAGGAGCAAGGCTAATCTAAAGTCTTCTTAATTTAGGATGAGGATGCATTAAACACTTTTGGGATCTAGTCCTTCGATGGCAAGATTGAGGTGTCCCCGATGGTATAGAACTAATCATTCCCTAGGATGAGATTGAAAGACCAAGTTGCCTTACATTTAGTACCCTCAATAAATGATTCTCGACTTAGGAAATATTAGAGGCCAATAATGGAGCTCTTCAAGAATATATTGGATAGCTTATTGGGGAGAGATAAGGAGGATCACTTCAGTTATTAAGAGCCATTAATATAAATCTAGATGGACCAAGCTTGCCACTTGGAACTTAGAAGCCTTTGGAAGAACCTATAGACTTGTCACATTGCTTTTAGACTTTCCACCTAAGTTATTGACATTAAATTCCTTATCAAGATCATTAATGGAGGGGGTTCTATAAATAGGGGGAAGGCTCATTCTCCCCAAGCATGCACACACACAAATTTCTCTTCCTCTCTTCTTCTTCCTTAGCCGCCCACACCGACCCCTCCATCTTTCGCTCCTTAACTCTCTCTTTAGGTGTCCTTTTCGCCATTCGCCACCACTTGAGGCCACTGGTCTAGAAAGTTGTAAGTAGATTTTCCTAACTCTTCGATAGGGCGATGTGCTACGCCTATCGATCTTAGGATCATGTCATCGTTTGCTTGTGTTGGCTTTGTGTTGTTATGTTTGTTGTGTGTTTATGATACTTGTTGTTGCATTAAGTAAGTCCATGATCCCGCATGAGTGTTGAGCACACCCAAATATTGATGAGAGGTCTCGGTGACTATGGACCAAATGGTTCCAACTCAAGGTCACGAACCCAAATTGCATCCGGCATAAGTTTGATTTAATAAAACACAAGAGTCGTTCATTAGTTCACCTTGCATGACACACCTTCGACCCTTTTATTCAGTTAAGAGTTTAAACATGACATGAATCGGTTGATGCTTGAAATGCATGGACACACGATGGACCTATATGCCGACATTAGGGGATGCCGGGTTGTTGCCTGGGGTAAAACCTCGGATGTCATCCCGATATTGAGATTGTGGACGATGACAGCCTGGGTGAGACCGATGCCTGGGGGTCACCCTGGATGCCGTCTTGATAATGATATCAGAACGATGCCGGCTACCAAGGGGGGACCGATGCCCGGTTGTTACCGGAAGAGTCAATTAAGTTCGACTAATATGATACTAAAAAATGAAAAAAAAAAAAAAAAAAGAAAGTTCATGTGTGG
The DNA here is from genome assembly GCA_019915185.1 of Eucalyptus camaldulensis. NCBI lineage: Eukaryota > Viridiplantae > Streptophyta > Magnoliopsida > Myrtales > Myrtaceae > Eucalyptus > Eucalyptus camaldulensis. The sequence continues at coordinate 47,648,714 of JAHSVA010000010.1, forward strand.
TTCATAACTGATACATGTGTGATGCTTGCAAAAGGCGGGTTTGTTTGATATGTATTGTCAAGTCCTTGCATTAATTTGAGGATATATTTGAGTTGGGTCACTTAGCGCTTGAATGAGTTTCATGAGATGCAAGCATCCCTTTTTATGACCGAAATGATCATAAGCCATGGATCTTTGGAAAGCGTGTTTATATGCACTAACTCCTTATCTTTGATTCTTGAAAACATATAGACGGTTGAAAGCCTTTCATATACATAAGCAAGCAAGGCATGAACCTTGCTATCGATTTGCCATCGACAAGTGGGTGGTGACCTTGTATCCGACTATCGACGGCGAGATGTCCTCCTATAGGAGAATTATGGACTTCTACTTACTGAGTCATCGACTCACTCTTATTGTTTTCACAATTTCAGGTGTGTGATGGATGAACTTGGGTCCAAGAAAGGAATGAACTTAGCATGAGGGCCGCTTTTGGGAGCAGCTCGGTAGAGGAGCTAGGCTACCTTGGCCTTTTGATTAACTATATATGGAAACGAAAATAAGTAGCCCATGACTAGGGTAGGCATGTAATCAAAACAGCTTTTGATGTGGGAATATGTATATGTATATGTTGCTTTATTTGCTTGGCTTGCATATATCTTGCCTGGCTTCCATGTTTGTTTGTATGGAGATTGTTTATGATCGCTTCTGTATGCGCTTAACTAAAGATAAAAGACTTTTGGAACATTCAACGTTGCTTGGGGCATCGATGCTAACCCGTCAATCATGCTCTCGTGCCAGAGATGAGGCGGGGGTGTGACATCTAGCCATTGAGTGTTGATTGTGTTATTGTTCTCTTGTATAGCTTATTTTATGGTCAAATGTGAAGTGAGTAATGAGAAGAAGTTTATATGTTTATCATAGTCAAAGATTAATGGAATATGCACTTGTTTTGGGTTATTTGTAGTTATTGTTGTGTTATTAGTTTGCTGCAATTTTTTATTGGAACTAAAGGTTTGTTGCAATCGATGGTGGAAATGGAAGGATGGAATTCATAGGTTGTGAATACTTAAAAGTTTTCCTGCTTAGTTGTGTTTTATGAATGTTAGTTTGCTTAGTTTTTGCTTCGGATGTTTGTTTTACTTTAGATGTAATGGTTTGTTGCATTTTTTGCTTAGTAGTAGTTTACTGGTTTGTTGCAACTATTGATGTAAACCATTGCCAAATTAATGAGTGGTGACAAATTCACGAGTGACTATTTTAATGCCATAAGTTGTAAGTAGTAATAGTTAAGGTGTTAAGTTTTTTTTTCCCTAGAAGTGATAACTTAAATGCTAGTTGTGGTCAACAAGTGATCACTTGTGTTACACGACTTTTAAAAATGGACATGCTAGTTTCAAATTTTATGTTTCACTTCGCTTGTACCAACACATAACTGGCATATCTTGTGCTTGCACCAACATCCACAAGGCGCGCCGGCATTAACTCTACACCAGTACATAGTTGGTGTAGTTCTTTGCTAAACATTCAACATCAAGATGGAAGGCGACTAGCCATTGGACTCTACTTGTCGCAAAGGGTAGTGTGATCTTGTGGAGAAGAAGGAGAAGTGTCAACCATGGCAACCTAGGCTTTCTTGAGGAATGGCTTGTAATCTAGTTGCAGAGTGAGGTATCCAATAGCCAATGCTTCGATCACAACTAGCCCCGACCTCATCGCGTTCATCTTCGTCATGTCCTCTCTCTCTCTCTCTCTCTCTCTCTCTCTCTCTCTCTCTCTCTCAGGTATAGAGGATTTAGGTAGAGAGGACTCACACGCAAATAACTTAGGATGTGACGTCGTCCCTAACTAAAAATGAAAGGAAAATGACAAAATCGGTAGTTAAATTTTGGCTCAATGCCTAATGTGATTCATAAATTTTTAATTTATATATTATAATCACTGAATTTTAATCTCATGTGTAATGTCATTCATGAAGTTTTACTTTGTTTAATTCAGTCCATAAACTTTTGGTGCATGTTTAATTCAATCCATGAACTAGATAATCCAAGGACTGCATTGTACAAGTTAAAAGTTTTGATACAATGTGGTCCTCAAACTTTTGGTCATGCATCATTTACGTGCCACTCCATATTGAGCATCTCGTGTTCATGAAATAAATCCCAATGCGACATGACATAATCTACAACAATTTCTTCAAATAATTATTGATGACCAATCTTTATTTCGCACTATTTATGGTGTTACTTCGACAAGTTAATTGTCAGACTTGTGTAAGTGAGCTATCCTCACCTTGTCTCTGTTGTCTGTGGGCCCAAGACACGTGAATCTTGTAATTCAATTCGTCTTTTTTTTTATTATTATTTAAATTATTGTCTGTCCTTCCTAAGCCAGTAAATGCGTGAATAAAGAGAACCAAGGATAACATGTTCAGGGACCGACTTATATGCTGCTTAGACGGTGGCCCGCTTTATAGCTATAAAAATAAAGCAATTCTACTAATGTTCAAAAATATTATATTTGAATGTTATAAAACATATGTGTAATCAACACTGGATGATTTAGATGTAATTATTGAATGTAATTGTGCTAGGAATAATTGAAAGCAAAGGTGGTGTGGAGTTTTTAAATGAATATTGCCATATGATGCGATGAAAACATAAAAAAATGAGTTGTGAATTTTATAAAATATTAAAAAAGAACTTAAAGCAAAGTAAAAAATAAAAAAAATAAAAAGAGGAAAAATTACCAAAAAAATTTCAAACTTATTGTAATTATGACAATTCAGTCATAAATATTTCAATTTAACTAATTTAATTATAATCTTTATGATGATTTGCTAATATAATCAATTCGGTCAATTTTAACCAGAAATCAATAACTTAGATGTTTGCTACCCTATGTGGCATGGCAAACGTTGTTTTGAATTCTTTTGTCTTTATTTTTAACAGTGGCCTAGGTCGTTAGCTACTGGGCGAAAGCTTACAAGCCCTAGCCCTTGCCTAGTGGTTGGCGGGGGTTGTCGAGGCTCAACCGGTGGTTTGCAGCCTACCGTTGGCCCTTAATAATAATAATAATAATAATAATAATAATAATAATAATAATAATAATAATAATAATAATAACAATAATTGATCAAAATCTTCATATTAGTGTCGGTTGTGCAACATAGGACATTGGGTGTTTATGTTCACATAATCAATTTCTAACTAAAATAAGCTAGATGAACTAAATTGGCAAATTTCAATAGGTTAAGGATTAAATTGACTAAATTAAAATGTTTAAAGCTGAATTGATATAAGTATAATAAATTTAGGACTTGTTTTTTTGTAGTTTCCCCTAAAAGTATATTCATACTCGATAGCATATGTACATTTATACACTCATAAAACATACACCCAATAGAATTTAGAAAGTTATAAATATTTTAATCCGTCATGGGAATAATTAATTATGAGATAACAGGAGTTACGTCATCGATTCTCCTTTTGGTCTAATTTGCATGTTGGGAAAATTCTTCGATTATTTAGGATTATCAAAATATCATTTTATTTCTACGTAGATGCGTATTAAAAATGACTCTACGATGAGGAGAAGGCATCTCCAGCTATACAGTGTTAAGCATTGAGCTTCTAACAAAAACCCTTAGGGGAAAGAGTTTGAAAGATAGTTTTGTGGAGTGATATGCCCGTACAAACAAAACGTTTGAATAACTTCTCATTTTTTTCTTCTTTTTTTGTGTATTTTCAGAGTGCTCATCTTATACAAATTCTAAATTAGTTTTATCAACCATCATTTCGATCTCTCAATTTTTTGTTAATAGAAAAAAAAATTCAGATCTCTTAATAGTCCTACAAAAGGAAAGGAGGGGAAAAAAACAAGAAGAAGGGGAGGGTCTAATCCAAACCATGGGACAAATTTCCCCCGTTGACTCTGACCGGGTAAGCCACGTCCGGGGCGTTGACTCGGAGTCAGCCCGGTCCAACTCGCCCCTGCAAAAATCCACGTTTACCATTTCTGGACCCGACGCTCCCGTCATCGGAAGGAAGAGAGAAGGAAACTGCATCTGAATCCAACTCCACGTTACTGCTCCATTTCGAAACTCGACTTCTCCTGAAAAGTTAAACTGAAAACAAGGAGGGAGAACTGACCCCATTCATGATCACCACCATCATCATCCGCCTCCTCGTGCAATCTTCTTTGCTTCTTTCGCACCCCATTTTTCTCTCTCCCTCTCTCTCTCTGGGCAGCGGTACATGACTGACCAACCAAGCAAAGAAGAAAGGGAAGAGATGGAGCCAAAAACTAATGGAAAAAATGGCATCTTTCTTTACCGTTATAGGCCATGATGATGCATGCTCCGTCTTGCTTCCGCACCAAACTTCGCTCCTGTTCTCTACCCAACCCACCACTTCCCTCTTTGTAAAATTTTTCTCAGTCGGTTCCCACAAACACCGAGAACCCAGAAGAGCCTCTCCTTTTCGTCACCCTTCGCAAATGCTCCTCAAGACCCTAGCGTTTCAGGAGCAAGGCCACGAGAGGACGCCGGTTCTCTAAGTCCACAAGAGATTGAAGCACTTCAAGTTCGTAGCCCTGTCCCTGGGGCTCTTGGGCTTCTCTTTCTTGACGGTTTGTTTCATCTTCTTGTTTGGTCCTTACGTGGATCATGGTAACGACGGGGTCGTGGGGGAAGGGTTACCCTGGCCGAATGGAGAGTCTGGCGTGGTTGAACTTGGAGCTTAATGGCTCTGATGATGTCGAGAGGGTGGATTTTCTCGGGGAGGTGGGTGATGGGCGTGATGTGTTCGAGGGTGACTGGGTCTGGGATGATAACTATCCACTGTATCAGTCAAGATAATGCGGGCTTATGGAGGAAGAAGGACGAATATTTGTTGTGATTTTTCCTGATAGGATTTTGTTTGAATATGCATGACTTAGATTAAAAATAGAGACATTGAGAGATCATTAAGCATCTCATGCCAAAAATATAGAATGCATATTGATTGTGATGAATCGCAGTAAAATGATAAAGAGGTGCTATATATACTGACTGAGCAAGTATGTAACGCAAGACGATGTTTATTTTATTTTTTTAAAACTTTAAATAAGTGAAGACATTGTCTTGACATTTTGTCAAGGAAATATGAACAAGCCAAAAGTTACAAATGTATATATGTTTTCAACTAGCAATGACCTTTCTTTGGTTAGATCCACGATGGCTAGCTATTAGCATTGGCCAAGTAGCCATCACTTTTGGATTTCAATTGATTTGGAACTTACCTTTTCCTTTAAAAGATTAAAATTTCAAAAAGATCCTCACCCATCGCCTCTCTAGAATCATGTCATTGCTTGTGCATGAGTTTCGCACACGACAAATGGATCAAAGAAAAGGTATTAGGTATTGGCTAGCAAATTTGGCATCCTCAAATATGGCAATGAGTACGTAAAGGGATAGTGTAAACTTTTCGGCCAAGAGGTTTGTAATGATTGAACGATACTACTTGGGTTGTAGGCCCTGGCTATCTTTCTTGACATTATCTTGTTTTCCTTTCTTTAGAAACAAAAACATCAATTGATTTCTTAGGCCGATTTATGTGTCATGCATCAAAGGCCTTATTTGCAATCATCGCATATCAACTTTAGGGAAAAGTACCAAAAAAAATCTTTAAAATATTATGTTTGTATTAATTCAGTCTTAAATTTTTCAATTTGATTAATGTAATCTTGAATATTTTTACATTAGTATCAATTCAGTTTATTCGGTCAGTTGATGCCAGTAATTGCTGATGTAGGCGTCAATTGTCTTACGTGATAGTTTGATGCAAATGTTGATATTTTTTAAATTTTTTTAATGTTCTTTCTTTTCTTTTCTTTTTTATTTCATTTTATTTTATTATTTTATTATTATTTCGTCATTTTAGACAGCCCTTGCCCAAGCCCTTGCTAGATATGGGCAACGGCAGCTTCGTCCAAGCTGGCGGGGCCGCGAAAGGCATATGTATTTAAGCATATATAGCATCATATCCGAGCATTGCATATACGTGATTTTTCATTTTTCTATAACGGGAATATGTAATTAAGTTTAAATTGTAATGTGTATTTTAGTATTAATTGTTCATTAATTGTATCTTATTTCATATGTATCTTGCTCTTTCAAATACAATAAAGGTGAAACTTTTAGTCATATTATAATATCAATGTTAAATATAGCGACTCGATAATAATAAGAAAATTCCTAATTGTTGTTGTTATATGATGAAAGGATATCTTATATAACCAACTACATTATTGTAGCATTGTGAGAAAATAATGAATTTTTTTTTTACTCTATTTGTGTTATAATTATTCCGTCACTATTTCTTTTGGACCCCCGTTGCTTGTCGGAAGGTGAATTGGAAATAATAAATGAATTGTGCTCTTTTGGCCTTTGCAATATTGTATTTTACCACACATTCAATGACCCTAGGGAGCACCTAGGGTGGGAATGATTTGAAGTGAGAATTTGCCAACGTTCAGACTCTCTTTAGTATAAAATCAGTAATCCCTGCTTGAGTGGAAGAAAAATATTCAGTAACAATTTTGGGATATGAGGCATGCGAGCATTGATATGTTAAAATAGGGAACGCAGTCCTGTTGGGCGTCTCATTAGAGGACTATTGCGGACAGCCCTCACACGTGAAAACACCCGTCTCCCTCCTACTGGAGGCTTCTCAACCAGCCTGGGAGGAAAGAAGCCCCGGTTGAGGAGCCTCAAAAGCTCATATCTTTTTGAAATAAAATTAATTGACCAAATTATAGTCAGCAGTACTTTTTAATTGTTATAGTTTTGGCATATTTTTCAGTGTTGAAAAATATGCATAGATTGATTTGTCTGCCTTGAAAGCCTAGCTGGTCGGCTTCTTTGGAATTATTTCTTTAAAAGAATTAAATAAGCCGCGAGCAAACCAATACTAAGAAGGCAAATTTATGGATTAGAATTATACTTATCGTTACATGGGGCATTCCCAGATCAGATATTTTTGTTTATATTAATTGAGACGACAAAATTACATTTTCGGAATTATAAATGAGGGTGCGTTATTTCTGGTCGAAGACATTGAAATACATCCAACTTTCTTTTTTGGGAAAGGCCCAAGACCTACCAAATTAATTATAATCTCTCTTGGCCCAGCTATGGCCCAGCTAGATTAGGTTTATCAAAAATCTCATACTCCATTGTTCGACATTGATGATTGATGCTTCACTATGGCAATTATTATCAACGTTGAGCATTGGTGAGTAATCAATTTATCCTGAAATCACGTAAAATTATGTCATAATCCTATTTGATGAAATAGCACGAAGAGTTGGATTTTCTTTGAATAACTTATTATAGGTATGGACGTTCTCGAAATCTGTCAGAATTATCTTACACCGACTTTTTATAGCAGTGCATGTAAAGTTAAGCGATACAAAGAAGATTATATAACATTTTGCTTTTTATTTAAAAATAAAATAAAATGAAAGTGTGACATCTTGTATATTGTATGAAATAGGAAGATAGGTCGTTGGACACCTGAATTTTACCGACAATCAAGTTTAGAAGATGCGAAATTTGGGATTCCTAATCACGGCAAGTCTCATTTCTCAACTAAAAGATTAACCAAGTGTCCTTGGAGTTTCAGTTGCATATAAGTGTCAATTTAGCATAAGCGTACATAATTATTCCTTTAGATTTAAAAAATTAAAAGAAAAAAATTAAATAAATCATTATTATTTCGTTAGAACTTATTTTAGATATTTGATTCGGGGGCAATAAGAAGAGATCTCGAGTCTGGTCAAAGAAATTTCGATTCATTCGAGGTTTTTCTATTACTATTTTTTTGAAAGAGAAAATAGGACAAAAAGGCCATCTTTATCCACGACGAAATCGGGTAATCAGGGAGGCAGTTTTTTTTTTTTTTTTTTAAAAGAAGAGAAAATCCTCCTCCCCCATTCTCGCTTGATCCTCACTTGAGATCACCATTGTTCATCGACTTTCGTCGACGTCTCCGCGTGCTTCGCCATCGCCGCTTCACCTCTCGTCGCTCTCAGTTCGGCCGCCACGAAGAGCGTTCTCTCGGGTCCAGATTCTCCTCGCACCAGCCGGCCTTGTGATTTCAGCTAAGAACCGCTTCCTCGATAAGGTAACACTCCCGTTCTGCGATGCCCTATTCTAGCCTAGGAGGAACCGGGTTTTTGCACCAAAATCGCATGAACTTGTCTCTGATTATAGGCTGGTTTGAACACTCATCACTATAGTTTAATGTCATGATGTCTGTTTTGGGGTCACTGGACTCGATTGCTGATGCATTGAAACTATTTGTCAAACGCCTCTCACTCCATCTTTTCTCTACTCTGTGCCTGTATGTTCTCGGGGTAACCAATGGCATTTGTTGGCTTGCTGTACCCACGACCTGAGCGTCGACCATTGCGTGCATCTACACCAGTTTGCTTATGACGTGCCCTTTTTTGTTATTTGCTTGTTTTGACAATGCCATGTATGTGTGAATTAATGTGATGTTTGGAGTGAATGAGGATGGATGATGCCTGAGTGGGGGTGACCGATGAATCCGGTGGTGGTTCGGTGGTGGGCGTACGGCGATGTTTTTGTAGCTGATGATGATGATGGTGGTCGATGAATGATGTTTTTTGTTTTTTGTCTTCGGCGGTTTGGGCTTAGTGTGTTGAATTCTAGGCAGGAGGACGGAGACGACTTACACGGGTCCAGAGAGAACAATTGGAAATAAAAAAAAGAGAGATAAAAGAATGGAAAAAAGAGGAGATCCAGACCCACGAGTGCCAAAACTTGGCACGAGAGACACTTGATTCGGGAAAGTCTATCTTGGTGTATCAAGATAGAGTCTTTACAAAAAAATCTCAATTTAACTAAAAAGATTGTCAACATAAAGCATCCTGAAAACTAGGCCTGAATCTAATGGGAGTACATTCATCCATGGCGAGCTGCTTGTCCAGTGCAACGAAACTTGTGACTTTGACTTGATCATCCAATCCTTTTAAAGGCTGCCACTTTTCCACTTGGCCATCGGGGTAGTTGGGTTCTTTAGGGACATGCGAGACGTCAACCTTACTAATCGGATTATTCGGGCAATGTATATACACCTCGGTCACGTGGTGGATCTTCATCTCCCCTTCCAAAACTGCAGGATGTGTGATGGTTTATTGTGGGCATTGCTTCTAAGCACATTTGATGCGATCAAACTACTCTTGCAACTTAGCTACATCTCCGTGTAGGACGTCGATTCTGAATAGCCCTAATTTATAAGAAGAAGGCGGCATCTTTTGAAGGTTGTCGTACTGTCGGACTATCCTTAAGGGGTAATATGAAGTCCTTCTATAAAATCCCAATAATAGGATAGGATCGTACACTGTGAAGCGCACTTGAGAGGATTTGGCCCATTCCCACCCTTGGATTTGTTCTATAACAGACACCTGGGTAACACATCCATAGGCAAAAGAGTTGCTTAGGTATGCAGCGTTACCTTAGAATGAAATTCTCGATTGGGTGAGTATATTGGGTCACTTTGAGTTTGTGCATGGGAGGACCTAAATCTTTGAGGCAAGACACAAATCATGTGTAAAAATACTAGTAAGTGCTTGAAGATTTTCTTTTTTGTTGATCTTAAATTAGTTAAGTGATAAAAAGGTTTTTGCTAAAATCATGTTGGTAAAATTCTATTTGATGCACATCTGTATGACTATGTGAACCAACAAGAGGTATAAAGCTGTCATGCAAGTTGGAAATATAATAAAATCGAAGAATGCTAGAATGAACACTTCAGTGGATTGAGAACCTAATTCTCATGGAAGGTTTGAAAATTGGTCAATAAAAGCAAATATTTGCGTTACTTTTCAAAACCTTCTCAATTTTGACCCTATTGATTCCTAAAAAATCCACTAGGTCGATCCTAACAGTGGTGGATATCAATGGTGGCTTCTTACTCCTCATAGGTTGGGGTTGATTTATATCGACCGAAGATGAATGTTGGAGTTGTATGATTATCAAGTCAGTATGGTACAAGGCCCAACGCAAGTCAGTATGGTACAAGCCCCAACACATTTCTAGAATCATACGACTCCCAACATTCATCTTTGGTTGATATGAATCAACCCCAACTTATGAGGAGTACAAAGCCACCTGATATCCGCTCCTTTGACACATTAGTTAAGCCACTGTTAAGATCGAAATCTACAAGTACCTTAGAAAATTTTATAGGAATCAATATGGTTGAAATTGTGAAGGTTTAAAAAAATAATGCCAATCTTTGCCCTTTATTATTTTTTATTGACAAATTTTCGAATCTGGTTCCCAATCCGCTAAGGTGTTCATTCTAGCATTATTTGGTTTTGTTATATTTTCAACTTCCAGGATGGCTTTAAACCCTTTGCTAGTTCACATTGTTAAACATATGTGCGTCAAATAGAGTTTTATCGACATGATTTTGGTGGAGACATTTTTATCACTTAACCGATTTAAGATCAACAAAAAGAATCTTCAAGCACCTGTCGGTCTTTTTTACATAAGGTTTGTGTTTCATCTCAAAGATTTGGGCCCTTCCATGGGCATACTCAAAGTGATCACTGGCGAAATTCATTCCAAGGTAGCGTTTCATGCCTAAACAACCCTTTCGCCTATGGATACATTACCTCAAGTGTCTTTCCATAGAACAAATTCAATGGTGGCCCTTGGGCCAACAAGGATCCACTACTTTTCTTCAAGTCACTAGCTTTATCAATGACACCCCAAATGAATATGCATAAGCTTTGAGCTTCCTCCTGTTTAAGGCATACTATGAATCCAAGTAGCTGCATTTGGTAGATTTACATCAGCAAAAGATAACATAACAAATATATGCTCAGAGAGGAAGTAATTGAACTCAACCATTAGTGGCATTAAATTAGACAAACCGTATGCATGATAAATAGCCTTAACCAATAAATCTCATTACTTGAGTGAATACATGAGTATCTGTATCAAAAACAAACTTTGCAAGTCCTAAATCTGCAATGTGGAATTAGTATGTCAACTTTTATAATCTACATCCAAATAGTGTCACGATAAATCCCATTACTTAAATTCCGCATTAAAGGTTCATCATGACTCCAAAAATAGCTATAGGATGAAAAGTCAATTATTTTGTTTCACGAATGATTTCATAAAGAAATTAACTTTTGTAGCCCAAAGATCTTTTGTTGTTTCCCTTATTTTTTACTTATACTGGGAACAATGGAGATATGCAAATTGCTTTTCAAGATATGAAGTAAATCGGTAACTTAAGGAACTATGTAGATAATGTGATAGTGAATTTAATAAACAACCTAGATGATCAATATTATCATGTGATTATTGAACAAGTGCATATCATAACTTTGCATCAAAATTGAATTCTAGAAGAATATTAGAAGCCTTGATGTCACAGTGAACGATTTTGGGATTGCCTGAGAAGTGAATCTGATAAAGATAAACTACAAAACTTATTATAGTAATAAGGTTAAAAAAAAAAAACATACTTACATTTCTCATGCAGATACACTAACCCTCTTATAGAACCAAATGCAACTTTCATCCTCGTAGGCCAAGCCAAAGTCGGGCGATCCTTCCTTAAATGACATTTATCAATTATAATAACTATAATGTTCTTAATTAGATTTTTTGCTCCAAGATAATCAAACATCCTATATTACCTATGCCTATGTATCTCAGTGGAGTTCAAGTTAGCTGGTTATAATAGGATTGATACCATACAAATGAGATTCCAACATGCTATTTGGAACAAACTCATTTACTAGAGCGCTAGAAATGTAGTGACCAACCAAGGAAACAAGAACCAATGGAGTTTGCTCTAGTGGCCACTCTTTTAACATGGAAGGGAAATGTGAGGGGCTTGAATCCCAACCTTTTCAGTGGGGTAGAGGTGGGGACGATTTAATTTCATGCATGAGTTTCAACTGCCACGCCTTTTAAAGAGGTAGGGTAAAAGTTTGAGAGTGAGAGTTAGAGTAAGAGTAAGTAGAACTAACTAACAAAAAAAAAAAAAAAACCAGGGAAACAAGGTGTCCTTAATGGATGCGACTAATGATCTCAATCTCCGCTTGAATTCCATCTCCTTTAGTCGATTTCCAACTTTTTATTGCTAGATCGCAACTACTTTCTCACTCTTTTATGAACATGGTAATGCAATTTTTGCACTTTGCATTATAAATAATACACTAATTCCCTCACGAAATAAATATATGATAACTTCCTAAAATCGAGTAGATGGTACCTTCATTTCTACTAGCATATTCCTACTTCTCTGTGCCAATAAGAAATTCCTCGCCATAGCAAACAATGATAGCTACAAGGTTCTCCCCCATGCCGACTCTATTCTCAAGGAAAAAAAACAATCATTAGCTTTTGGAACCACATAGCAGATTGGATAACAATTTCACATGGAGGTCTCCACAATCACAAATAATTGATTAAAGAATTTGCTCTATCGTTGTCATTTTGTGGGGAAAAAAAAAACCAACAAAACTAATCTAATCAATTAAGTCCCCACGTAGCACCGAATTGATTAAATAACATCAAGTCCCAACACTATTTCACGTTTCCTCCTCTATTACCGAAACCCCTTTTTCCCTTCAAGTCGAGCCCTAATTTTCCCTTTGCACCCTAATTTTATTGTCGGATTCCTAAATTTTCCACCCAATTGAGCAAGGGAAAGAAGATGACAAACTTGAGTGAGTGATATTACGAAGATGACTGGCAGATGACAGCGAAATAGTGACAACGAGTGAGCAATGGCGAGCAATTGATGAGACAGCAAAACGTTCACAAGCGACAATCAGCCATTGAGGAGAGTAGTTAATATGCAATAATAATAACTCGACAGGCCCCAATTTTGATCTACCTTGTGCGACATTGTTTTGGCCAAAGGCTATGTGATGTCATTTCTTTTGTTCCTGCCATGTAGGACGAAAAACTGACATTGTTTATGACGTCTACGTGGACTGCGTTTAAAAAAATATATCATGCCAATTTTTTTTTAGTTATAAAAGCCACATAATCAATTTGACTGGAATCTCTCACTAATGGCACTTAAGTAATCATTTTTTTCTCCAATTTGAAACTTAAGTGAGCTGACAGAAACTTTTAGCACAAAAATGAGCATTTGTATATAACTTTTGGCAATTTTAGTATCCTTCCACTATCATATTGTACATTGATCCAAAATTCATGAATCAATTGTGTAATTATTTCACAAATGAATGCACTGTTTGTTAACACACACACACAAGCAGACATTTCAAGGGTGTCTCTGGTGAGCTTAGACAACATAGCATATATTTTGAGCTGAATTTAGATTTGATGTATTTGGTGGCAAAGTTGAGATTGAGCTCAGGCAGAGTTTCCAAAAACCGAAACCCCAACTAAGTATCAAATCTTAAATGCTTGAGCTGAGTCCAATCACGATGACATCAACTCAACTCGATTCCATATCATCTCTACACCGACTGAGACTCGGTGTACGAGACCGTTTGCTGTGTTAGATGATCCCTTGTGGTGCCGTGGTCGCCAATGGAGATGAGTTTGTCGTTTCAATAACCGACACTTTGTGGGAAGCTGTTCGGAGTAGCGCCACAAAAATGACTACGCTTCCCAAGGACAGTGCCCTGCTCAGCGTAATGAAGTTGTCAACCGGTCACCTGCAAACGAGCACAAGATCTTAGAAACAGTATACCCGTACCATTATCAAAACTTCACTCCTGAAGAACTCGAGCCAGTAGGGTACCTGGTTCTACATGGTCCTGCAATGTTCGCATGAGAGAGAGAGAAAGAGAGAGAGAGAGAGAGAGAGAGAGAGAGAGAGAGAGAGGCCAAATAAAAAAGCAAATCATTTGGCCAAAACCAAGTCAAGATTTTGCAGGGGGGAAAAAGCAGGATTAGATGTCATCAAAGGGAAAGAAAGCGGCAAGGAATTCGGCAAACTAAAAGCGGCAAGGAATTCGGCAAACTAAGTTACATTAACTATACACATACTACTACAACCCAAGAAAAGAAGCTAATGATAGGGCAGTAATAATATACACACGGTCTCCTCTTGGCAACACAAGAAGCTCCTACGCTTCAACCTTCAACCTGATGATTGACTCACAAACTTGCCCACGTCCTTGCTCAAGAATCTGCAGGCGGCTGCTGTTGCTGCGGCTGTTGCTGCGGCCACATTGGAGGAGCCATGTAAGGGTGAGGCTGTTGGCTGTACATAGACTGATCCGTCACAGGCCTACTAGCAATGACTCCAGGAGGAACACCCATTTGTGGACCATGCTGAGATGGCACATAGTAGTAAGGAACACCTTCGGCCGGAGGACCCACGGGAAGACCTCCTGCCCTCGGCATCGATGCAAGTACTTCATCTCTCAAATCCTCTCTGGGCACGATATCAACCAAGAAATCAAAAATATCGGTCCTCGTGATTGCTGCTGCAATGTCATTCTTCTGGAGGGTCCTCCTCTTGTTCTCCTCCGTGTGATTCCAGGAACGGAGGGTCAGCTCCAGAATGAACATCTCACAGGCCCTGGCAAATATGACTGGAGCTTCAGCAGATATCATCCTCACGTCCTCATCAGCTTTCATGATCTTCTTGATTCGAGCCAATGGCAGGCTGTGGTTCTTGAAGTCAGTGGTCTGCTCAATTTCCTGATACTGGTTGCTCCAGAAGTTCTGAAGCTGCTGCTGTAGTTGTTGCTGCTGTTGCTGGTGGATGTGCTGATATGCAAGCTGATGCTGCGCAAGTTGCGCTGAAGAAGCAGGCTGAGGAGGTTGCATTTGTCCGGCAGATCCAGGAGGAGCCCCGCCTGCCATTTGATTGGGTTGATATGGGCTCAAACCATATGACATCTGAGCACTACTGCTAACCCCTATGGCCGGGGTCTGCCCATTCCCCTGCTGATCCATGCCAGAGCAGAAGGAAGAGACTCTGTATTGAAGAGCTTTTACTGCAACGCAAACACGTCAAAAAGACATGATTTTTTTAACATGCATAGGATCGCCAATACTATCAAAGGCAGGACTACTGAAGAAAATATCAAGATCCTTTTGTCTGACAAAAGACACCAAGTGATAAAGAGATCCAGACCAGCAGAACTTGAAGGTAATCCTACATTGACGAAAAGTCACACTTCGGCATTAAACGAATATCTTAACAACATATCCATTAAATGAAAAAGAAGAAGAAGAAGAAGAAGATATTTCATCCAATGGAAATACCACAAGGCATACCAAGTAACAATGCTCAACAAATACTTCAATTTGCATGACATGGTATCAAGTTCTTCTAATGTTAAAAATAGCAACTAGTATAAATGCTCCTAGTGATACCACGTGAGAATACTACATGACAAAAATGTACAAATTCCACCACACGGCATGCTTTTTGTAACCACAATTTACGATTCTACCACAGGTGAAGAGGGCTAGTATTACTTTTACATTATGTCCAACTTTATTAGTTTTAACTTTAAAAAAAAATTGGGTTATACACTCACCATAGCCAAAGGTATCATATTCAATTTCTCATCACCCCTTCTCAATGGAAATACCACGAGGCATACCAAGATAGTAACAATGCTCAACAAATACTTCAATTTGCATGACATGGTATCAAGTTCTAATGTTAAAAATAGCAACTAGTATAAATGCTCCTAGCGATACCACATGAGACTACTACATGACAAAAAGCGAATTCCACCACACGGCATGCTTTCTGTAACCACAATTTATGATTCTACCCAGAGGTGAAGAGGGCTAGTATTACTTTTACATTACCTCCAACTTTATTAGTTTCAACTTTCAAAAAGAAAAAGGGTTATACACTCACCATAGCCAGAGGTATCATATTCAATTTCTCATCACCCCTTTTCAGCTCTTTATTGCTTTTCTTCTTTACACTTATCCCATATAAGGGTCAGAATTTTTAACTTTTGACATCCTAACAAACTTTGCATGGGAGTTACAAGATATTAAACACATTGTGCACTGTTCTCCAACAGTTAATGTGATTCCTACTCAACCCGAAAGAGCCAAATGCTATAAAGAATGAGACTGTAGCTGTCCAGTTGCTAAAACAAGCACGAAGCAAACTCTGTATGGGTGCCAACACAACAACAACAAGAAGCAGAATCTTTTGCATAATTCTTTGGATGCAAGCACATAAAGTAAATGGTCTCAAATCATGCATGACCAACTTTGCATCTCAATGAGACCAGCACATAAAAACCCTCAAACATAAGAGGATAAGTGTCTTAAGGCCTTAAGGCTAGCCACAGGTTTTGGCTTTCACAAGTATTCCCACTCAACTACAAGCACACAAGACAAAATTTCTACATGTGAAAGCCCTGTCTGGACTATGTCAAAAGCACTAAATTTCCCAAGAGTGATACTCCTATGCAAGCCACCCATCTTATCACATCTAAATTACCAGCTAGATGTGATTTCAAGTAGTCAAAGCACAGAAACTAAATGGGTCACTGAAAAACAGAAAAACAGCTAGGCAATCCCCTCTCAGCAGTTCCTCAGTTTACCCTGAGGGTATCAGCAAGTGGATTATGTACATGTATTCCATTAAGGGTTTCTGTTACAGACAATAGTCTGACATATCAGCATAGCAGCAGATGGTCAATCGATTATCACAAAAGAGACAACTTAGTCTGTCACATTGGAGCCCTACTTAACACATACACACACCTTCCTATTTTATCAAGCGCTCCATGCCGCAAGAAGTGCTAATCCCTTAAACCAAGCAACCATCTAGTCTATTCGCTGAAGCTAGGAAACGACAAAACTTTCACAACAAAAGGTTGACGATTTAGGACTTCAACTCCAACCTCAATAGAACACACACATACAATCCAGCACAAAAGTTCGATGCTTTACAGCTCAAACAACATCTTCAAAATAAAATATATATACAATCAAGCACTAAGATACTTATCAAAGCTAAACTTCTCGTACATACCGTAACAACGATAAACCAAATAAACCTATCCCAAAAGTGATCTCTAACTCTACAAGGTAGATCCACCATCTCTGAGTATATATTTGCAAGGATTAGGACAAAAGTCTGCAACTTCTTCAAAAAGTAAAATCATAGAATCAGCACAATCAATCACAACCGCACAAGTAAAACTGCAGTGCCAAAATTTCCCCTCTTATCAGGCCAAATCTGATAAAGCCGATCAGCAATCATATGGCCCCGTATCAAGCCATGCTGCACAAACACTCCATGCTACCGATACTGCGGCATAATTGAACTCACCACTCGGAAAAGAGTTCCCACTCAGAAAATTTCTAAGCAGACCTACACAACTGATCCAATTAACGCTCTAAGATTCATCAGATACACAACAAGCAGCCCAACCTAAACTGGGTCCTCCCGAAACACACCCAGCAGCACATAAACCACCGAGACACATGCATGCAAAGAGTGGGGGAAACAAAAACCCTCCTTCCCCAAGAACACACGGACAAGAAAAAAACTCTAAAGAATTCAAAAAAGCACAGAGCTTGCACCTGGTCTGCTGCTGCTGCTGCTTCCTTCTTCCTGCCCTTCGCTTCAGCGTCCCCACGGAGCCGGCTCTAAATCCTGTCAATCAGGAAAACACGCGATCGAAGTCAATACCCGGGTCTCTCTCTCTCTCTCTCTCACATCGGGCGAAAACAAGAAAACGTTAAATACCCAGTGAAGCAGGGAGGGGCAAGAACGACAACACCAGAAAAGTTAGGGAGAAAAACAGAGAAAAAATAAATTAAAAAAGAAAGGGGAGCAAGAAGAGAAGAAAAAAGTAGGTAAAGAGAAAACGATAATTTGACATGCTCGCCCACTAAAATCGAACCTCCTTTCCTGCGAGGAATCCCACCCAAAAAAGAGAATCCCAGCAGCAGCACATACACAGAAAGAGAGAGAAAAAAAAGAGAGATGAAGTGGAAGATGAGTGAATTCTCTTCTCCTAAAGTTTCCAATTTTCTGCTCTTCTTCTTTTCTTTTTTATATACTTCTTCTTTGGGGACTTTCGCGGCGAGTCCCGGGAGGAGGAAAAAGCGCCTCTCCGGTTCGTCCTCCCGACCTAAAAAAAAACGCTCCTGCGTTTTGATCCCACCCCCCACGCCCACCCGTCGTGACGATAATGCCCTCCGGGATTCCTTCTCCGTTTTTTTCAATTCGGTTCCTCGGCGCGTGATTCGTCGGGCGGCTTCCTCCGTCGTGGGGACGTGACGTCGCCGACCTGGACCCGTGGCCCCTTCCGTAGGCGGCCAGGTCATCGTTGACGAAAGAGATGGGTTGGGACTCGGGAGGAGAAGATTTTGTTGGGCTGGGCCGGATCGTGCGTGGGCCTC
Organism: Eucalyptus camaldulensis; assembly: GCA_019915185.1. Lineage (NCBI taxonomy): Eukaryota > Viridiplantae > Streptophyta > Magnoliopsida > Myrtales > Myrtaceae > Eucalyptus > Eucalyptus camaldulensis. Next base: position 47,667,111 of record JAHSVA010000010.1, read on the forward strand.
CTTGGGCCGACCTTTTGGACTGGGATTTTGTTTTTGGGCCCAGAAAGACTAGGCGGTAATCTTGGACTTTCCGATTAAGACGGCTTAAGGCCTTCTCCAGTATCTCCTTTCCATGCTCTTTTTCATTCATTGTACTTGTCACTTTAGAAATTGTACATCAACAGGTGTAGAGAGCAAGTGATGAGAAGATGGATGAGTCGAAAATTCATACTTTTTATTTCTGGTACAAACCTATATCTAAGCTAAAAATTTATCTAAGAAATAGAAAAAGAGAATTGCCCTTATCAATTATATTTCTGTTCCAATTCTATTCTCGTGAACAGAAAAATAAATTAAAAGTGAAATATAATGGTCATCATGCATGACCTCAAAGACTTGTCTCACTAAGATTTCTTACTCAAAATAGCAATGTCGAAACCTCCTCGATAAATCATTTGTCGATTGGAGTTTTGAATCCCGGGCCGAACGCCACGAACTCGACCTATTAAACTAGGGACCGGTTTTTCATATGGTTTGGTGGGGGAAAAAAGCAATGAACCGGGGATTCGGAGTTTAACCCGGATCACCGGATGAAGCGGCATCTTCGCCGTTTTCGTGCATTGAGCAAACAAAACATGGGCTCGAGTAGGTTTTCTATTGCCTAGAAAACTTGATGGGCCTCCTTTCACTTTAAATAATGAGGACGAAAAGGCTCTATGTGTTCCAAAGCCCAAAACATACGGTAAAAGCACGTTCTTGTCTTGAGTGTTTTGACTACAGTTTTTAAATCGAGATGTGCATCGCCAATCAAAATCTAAAATTTATGAGTCGTGAACCTAATTGACTTGTAAAATAACTAAAATTCTTTTTTCTTGGATGAAAATATGTATGTAAGTGGAAGAAAAATTGCAAAATGACAAGTTTGGAGTAAAATTCATTACCGCACATTCATCTTCTTCAAGACCGTGACATTTAAATGTAAAAAGAAAATTCATGTCCCGCGTAATTTATTATTGATATGTAATTCACACTTTTTCATTTTTATATGAAACTGTAATGTATGAGGTAGTGCCGTTTTCTATACTCACTTGCTAAGACACTTTTTTTTTTTTTAACCAGCCGAAATGCCCCATTTTTCCTTTTTTACCATGTTGAAAGAAGTAACTATATTTATGTCGTCTTCCTCAATCAAATTCACAATGTAAAAGCATTTTATCGATAGTCTCATCTTTTAAATCACTTAAGCTATATAGAATGATTAAAAACTTTTATTTACAGTGGCTCATGTATTCATAATTGATTACGGGTGCGTATGGGAGTACCATTTAGAAGGGACTTTCCCTTGGGCCAAATATTGGGCTTTTGGCAAAAATTTGCATATCCCATGGGAGAAAAGTGGACATTTAGAAGGCTAAAAGCCTATGGCAAGTCATTTTCGTGGCATGCCCATGTTGATAATGTGCAATCTTTTTTTTTTTTTCCAAAATTGTCCTCATGAACTTTTATTTTTCTATTTTTTCCCTTGTTATGTGACACTTTTTATCTTCTCCATTGAGAGTGGGCAGCTTGGTTGTACCTAGCTGCGAGGGGCTGACGACAGCTAGAGAGACGTTGGCACGGTGGCAATTGCCCAAGCGACCAACGTTGGAGAGTAAAGCGACCTTCTCGAATCATGGCATTGTGCAACCCCTCGCAAGTTGCGGCGACCCAGCTCTGAGTCGTCATGACACCATAGCGAGGGCCCGCCGATCTAGGTTGCACGACCCCCCACAAGTCTTGGCGGCCTAGATTTGGGTCGCGACAACTAAAATCTGAGCCGCTGCGACCCAAATATGGGTTTGCTGTGACTCAGATCAACTCAGCGACTGTGAAGAATCAGTGACACGGAGGATGAGGGAACAAAGGGCGTCCTCACTGGTGGTGGCAACGACGGCGAGGGAGGCGTCGGTCATGCAAGGGCAGAGGGACACATTGAGGTGGCAGCATTGGGGGAGCGAGTGAGAGTGGTGGGGAGGTGCTCGGTGCAGAGGGGGCAGAGGAACTTGTGGCGGTGGGACTCATCGGTGTGGAAGGAACAGCAGATGAGGGAGGACTTGCAAGTTGCAATCAAGGAGGTCTCAGCCAAGGAAGTCAAGGATCAGGAAGACGATCTCCTTGACAAGAGGTCGAAGAGGGTAAAGCCCTTCGGCGTCAAGACCGCCGTGCTTCTACTTCTTCATTGTCCTAGAGAAGAGAGATTGAGAAGATGGTGGTTAAGATGAAGAGGAGGACAAGATGTTGTCTCAGTAGCTGCCTAAGATTTTGCAACCTACTACGTCGATAGCCGGCGATAGATTTCGAGCGGCGCCAACAATCGCCTACCCTTCGCCAGCCAACCATTTTTTTTCTTTTTTTAATCATAAAAGTCCTTTATAAATATAAATTTCTTCAAATATTATTTTGTTCAAAGTACTTTCCAATGAACTTACAAATCATAATTACCAAATGCAAATTGAATTTTAAAAAACTTCTTTAACTTAAAGTTCTTTGCATTTTTCCAAAAGATTTTCTCAAAATTCCAACCAAATGCCTCCTGGATATGTTTTGTTCATCTAGTTTGAGCTAAACTGTAGTTCAAAATAAAAAATTAATTTCAAAATCAAAAATTAATTTCAATCTAGCGGATGGAAGAAGACATAAGACATTAAGTGCGCTCGCCCAAAATGTCTATGAGGTCCATACTCATTTACTAGGAGCTAGTACAGACCTCATTTATTAATTTAAGATTTCACTGAAAGAAATTAGTGCTGCTTCATTGAAGAACCACCCAGTATACCTCTACTTCACCTATTCGTCCAATGATATTAATCATCATCCACTCGAAGCAACTGCACAAAAGAAGTCAAATAAAAGAAGTGCAGATGACAGAAACGAACTTTGAACCAAAGCTTTTATTAGACACAAAGGGACAGCAGAGCCGTAACCTGTACATTGGTCAAAAGATAAAATCAAATAAGCAACAGCTAAAGAGGAAAACTCAAATCTAAGTTACAGAGGATTACAGCAGTTGTCCCTCCAACTGACCACTTAGTTCACACATCTCCACAACCCTACACCCCCTCTCCCTCTCTCTCTCTCTCTCTCTCTCTCTCTCTCTCTCAGTAGGATCTACATTGGGCTCTTATGAACCATGAACCACCAAAAGCCACACGAACATGTCTCTCTCTCCTTCCTCAGATGGGTACATATCTTCAAACATCAACATCACAAGATAACCCAGCTTCATCTCATTCTCTGGCTGCAAGAACTGCTGGCCCTTCCACCTGAAATTCAACACCCACAAATTTACATGTCAGTGCGGTGGAGTGTATGATTCGTATTACGTGGAGGAGCTTAGGTTTCTGCTTTCTGAGTATGACTGTTATGGACAAATGGGTACACTGGCCCAGCGAAAATCAATGTTAGGTGGACCAACCTGGGACTCAAAGCAGTCCCACACGTTTGTTATTATCCATAAAATTAGTGAAGGAACGGATAAAAATGCAACCAACCCCAATCGCCAATAAATTTAAGGTAGGTCTACCTTGTTGGACCTTCCGCTGGGGCCCCCCCTCGATATGAAGAGGGAATTTGTGTTTTGGATTCACCGCGTGATGCAACTAAATTTACTCTTACTGCCTAAGCAATCATATGCTCCAGGAACACAAAGCTATTCAGAAGCAGCATCTATGATTCTCATTAAGCACACACCAGCATCTTATAGTCAGTGAATGACAGGTCCAATAACAGACTCCTTTTCAAAGAAGCACACACCAGAAAGCTGTAGTCAGTGAATGACAGATTTACTAGCAGACTCCTTTTCAAAGGGCAGATGATGAAATGAGGCAGCTTCCAGGCTTCGATCTCAATGTGGTCGATGAAAAACAGGACGTATGGTTTCCTTAGGGCTTTTAAGACAATCTTATGGTGAATAATGCAGGTTAATATGTACCCGGGAAGACTATTGCACCAATGTCGCTCCACTGGCCAACTTAATAAGTATTCCTAGAAGTCAAAATTTCTTATTATAGACAAGACTATTGCACCAATGTCGCTCCACTGGCCGACTTAATAAGTATTTCTTAGAAGTCAAAATTTCTTATTATAGATAAGTTTACCTTGAATGTTGCTCCCCAGATCTCCTCTTCATTTGCAGGAACTGCAGTGATCTTATTCTTGGGATTCTCATAGCATCTTATTTCCCCAACAGCGGTGGAGAAGAAGCATCCTGCGCGATCATAATTCCATCAACAAAGAGAAGCACCTTAACACGAAACAAAGAAATGCGCAAACTACTCACATAGAGCATGACTACTTCTTATTGATTTACAAAATTGCGGACTATTTGAGGACTATATTTATACGTACAGTTCCTAGACTTTACCTTGAGGAAATGAAGCAAGTGACTTGCCACAAGAACCTTTGAGCAGCTCCGCGTCATTCGCGAATGCCACATACCCATCAGCAGTGATTCCCCAATAGAGAGGAACCTTGCCATATTGATCCTGTCAATTAGCAAGCTGTCAGCGACAATTCAAAGCAACCCTACCTCAACCAACACTGGAATTCGTCAAACAGAACATCTTACAGAAGCCACGAACAGAGTGGAGGTGGACTTGTCGAAGACGACGAAAGCGAAATTCCCACTTAGGTGGCCGACCATGTGGTTGGGAGGGTATGGAGCTCGGTCGCGAAGCGCCTTATACGCTTCGATGACGAGGACGACCTCGTTTGCGGACTTGGCAAGCCCGTATTGTTGCCTGAGGCTGCCCAGGTTGTCCAGTACTCCCTCGAACAAGCAAAAAATTTCATCTTTAACCGCAAATGACCTGCCATTCGAGTCACGACAGAACAAATACTACGTCAGAACAGAGCCAATCTTCAAAAGGGAGAGCAAAACCATAATTGATACAGTCCATCCAACAAGTGGAAATCTTTACAATGATTTAACCGCGTCTAAATTTCAGCCACCCAAGTCTACTCCGAGCTCTCAAGATTCCAAAAGTGATGATTACAGGAGACTTTTTTTTTTGTTTCCCATCACTTCACCTCAGAGCTATAGAATTATTACTCAAACTACCAGTCAAAGATCTAACCAACCGGCTCACGAAGCGGCCGGCCAGAGTCATAAAGAAATCAGCTTTTTTCCTGGGGTTACTATAACTCGGATCCTACACCATGGACATCCTGAAACCAAACCGGTACTACAAACCCAAGCCGAAATTCCTTCGCAAATCACGGCAAAAAAATCTGACATCATGAGGACATACAGATCGACGAGCGAGATTTACTCCCGATATTTTGCTTTATTGTTTGTCAAAAAAATTCTTGGGCGCTGTTCTCCTATTCTCTGGGGGGAAAAACAAGAACATCCCAGAATTTCAACGGCGTAAATCTCTCTCCAAGATGTTTTTGGCAAATCATATTAGTTCATTTTAAACCGCTCGGTCCGAACGCGACGTATCCCACGTCGCTTCGATGGTCGTGTTCGAATTACAGCAGAGCATCTCCCTTCGAGATTTGAGTAATCTCGACTCCCGAGAGCCATTATCGAACGTGCAAAATTACGCTCGTATGGAAATTAAGCCAAAAGCATGCAGGATTCGCCGTCGACCGGCAAAGCTAAAGTCGAGATGCGAGATTAATCTCAACATACTCGACCGACGGACGCCGTCATCGTCTCGAGCGACGCGCTCCCCGGTCGTTTCGTCTCGTGGTGTTTTTTTTTTTTTTGGTTTTTGCTGGATTATTTACCTGGGCTGCAGCAGCGACTCGTTCTGGTGGGTGTAGGCCAGCTGCGCGTCGTCCCCGATCTGCACGGACACGCCCGAGGCGTTCGACTGGAGGAACCGCCGCACGAGCTCCGCCGACGTCGTCTTCGGCGACGGCGTCCGGCAGCCGGCCGCCACCAGCTCGTCCGGCGGCGACACGATCGAGCTGCTGAACACTCCCAACATTCTCTCTCTCTCGCTCGCTCGCTCTACGCTACGCTAACTCGAACTAAACGGACCGGCCGACCAATCTCTCCGGACTTCGAACGCAAAATACGCAGTGAACGGAGATCGGAGGAGGAATGGAGGAGGAAGGCGGAGGGGAAGGCCTGCGCTTTATAGAAGGGGGAGGATTGGGGGGAGGGGCAAGATGGTAATTCGGCGCGACGGCGATGATTTTTTTTTTTCTTTTTTTTTGGTTGGGAGGGGGGGGGGGGGGCGGGGCATGTGGAGCGGAGGGCGATGATTCTGGCACGGCAGATGTGGACGTGTATGGGGGTTTTCGATGGCGGGACCCACGCAAGTTGCCTTGTCTTTATGCGAGGGCATTATTACGATGTTGTGCCACCCGGCCCGGTGGGACAGGGATCGCGTGCGCCGGTTGCACGGTGCAACCCCTCTGGACCCGCGCGCACTCGACTCTTCGACTCGCCTTGTTCGGTGTGGTGTATGCTTTTTTTTTTTTTTTAATCTTTTCTTTTCTTTTTCTCGTTTTTGATTGTTGTGATTTCAAAAAAAAAAAAAACATTTCTAGTTCATTTGTTTATAATAATTTGTATACTTCTAAGGTTACCATTTGAATCTTGAGTTATACTGCTTGACTGAAAGGGATGAGAATGAGGTATGGAGAGTTAACGTAAAGCTTTGATCATATTATTTATAAGTTTTAATATTTTAAATGTATCCTGATATTTTTAATCAAAGTAACCGACGAAAAAAATAATGCCCTTTTCGTCTATCTCAGATTTAACACATGATGATTTTTCCTAAAGAATGCTACTTGTTCTTTGGCTAAATGAGCTTCACCTCGATCCAAAGTGTTTTGTAAGTAGACCATCATAATGGATATCTATGTTACTAAGAGCACTAACAAGTGATTGAGGGGACTACTATTGATCGGGACAATTAAGGGATTACCAACCAATGAGTATGGTGGAGGACTATTGTGGCGTGTTTTTGGGGCAATATTTGTTATGATATAAGATACTCTACCTATATTGATGCCTAGAGATGAGCATAGTCTCAAAGTATAACCTGCAACTTGAGAATCGGTTAAGTGAGTATCAATTGTGTTTTAGGTTTCAAGATATGTATGGTAAATTTTAAATTCTAAAAATTGAGGAATCTATTTCAATGGGTAGATTACAAATTTTAGGTTCCACCAATCTATAATAAGTTTTTGTATTTTTTTTTGTCAATGTTTTTGCAAGATCTTGTGATATTTCATGACTTTCAATAATAAGTGTATAATCTGAAAATACTAGTCCGAGCTCTATTATATAAATAAGACTTTTACTTTATTAATGTTTCATATTTTTTGTATCTCTAAATAAAAGTTATGATAACTTAATTGTAGCAGTAAGTGTGGTTATTAAAGGTGATAAATCACTATAATTTTTCAATTATAATAAAAGTGGAATAGAAATAGACCTAGGGACTGAACTTGAAAAAAGAACTTACTCCAATAGGTTTGTTCTAGGTTCCAAAAGAAACTTGTACGGATTATAGAATCACGCATCCAATTAGTGCCCCTATTTAGTGTCCCCTCAATTTAGGTTATTAGTCAATGTAAATAAAGGTAATAGTGAAATTTAAGCCCGATGCATCAACCGTTGGGATTTTTCGAGTCATGAAATGGGGGCCAGAGGATCCTTTCTCATCTGCTATAAGCCTTTCTGTCCTGGAGACTTTAACTTTTACTCGACACTTACCTCCTCGACTTGTTAGAATATTTTACATTTCGGCGTTGAAAAATTAAGTATGGAATTTTTGGGAAAAAAAATAAATCGTGTGGAGCTCGTTCCATTTTTTTAATTATTTTTTTCACACGGAGATTGTCTATACTTGAAAGAAAATTTAATAAAATCAAGTAAGAAGTTCGATTGGTGACATTTGGTAACACTATGAAAGTCACCACCTGCCACCAACATTTCAAATTCGACCCCACCTACCATGGATCATGAAAGGGCGATTCTTTTAGATAGTACCTTGTTGAAATTCGATCTCATTCGTGCGAAGTAAGTAAAGGATAGACACCGCGAATATTGCTGTGAGGAGACTTTTCCCAATTATTCCATTCCCTAATCACGCAAGGATGCCACATACCTTTCATCTTTCGAGTCATTTAGAAATCCGGTTCCGATCATGTATTTGGAGAAAAAAAATGCGTTTCGTAAGTGTTGAATCTTATTGCCCTACCCTGTAAACCTAACATAAAAACAACATTTGTCCTCAAACTTCTCACCAAAAATTTTCATGAAATGGTACAGGTAGCAATGAAAGTTCTAAAATATGTCGCGGAAGTGTAATTGAACTTTACAACTTGCATAAAATGCAATCAAATTCTAAAACTTGTCAAGTTTGTGCAATTGAATCAGTCTGTTAATTTCGACCAACTTAATAAAGGAGAATGCTGATGTGGCTTTTTTAACATTTTCTCTCTCATACATGGTGATGACATAAAACATAAGGATAAAATGATATCTTTTTTTTTTTTTCCAAAAGTGATTTTTAATACAAATTTTATTTAAATTAAATTAAAAAATAAAATAAAAAGAGAGAAAGAGAAACCATGTAGTAGTGATTGCAGCCCTCGTCGCCTGCCATCACCGTTGCCCCACCATTGATAGGAAGGGTCAGTGATGCTAGGGGATGGTTGGCAGGGATCGTTAGGACCCGACCGATGGTTGACAACCTTTGCCAATTGCATGCGAGGGCCTCTATTGGTGGGAGTAGTTTTAGTCACGTCATCACTATAAAAGAATATAAAAATATTTAAAAAGTCACATTAGCATTTTTCACTAATCAAATTGGATAGAATTAATAAAAAAAACTCAATTGTACAAATTTGATAAGTTTTAGAACTTTATTGCGTTTTTTTGTAAATTTTAAAACTCGACTGTCCTTTCGTAATAGGTTTTAGGACTTTTGGTATGCTTATCCCTAAGTTAAATAACAAGTGCACAAAACTAAATAATGGCCACTATACTGATCCGACGACACCATCATCTCATCCTATAGACTTCTCATGAATTATAAATTTAAGTCAATATTCCTTATTATTTAATTTAAATGTGCATCTAATGCCGAGTGTGTAAATAATTTTCTAAACCGGCCGTAGGCCTAAGAAAAGTCCTTGATTCATTATGGACATAAATTTTATGATATGCAATATGTTTTTCATATGTATATAGCATGATATTGCTTTTAAGTTCTTCCAACTTAATTTCCAATGAGTCATCGGCACTTTTTCAAGCTAATTTGATTCCATCTTTTTTTCTTGTAATTTAGGGGTACGAGAGCAATTTGAACACAATCGGTGAAATTTGAACATCTTTAGTTATGTTCTAGAGCTGAAAAATCATATGATTTTTGTTTTTAATTCCTTTTAACTAAGTGAGTGTAGTTAGGGCACGTTCGGTAACGATTTTGTTCTTGAAAATAATTTTTGATCAAAAATGGTTTTTTCTAATTCTATTCCAGAAAAAAAAAATTGAACTTTTCAAATTTTATCCCTGAGGTAGAAATGCGCTTGGTAAGATTCTTAAATTCTTTTGTTTCTTTTATTTTTTCAGGCTACGTTTGGTCGTCGGGATAATTATCAGAATATGATAGGATAAAATAGGATATTAAATCTTCTGGATAATAAAGGCAGACATATCTAATCCTATCAAGTGTTTGGCGTACTTCAGGATAAGATTAAAAAATAAAAATGATATTTAATTAAATTATAAAATTAAAAAATAGAAAATTCAATTAATTAAAGGCCATGGAAAAGCCCTAGATCTAGGAATTGTGGCCACCATTGAAAACGGCGAGATGCAAAGATGGGAGAAGAAGTGGAAGATCGGAGAGGCGGAGGCATCCATTTGACGTAAATGCTTATGAGATCTTCTCTTTTTGTTAAGTTCTTTCTTTCCTTAAATAAAAATTCTTATCCAATTCGGGCTTATCCCACCCCCTCCCCCGGATTTTTTATCCGGCATTTTATCCGGATGTATCCGGGTTTGTCTGATCCGATGGATATTCCCAAACATTGGATAGGATAACAAATTATCCTATCCAAACTCAAATCCGGACTACCAAATGCAGCCTTAATACTTTTCTTATTTTTCTCTTCTTCTACCTTCTTCTTCTTAGCCAGTCACTGGCCACTGTTTGAATGAGGTTTGGTGAGCTCGCTGGAGGCATGCTTGGCCAATGCGAGCCTCAACTTTGCCAGATTTGGGCAAGGTCAGCCTCACCTTGGCTTAGAGAGGCTTGCCTAGCCAAGGTGAGGCTCAAGCCGATGAGCCTCGCCATGGCTTGGTGTCGTTGAGAGCTAGCGAGAATCCGGTGAGGTCGCTAGCCCTCGTTTGGCTGGTCTTCCGACTGGCAATTGACCAAAAGGAAGAAATGGGAAGAGAAGAAGAAAAAAGAGAAGGAAAGAGGAGAAAAGAAAAAAAAATATGAATTGATTTTAGTAATTGTTATTAGGAGCAAGAAGCAACTTTTTTCTATTTCTTGATTCTATTTCGAATCTATTTTCGAGAAGAAAAAAAATAGATTTTCGTTCCCAGTAACAAAAATTTTATCAATAGATTTATGTTTTTTTTTTTTTTCGTTCTGGGGAATAAAGAACATAAATAGTTGTTCCAGAGATAATTATTAAATAGGACTTTAGCCTATTCACAATATATAGATATATATATATATATATATATATATATTTTGTAAAAAGGTAAATCCCTTCTTTTTCCCGTTGATCGTCGGTTGGAAGTTGTTCAAATACCGAGAAGCATGGTAACTTTAGTTCTACGGAAGTCTTTTCTTTTGGGTAGCATCGGTTTTCTGTCACCATGATTTCTTTACTCTGCGCAGCCACGCAAGCAGTGAGATTTAGAAATTCGATCCGTGACAGATTTTAAGATAGGTCCCATTCAGTAGTCAAGTTCGATTCTCTCTCGTTTTGCCTTTTCTGATTTTTCCTTTTACATAATGATGATAAGCAGACTATTCACGAAGCTTTATGTGCCACTTGTTAGTGAACTTTGAACCTTTCCTGCAATTATATATACATACGGAAAATCCCACCGAATGTATTTTTAAGTAATTACTTACTAAGGCTATAAAAAGCTACCCACAAGACACGCGGTCTACTAGCAAGAAAATTGGGTGAGATAGGAATATTTGGTTTTAGACATCGACCTTGACTCTCGCACTTTACAAAGAAATAGAATAAAAATTTAAATGAGGAGCGAGGAAATGATAGTTAGAGTAAGACAAACAATAACAAAAGATTAAAAAGCTATCAATTCAATCGTTGCATAGTTAATATCATGCATAAGTTAAAACCCATACAGAAGCAAGTAAAGATCCTAATCTTTCTTTTATGAGCTCTAAGCATTGAGTCTTGCCAAGAGATCAATTTAGAACTATGGTTCATTGTTAAGTGAATTCCTTCTTCTAAAGCCCAATTTGTGATTTTTTTTAGAGTGACCGAGATCGAGTGTTTTTTTTAATCTCCTAGACTAGTGGAAGGTGAACATCTCAGCTATTCACTTATATCAAATCATATACTATAAGTACATTATTAGCCCGTTTCCTAACGGTTTATACTTTTTGGTAAAATGGATTCTAACACAATATTAGATCACTAGTCTGAAATGGTTACTTTCACAGCTTGTTTTATTCATGTAACTCAATCTTGAAATTCCTCCTAGGGTTTTGAGAGAGAATCTCTTTCTCGGTCTTGCGAGCTCCAAATTCGATATAGCGAATTTCGAATCCTCTTTTGTCGATAGATATGAGCTAATGGTTGAACCACTTTTACTTTTGAGTACTTGTTTTCTCTATCTATTCCTTTCATTTGGTGCGCTGTTTCCCGAACAAACTATGATCATAATTCCGAAAAACTTTTACGTGTTGCCAGGTTGAAGTTGGGAAGACTGCCAAGAAACTTGTGTTAGATGCTGAAGTGCAAGGCAATGAGCGACATTCAAATTAGGTTTACCAACTACTTACACTTTACAAGCCAAAACCATGGGCATTAAAGATCCCAAAGTGGTCTATAGGACTCGTCTCTTGTTGATGTTCATTTCATGCTCTCTTAGGCCTTATAAATAATTCACTAGCTAATTAAAAGATTGATACACGGTCTATGCATGTGTTTGTCTTCTATATGACAATTAATTAACTAAGTAATTAATCTTAGCTACTAGTCGTCCTTCCATAGACAGGTCCTCTTATAACCAAAAACCATTGGCGTACCTGAATTTCCTAGGTTCTGAGAGCAACTTGGACCTTAAATAAAAATATTTGAAGGACTAAGCATCTGAAAATTATTCTCCCAGAAGAATTTTACTATTGAAAAGATTTGGCAATATTTGATTTCGGGGGACAAACAGGCTGTAGGATTCTTCATGTTGGGCTTCATACGATAATATATATATAATATATATATATATATATACATTTATTTATTTATAAACACACACTCATACATATATATTATAGTGTTAATTTTGTTGTTAAAAGCAAAGATACAAAACTAGGAATCTAGGAAGATTCTTATCAATCCGAGAAAAGAGAGAGAGAGAGAGAAATGGAGACCCTTGAGGAAAAACCCAAAAAAGGAAAACGTATATATAATGTAATATAATATAAGCATAATACAATATAATGTCGGTTCCGGTCATTCCAGTGAACTTCAATTTAAAATAGGACAAAGAAATCTGACTATGCGATGTGGAGGCCACATGACATAGTCCCACTTATAAAATATTCTTTTGGAAAATTACACCTAGGTAACTGGTAATTTTCCCACTTACTTTGATAAGAATTCGACGTGTAAAGGAATCAATTCGCCTGTCTAATCAAGCGGTTTATATTTATGAATAATAGAAACAGAGTACGCACGAAAACGATAAAAGAAATAAATTGCAAAAAAAAAAAAAAAAGAAGAAGAAGAAAAAAGAGGTGTTGAGAGAAAAGACAACGAATAAAGATTTAGTTGAAATGAACATAAAATTGCGATGAAATAACAAAGATTTGAATCAATTTATTTATACTAAAGATATAATGAGTTGTAATAAAATTGATTCTTCTATTTTTCTATTACGATCGCTTACTTATTTTGATAATACACGTAAGCCACTTGGAAAAGTCGTCCGTGAAGATGTCATTTTCATGTTGTATCACGTAAGATCAAATTATTTATTCCTTTTATGAGAATACTTAAGAAAAGATGAAAGTGAGAGAAGGAAAATCCTTGAATAGGAATTGTTTACCAAAAAATCCTACCAACAATAAAAAGATAGCATTGCACATGAATACGTCCTTAAAAGACTCAAGAGAGAAGAAATATGTGGGAAATTTGCTTTGAGATGGGATCCCACAATGTCATAATCCGTAATCTCACTCGTTTGGGAAGAAAAGTTTAAATAAGATAAAGGGTCATTGATTTATTTCGTTCACTTAATTTTTTTTATGATACACGTAAGCCTTTTTGAAAAGCTGAGCTGGAAGACTTCTTGGATTGCATTACGTAAGATTGAATTATTTTTTCTTTTTATGAAAATATTTAAGAAGATGTGAAAGCAAGAGTAGGAAATTCCCTGAATAGGGCTTGTTTGCCAAAAAGTCCTACCTATAATAAAAGGACAAAGAAGTCTTGCAATTAGACAGGAAAGCGAAGGGCCAAAGTCATCCGTATAATTTAAATTAATGACAAATGACGTGTCACGATTCAGTTTTGGATAAGAGCTCAGAAGATAGCGACGCCCACGGTTTGCTTTCTGGCCCATGGTTTCGGGAATCATCGGTTGATCCAAGCCGTCGATTTGTTAAAACCTTAACTATTCCAGGATTCCTGAGCTTAGGTAGGATGTACCCGGCCCAATTTTGCGTTTGTTGGAATCTTCGCCTTTTTTACTTTATTTTATTTTAAATTACAACCGCCAAAAACCCAAAACTATAAACATTATGACATACTTACTTTAAGCTCGTGTGACAGATTCATTCTTTGTCAAAATTTCATCAATGAGTATTGTTAAAAATCAATTGACATGGATCATAAGGAATTAGTGTTGACATGGCGCCATGTCGCTTAAATGAAATACAAATGATGCCGTTTTGGATAATATATCATTTGAAAGAGGGTAATTGTGTCGCGGGAAAACTCCAAATAAATGTTCAAAGTGCTATCATTCTCTTAGATAAAGGCTTGGAATAAATATTATTTTAAATTAGGGTTTGAAATGACCATATCAATCTCAAATAATGATTTTGAAGTAATTATGATTTTTTTAAATAAGGGCCCAACCTTACCAACTAACAAAAAATTCCTAAAGATCAAGGATATTTTCGTCCAAATAAAAATTAAATTAAATTAAATTAGATTAAAAATTTTAAAAATAATTTATTTTTAAAAATAAAAATAGAGGCGGGAGGGTTCCTTTTGTTTGTGGCTGCCGCCCTATCGTTAATGGGTCACCATCAAGGAGAGGGCAGCAACCCTCTCCCAAATTTGGGGTGAGGGTCACCTGCCAAACCTTGATCTATGTGAGGGCTGCTAGACCTACGCGATGGCTAGCCATCTTTGGCGAGGGTAGCCCTCGCCTTTAGTTGGCAAGGGTTGCTAGCCCTCGCTTAAGCGCCAACAACCTCATCAGTCATCGCCACCAACCCACCAGTGATGGGGCGACGGCCACGAATGGGAGTCTCCTTCTATTGTATCTTTTTTTTTTTTTTTTAGTTTGTAAAGAAAAAAACATAATAAATGAAGAATTTTAAAAGACGAAATTGCCCTAATTTAAAAATTGATATAATTACTTCAAGTCCTTATTTGAAAGAAAATCCACTTCAGGTTCTTATTTAAGAAAATGAGGATACTTCGGACCCTTATTTGAAATAATGTTCACTCCATGCCCTTATTTTAAGAAATAATGGCACTTTAGACTCTTATTTGGAATTTTTCCTCATGTCACACGAATATAAATTTGGAATTTGTAATATCACAAGAAAAATTTTAAGATAAATAGCATAATTTGAAGTTTTTGATGTTATAAAAAAATCATATGTGTGGCTGGTCATTGTTGCGCTCTGCTACGGCTTCTAGTTTAGGATCCTTTTCCTTGCTGGTAGCTGTTGGTTATCTGGCTATGTGCCTCCTTTTGGTTGGTTTGTTTCCCGCTTGTGTTGGAGATCCTTTCTTTTGTGGGTGGCTGTTGTTTGGCCTTCCTGTTGCCGTTTGTTTGGCTGTTTTATGCCTTGTTGGGTGTTTTTTTTCCCCTTTTTCGGTACCCTTCCACTCAAGTTGACTTGTTGTCTTTTGAAGTGCAAGTTTTGGTGCCGGATCCCTGTTGTATAGCAGTAAAGTTTTTGGTTAAAATTCAATATACCACTCACCTTCACAAAAAAAAAAAAAAATCAGATGTGTGTGTATATTACAGTGAGAATAGTTTGAGATTTTTTGTTAACTTTTTCCTTTCTTTTATTTGATTTGTTGTCCAATAAAAAGGCAAAAAAATCCATTGAATTTAATTATCTTATACTTATTTTTAGGAGATGCAAACCTTTAAATTCTAGTCTTTACCTCTCTAAAACTTTTCTTCGACAGATTTGATCTAGATCTCTCCCTCCCCCCCCAATTCCTTTTCCTTTTATTTCCTTTCATTTCTTTTCTAATTCTCCCGATCTAGTTTTAGATTTGGGAACTTTGTTCTCTCGATCTTATATTTGGGAGCATTTCTCTCCAATCTAATTCTAGATTTTGGAGTTTTAATAAATAAGTGTGCCACCTCTTATTTCAATAGTGTTCATAGTAGTTTCGGTATAAACTATGTGCTTGTTCAAAGTATTTTCATTCAAAGTCTTGGCACTTCGCATTGACTATAGGGCTCGCTCTCACAAGTGCTAGATCTAAGATTTTTTAACATATTTATATTGTTTTCGTATGGTGATGGTGTTGAGGACGTTGAACCTAGGCGCACATCGCTAAAAGGCAAAGCCATAATTACATATGAAGATCTTGACGTGTGATTACGCCGATGGTGTTGTATGATTCAGTGACTGGTCGCCAATCCTTTTGCTTAGATCCAATTACAAATATGTTCTTGAAGGACAAGCTTGGGATGATTTCTATCAACCATGCTTTGATGAAATGCCTTGATTTTTAATTTTATTTATTTATTTTGGAGCTTTATGTTTTACTTTGTTATTGTGACTTTTGATATTCCCTTTCATATATCAGTTTGGTAATGAATGAAAATTTCTTTTTGACAAAAAAAAAAAAACTTTAAATTCCGGTCATAGTGCATCTATTGCAAAGTCTAACCATACTTGATTATTGAAATCAAAATCAAGTGATCCGATTGCAAAATTCAATAAAAATTCAACGGATTTGATTGAGAATTACAAAGTAAATTAGTCCCCCATTTTCTCGGTTTCCAACTCTACTGATGCACTTGGCCTTCCGTGTATATCTGATTTTCTATATGCTATCTTCGAAAGTCAGTATCAAGCCATGTAAGATTTACACGCCTGCGAATCTAATTGCAAATCATACTTCGCGCGAATCGCGTCGGCCGCATCATGGGTGTCCATTTCGCTTTTCTACCATCATCGAAAGAATCCACAATGGGACGATGACCCTTGGATCAATTGGGACCGGATGCAAATCGTGCGGCAAGATTCGAGAATCCAAGCCGAAGGAGAGAAAAAAGAGGGGCACGGCGAAAGGGACATCCATTGTTATCCAAGGGAGGAAACTTTGGCACCATTTATTTTATACAAAGGACTATGACATTTGTCCATACACGTTACTTTCTTTTGTCTAGGGCAATGTGACCATCGCATCTTATCTTATTTGCTCTTTCTTTACATTGACCATGGTTAGGCCCACTGTATAATTTCAATCCCACTGGCGCATTCATAGATTCATCACCCCCATGGCCCATGAATTGAACCCTCGCAAGGGAAATGTTCCATCATATCATTCAATCGATTCAAACCATATGCCAATCTTTCATGGCTACCATGAAGTTTCCCGGTTGGAGATATTTCATCCCTCGAGCTTTCAAAGTGATTTAGCGCCACCACGTGTTCTCTACTTTTCTTTCCTTGGTCACAATTATTAAGGGTGGGCTCCGACCCAATCTGAAAAGAAGGTGGATTTTTCCTGGGTTCCGAACTTGTAAGGTTGTAAAAGGAACTCACATCGATTCCAACAAATTTGCAGTTTCTTTTCACCTGTAAATTCAAGATCTTAGATGAGATTTTCCAACATGACATTAGAATCTCACATGTGCAGTCCTTGTTAGCTTAGATAAGTTCAAACTTTTTTGGGGTGAATTTTTCTAATAAAGGTGATCACCCAATTCGATCTTAATCATTCGGAAGGATGATGGGCTAATTGTCGCGTGTTTCTAATGTTTGCTACGTGTTGATTAGCAGATGACAATTATTATCTTATCAAAGGTAGAGATTGATCGAGTCAATATGTATGTCCTCGATTGATCAGAGCATCACCCGTCGTTTAACCATTAGAAAAATTGGAATCGGTGCCCACCCCATATGACGTGACTGTGCTTCGTGCTCCGCTTTCCGCCCAATAACGAAACGTCAACAAGCTGCTTTCGAACACGTCGTGGTTAGTAAGTATAGAAATCGATCGGCAGGAGATAAAGCAAAGTCACCGCTAATCAAGAAACTAAACGATTCCAACATAATTTTTAAATTAGAATCGAGCCATTCACACGTAATCTTGTAATCACCCAATAAAAATAAGTTACTAATTGATGACGACCTATATTACTTGTCGCTTTTTCAATTTTTGGAATGGAGAAGACAATCGGAAAGGGACGATTTTTGAGCTTCTTGCCGTTTATCCAAGAGTCGTGGACTAAGGAGGATGGTTATTAATTGCATGATTGGAGATTAGTGCATGTCTCAAGTGCCCCAAATTCGGCCGATTTGATTGGATTATGTGATGGTGTGTGTGGAGATCTTGTGCATGTCTTTAGGCCCTTGTTTTCATTTGCTCAAACGGAAAACAAGAGGTTGAAGATCACTATGGAAGACTTTATCTCGCGCCATTAGAGTTGTACCCAGGATGAATTAAAAAAGCTCACGTCTCTTTTGCATCGTTGAATCGAACTATACCGAAACAAAACGAATAGGAATGGACTTCACAAGGACTCCCAAAGAGAATGGCAAGGGACAAGTCATCGGACATGACGTCTACTTTGAGTTTCTCTCAATAGACCATCAGCATGTTCCAGTTGCTGTATTCGCCCACTAATTCTCTCAGCCATCTTACAATTTCAAATTTTAGGTCAAATTCTTCGGCATTGTATCATATCTTCGACCAAATCTCCTCGCATTCATCTTTGTCTGGTCGTTTCGTGCTTTGTTGCTTATATATCCTTATTGAACTAACTCGGAACTTTCTCCATTTGCCTCTAGAATCCATCGAACCTGCAAGTTTTAATGGATATCAAAACCTTTCCTCCACCAACAAGAAGTAAAAGGGCTGAAGAGACTATGGTCCTTTTGTTGGCGTATGAGATAGGACAATTGGACATGTGGTTGGCTGAGAAGCTCCTGACCATTGTCTCGATGCATCGGGATTCGAAGAACGGTTGTTCTAGACATGCAAGTAAATCCGGATGTCCCTATTGACACGACTGATTCACAATCGATCGTTCAATGCGATTGCCATGCCACACATAAGCACCGGCCCCCCTTTGGTCCACCACCATCCTCAATAATGGCCATGGTCGACTTAACTACGAGTCTCTGGTGATCCGTAGGTCAGAAATTGGAAACAAATCCATCAACCCAAAGGCAAGGTACGTGAGACTACGAGAAGAATAGACAAGCGGAGTCTGATTAACAGATCCAAGCCAGTTCGCCGCGCAACTCGTGGAAAATTCACGGAGTGCGAAGAGCGCTCCTCGAAACGGGTGGCTTGGTGGCTCGAAATTGACCGAGAACTCCAACGTCGGGAGTCGGGGAGTCGAAGGTTCGTGTCTCGGAAGAGTTTCTATTGGGCTCAAGCAGGCATCGACCTGCATAGTCAGGTTTGACGGAGCGAGATCCATCGTCATGAGTCCCGTGATCTCACCCCCTTTTCTCCCTGACCGTAGAACAGGACAAGATGAAACATAGAAGTCGGTCAATTTAGTAGTACTCGATTGTCATTCTCACTAGTTTACTTTTAAGAAAAAAGGAGCACATGAAAGATCTGAAAAGCTGTTGGGAACCAAAGATCAAACATCCTGGAGCTATAATTTATTGCAACTAACGTCCAACTACTGTAGACTAACAATAACACCTAGAGTGGGTGGATGTGTTTTCGATTAAACTTGACAAAATATCGTGGAATTGAAGGTGCCAAGTAAGATATAAGCGTGACTGGAAAAAACAGAGTGTTGATAGATGCGATGTTTCTATTACTTGAACATAGTGAACAATGCATTTAGAGCTCAGAGTGGTTCAGCTTAACATAAGTTAGTCCACTCTCCTATATTAACAGCCTATTAGCTGGAAATCATTGAGAGGTTATAGTATTAAGTGCTGCTTGTATTCAAGACCTTCTCCTTGAAGTTGGTACTGCTTATATCCAAGCAGATAATTCTCACTATCTCACAACTAAGTACAAACTATTGCACTACTAACACTTCTCAAAAGATTATAGTATGAAGGTCACCAAAGACAATAGGAAAGGATGCAATTACGAAATCTTGATTTATATCTCACTTCGGTGCCTTAGTCTTCTTTTATACTCATCATCCAAACTTTTTGCTGGACAATCTTCAATATCATCAATCTCCAATCTAATTGTTGAACAATTTTCGAGAAGATTAGAGTAACCGTTGAGGTTGATGTCACGGGCCGATCGATAGGGATCGTGACCGCGCGGCGACTCGGGCACTCTAGGATCGGAATGGATCGCCAAAGCACCTAAGCCAAGCCTTACACAGTCGAACGCTCACTCGCTTGCCTTACCCGGATCGTAGAGAGAGAAAGTATCTAGAGAGAAGAGCTCTGGAAAGAAGACTTGCTTTGTATTGTGGAAGTAGTGGATGATTACAAATGAAGGAGGACACCCCTTTTATAGTGGAGGGCCTCGGATTACATCCATTGATTTAGAATTCTATCGGCGGACGAGATCGCACCGCCTCAACTACCGACATAAGTACTTAACTACCATCTACCGACATAAATGAAAGGGAACAGACTCCCATAATCTAGCTTAATGACATCTTCGCCCGTCCTTGTAATTCGGGGAAAAGACTTGGTGGGAATCCGAGTGAGAGCAAGAGGTCCACGGGCGAGTTGGGGTCGACCTTGGGGAACCTCTTGGGTCGTCCATTTCTAGGCCCGTGACATTGATCTGTTAGAAGATCCGTAAATTTGGTCATCCATAAAATTAAATATTGGTTCCCAAAAATAGAGAGTTTTAGTTATGCAATAAAGCTTGCCTTTAGGATGATTTGACAATCAATCAAGATATCTCTTGTGATTGAATATATTGCATAGATAATCTTGGTCAATCAAAATCTTCTAAATTAGGAATCCATACTAGATCACTAACTTTCAATGTGTGAGATAAAGTATCTCAAAGTAATAATCTCGAAGCACATGCCAAAGTTGTTGTCGCAGATAGTATAGGAGTTCTGCTTATATTCATAGCCACAAGTTATATCTAATTCTTCTGTCGTTTGATGATATCTGACTTTAGCAAGCTTTTGCTTAATTTTAGCTTTTGCAGTATTTTGCTGATATCCACTTAGTATACTGTTGTTATCCACGCAGCATGCTTTTGATATCCAACTTACACAGGCTTCTACTAATATCCAACACTGGTTGTTATTGGCTTCCTGATTATATTCAATTATTATTCTCGATATACTTTAACAATGATAGTGATGTAGATTCTGTAGACTTAAAACTTGATATTTCCAAGTCTATATGAACTTCCCAAAGGTTCTTCCGGTCAACTAGAGTCTCTTCACTTATCATTTCAAAGGTCATTTAAATACGATATTACTTGAAACATGAACAATTCTTGCGTTTATCAAAATTGATATAAATCATGGATAATTTTGTCAACTTCAAAACATATTAAGAGATTTTCTCAACACCAACAGCTCAACGGTTCTTGGACACAAGATTGGTCTGTCCATTTTAGGCTGTTTTTCTACATCCAAATTCTTGCACCATTCAGATGTAGTGTTGGGTCCCCAGTCGTTCATCTTCTTTCGATTTAGAGATTGAAAAATTCACTGAAAGTATAAGCGTAGAAGCAAAGAGAAGTTTTAACCATAACGGTATATACACAGACCATACAAAACATGCGCGATTCGGCTGCATCTACCTATCTATATCCCATCTAAAGTGAATCACGAGAACCTTGTTCGAGAAAGACAACTCGCTTGTGCGTTCTTGTCTTGTCGGTCTCCACTCTCGGCGCCCTACCAAGACCGTTGTATTGTACCAGCAAATTCAATGCCCTTTTCATGGGGGTCTCAGATGAATGCCGGTGCCATTGTGAATACAGTAGTAAGTGCAAAAAATGAATGGAAGTGGGTTTCAGATTGGCTCCAGATACGGGCCGCAAGAGCACACGTGTCAACGTCTTGGTGAAAATGGGCATCTCGTCCGGGCGCGTGATCCTACGATCGATCAGCTCTAGAGGCATTGGACCATGATGGGTCGGTCCAAGTACGAGGCCGAGTCTTTCATAATGACCTCGAAGAGATCTGATGGTCCAAGCCCATCAAGCTGTTTCCACGATTCCTAGCAGAAAATCATCCAGTCGAAGACTTAAGGCGATGGGGAATTCACGTGCGACCCAATTCCCTCCCATGCAGACAATTATGTCTGAAAACCGTATTGTATGACAGAAAGTTCCCTCAAACTTTGTTTAGCAGGAATTGATCCAGCAATGAAATATCTTTTACTTTTTCGGCTTTTATTTAAGGAAATCAAATTTTTGTGCTAACTTCAGACATAGGATATCTTATACGAAAGAAACTCAATTTCTTCAATTGGAATAGTGCTCTGCAATTTTAAACTAAGTCAGAATTTAATTGACGGTTTGATCCATAAATTACAAACTCGATGACATAATGGGATGCAAGCAAACTATGCTGAAATTTAATTGACGACGCAGCTTGAGAACTTAAAAGTATAACATTAGAATTTGATTGATTATGCAGCACCAAGATAAAGGTACATGCCCAAATGTAATCGGCAATGTGAATTGGAAAGCTATAGCTACGAAAATTTTTAGTATAATAAAAAATAATAATAATTGAAAGATAACATTTTGTTTTGATTTGTATGATCCTTCCTTGTGGGCGAATGATAGTATTTATAATGGTTAATGGTAATTATTTTTTTGATTATTCCTAGCGGTTACGATCTCCCAAGTAACTCTTGCTAGTTATCTTCATGTTTCTAAATTTCACGTGTGCAAATTGCTCCATGACGTGGCCCTTTGTAATCAATGTATACTTCACCATCTCTCTTCTAGGCAGTAACTACCTTTTCTCCAAAAAAAGGTGTCTTTAACTTCAACCTACCCATTGGATGATTTGGTCTTCAAACAATAACTGTTCCCTTCAAAATTGTGCCTCTAGTCTCACTTGATTCATCGGACGGCTTGATTTTTGAATGGTAACCGTTTCCCTCCAAAAACAGTGCACCTTTGGTCTCATCAATCTTAAATTTCAAAGTAGTTTGTTGACATTCTTTTAATAAATATTGCTAATGTTCATATTAGCAACTATATGTGATTCGTTGGTACATTTCGACAACTGAATAGGTAGCGTTAATGGGTCTCACCGTTAATCAATAAATATTGATCCCATACTCATCGATAAGTTAGTACACTTGTATTAATACCCACATGGTATGCACATGACTGTCCATACCAGAGTTATGTGATGGTCACGTGCTTGCGCTAGATTAGTCGTATTTTGGGTGTCAACAAACTTAAACGTCGAACAACACGTTTTAGCAAAACTATGCTGCTGAGATGGCCATTACCGGCTCTCTCATAGCGGCAAGCTTTTCTCCTTTGGACACCCCTCCGCGGGTGCAGTCCTAAGACAGGTTTAAGCATCCAGACACGGCTGGCTCAAGCAACTGAAGCCGGACAGCCAATGTGCAGATGTGCTCGAGCAACCGAACGCTGCATGGAAACGAGCAAAAGAGCCACAACATGTCAAGCCTTGAGAAATCCGAAACCTTAGCTTCGAACAGTTCATGGTATTAAAGAAGGCGCCGACAAGATCTCGAGGTAAAGGTGGACAGGAGAAGGGATCAATGGAGCTCACGGCTTTGGAAGCTTAAAGTTCAGACTCCCTGCCCAAGAGCCATCGACGCCTCAGTCATTAGCCACATGGATGATGAACATCGTGAAAGTGAAGGGTAATTACGTTCGTTCTGTGAATCTTTCGTTGATGTTTCTGGAGACGATGGCAGCATTTCAGGAAATCCGTGCTCAACAGCTCAAGGTTTAGTGCGATGGAAGAATGGTCATATATTATAATTGACCTTAGCTAGTCACATGATCATAAAGTCTTTCTTTCTTTTTATCTTTCTGGCTACCGAGTGGAGCATCCATGCAATTAAGCGTTGCAAAAACAGCCCAGAAGGAGATAGAGTCGACCTGCTATAAAAAGCGAACGCGAGATCATTTGAGCTCACAGTCCTCTCGCTCCTCTCCTCAGCCACCCTCTCCGACAATGTCATCACCTCCTCTCGTTCCCCTCTTTCTCTTCTTCGGCTTCATCTTAGCCTCCTCGGCCATGGCCACGGACAAACCAGCTCCGGTCGTATTCCCCATCAAGAAAGATGCCTCCACCAACCAGTACTACACCACCCTCCGGGTCGGGACTCCCCCCACGTCCATGAACGCTGTCCTCAACCTCGTGGGCCGGTTCACCTGGCTCGACTGCGATGATTACAGATCCTCCTCCTATCACCCCATCCCTTGTGAGTCCTCTAGGTGCGAGGCTGCCGGCAGAGGGGGCTGCACCTTCTGCTTCGGCCCCGCCAGGCCTAGCTGCACCAACGACTCATGCCTCATCTATGTGGCGACCCCGTTCGTGGAGGAGATGACGTCCTCCGGACTCGGCGAGGACGTCCTGGTCTTGCACTCCACGAAAAAGATCAAGCACACGTCCAGGAGCAAATTTGTAAGTCGAATAGCTTCTTTCTTTTACCTTTTCTTCTTCAAAGGAGAGAGGAATAGTGAATAATGCATGCTCGAGGAGGAACGTCTTGACATGTCATTCAGTAAGATCAATCGACATTTTGGTAAGCTTAACGGTGATGGGACTGATTCTTTGATATATATAGATGATCAAATTGATTTTTAATAGAATTAAAATCATTTTTGTTTGAAATGAAGTAAGAGCATAAATAATATTTTTTGGTAATAAAAGCAAACTACATCCCATGTTTCAACATAAAGACGCCGCTTTTCACCTCGTGTCTAACAACGTTCGAAGCAAAAGGAGGAAAAGTGCTAAAGAAATGCTAAGCATATTGCAGTCATAAATATTTCAATTGAACTAATTTAATTCTAATTTTTTTTATATTAGTACAAGTTCAGTCTATCTGATTAATTTAGGTAGAAAATTGTTGATATGAATGTCAACCATCTTATGTGGCAAGATAGGCGTTGATGTTGATATTTTTAAATAATTTTTTTGTTTTGTCCTTTCCTTTTCTTTTTGCTAATGGTCGGTCATCACATACCATGGTTCACAAGGACTGGCCTCATTAGGTTGTGCCTAGGATAGGGTGAGCATTGATGAGGCCCCCCTTGCTAGATCTAGTGAGGTGAGGTTAATCCTCACGTAGATATATCTATGTTAGCGTCGGTTATATCACATAAGATTACGTTAACGTCAACAATTCTCGACCTAAATTGGTTAGATGAGCTGAATTGATACTAATGTGAAAATGTTTATGATTGAGTTGGTATTTGTGTAATAGTTTTGAGGCTTTTTAAATACTTTTCCAGGAGAAAAAGTATAAGAAAATACAGAAATCAGAGGACAAAAAATGGTGCTATTTCTACCAAACCTCATCGTGCTACTAAGAATGATAATTTATTCAGGTGTGCGATATCAGAATTTGTAATTCATATTAATTCATGCCAACTCGATCGAACATATATTTACTACTTAACATGTGAGGTGATTGAATCATTGAATTTAATTGAGATAAGAAGGTGACAACTCGTATAAACAAGTGGACTATTTCGAGCCGAACCGCAGGACTTAAAAAAAAAGAACTGATAAAAGTGATTCAGAGGAAAATAGTAATATTTTTTTCCTTCTTCTTCTAGCAACAAGTTACTTTCTCTTGCGTGGGCTCGTACTGGACGACGGGACTCGCGAACTCCGCCAAAGGCATCGTCGCGCTCGCGAGCAACCCCAGCTCACTCCCCACCGGGCTCTCCAAGCAGCTCAACCTCCCCCGCGTATGCGCTCTCTGCCTCCCTTCCTCCTCCTCCAAATCCCGCTGCGGCGACCTCTACATCGGCGGTGGCCCATACATGCAGCCTCCGATCAAGCACGACCTCACAAAGTCGCTCCTCCGCACTCGGCTCCTCATCAGACCCAGCAGCATCGCCGCCCTCTCCAACGAAGGCGATGAGTACTTCATCGACGTAACCGCCATCAAAATCGACTCCGCTCCGATCACCTTCAACTCCTCGATCCTCGCGATCGACAAGGACGGCGCCGGGGGTACTAAATTCGGCACTCTTACTCCGTACTCTCGTGCTCTGTACACGTTCCTTCACTCGGCCATCTTCAATCCTCTGGTGGAGGAATTCACGAAGAAGGCGACGGACAGGAAGATCAAGAAGGCGACCCCGGTCTCCCCGTTCGGGGCTTGCTTTGATGCGAGGACAGTGAGGAGTGGGGTGGCCGGCCCGGACGTGCCCGCGATCGTGCTGGTGCTCCGGGGCGACGCACAGTGGAGAATCGAAGGGGCGAACTCGATGGTGAGGGTGAGCAAGGACGTGATGTGCCTGGGGTTTCTGGACGGAGGATCGGGAGTGGGCGCCACCATCGAGATCGGGGGTCACCAGATGGAGGACAATCTGTTGGAGTTCGCCGTGGGATCGTCGACATTCGGGTTCAGCAACTCGCTTCTCCTTCGGAACTCCAGTCGCTCCCATCTTTGAGCCGTCGATCTGAAGATGATAAGGTCGCCTGGTGTTTTGACATTAATAAAGAACATGTCCTATGTATGTTGTAGCGATGGAGCTCTTTCCAAAGGACATCGGGCACCATCTTCGTTTCAATTTCAAACAATGAATCAGAAGAAGAAAACTGAGGGAGCATCAACTCTCTTATTAAATCAGATAAATTGTCATTAAATCAGAATTATGTACACAAGTTATTTCGGATTTGTTTGTTTTGCAAAAACTTTATGGTCAATTTCTTTTTTCATTTTCCGGTATTTAGATTGCTAAAGAGAATAAATCAATGGAAAATAGCTTCATTTCTTAAGAATTAGAGCATGTTTCAACTTATGATTGGACCTTAGCCCCAAGTCCTTTGGTTAGGCAAACCAAGAACTCCGATGCTTAGCCCTAGGTCCCTTGGCTGGCCAAGCTAGGGACATTAGCTCCTTGCCCTGGAATAGGTGACCGAATCCTTAAGGCTGAGGTTGGGTCCCCAACGCCTAGGCCTTGTATCCCATCGCTTGTGGTTGAGTCACTTGCACCCATGCCCTCACCCGAGACCTTGATGGAGGGCTCGGATTCTCGGCTTTCCTAGCTTGAATGTCAGCCCATGCTTGGGTCCCCCAAGGTTGAGCTTAGGCTTGGGTCTCTTGAGGATGGGCTTGAGCCCCCGGCATCAATGCCCAGGTCTTTAACGAATGAGCTTAGGATCATGCTTCCGCACCCAAGATCCAATCCCTTGAGATGTCCTATCAACCTTATGGTCTATAAGTTATTAGATTGTTGAAGAGATTAAATCCCAAGAAATATCTTCTACATAGGAACGAGTTATTTGATTTCTACTGAAGGGAATCGAATATTTTATTTGAATAATAGATAACTGTTAATCCCCGATAACTAATCGCTCTTCGATATTTGTGTTGAAAGTGCACAACAGAAGTCAAATACTTTTATTTGGAGAGTTTGTCAAGAGGAAGCCTAAGTTTGAACTTGTCAACATATTCAGTTGGACTCATTGTCACTCAAAAACTTATGCTAATGAGTTATGAGCCAACTAGAATATATTGATCGTTCTACAATACATCAATTATCCATATGGAATTTCTCTAATACAACCCATCCGTCTATCCTAACAATCTCTCCCTCACATATAAGCTTTGGTATTAAGTTTGCTCTCCTTAATTTAGATATCCTTATGCAAGAACTTATCTCAACTCGAATCACCAACGCCAAACACTATCTTTGGTCTCTTTCTTCGGACTGAACCATGAAGTTTGTCATTGCACCCACATTACCACACGAAAATGCTCTCTTACCCAGAAACCAAATCGATCACCAGATTCCTTCCTTAAGATATTCATTGTACATCAATACACATTAAGGGTGGGCAGCAACAACGCTACCTGCCCAAAAACCGAATTTGTCACCAAATTCCTTCTTTGAGATATTTAGTGAACATCGATACACATTAGGAGTAAGTGACCAATTTACCATTGACATTGATATCATTTGTTGGGAGTGCACAAAAGAAATCCAATACTTTCATCTAGTGAGATCGCATGAAGAAGCTCAAATTCAAGCTTGTCAACATGTCCAGCTGAACTTACCTTAACTCAAAAGCTTAATCCAATGAATTATAAGTCAATTATGATATATTAACCACTCTACATCATACCAATTCCTCGATATGGGATTTTCTAGCACAACTCAAATTTGAATCCTTACAATTTGATGATGTAAGGGTGAGTGACGCAGATGAAGAAATGCTTGGAAAGGGATTCCAAAAGATAATGTTATTCAAATAATGAAGTGTAGATTACAATATTTTAGGCGCCTATTTATAGAGAGGTCGCCGATTAGAAAGTAATCAAATAACTGAAATCAAATAACAAAATCAAGGAAAAGATATTGATAAAGGGGAAACTTTTCAAAACGCTACTAGAAAATCTACAAAACACGTCAGAAATCTTTAACATTTCGGAAATCAAGGAAAAGACGTGAATTTGAGATCAAATATCATAACCCATTTGTAATTTCGAAGATCCCACAATCTTCTTTAATTTATGGGGCCGCCCGCTCATCTGACGCTCCAATGTTTCCATATAAGCATTTGCCCATTGTTCTACATCAGTCTCCTCCACTTTAGAAAAACTCAACCCGAAGTTATTGTTAGGATAAATGGGAGTATCTGGATAATGATACTCAAATAGGACTGCTACATTCAATGTCGGGGAGATGTTGAGGTCACCAAGAAGATTAACAACATAGGCACTGTCATTGATTTTCTTCACAATTTGATAGGAGCCAACTTTCATGTGCTTCAACTTATTATATGTACTGACAAGAAAGCAAACCTTGTGGAGGTAGACCATCACTTCGCCACCCTCAGCAACTACTTTGAGGTGATTGTGTTTTCCTACAGTGGCTTTGTAGACAATGGTGGAAGCTTCGAACTGTTGCTTCACACCCTTTTGCATCTTTTATAATTTTGTTGCTAAGTTCTTAGCCGCAACACTATATCCTGGGACTTTGAGCAATGGCACAAGGTCCGATGTATGTTGTGGTGATCACTCGTAGATGACCTCAAATGGAGATTTGCCCATGGAGTGGATGATGGTGTTGTTGAAAGCAAACTTAGCAGGAGCAAGATATCAACACCATTGCTTTGGCATGTCACTATAAAGGCAACAAATGATATCCGCCATCATATAGTTGACAACTTCAATTTGACCGTTAGTCTGGGGATGAAAGGAGTTGCCACACTATAAATCCGTCTCGAATAAGTGCCATAAGATCCTCCAAAAATGACTAAGGAACTTAGTGTCACAGTAGGTGATAGTTTTGGGTACAACATGCAGGCAGACTACTTCTCGAAAGAATAAGCTCGCAATAGGGGAAGCATCATAAGTCTTTTTGCAAGGATTGAAGTGTACCATCTTGGTGAACCTGTCCACTATCACAAAAATAGAATCCATACCTCCTTGGGTTTGGGGAGGCCCCAACACGAAATTCATTGAAATGTCTACCCAAGGTCTAGAAGGAATAGGTAGAGGGGTGTAAAAACTAGCGTTCTGAGAGTGGCCCTTAGTAGTCCAATAGATATAGCACTTTTTCACAAATCATCCAACATTTCGCTTCAGTTGAGGCCAATAATATCACTATTCAACTAAGGTAACAGTTTTGTCTCACCCAAAATGTCCACCAAGGGAGCCACCACGAATCTCTTGAATAAGTTGTTCTCGCAAAGAACTGTGAGGAATGCACGACCTATTGCCAAATAACAAGAATTTGTCCTGAATGATCATGTTGCCATGAGAGCCTACTATAGAACACTTCTCCCAAATGTCCCAAAAGTCTTCACCATTAGCATAAAGGGCACAAAGGTGGACAAAGCCCATAACGTCGATGCGCATGGTGACTAGTGTTGAGCGTGATGATTAAGTGCATCAGTGACTTTGTTCAAGTGGCTTGCCTTGTGTCAAATCACAAAGTTGAATTGCTCTAAAAAGGAGACGCAACATCCATGCATTCAATTTAGATGCCTTTGACTCTTGATATACTTGAGTGCCGGCAATAGAGTAGCCAAAGTGCTAAAACTTAGCACCGAGAGATACTTAAGTGTCAAAAGTTATTAAAGTGATACTTAAGTACCACATTTTTTGAAAAATGAGACACCTGAATGCCAAGTCCAGCAAACCTCATCAGAAATCTTACGTGGCAATTTTTTTATTAATATTTCTCATCTACGTAGCTTGCCGAAAGAGTTGACCTAGCAAAGATACGCTAAAACGACGTCGTTTTGATGCGGATTTAAAATTTAATGTAAATATTAATTTAATTAAATTTAAAACCAAATTAAAAAAAAATCAATTACAAAACGACGAGAGCTAAGCCCTCATCGCCGCCTCCCGCCATCGCCGGGAAGGGTTGGTGACGGTGAGGGGAGTGTTGACCTTTGTTGTCAGGCCTTGGTTGGCTAATCATCAGCGAGGACTTGTGAATCCTTGCCCAAATTTGGGGTGAAAGTCGTGCCCCTTCCCCAAATTTTCACCCCAAATTTGGCGAGAGTCATCGGCCCTTGCCCGGTCGAGCTAAGGGCCGCCGCTGGCTGGGCTCAGCTGGACTGGGTGAGGGCCAGCAACCCTTACTGGATCTGGGAGATGGCCGCAACCGTCGCCCCAAATTTGGGCGAGGGCTTAATTTGGGGCGAGGGCTCGCAAGCCCTTGCTGTTGCTCAATCGAGGTCGACGGGCCCTGGCCAACACTTCCCTCACCGTCACCGGCCCTTCTCGGCAATGATGGGGAGGTAGCGGCGAGGGCTCAACCCATGCCTTCTGCCGCCTCCTCCTCCTCATTTAAAAAAAAAGAAAAAGAAAATATTAATTAAACTAAATTTAAAAATAAAATTAAAAAAAAATGGGGATTGTAGGTGACAAGGGCTAAGTCCTTGCTGCCTGCAATCTTCATCTTCTTTTTCCTTTTTTTTTTAAAAAATTAGTTTTAAATTTAATTTAATTAATATTTATATTACTTATCTACCCACGTTAATAGCAAAACTATGTCCTTTTGCACTTGTCTCGTCGAAAAATTACCACTTCAGTATTTTGGCCAAATTTTCTTACAATGGGTACTTAACTGATTTATTTTGCTTCAATTTTAGCACTTAAATATCACTTTCCTAACTTTTGGCACTTAAGTGTCCCATAATGCCAAGTTTTGATACTCTAGGGGTCCGAGTCTCCTTTAGTACTTGATAGTTAGTGCTAAGGACAAACTCATCTTGATAATGATAGGGCTGCTAATGCTTAATGGCTCATACTATAGCAAAGTACTCATGCTCGTAAGTAGACCATTGCTTGCGAATATTATTAAGTTTCTCACTTAAATAAGCAACGGGCTTACCTTCCTAGGAAAGAACAACACCAATCCCTATGCCAAAAGCATCACAGTCCAATTTGAATACCTTTTCAAAATTTGGTAACATTAGTATTTGTGCCATGGAAAGTTTTTGTTTGATGAGAGCAAAACTGGCTTCTGCTTCATCACCCTAATGGAACTTTCCTTTCGTCAATCACTTAGTGATCGAGGCCATAATGGTACTGAGATTTAGGATAAAGTGTTGGTAGAATGTTGCAATCTTGTGGAAGCTACGTGCCTCCCCAATGGTCTAGGGAGTTGGCTAGTCATGAGTGGGCTAGTCGATCTTTCCCACAATGACGACACATAACTCCATAATCACACTGAAGTCGTTTACTCTTTTTAAGATGTGTGTTGTGATGGCGACGGCTAAAATTGGATCAAGTACTTGGAGAGATCTCCATTCCCCGTCTCCAAAGGAAAGTTAAGTGTAATCAACAATGTGATTCGCTAATTTGCCTTTATAAATCAACGCAATCTGGAATAGGGTAATGTAGACAATTATTGAAAAATGTGGAAATATACTAACTTATCCCAGATTCTCACCTAGATAAGAGTGTAATTTTATCGTTGTAGTAACTTAAAAGTTCAGCCAAATGTATTTTCAAAAAGAAATTTGACCAAACGGCTTTCAACTTGTTACAACTCTAAGCTTCGCTCAAATTAAACACGTTTTGCCATAGCCATCTAAGCATTAGTACGTTTGAATTCAACTAGACTAGACTGATGATTCAACTTGGATTTTTTGTAGGCTCCCCACATACTATACCTCGTCGAGTAGGATAATTCACGCTTGGGTTCTACCTCGCTCTATCTTCAGCGGCTAATGCTCTCTAGGAGTCTTTAGGCTTAAGCTTCAAAGACACTAAACTATAATTTAAACAAGTGAATCATATTCGGGAATTGGTGACAAGTCTGACGTATTTCTTTATAAATTAATCTTATAAATCACACTAAGTAAGTCTAACAAGTTTTTTTTTATTATATATATATTAGTCGCCGGGAGCACAAGCTCTTTCTACGGGTGGTAAACAGAGAAAGGAAGTATGAGTGTTAAACAAGAGCCCCATCTTCAAGAGACCAACTTATCGAGAAGTGTGTTTCGCGTGACAATTTCCTTTTACGTTTTAGCAAATTATGAAGAATGAACATTGATGTCTTTAAAAGAATATACATTTTTTTAATTGGACCTGAACCCGTAAAGTTAGTCACAGACCCATTTATTTTTTATTAATGGATTGGGTTGTAATATACCTTAGTTATATTTAGAAAATAAATCATAAATGAATTTAAACATGATATGGAGATTAAATGGGTCTACAACTTATATAGACGCTACCCACCTCTATGTCTTCTTATTCTCTCTCCTTTACTAGATCTTACGCTTACTCACTTTGCACTCTCGCCTTATTTTGGATATGACTTTTTGTAAATTGGATTGAATATAAAAGTGTTTTAATAATATAAGTCAGGTTGGGTATGTGTTGAGTATGAGTCATTTGATTTGCATTGTATAAATATAGGTTTATTTAGGTTGGATCATTTTTTAGCCAATCCAAACTTGACCTGACCTTATCGGTTTGACAAATCTAATTTGTCCCTTAATGAAAGTCCGATTTCCAAGTTCTTAAATGTTGACACCTAGATTTTGACGGTCCGTTTAGTCATTTATCACATTAAAAATTAGGGTTTAATTTTATCCAAAAAATATATTAATTGTGTAGCATATAGATTTAGGTGCATTTTTATTATTTTATTTTAATTGGCGTTTTATTTTTTGGACCGGTGTGGATGGGTTCAAATTAGTTGGATTAAGCCTACGAAAGGAGGAAATTAGCCCAAGCCCGTTGCTTTTTAATTAATTAATTATCTTATGAGAAATTGAGATTTGATGTGATATTACGATAGTTTTTGACATTTAAAAAAAAATATTGCAATCTTATCTTTAGTCTTTTGGTGGTAAAATTGTTGGGAATATTAAGGAGGATAAGGAATAATCTAAAATATTTTGTTGCGGATAGAGATTTCGAAAGATTTTAGAGTTGGATAATGGAGCTTTATCTTGAGTGAATTATCTGGAAAATCTTCACAAAAAAAAAAAAAATTAGATTATCTTCAATCGCTGAGTCAATATATGAAATTTTCGTTGGTAGAACAGATTGATTTGTTCTTGCTCTATAAAAGGGGGAGTTCTCTTCGTCGAAAGGAAAAAAAATGAAAAGTAAAAAGAAAAGAAAGAGAGAGAGTACGAAGGCAGAGGATAGTGTGCGGTTGCAGAGAAGAGAAGCGTAAAGGCAGAAGAAAAGGGGGGTGATTTGACCCCTACTGTTCATCGTCTCCTCGAGTTTGTTGCCCACGTTGCTGCTCCATCCGCAACACCCGTTGCTGCTCCATCGCGACTGCCCAGAGCTCCTCCGTCTCACCGCGCGATTACCGCCGTTCACCGCACTGCGCCATCACCACCCTCTGCTCAGTCCCCGCACTCGCTCGGAGCCCGATCTACCGCGCTAGAGCCACTCCTCACTCGTCGCCTCTGCAACGCCGATAGTCCGCGACCCACCTCGACGCACCCTCTGGCCCACTGAAGCTTTGCCAAGACCAGACTCGAACCAAATCTACCCAACGCCACCCCTGCTCAACCCGTGCTGACTTGCGACAATCAGGTGCCCTTGCAGCTGCCATTGCCTCGCCTTGGCCGCTCGTCAGCCTCGCGTCCCCGACGCTTGTGAAGCTCCACATCGCAACACCGCGTCGGAGTGCCACCTGATCCGCACCTTCTGCAGCAACCAACGCCGCTGTGCCTCTGTACCCACGAGCTCGCCGCGATCCACCGCTCCTGTAGTCACCCGAGCGTCGCCCGTCACCTAGCAGCAGGACCCAAGCCGGATCGTTGTCCGACCCGATGCCCTTGCAGTGCCCCTATTCGTGAAGCCACCACCGATTCACCTCCTCACCACTTGCCCATCGCTGGCTCACCTCTGTCGGAGTTCCCTTGCCGGACTGATCAACCGGTTGCCCTTGGAGACCCACGGTTAAACGTGGGAAAGGAAAGAAAAAAAGAAAGAAAGGAAATTAGGTAGTTTTATTTTCTTTTTCTATTAACTTTATTTTATCTATTTCTTTTAAGTTTAGTTGTTTTTGTGTAAATTTGAAGTGATCTTCATTTCATGAATTTTGTAGGCATTATCCGCAGGGTCCTCCTCAGAATTATTGTGATTACTAATTTGATCTATAAGATGTTGGATCATTTTTTTAATTATATTAATTCTTGGGGTTTGTCGATAGTATTTTAAGTGTTGAATCAATATAATTATTAATTTGATTCGTAAGAATTCAGATCAGATTTTTAATTATTTTGAACTCTTTGTCGTGATCATTATGATTAGGATAATTGTTAATTTGACCTGTGAGACAACAGGTTATTTTTTCGATTATTTTAATCCTTTATTTGATTGAATATCTTGATTGTTTAGATTTAATGTTTAGTAGATAATTGCTTGTTTTGGAGAATCACTAAAAAAAATCCAAAAAATATTTGAATTAGGATTTAGTTTGTTTTGGAATATTTCTTGTTATCTTGCATATCTATAATAGGGATTTTATTCCGAATTTAGAAAAATATAAAAAATATAAAAATGCATTCATTTAGGTTGTTTTTTAATTTCGAATTTTCATAAAGAAAATCACAAAAAAATCATTGAGCATATTAGGTTAGAATGGTATGTTTCATTTTAAATTTAGATCATCTTTTTAGATAAATTGCATGTTAGATTAAGATAATGTCTTAGTTTAAATTAGGATTTAATGTGACTTAATCCTTAATTTAAATTAGATAGAATTTTAATCTAGCTAGATCATTTTTGCATAGAAATATCAAATGCAAGTCATTTAGTTTTTATTAGGTTCATTTAATTAGAACTTCCCGTCATTAGACTAAGTCATTTAATAAATGTCGCATGACATATAACTCACATACTAAATTGTATGCTGCATGTCATTTTAGTTTAAATAATTTTGTATATTATTGCATTGCATGTCATTAGAATTAGGTCATTTAGATTGCATTTAATTATTGCATTTCTTCATGTCATATAGTTTATGTTGTGCTGCCATGTCATATTAGATTATTAGCATGCATCGCATGATTTTCATTAAATAAAGTGAAAACAAAAATTGAAATTGCGTGTTAATTAGAAATCATATATAGGGTTGCTAATATGAATTCTGATTTAACAATACAGATGCTTTCATTGCTTCTAGGTATGTTTTGCATTATTTAATTGCTTTCTTAAGTGTTAAATTGGTGATATGTGCACATGTATGATCACCTCACATGTTAGGAAGTTAAATTAAAATCAATTCAATTGCCAAATAATTTTTTTGAAAATGAAATAAAAATGTACCAAAAGGGCACTAGGATAGTCTGGTGTAATCAAGTCCCCGAACTCATAAATCCCTGGTTCGTAGGAGCAAAGTAAATCTCCCGCTACTTTACTTGGGTTTCTAATTGACCCATAAAAAATAGATTAGTGGCGACTCTTAGTTAATAATCTTTTGCATATTAAATATTTAAATCTTAAGTCGCGAATTGGTATGGGCTTGGGAGAGCCCGAGCTAAGCTTAAAGACTTAGCAATCCATTAACATAGTTTTAGGTTTGTTGTGATCAATTTTTTCGGGTGCACCACCTAAAACTAGGTTAATGGATTGCTAAGTCTTTAAGCTTAGCTCAGGCTCTCCCAAGCCCATATCAATTCGCGACTTAAGATTTAAATATTTAATATGCAAAAGATTATTAACTAGGAGTCGTCACTAATCTATTTTTTGTGGGTCGATTAGAAACCCAAGTAAAGTAACGGGAGATTTATTTTGCTCCTACGAACCAGAGATTTATGAGTTCGGGGACTTGGTCACACCAGACTATCCTAGTGCCATTTCGATACATTTTTATTTCATTTTCAAAAAAAATATATTTGGCAATTGAATTGATTTTAATTTAACTTCCTAACATGTAAGGTGATCATACATGTGCGCATATCACCAATTTAACACTCAAGAAAGCAATTAAATAATGCAAAACATACCTAGAAGCAACGAAAGCATCTGCATTGTTAAATCAGAATTACATCAGCAACCCTAGATATGATTTCTAATTAACACACAATTTCAATTTTTGTTTTCACTTTATTTAATGAAAATCATGCGATGCATGCTAATAATCTAATATGACATGGCAGCACGACCTAAACTATATATGACATGAAGAAATGCAATAATTAAATACAATCTAAATGACCTAATTCTAATGACATGCAATGCAATGCAATAATATACAAAATTATTTAAACTAAAATGACATGCAGCATACAATTTAGTATGTGAGTTATATGTCATGCGATGTTTATTAAATGACTTAGTCTAATGACGGGGAAGTTCTAATTAAATGAACCTAATAAAAACTAAATGACTTGCATTTGATATTTCTATGCAAAAATGATCTAGCTAGATTAAAATTCTATCTAATTTAAACTAAGGATTAAGTCACATTAAATCCTAATTTAAACTAAGACATTATCTTAATCTAACATGAAATTTATCTAAAAAGATGATCTAAATTTAAAATGAAACATACCATTCTAACCTAATATGCTCAATGATTTTTTTTTGTGATTTTCTTTATGAAAATTTGAAATTAAAAAACAACCTAAATGAATGCATTTTTATATATATTTTTTATATTTTTCTAAATTCGGAATAAAATCCCTATTATAGATATGTGAGATAACAAGAAATATTCCAAAACAAGTTGAATCCTAATTCAAATATTTTTTGGATTTTTTTTAGTGATTCTCCAAAACAAGCAATTATCAACTAAACATTAAATCTAAACAATCAAGATACTCAATCAAATAAAGGATTAAAATAATCGAAAAAATAACCTGTTGTCTCACAGGTCAAATTAACGATTATCCTAACCCTAATTATCACGTCAAAGAGTTCAAAATAATTAAAAATCTGATCCGAATTCTTACGAATCAAATTAATAATTATATTGATTCAACACTTAAAATATTATCGACAAACCCCAATAATTAATATAATTAAAAAAATGATCCGACATCTTACGGATCAAATTAGTAATCACAATAATTCTGAGGAGGACCCTGCGGATAATGCCTACAAAATTCATAAAATGAAGATCACTTCAAATTTACACAAAAACAACTAAACTTAAAAGAAATAGATAAAATAAAGTTAATAGAAAAAGAAAATAAAACTACCTAATTTCCTTTTTTTTTTCTTTCCTTTCCCACGTGTAATCGTGGGTCTCCAAGGGCAGCCAGTTGATCAGTTCGGCAAGGGAACTCCGGCATAGGTGAGCCAGCAACGGGCGAGTGGCGAGGAGGTGAATCGGTGGTGGCTTCGCGGACAGGGGCATTGCAAGGGTGTCGGGTTGGACAACGATCCAGCTTGGGTCCGGCTGCTGGGCGACGGGCGGCGCTCGGGTGACTGCAGGAGCGGTGGATCGCGGCGAGCTCGATGATACAGAGGTGAGGCGGCGTTGGTTGCTGCAGAAGGTGCGGATCGGGTGGCACTCCGACTCGATGGTGCGATGTGGAGCTTCACGGGCGTCAGGGACGCGAGGCTAACGAGCGGCCAAGGCGAGGTGATGGCAGCTGCAGGGGCACCTGATTGTTGCGGGTCAACACGGGTTGAGCAGGGGTGGCGTTGGGCAGATCTGGTTCGAGTTCGATCTCGGCAGAGCTTCGGTGGGCCGAAGGGTGCGGTCGAGGTGGGTCGCGGACTGCCGGCGTTGCAGAGGCGGCGGGTGAGGAGTGGCTCCGGTGCGGTAGATCGGGCTCCGAGCGAGTGCGGGGACTGAGCAGAAGGCAGTGATGGCACGATGTGGTGAACGGCGGTAATCGCGCCGTGAGACGAAGGAGCTCTAGGCATTTGCGGATGGAGCAGCAACGGGCGTCGCGGATGGAGCAGCAACGTGGGCAGTAAGCTTGGGGAGACGATGAACAGTAGGGGTCAAATCACCCCCCTTTTCTTCTGCCTCTACGCTTCTCTTCTCTGCAGCCGCACACTATCCTCTGCCTTCGTACTCTCTCTCTTTCTTTTCTTTTTACTTTTCACTTTTTTTTTTCCTTTCGACGAAGAGAACTCCCCCTTTTATAGAGCAAGAACAAATCAATCTATTCTACCAACGAAGATTTCATATATTGACTCAACGATTGAAGATAATCTAATTTTTTTTGTGAAGATTTTCCAGATAATTCACTCAAGATAAAGCTCCATTATCTAACTCTAAAATCTTTCGAAATCTCTATCCGCAACAAAATATTTTAGATTATTCCTTATCCTCCTTAATATTCCCAATGATTTTACCACCAAAAGACTAATGATAAGATTGCAATGTTTTTTTTTTTAAATGTCAACAACTACCGTAATATCGCATCAAATATCAATTTCTCATAAGATAATTAATTAATTAAAAAGCAAAGGGCTTGGGCTAATTTGCTCCTTTCATGGGCTTAATCCAACTAATTTGAACCCATCCACACCGGTCCAAAAAATAAAACGCCAAATAAAATAAAATAATAAAAATGCACCTAAATCTATATGCTACACAATTACTATATTTTTTGGATAAAATTAAATCCTAATTTTTAATGCGATAAATGACTAAACGGACCGTCAAAATCTAGGTGTCAACATTAAAGAAAAATGGCGCTGCAAAAAGCAAAAGTTAAATCCATAGTTAACTCCTTTCTAGGGACATATTCACTAAATTGAAGCACATAGCACTAATTATGTTCATTAGAGATATTTACGTGAGGCTATTCTTCCTATTTCTCGTCACATGCAATTTTCTTCTTTGATCTTAAAGAAAAAAAGGAAAAAAGAAAAAAATAGAGGAATTCGTGTGAGCCTTTGAAAGTGGATGGTGCATCACACTTAGACCTGTTAAACGGGTGGGTTGAGTCAAATTTGAGTCGGGTCATAAATGATCCGACTCAAATTAACTCATTTAACCCGTTTATGACTCATTTATCATAGTGCAAATTTTTTTACCCATATTCAACCTATTTAACTAAACCTAAACAAACTTATTTTTATGATTTTTTTAAAAATAGTATTGCTAAAATACTTTCACGCAATACAAATTGAATGCACAATTTATATAATTTTTTTAAAATTGAGTTTTTAATTATTTAATTATTTTTATCTTTATTTTTTTAAAATATAATTTTTAATTCTTTTTCTTTTTTCTTCTTCTTTAGCCAG
Source organism: Eucalyptus camaldulensis (assembly GCA_019915185.1). NCBI lineage: Eukaryota > Viridiplantae > Streptophyta > Magnoliopsida > Myrtales > Myrtaceae > Eucalyptus > Eucalyptus camaldulensis. Next base: position 47,706,506 of record JAHSVA010000010.1, read on the forward strand.
TCACCAGCCACAATGACGGCCGGCGATTGGCCATAGACGAGCTGGAGCTTGTCTGATCTTATGAGGTGGGGGTCTCGCCGGCGTCAGGCGAGGCTTGAGCCTTGCTAGACATCAGCGAGGCCTCCGCCTCCACCTCGCCAGATCGACGAGGCTTTATTTGAGCTCGCTTGGTGATGGCAAGCTCGAGCTTTGCTTGATCGGTGAGGATTGAGCCTTGCTAGATGTCGGTGAGGCCTTCGCCTTGCCTAGCTGATGGCCGGCAATCGTCGTGCCAGCCACCAGCTAAGGAAGGAGGAAGAAGGGAAAAAAAAAGGAAAAATAATAATTATAATTTCAATATATATATATATATATATATATATATATATATATATATATATATATAAAGTTAAAGAGGGAAAGAGAGTGTGGGGCTTGGGTTGGAAATGGGTTCTAAGTCCAACCCATTTAAGACATTTATCTTAAGCCATTAATTTTTAAACCTATTTACTAATCTCTTCAAAAAGTAAGTGACCCATATCTGATTTATTTATGATATAAATAGGTAATATATGGGTCTAAGACCCATTTTGACACATCTAATCATAGCCTCTAATAATAATGTCGCTTAGGAGTCTCCCACTCACGTCCAAACTCACATGCGTCGAATAAAATTCTACGAAAGTACATCACGATAGCTCTTTGCCGTGTCCGTTATGAATCCGCCACCGTTCAAGAACATTCCCCTGGAATACCATCGCATTGGTACGGAAATATATTTTGTGAAACCTGTTTAATTTGTATTTGCTATTTGTGAATAGGTCTCAAATCTCAAAAAGAAAATTTAATATATTAATTAGACAAAGTAGTGTGGAGGCAGATGGTGAGAACGTTAGCTAGAAACTCGCAATCTTTCCACATTTTTTTCGCTATTACTATTGTAAGGGTAGATATCGTTGAGTTTATTCGTCAAGTTCTTGCCAATCGAATTTTGAGTTGAGGTTTGGAGATTGAGATAGGTTGGAGTCGTGCTTGGAAGTGCTTGGAGTAGCTACTGTGCGTGGAGCGGGCTGCCAGCCACCTCGGCCACACAAGGCCGGGAGCCCAGAACTGCCCTAGAATTGCCGTTCCGCTTTGGCCATCAGGCGAGCGCCCGAATGTTGCGATCCTTCCTAGAAACACCACTTCAATGTCTTACTTTGAACTATATTATTTATGTTGGGAATGACTGATCCCCGAAAAACCGGATTCGACACTAAATCGAACCCCTAAATCGATGCGGAAGACGAGCCCGGAAAAAACAACACGTATCACCGATCCTAAAGTACACCACGGATTCGAGTGTACCTTTTAGCCACAGATTAAACACCGACGCCGTTAGAGGAAGAGAAACTTGGTCCTGTTCGATCCGGTGAAGCAAATTGGCCTTCGCGCTTCACTGTTTTGCTTTTGGAGAAAAACGAGAGAGAGAGAGTGCGAGCGTAAAACAACGTACGTCTTTTTCTTAATCAAAACAGTGTGTTTTTTTCTCTCTCTCCTCCCTTTTATACCCCCCTCTTTCCACGGGCCCTATTCCTGTGGGCCGGGCTTTCTGGGCCCAACTTGGGCGGACGAGCCTTAAGCCCAATTCTAATAAAGCCTTCAATTTAGAACATGAACACAGTTTCGTGAGGCTTTCTCTTTAGATTTTCTAACGAAACTTTGCAAGAGAAACACGATCGCTTGTGGAGATTTGTGAAATTGGGCAACAAAAACTCATGAGCGATTGATTGTAACTCTCTAACTGATGGTAGAATCTTTGATTTTGACTCTTCTCGTGGAGTAGTTCCAGACATTTGAAACAAAGTACGTGAAACTCTTGTGTCCTTTTTTTTTTTTCCTTCTAAATTTCTCTTACATCCTTTCACGTTTGATATTTCATTGCCAAATTCATTTATTTCCCCATTGGTTCACAACTGTTGATATCAAAGCTCGAGTTAAGATATCTAAAGTTGATTTGGGATACGAAAGTTTGGGTATTAAAAACCCTCCTAAAGAGCTTCACAAGCATTACCTATTCTGGCATAAGCAGACATTACAAGTATCTTAAGATGGCACCATCTAGAGATTGCTACAAATAAGAAAAATGAATAGTCTGAAATATCTTCGGGGTACATGGATGCTTGCTTGACCCTAGTGGCCATGGCCTGTATGTCCTACACAAACCTACGTCAAGGCACTCACAAAGACAAAGGAATCGAGTAAGCATCCGGTTATCGTGATCCACATTAGGTAACACGTTTTCCAAGTCTTATTTTGACCTATTTTGTTTAAAATACAAACATGGGATAAGTACACTAATGGTGTCATAAGTTGTGTACGGCGCTCACTTTGTGTCAAAAGTTTCCGCCAGATCACTTAAGTGCCAAATCGGAGAAAAAACGATCACTTTGGTGCCACCGGCAAGAAATTCCGGCCAAAATGATTATGTGGCATTTTTATTTTAAAAAAAAAAAGTTGCTCGGCTTTTAAACGACGACGTTTGCCATCCTCTTCAAGAAACAACTTTGTTTTGCTCTTATACGTGGACACCCTCGCAAAAATGACACCGTTTAACTCGTACATGGGTTGAAATTAGGGTTAGGGTTTCTTCCTCGCGTCTCGGCCACTGTTGTTTGCCTGCCAACGCTCGGCCACCGTTGCTCGGCCACCATTGTAGATGCTCGACCAGGTGAGTGAGGAGAGAATGAGATTGTTGCTCAAACAAAAAGTGGTAGAAATAATAGGAGGCGAGGGCGGAGGAGGAGGAGGAAGAAGAGAGGTTGAAGGTGCCTCTACCGGTGCGCCGCCGCCGCCGCCGCTGGTGCCGTTGTTGGTGCTGCAACTGGTGTGCTGCTGGTGCCGTTCGCTGCTGCTGTCGCTCTTCAAGGAAGAAGACGACGTGCCTCCTCTCTCTCTCTCTCTCTCTCTCTCTCTCTCTCTCTCAATTTGGGGATTTAGGATTTTGATTTGGGGGAAAGAAGCCAAACGACGTCGTTTTTGTGGATTAGATGCTGATTGTGCTCTTCGGCAAACCACGTTAGCCTAAAAAATTAATAAAAAAACGCCATGTCAGATTTCCGGCCGATCAGATCGGCGTTGACACCAAAGTGAGCATTTTTCAAATTTTTTGGCACTTAAGTGATCAAACGGAAACTTTTGGCACCAAAGTGAGCGTTGTACACAACTTATGGCACCATTAATGTACTTATCCCTACAAACATTGATTTTTGAGGCTTTCTCTTAGGTTTTTGATCGAAAATTAGTGATTAGTAACATGAGAGCTTGTAACTTGTGAGGGTTTCTGTATTGGGTTTTCGAGAAACGCATGGGTGATTGATAGTAATTTTGCCACTCCTCGATTAATAGTAGATTCCTCTATGAGTGGGGATATATATATATAGTGAGCGAACCTCTAAATATCTCATGCTACATTATTTAGTTGAAGCATAACTAGTACAAAAAGACTTCCTGGCTTGTTGAGGATTATGCTGAGGAGCTTGCTAATTTCGGATCTTGGAGTCGCTAGTGATGTGGTTTATTTGGTGGGAGCCTAACGTGATCATATGATAAAAATTGCATGTACAAGAAGAGAAAGGCGAAACTATTGTCAATGTAAATACATTGCCACAGAGCCGACTGCATCATTCTTAATTAGTATAGGCGGGGGACTTCAATCCGTCTACTTATATCTCAATTTTGATAACTTTCCACCTATTCATTAATTTATGTCATGATTCTAATTATGTAGCAAGCCAACATTCTCAATCCATAACTTCAAACACACATTTTTTTTTAATCGTAAATAATTTTTCATTGATGGATTATTTTCAACAAACCAAGTAGATGAAAGTTTGGAAAACAAATTCACTAAAAATTCATTTACTCATACGAATGCGCCATAAATGTCACTTCAAAGAAATTCGAGGACAATATGCTTTTTATTGTGATTAGCTGAGTTTTTAAATAGCTCATAAGGTACTAGGAAAAAAAATCTACCTTATCCCCTTAAATCTTGGCACAAATTAAATCTACTTTTTCCCTTAAACTTTGGCGCAAATCAATATTTGATTAATTAAGTAATATAAACATTTCATATTTTTTTTTTCTGTTTGACCAAAATATCTTGTCTCCATCATCAAACATAATAATTTGAGTACGGCGATAAATTACGCAAAATTAATTAGGCTTAGTGAGCCTAGCGAGGCAAATCTGGCCCAATAAGAGAATGCTTTCTTGAAACTTGCCCAAATTTGTCCTTTTATCGAATCAGGACAAGTCGAATCAAATGGATTGCCAGGCTCTTGAGCACATCTATTTTTCTTGTAATGTTTTAAATTTAACTTTTCTTTTAGATTAGATCTATAAAAATTTCTAAAAGCAACTATCTAGAAGTGTATCTACGGTTTTTTTACCAATTTCTCTTACATTGATTTCCTTTTTTACAAATTTTGAGCGGCCGGCCACCTCCCCTCGTTTGGGAGGAGATAATTCATTTCCTTGTACCATGCCCTTGTGCTTTAAGGGAGAAAGCGTTGCGGGAATCTAAGCAGGGTTATCCTCAACCCCTTATAAGGGGAATTGTGTGGCCTTCGTTGGGGTTTCATTTTTATCGAGGGAGAACCACTCCCTTTATCCTGTTTGCTTTTAAAATGTTAAAGTCTTTTAAGATCTTACTTATGATTAATTTAGACTCTTATTATAGTATTCGAAAATTTAACCGTTTAGAGAGGGGGAAAAAATACTCAAAAGATAATCATTTTAGAGGGAAAAGCACAAATCTCAATTATTGTTTGGGCATGGCAATAGTGGAGGCGAGGTGTAGCAATCTCGTGAGGTGGCGAGCACTGAGCAAAGGGGGGGATTGTGGTCAATGAGGGGTCCAATGGACGATGTCCACGTAGTTGATGGCAAGAGGTTCCTTTTAATCATCCGATGGTACAAAAGGCAAGCCCTTATGCGGACCTTTCGATTAAGAAAGAAATTAGGGAGTATTATTGTGTGAATTATCAATGTCCTTGGCGAGGACTTGTCGATTAGCTTTTTGCTTATGAAATTTTCCCATGTCATCGATAATGACGATGTCAGGTACGGTAATCTTTTAATTATCAAAAGTGCCTTGGAAAGCAGTCCCAATGGTTAAAGCCGCCTCAACAGTCCCCAGTGCTTTTGACTTTTGAGTGCTGGGAATACTCGAGTGGTGAGAGAGGTGGAGAAAGACAAAACAGAAAACGAGGTAGTACCTCTCGCATGTTGAAATAAGTGCAGGGACATCATGTGATTAATTATGGGGCTAATTGCTTTATATAAGTGAAAGTCCATCATGCGGACCTAGCTTTTTGCTTTTGATGATCTAGCATTTTGAAATGATATTCACTGGCAGAGTGTCCTCTTACTTATGGATGACATCACAAAATCTTTTCTTATGCTCGATACAAGACTCATATGATGATTGGACCTCATTCACATGGGTCGCCATACCCTTAAGAGTAGGATTCAAGTACTGACAATTTGAAGGTGGGTCTTTATTAGCGAATAGCATCGTAAAATCGAAGCGGGACTTCAAGGTGTCTGGTGAATAATATTCAAGATTTTGGTGCATAGAGTTCACGAGCGGTTTCTTTTACTATATTTTCCCTTCAATCCAATCCTCATGCTGTGATAGTAACAACCTAAAGATTAAGCTTTAAGGAAAAAGAAAAGAATAGACATGGAGATGAGAAAAAAGAAAGGTTGAAAGACACACGTGTTAAAGCTACAACTAATATTAAATTTAGAGTAAGATTCCGTTTATTTTGTAAAAAAAATGTGGCTTTTTTAAAAAATATTTTCAAAGAAATCATCTTTTAGAAAAATACAATTATTTTTTGATATTTAGATGAAACCTAAGAATAAAATAAAAAATATTTTCAGTTGTTCCGTAAATAAAATCTTTTCCTTCCTACACTCTTTTTCATTTATTTTATTTTTTGATAGACCCACGCATTTCTCCTTATCTAACTGATTAGACAGATAGACCGGATTTGAGATTTGAGATTTCTTTCTTTCTCTTATCTCGTTCAATCTTCCTCCCCTTTTTCAATGTGTTTTACGACTGCTTTTTTCTTCTCTTTTTCTTTTATGCTGCTGCCGCCCTGATGATCATCTGACAAGATCCAGAACCCAACAGCAGCAGCAGCGCACGCCGACCCGTTTGATCTTTGTGATCATATTCATTCACTCATTCATATTTGCCCTGTATAGCATTGGAATTGGATTGTCCTATCCCTGTTTCTCTCTCTCTCTCTCTCTCTCTCTCTCTCTCTCTATTTCTCCATGTCCCTGACACTTGCACATTCGATGCTCTTTCCAGTGATTAGACCAGACGCTTACCGGAATTCGTGTCCGGTGGCCACGCCGTTAGATTCTCGAAAACAAAGCTGTTAGCTTGTCCTCGTCAAATACACGAGCCAAACCTGACCCCCCGGGGGGGTGAGGGGGGCCCGGCCTTCTCTCTCTCCGTCTCTGTCTCCCTTCTGACCATGCCACAGCATCTTTCACTAAAGCGTACGTGAACAGCGTCCCCAATAATAATGCCTCGTGTCTTTTGTTTCTTTGATCTTGGAAAAAAACCGCATTTCATACACAGCCATTGAATGGCCTCTAACTGGCCCCCACCACCCCACTTTTTAGCTGCGACTGATGAGAGAGTGAGCCCCACCGCCCCACCGCCCAACATCCATCTGCAATCTCGTCTCCTCCTCCTTCAGTCCTTTGTTCTTTCTTTTGGGTTCTTTTCTTAGGAGTGGAAGTAGTGGTGGCAGTCGAGTGCAGATGCAGGCGCAAGTGCAAGGGCAAATTTCATTTTGGTTTCCAGATGATTTTGAGCAAAAGATCTGATGCGATTCCTATGTCTCCAGCATATATAAACACATATGAACATCTCATAGATTAAAAAGCAAAGGAGAGGAAGAGAGGCGCCACTGACCCCGCCACCCTCCATACATATTTCTCGAGAGTACCACCCACCATACATATTTCTCGAGAGTACCTCCCTCCCTAATGGATACATTACCTTTTTATCTTATGATGACTACCCTATTACAGGAATTTAATAACCCTACATTTTTTGGCTGAGAATATGAGGGAAGGGGAAAAGAGAGGGGACTAAAATTTTATTAGAACCAGTTCCTCAGCCGCTGTCGCTGAGACAACCACCATCACAACCACCACCACCACAAACACTTAGGGAAAAACTAAAATACCCCCCTTTCAACAGCACCAAGTCTTTCTATAAGCACCAAAGTCTCTCACGGCACATTGCAACTTGATGGGTTCTCATCACTGAAGTTGGGGTACCACTCCTCCTGGAGCGGCAGCGGGGGGGTACGGGTACGGGGCGGCAGCAGGGGGGTATGGGTACGGGTACGGGTACGGGGCGGCAGCGGGGGGGTATGGGTATGGGTAAGGGTACGGCTGCGGGCAGTTGATAGCTGTCGGCGGCCAGGCGTACGTCGTGGGCTGGAACCTCGCATTGCCCATAGCCCTCTGCTGATTCATCAAAGAGGCTTGCTGCTGCTGCTGCTGGTAAGGATTTCCGGGCATGGCTTCCGCCCTGGTCCCAGAGAAGGAGCCATCCGCTCCGCCCACTCTTCCACCGCCGCCCAGCGAGGCATCTGGGAGGCCTGGGACAGCTGGGAAATTGCTCATTTGCCCTGTTGGCATGCTGCCCATACGACCCATTGGAATCTTCATACCACCCATCTGCCCACCACTTCCATTAGCACCACCACCCATGTGGAGGAACCCATTTTCCATTCCTCCAACCTTTTTGCCGCCGTTGCCATTGATGTTGCCAATGGGACCGCCGCTGCTGCCATTCTTGTTGTTAAGGTTACCGCCATGGTTACCATTTTTGGCATCACCCCCGTTCTTGCCACCATTTTTACCACCACCGCCACCTTGGCTTTGATTATTTCCTCCTCCGCCTTTTTTCCCTCCGTTCCCATTTTTTCCATCATTGTTCTGGATAGGCGCACCTCCACCACCGCCACCTTTCTTGCCATAATTACCAGCGCTACCTCCAACATTTCCCCCACCCTTTTGAGCATTCAAGAGCTGCTGGGCATGATTCCTATTCATCATCTCATTTAGCATCATCATGTTGGGCATCTGGCCATTGCCCATCATTGGCTTCGTCTTGTTGGGTGCTTGGTGGTAGGCATCATCATAATCATCAAAATCCTCATCATCCATAAAATCATCATCTTCATCATAATCCCACTCTTCATCAGTGAATTCCTCATCCTCAGGCAGAATGAATTTCCCTCCTCCTTTCTGGTTCAGGATCGGACCCGGGTCCTTGGAGGGCATCTTGAGGTCCTTGAATTGGGGCAGCTTGAGATCTTGCAACCCTTTCATCTGCTGGAGCTGCTGAAGCTGCTGAAGCTGCTGCTGGTTCGGGAGGTTCTTACCATTTTTGGCATTACCCCCGTTCTTGCCACCATTTTTACCATCACCGCCACCTTGGCTTTGATTATTTCCTCCTCCGCCTTTTTTCCCACCGTTCCCATTTTTGCCATCATTGTTCTGAATAGGCGCACCTCCACCACCTCCACCTTTCTTGCCATTATTACCAGCACTACCTCCAACATTTCCCCCACCCTTTTGAGCATTCAAGAGCTGCTGGGCATGATTCCCATTCATCATCTCATTCAGCATCATCATGTTGGGCATCTGGCCATTGCCCATCATTGGCTTCGTCTTGTTGGGTGCTTGGTGGTGGGCATCATCATAGACATCATCAAACTCCTCATCATCCATAGAATCATCATCTTCATCATTGACTTCATCAGACTCCTCATCATCCATAGAATCATCATCTTCATCATTGTCATCAGACTCTTCATCAGTGAATTCCTCATCCTCAGGCAGAATGAATTTCACTCCTCCTTTCTGGTTCAGGTTTGGACCCGGGTCCTTGAAGGGCATCTTGAGGTCCTTGAATTGGGGCAGCTTATGATCTTGGGAAGATTTCATCTGCTGAAGCTGCTTGAGCTGCTGGAGCTGCTGCTGGAGCTGCAGCTGGGTCGGATGTGAAAACAGCTGCTGGCTCGGGAGGTTCTGACCACCCTTAGGCTGGTTGTTTCCATCACCTCCGCCTCCACTGCCACCACCCTTTTGGCCCTTGTTTCCACCTTTGGCATTATCAATTTGCATGTTCTTGAACTGGTTGTTGTTTCCACCTTTGGCATTATCAATTTGCATGTTCTTGAACTGGTTGTTGAGGTTGTTGTTGGACTTCTGAGCACCCCAAAGCTCTGCATGTGTGCCTGATTTATTGAGCTTCTTGATGAGTAGAGCTGGGTCTACGTTCCCTGAAACGGTCACTTTGCCCTGTTCTGCATCTATTTTGAGGGTGTACACCCCTGCAATTTTTTATAATTGAATGCGATAAGTATACTTGAACTGAGAATTTCTAAAATATCACGGGAAGAAACTACTCTTTTTTTTTTAAAAAAAAATTTAATAAATCTACTAAAATCCAGAGAGAGAGAGAGAGAGAGAGAGAGAGAGAGAGAGAGGCTCGAAAAAAAAAAGATTAAATAAAGAGGACTGGAACTGAAAAAGGAGTAATACCCTCAATTTTCTGCAAGATTTTCTTCACTTTCTGCTTACAGCCATCACGGTGTATGTTCACTTTTAGAACACAAGTCTGCATGCACAAGCAAACCCAGAGAACAAAAACAGGTGTAAAGAACAATTTCTCTCACTCCAATAAAAGAATAACAGAGGAAAAAAACAAATGAAACGAAGCTTCCTATGCGGAGTTTCATTCCGAAATGTCATTACCAAGCCTGGAAAAAGAGATTAGTTCACAGAGAAAAACGGAGCACACACCCAAATTGTGACACATTAAGTCCCAAAAACTTCGACCAAAAAATAAAAGAAGTCACAATTTGGTACCGAAAAGTCCCGATGATCTTGGAACGCTTTCATGCGCTGGTTCAGCTGTTGAAGCTGCTGCTGGTCCTCATCCTCAGTCAGGGTGACTTTCGCTCCACCTTTCTGGTTCAGGTTCGGACCCGGGTCCTTGAATTGGTGCTGCAGCTTGAGATCTTGGAACACTTTCGTCTGCATGAAATCTTGGTCCTCCTTCGTCTGCTGGAGCCACAGTTTGAAATCTTGGTACTCTTTCGATCGCTGGAGCTGCAGAAGGAAATCTTGGCACTGCTGGAGCTGCAGCAGGAGCTCCAGGAAATCATGGAACTCCTTCGCCTGCTGGAGCTGCTGGTTCTGGAGGTTCTGACCACCCATAGGTTGGTTGTTGAGGTTCTTGTTGTTGGACTTCTGAGCACCCCAAAGCTCTGCGTGATTGCCTGATTTATTGTGCTTCTCGATGAGTAGAGCTGGGTCTACGTTCCCTGAAGCGTTACTTCGCCCTGTTCTGCATCCATTTCTACGGGGAAACCCCGAACACACCAACCCAAAAGAAAAGAAACATAAGAAAAATAAACCAAGAAATTTTTTTAATTGAAGGTGATAAGAATACTTGAACTAGAAATTCTAAAATGTCACGGGAAGAACTACTTTTATTTATTTATTTTATTAATCTAACTAAAATACTATTGAGAAAATATAAATATCTTTTAAATAAATGAATATTTTGAAATGTTACGTCGTTTGATAAATTATAATTTTAAATATCATTCAGAGGTAACTTTAGTATAAATACGGTTTAAAAAAATTCACATTTATAATGGGCTTTAGCTATTTTCTTTTTTATCTGAAAATCAAATTCGGCAGCCGGAGCCGGTCAATTGCTGGATGGCCATCATCTAAGGTCGTAGAGGCTAGATCTAGCGGCCTAAGGTCGCGATCTTAGGTGGCGTCACTTGGGTCGCGAGTAACGCCATCCTAGGCGGGGTCACTGGGGACACGCAACCACCAAGCAGCACTGGCGGCTGCCGGAGAAGCCGACTCTCAAGGCAGAGAAGATAAAGAAGAATGGGGAAGAAGATGAACAGTGAGTAGATGAACAGTGAACTTGCATCTTTAAAATGCCAAATGCTTAAAAAGCAGGTTTAGCCCTACGTTGAGTTTTCAACATGGTTGATGTTGATATTTGATCAATGAACTTTTAAAAATATTTGCCGAATGCAAAATATTTTTTCCAAAAGTCTCTTAAGAAAGCTAAACCAAATGAGACTTAAGTCCCAGTAACTTCGACCGAAAAAATAAGTCCTAATAACCATCATATATGACTCTTGAGCTAAAAACAAGGCAAAGTACAGAGGGGGAACTGCCAATGAGCTAACTCAGAAGGGACAAAATGCGTACCTGGATCTTCAAGAACTCTTCTTTACTCACTCAAATGGAACAAAGCGGGACACAGTTATTGAAAAGATAGGAAAAGGAGGAAGGAGACGGGGTCTTAAAACAGATTTGACAAACAGAAGCAGCCGAGGGAGGGAGAGCGAGAGAGGTGCAGGAGCTTTAATTGGAAGAGCTCGACAAAGAGCGTTCCTCTGTCCTTTCTGTTGAGACGGGCTTCGTTCCAGAGTAATCCCCAGAAGGAAAAGAAGAGGACCTCAAATGGTCTAAAGGGTTTTCTCCGAGCAGAGTGTTGGAATGCAGAAAGAAAGTTCCAGTTTTTCTGGAGAGAGAGAGAGAGGGGTATGAGGAGATGTGGGTGCAGATGAAACACCTCTGGTTCACTTAAATAAAAGTGGGGATGAGGGTTTTTATCTAAATATCATTTTGCTTTCTCAAGGGGCCGGATACTTTGGTAAATTCATGGGGGAAACAGCCCACCGCGAGAAGGGACAAGAACAGTGAATATTCAAATAATTATTCAACATGGTCCCATTTTGAGGTCCATTATTGAGTGCACTCTCAATTTAAAGATGAGAGATTCTGAAAGTGTCTGACAGAGTTCACCGACATATGCTGATAGTAATTATAATTTACGCCAAAGTTTTTGTTTGTTCTTAAAGACATGGGCGAAATAGGAATTAGAAATGAAAAGGCAAGGGAAAAAAGTTAAAAAAAAAGAAGGGGAAACAGAGAAATCCAAGGTTAAAAGGTTAAAAAAAGAAGAAGAAGGGGAAACAGAGAAATACAGGTGGATGTCACCGGGTCTTAAACAAACTCTCACGCCGGTCACCCATGGTTTATTTATGAACCCTGCAAAAGCCTCCATGGTGAACCAGTAAACCCAAGACACGCAGGCTCTCGGTCATCGCATATAATATATGTCGTATAAACTGGGCATTTCGCTGTCTACATCGATTGCAAAGGCATGGATTAGACTGTCTTGGATAGTAATTTCTCTGGTTTATTGTGTACCTTAAAAGACGGATATACCTCCTCGGTATTAGTATTTTATGGAAATAGCAGCCCCACAGTCCCACAGCGAGACGAACTATAGTCCTACTAGTTGTAATACGATCTATAATATTAAAACATCAACTAAATTTGAAGGCTAAGTATATCCGATTTTTTTCCACTGGACGATTACTCTAAAATTGTTGATCTTTGTTTTTTTGCGGGGTACAAACGTAGCTGGCCCTTTTTACATAACACCCCTTTTTTTTGGAATAAAGAATGGCAAACGATATTATTGAAGTATGATTTACCTAAAGAAAGTAAAGTGCCTAGCTTATTTACTATTCGATGAAAATTATAGTTTCCATAAATTGTGCAACAAATTAAGTTGAGCAGTATTTGAAATTTAGTCGATTTTCACTAACTAGCCAAGTTGAACGACGAGGCATTACTCTCAAACCTAGTGTTTCTCCTATAAGGAACCTAATCCTCCTTATGTATTTGTGCATTTCAATGTGATAGATCAAAACGGTATGTTGCTAGTTTGATGCAGGTTCAAAGGAAATATCATTTTCTTTTTTTTATTTTACTTTTAAATTCCTTATCATTAATATTTTTTTGATCATGCTATTGTGAATAATGAAATTTCATAGATAATTATTATGTCATGGTCTGTGCATTTGAGTAAAGGTTAGTTTCATACTCATCCTTTTCACAATGATGAACAAATAACTTCATATCCAAAGTCGAAGATTGTAATTTGGATATGCTATGATGACTAAGGCTAATGTTTTCATTCTTTTGTTTTCCGAAATAGAAAAAAAAAATCCATTTGGTAACGTTATTGATATCTAAATTTTGGCAGTTTGGTCATTTATTTATTGCATAGAAAATTATGAGGTAATTTTATCCCAAAAAAAATGTTAATTGCATAATATATTAATCTAGGTGTATTTGTTTTTAATTTGCATTTTGTACATTTATTTATTGGACTGATGGTGGATGAGTCGAATTAGAGGTTTTGAGTTTTAAATTAACAGGTCGGACTAAGCCCATAAAATGAGTAAATTGGCTCGAGCTCGTTTCTTAAATGGAGATTTGATGTGATATTACGGTGAATTTTTGAAATTTAAAAAAATTGTATTGTAATCTTATCTTTAGCAATAGATGATGAAACCATGGAAGAATATTCATGAGATAAAGATTTTTGTGACCGGAAGGTTATATGCAATCTTCGAGACGAAGTATTCTAGGGAGATCACGTTTTTTTAGCCTATAAAAGGGGTTGTGTACGATGAGAGGGGGACTTCTCTTCGTCAAAAAATTAAAAAAAAAAAGTGAAAAGTGAAAAGAGAGGAAAAAAAAGAGAAGGGAGCGGTTTGTGGGAGAGGAAAAGAGGAAAAAGACAAAAGAAGGTAGAGAGAGAGAGAGAGAGAGAGAGTGTGTACGAAGAGATGGGTTGGAGGAGAGAGAGGAAAAATTAAAAAAAGAAGAAGGAAAAAGCAGAAGCTAAAGTTTAATCGGCAGGGGGACTGGACGTTTACTGTTCATCCTCTTCCCCCTGCACTCGCCGGAATTTGCTGCCCGCAGACCGACGGCTCCTCCTCACCCACACCGCCGACCCAGTTTTTCCGCGAGCCCAGCCCGTCGAGCAGCACCGGAGCCCGACGGACAGCCCTCTGCTCCGCCGACCCGCGCTGCGCCGACGCCACCGAGCTACGCTGCTCCGAGATTCCGTCACGCCTGAGTTGCTCTGCCGTGCCGCGACCCGATTCCTCTACTCGCCGGACCCCGAGTCTACCCGCCGGTTCACAACCCAGCGTCTCCATCCCTGCGCGTCTGCCCGAGCCCCAGATCCGGAGTACCCGTGTCCGCCGATTGTAAGCTCAGCCTCGGTAGCCGAGCCGCCGGTCACTGCCTTTCGCCAGTCTCGCTGCGACGCGCAGCCCCACCGCGCACCACTGTCGCCCTGCTGATCCGACTGCGACGATCTCATGTTTCCTCACCCGCGCTTCGCCGACGCTTGCCCGCCGCCGCGCCTGCCAGCCTCTGCTCCTTGATCGCCAGCTACAGCACCAACTCCGAGCCTCCTTCTGGCGAACCCAACAGCTGCCCCTCGCTGGTCGACGCCTCAACTCCGAACCCGAAGCCCGCCGGCCTTCGCCCGAGGACCAGCAGCACCGCCGTCCGCCAGCCTGCGCCCGACACCAGCTGGTCTCCCGCTGCTAGTCCGGCCATCCGTCACTGCGTTGGCGCGCCCACACCCACCGCCGCTGCTGCCCTTTTCCAAGTCTCTCTTTAGGTGGTTTTTGTTATTTTTATTTTTTTTATTTATTTTTATGCTATTTTAGTTTATTTATTAAGTTCCATTATTATTAGGTGAAAAAAAAAAGTTCCATTATTATTATACAAATTGGAACATTGGAAGTTGATTTTTGTTTTGTGAATATTGTAGGCATTACCCGGAGGGTTTTGCCTAAAATTATTGTAATTTTAATCTGATTCGTAAGATGTCGGATCAATTTTTTAATTATATTAAATTTTTAGGTATTTAATAGTATTTTAATTATTAAATTAATATAATTATTAATTTGATTCATAAGATTTCGGGTTATATTTTTAATTTTTTTGAATCACCTTTTATATATATCGTGATATTTAGGATTAGAGAGTAATAATTAATTTAACCCATGAGACAACATATTATTTTTTCGATTATTTTAATCCTTTATCTTTTCGATTATTTTAATCTTTTATTTGGTGGATATGCTGATTATTTTAGATGTAATTTCATAATTGCTAGTCTTGGAAAAACACTAAAAAAGAACATAAAAAAAAAAAAAAATCATGCATCGGAGTGTGTTAGTTTAGTAAATTAATAATGCATTTTTAGGATTGCACTTTTAGATAATTTTTTGAAATAGATTAGGATTGATTTTAGATAATGTTTGCACATTTAAATAATCTAATTTTTCTAAAAAATAGTTTTCTAAGATAAAGATAGGGTTTAAGTCAAATTAATCCCTAAAACATATTAGAAAATTATTCATTTTAGATAGTTTAATTAGGGTTTTTATTAGTTCCAAATTTTAAATAAAAAAATACAAAAAAGCATTAGGTGCATGTCAATTAGTTTGCATGTTACATTCATTATTAGTAAAATTAGGTCATATAGTTTAAATGCATGATTTATGATAAAGTTCTAGTTAAAAGGAAAATCCAAAAAAAAAAAAATACTTGCTTTAGTGTGTGGAATTCATTTGGTGCAATTTATTTTATTCAATGTTTAATGATGGTTGCACATCCGTGTGATCTGCATGATAGTGATTTACCGGGATGTCTGCAAAAATATTTTTGAAATTAAAAAGAAATGGTACCAAAAGGGCATTAGAGAAATCTAGTGTAATAAAGTCCACGTACTCTTAGTCTTTGGTTTGTAAGAGTAAAATAATGATCTCGTTATTTTACTTAGGTGTCTAGATTTACCGTAAACTGATTAGTGGCAACTTCTAGCTAATAATCTTTTGTATGCTAAATACTTGAAAAAATCAATATATATATATATATATATATATATATATATATATATATATCCTTTAGACCTTTTTGAAGAAGGTTCTGTTACTAATATGTTTACTTCCATTGTGGGTAATGTATTTGGGTTCAAAACCCTACGCGCTCCACATCTGGAGGATCTGCGAATCCCTCCTTCCTATACGAAAACTTTCTAAGGCCTGCCTCATGGCATCCAAGTTGAGAGAGATAAATTGAACAAATATGGGCGTCCCCTATTGGGATGTACTATTAAACCGAAATTGGGGTTATCCGCTAAGAACTATGGTAGAGCAATTTATGAATGTCTTCGTGGTGGACTTGCGAATTGGTAAGGGTTTGGGAGAGTCCGGGCTAAGTTTAAAGACTTAGTAATCCATTAGCCTAATAGCCTAAAATCTAGGTGATGCACCCAAAATTTATGTCATGACAAACGTCAACTAATTTTTTTAATCCATAGAACAGATCAATGGCCAAAAAATAGATTTGGAACAGAAAGAAAAAATATAAAAAACATAATTCGTTATTCCTTGGAACAAAAAGAGAAATAATGCTATTTTAGAAAATCTAACGTAATGTAACCTAATGCTTGTCCTTACACAATGGGCACAAGGTCCAGTCTCTTGGCCTGATTCGAGTCCCCATTTTTTGAAATATCAAAATTAAAAATTAAAAAAATTAGGGGAAATTTAGAAATGAGATTTTGGATAGTTTTACTAGATTTTAGTATTAATTCTTGTTTATAATTAGTTTAGCATAAATAAATGTGAAAACCTTTTGATGAAAATTGGATTCAAAATTGAATAAGTTTTTAGGCTTTATTATTGGATTTTGAATGCCATTTTCTTTTAGAGACAATGTCAAGTTGCGGAAGCTTAGCGACTCCAGTCTTCTTCTCTAAAGATTCTATTGGAGGCATCTTTTAAGATCATCTTCAATTCTATTTTAATAGAATATTAGATGGCTAACCATTTATCTTGTGCTCATAGCAATCGAATAAGCTTGTGCTCCATTGATTTCCAATGTCATTCGCTTGAAGGTTTGACGAGTTTGTGCAAATAAGTACATCAAAGATCATCTCCATCCTCTATTGTTCCTCATTGCCCATTCCACTAAGTAACATTTTGCTCTTCTTCTTGTAGCTAAAAAATCTCAAAAGTTCCATGCCAAAGATTTACTGCCCACCTTCTTGCATTGTTTGTTATAAACCAGTAGGACTCTATTGCCATTTCTAGCCATCCATCTTTGACTAACTATTATGTTGGATTTTTTGAGGCTATCTCAGAATATGTTGATCAATTAAATCCTTACAAAGTCTAGTTTTATTCAAACATGAATTGTTAAGTCTCCACTAACATTTAAATGAAGAAAAATTGAGAATAAATTTTTTTAGATTCGTACTAAATGCATTTATATTCTTTTTGCATTCAAAAAATAGAAGTTTTGTATAATTACCAAATACAATCTTCTGCTTAGAAACTCATCTAGGGAATATAAGTAAAAAAAAAAATTATTTCTAATAAAAATTGTTCTTGGAAACAAAAATGTCACCAAATGCACCAGGCATTTGGCTTTGATGCTATGATTTATGTTTGTGTACTTCTTCCTCAAAGCAGCAATTTGGCTAAGTGTTGGCCCATGCCAAGAGCATTAATGTGCTACAGCAAATTAACATTTATGGCACGAAAACAGAAAGGAAAAGGAGCTGAAATCTCGTAAGAGATGGGGAAAAACCGGTGCTTAACACAAGTTTTATGGTCACGAAAGTCTCTGAACCAATTGGGTACCCCCATTTCGATCAATCAAAGTGGGCTGTGTTATTACTTCGACCGACAAGCATGCGTGCTTGATTGAAATTTTTCTAAAAGATCCGGTTCAAGGCTATGATTAAAGAAGAGATGATGATTTTCAATGTCTTGGCTATGGACTTTTCTACCTAAGGTCATGTACCAAGAAGTTTGTAGCTATGGAGTCTGGACTGTTGCTAAACTTCTGGTGAGTTTCAAGAGCATTCTGGGTAGCTGTAGGTCATGTTATATTAAGCTAAAAACTGCTAATTAAAGACCAACCTTTCTATAATGATGCCCTGTGGCTGTGTTCTTTTTTCTCCCTGTTAATTTATCCGCGGTTTGGCAAAAAGAGGTGACTTCAAGAAGGGCTTATCTATTTTCTCTTGGTTTTATACACTTTCGCTTTTCGCTCGACGAGGACGTCCTGCTGTTGTACTCCCCGAATTGGATCAAGCACGCGTCCAGGAGAAAATTTTGCAAGTCGAATACCTAAATACAATAAGATAATTTTAGTACAAAAATCTATTGCATTCAATACTTACTCTTTTTGACATTTTAAGTGATCTTATTTCTGAAAATGATGTGGATATACAAAGGAGGGGCATGCCTAGTCGCCACTTTAGCTCACGTGTGCCTTGGTTAATTATCTTAAAAATGTAGAACTTCAATTCGGTATATTAGTCCGGATTCCCCAACAAGGGCAAAATTACAAATCCACGCCGGAATTTTCCGTCAGCTACGCTTTGCATCCTCTGATACCAAGATTCTGACTTTTGCATCCTATGATTCAATAGAAATTTTCACCTTGTGCCTAAAATGGGGAAAAAAAAAAGTTTATCACGATGTAGAAATTAGAGGGCGAAAATAGTTGCTACTTCGTCCGGACCTCGTTGTCCCAATAAAAGTAACAATTTGTTTGGCATGCAATAACAGTATTTGCAATTTGTATTTATTCGTGCTAATTAGATCGAACTTATAATTACTAAGTTGAGGTGACTGAATCTTTGAATTGAGATGAAAATGTGTCAATTTATATAAACAAGCGGACTATTTCTTGTGATCGTACATGAATTGCAAGACTAAAAAAATGAAATAACCTAAGATGTTGCCATACAGGGATCATTATTTATTTATTTTCCTAATTCTTCATTTTTTTTTTTAAATTCCAGCAACATTTTCCTTTCTCTTGCGTGGACTCGTTCTGGACGGAGGGACCGTCGAAATCGACCAAAGGCATCGTTGCACTAGCAAGAAACCCGAGCTCGCTCCCCACCAAGCTCTCCACGCAGCTCAATCTCCTCCGTGGATTAGCTCTCTGCCTCCCTTCTTCTTCCTCCTCCTCCTCCTCCATATCCGGTCACGGTATCCTCTATGTTGGCGCCGGCGTATACATGCGGCCACTGATCAAGCAAAACCTCGCGAAATCCCTCCTCCGCACTCAGCTACTAATTGTTCCCGGGAGCGTCGCCCCGTCTCCAATGAAGGCGACAGGTGACAAGTACTCCATCTACGTAACCGCCATCAAAATCGATTTCGCTCCAATTGTCTCAACTCCTCGATCATAAAGATTGACAAGGACGGCGTTGGGGCAACTATAATCAGCACGTTTGCTCCGTACACGTTCCTCCACTCGGCCATCTTCCAGCCCCTAGAGAAGGAATTTACAAAGAAGGCGATGAGCAGGGAGATCAAGAAGGCAAACCCCGTCGCTCCATTTGGGGCTTCCTTCGACGCGAAGATGGCGAAGAGCGGGCTGGCCAGCTTGGACGTGCCTGTGATCGTGCTGGTGCTCCGGGGCAATGTGCAGAGGAGGACCCAAGGAGCGAACTCAGTGGTGAGGGTGAGCAAGGATTTTTTTTATATTTTTAATGATCGGAAACGTCCTCATTTCATTTCAAGTAGATAATATGGAGGAATAACTCAAATGAGCTTTAAAACAAAGAACATTCAAAAGAGATTGAGGAGGAGTAGAGGCACAATTTTGAGGTAGGGACTGGTGTATCGGGCTTTAGCTATTCAATCCGCAGCTTTATTTAATTCCCTCAATACATGGGCCAAGTTTAAAATAGGAACTGAAGCTAGAGCGGCTTAGCCTTTTTAGACTATTTCACTGACTTCCCAATGGGGCGTATCTAACCCCAAGATCATGTATACTGCTGAGTAGCAGTCAGATTCAACTGAGAATACATGTGATCCTTTTTCCCTTCCCCACTTTGCAGCCAGCTCTAGACCCTCGCAGATGGCTAGGGTTTTCATGTGCAAAGGGGATTGAACTTTCACGGCATGAGCAAATTCTCCAAGCAGCATTCCACTCATGTCCTTGCACACCCCAGCTATGGATCCTTCATTTGTTTTTTATGTGAAGGCCCCATTGACGTTGATTTTCACCCAACCCGGGTCCGGCGGTCTCCATCTTTGAGGTATTTCGCTCTCTCTACTAGTGTTTTGCTGCTGTGATGAAGCTCCTTTATTTTATTTTATTTTATTTTTTACTTTGACGCGAGTAGATCAACCACCACCCCTTGTGGATTTGGTGTTCGGGCTCCAAAAACCATTTCGTTCCTCTGTTTCCAGATGAGCCAAAGAGATTCGGCTACCATTTCAAGTTTTGGAGCTTGAGGAAGGTGTCTTTTATACTCTAAAAACCAGTGATCTATACTTATTAGTCCTGTGCTTTTTATTTGAATTTGGAGATGACTATCTGACCATATTCCATTTGTCCAGGGACAAAACAAGAATAGATGTTTTGTTGTTTTTGAGGTCACTTTGCAGAGGGGACACAACATCTTAGGTAGGATTCTTCTTCTGGTTGGATTCTCCTTAGTAGGAAATGCATTTTGACATAAGTTCCACATGAACACCTTAATTTTGGGAGGGTGTGTAGATTCCAGATTGTGCTCCATATTGCTTTGGGTTTGTGGTAGGAAGATGAGGCTAATGAAGGGGCTAAGTTGTCGTCCAGGCTTTTGAGTTGGTTATAGCCACCTTTAACTCAATAATTACCTTGTTTGGTTGCCATCCATATGCACGTGTCTTTCATTTTTGTCAGAAGGTAAGGGGATTGCCAAGATTTCGCTTACGGTTTTGTCTTCAAACAAGTTTTGGAGACTTTACTCCTTCCATGTTGTATTGTTCCTATCTATGAGCTCGACTACCATCAATGGGTCGTCTTGGTTGGTTGCGCTAGAATTGTGCCTTGCTTTAACCATTTGTCTTTGTGTATTTTTATCAATTTTTTGTTGCCCACTGACCATAATGTTGAATCTCAAATAACATCTCTGCCACTCAGTAAGCTTTTCCATCCCCATGATGGTTAGTGGCTTGTCTTAGCATGAGAAAAATTTGTAGAGGGGAAATAGAGTCCCTTGAATAGTTTACTCCATAAAGACGAGGGATTTTCTATCATTTGCCAAGCATGTTTGCCTAGTATAGCTTTATTAAATGTAATTAGATGTTTAAAGCCCATTCCCCCACTATCCTTTCTCATCTTCAGCACATTCCAGCTTTTCCAATGAATTCCAACCATGTAATCAGTGTTCTTCAACAAAAGGAAGCAATTTTTTTCTCTATGGCTTTGCAAATAGAGACTAGAATTTTAAAGATAAACATCGCATATTAAGGTAATGCTTGAACTACTGCTTTCAAAAGAATTTCTTTCCCAGCTTTTGATAACAACATTTCCTTCCATCCTTCAAGCTTCATATTCACCTTGGCCAATATCCAAGCAAACATTTGTTTCTTAGATGTTCCCCAATCCGATAGAATGCTTAGGTACTTTCCCCTTTTGTCAATTTCTAAGACTCTAAATTCTCATGCCATATTTCTTCTTAAATTCTGGGGAATCCAAAAGCTAAAAAAAATCCCTACTTTGTTCAAATTAACTGCTTGACTAGTAGCCATGCAGTATTGATTGAGAACATCGGCCAACTGTTGTCATTTCCTCACATTTCCATCCAAAGAGAAGATTGAATCATCCACAAATAACAAATGAGATAGAGTAGGGCAATTGCTGTTCAGTTTTATGTCTTTGAATCTCCCTTTCTCAACTGTTTTTTTTTCATAAGAAGGGATAAACATTTGCTGCTAATATGAATAGATAAGGAGAAAGGGGATCACCTTGATAAAGTTCTTTTGAGGGCTGAAAATAACACAATGATTCTCCATTAAAATTGACACTAAATGAGACGAACGTCATACAATGCATAATCCAAAAGGTCCAATTTTGACAAAACCCCCATCTTCAACAAACAAGCCTCTAGAAAGTCTCATTCAATTTTGTCATGTGCCTTCTTCATGTCAAGTTTTAGCACAGCCAGAAATTTCTTCTTCCTTTTCTTAACTTTTAGCCGGTGAAGTACCTCCTAAACAATTAGAATGTTGTTTTGTATTTGTCACCTCAAAAGCACCTTGCTCCATTTCTATCAACTCCAGAAGCGAAGGCTTTAATCGATTAGCCAATACCTTGGAGATAATTTTATAAGTGAAGTTACACATAAATGATTTGCTCCATAAACTCCCTACCAACCTCAATAAATCCTCCCGAATGTCCATCCAATGATTATGGAAGAACTGGCCATTTAAACTATCAAGCCTTGGAGCCTTGATTGCACCTAATTGAAAAACCGCATTCTTCACCTCTTGTAATGTAACTTTTGCTATTAATGCTACATTCATCTCCTCTTGAACCGTCACCTTCTCTAATTTTTTGGTGTCTCTACACCACTCACCATTTGGCTGTTGAGGCATGGAGATTTTGTTTCTTAGTTGACTTTGAATTGTTGTAGCATGAAAATATTTAGTATTCCTATTACCTCACTTCAGCCACATGATCCTCTAACACATTCCCCAATACATCTCTAATTGTTTCCATAGTTGTTCAATTTGTCATTTAATGCTTTGGACTCTACCCGTATCCTGTTTAGCCCCTTGTATGGTTGTGATGAATAGAAGATATCTATGAGAATTTTGATCTGTTTATGGACATTTGAGAATTTTTTGCTTCATTCTGCAAGGATTTTTGCAACCTTTAGCTATTTTTGTTCCTAGTTCATGTTATTTGCACCGGAATTTGCCAAAGCTAATTGGAGTTGCTCTCGCACTCTATGTCTTCTGCCTAGAAAGCTTCGTATTTGAATTCCTTCATCCATTTCACAATTCTAGCTGATAACGACACCAACGGGGGGCTATGATTGGATCTTACTACTTTAAAAGCAAAAACTTGAGCCTCAGGGTGAGAAACCCTCCATTCCATGTTGCATAGTGTTCGGTCAAGTATTTCTTTGACATAATCCTCTCATTCCCGATTGTTTGACCATGTAAATGCACAACCTTTTCCCTCCAAGTCCATTAAGGAGCAATCGTTTATAACTTCTTGAAATGTCAACATCCGGTAATATTCTGCCATTCTTTTTATGACTTTCTCTTGATGGTAGAGAACTTCATTAAAATCACCGATGCAAATCCAAGGAAGAGAGTTACAAGACTTAATATACCTTAGTTCATCCTATAACGTCATTCTCTTTTAAAATGTATATGGGGCATGGATTAACATAAGTCTCATAACTATTTTGTTTGCCTCCCATCTATAGGTTGCATTGATGAAATTAGTATTGAAAGAGTCAATTGATAGTGATATGTCTTTACTCCACATCAGCACAAGCCCCCCAACAATTCATTCTGGATTCACAGCAAACATATATTGGTATTTTAACCTTTTCTTTATCCTCTACACCATTGGTTCCTTGTTTTTAGTTTCCATCAAGAAGACTACATTGGGCTTTTCTCAGGCCACTAGGGCTCTAAGTTTTTGAATTGTTAGGGGATTGCCCAACCCCTGACAATTTCAACTTAAGATTTTCATTGGTACCCCAGTGGCTTATTCACGGTAATTGGTCGTTCGGTAGTGGGAGATTTACATAATCATGATAGTCATTCACATGGCTTGGATTCGCATTCAAGAGATCTTGGTGAACTCGATTATTCTGATTCAGAGGATGAAGATGATCCCACAATTATTGAAAGAGAGTGGCTTAGATATGAGGAATCCAAATTTCCAACTACTGAACAACCAATTACCGTGAATATAAGAGATGCATAAAACACCCCATTGACCCTCTCCCTTCACCATCTGGATAGGTGTATCTAATAGCTGAGTTTCATCAATTAATAATTGCATATCATTTTCTAGAACATATGGGCTGAACCTCTTTTGCTTTTTAGCACTTTGTTTAATCATTTTTCCTTCTCCTTTCTAGGTTTTTTTCTATAGGTTTCCTTCTTGTGTGGGATAGAGGAGCTTTCCCCTTGTCAAGCCATGTTAATGGTAAGTAGGGAGAATTAACACTTCTCTGGTTACCACTTTAACTCTCACTATCTATTCCCTTTCTCTTCTCAGCTCTATCTGAATGACTATGTAAGACAGGTGCTTATTGGATGATCTCCATTTGGTTAGAAAGATCTTGAGTTTTAGATATGACTTTCTCTACTGTCCTCTCCTCCCATTTATCTTCATAAAATAGCTCTCAAATGGGAGTAAAATCCCTAGCTTTTGCTTTTAGCTAGAATCCAAACCTAAAGTCCTCCAATTTGTGTTCGTCAACCAGAATTTCAGTACAATGGATGGTAAAATGACCTAATTTGCCACGTGTATAGCATAAATGAGGTAATCTCTCATACTTATACTCTATTCATAATTTTTTGCCAGCATGTTTAATTACACTACCTTGCTTCAATGGTTCAAACAAATCTTACTCAATTTTCACTCTCTTTGATACAAATGTTGTAGTGCCATTTATTTCTATTTTGATCTCTATGACCTCTCCTAAATCCATGGTTATCCTTCTTATAACTCTTTCATTACGCCATTCAATAGGTAAGCCATAAATGTGACCTAGAAAGCTCTCATTGTAAAATCATAATAGCAAGGGGGTGTGTTAGATTCCCATGGTTTTAACAATAAAATATGGTTGGCGAAAGACCAAGGACCCCCATTTAGCACTCGTTTAATGTCCCCATCAGATTTAAAAGTAAATAGAAAGTGACCTTTTTCTAAAGGAGCAATGTCCACATTATCTATTTTCCATGTCTTTTTCATAGTACTTTGGAAGGCTTGAAAATTAATAGAAGGGCTAGCGAACAACTTATCTATCAACATTAGTTTGTAGTCCTATTCTTGTTTAGTGGCATCCATTTCTTCCAAATCAATAATGTCGTTAACTAACCGCACATCTCCTAGTTTCTTGCAGAGCAATTCCAGCCGAGGGTTAGTCTTAATATTCTCCATACGTAATCGTTAGTTTTTGAGTTAGGGAAATCAACAAATGGGTGGAAGGTGTAACTACCACTCCCATTAGAACCAACCCAGAACAATGCTTGAGAGAAGAGGCCATTGCATGTTGCTTCTATCCCCCAAAAAAGTTGGAAGTGCAAAATAAAACTCTCAGTTTCCAATTGTCCACGAAAGTGGATGAGGGTGTGAAGGGCTTGAAGATTCGAACCCACTAACTATTCAACGACACCCTTATGAAAGAAGACGGAGGGGATTTAGGGCGGGTAAGGTAAGGAAGGTTTGACGAAGTGTGAGTTTGGCAATGGAACAGTGGTTTCATATTCGCCTCCTATAGTAGCAAATAAAGGGTTTAGTTCTGAAGGTGGAAAGAGGTTTTCTTTGAGGTAAGAAGATGTTAGGTTTTAAAGAGTGAGTACATAGATAAGGTAATGTTAGAGGAGTGAGATTTGAGTAGGTGAGTAGTTTAGCTAGGGTTTTTGTAGAGAAAGATGATAGGTATTGTAGATAGAGCAATGATGTGATGTGCCTGGGGTTTCTAGAGGGAGGATTGGGGCAGGGCACCACGATGGAGTTCGAGGGTCATCAGATTGAGGATAATCTGTTGGAGTCCGATGTGGGATCATTGACGTTCGGGTTCAGCAACTCGCTTCTCCCTCGGAACTCCAGTTGCTCCGATCTTTGAGCCATCGATCTGAAGATGACAAGGTCCCTTGGTGTTTTCAAATTAATAAAGACTATGTCCTAATGTGTGATGTAGCGATAGAGTTCTTTCCAGAGGCCATCGGGCACCATCTTCATTTCACTTTCAAACAATAAATCAGAAGAAGAAAACTGAGGGAACATAAACTCTCTTATAAAATCAGATAAATTGTCACAGAAATAGAATTACACACGCAAGTTATTTCGGATTTTTTTATTTAGCAAAAAATTGACCATCAATTTCTTTTTTCATTTTTCGGTGTTTAGATTGCTAAAGAGAATAAATCAATGGAAAATGGCTTCATATTTGGATAATTAGAACATCAACTCTCTTATCAAATCAAACCTTGATGGAGGGCTCGGATTCTCAGCTTTCCAAGCTCAAATGTCGGCCCATGCTTGGGTCCTCCAAGGCTGAGCCTAGGCTCAGGTCTCTTGAGGATGGGCTTGAGCCCTCGGCATTAATGCCCAAGTCCTTGGTGAACGAGTTCAAGGTATTGGTTCTCGCACCTGAGACTTAATCCCTTATGCTCTAGAAGTTATTAAATTAAATCCCAAGAAATATCTTCTACATAAGATCGAGTTATTTGATTTCTACTAGGAGGGTACCGAAGATTTTACTTGAATAATAGACAACTGTTGATCCACAATAACCGATTGCTCTTCAATACTTGTATTGGGAGTGCACAGCAGAAGTCGAATACTTTTCATCCAAAGAGTTTGTCAGGAGGAAGTCTAAGTATTAACTTGTTAACATAACTAGTTAGACTCACATTCATTCAAAAACTTAAACCAATGAGTGTTACCAAGGATATATTGACTGTTTTACATTGCACCAATTCTTCATATGAGATTTCTCTAGGTCTATCTTAACAATCTCTCACTCGCATGTAAGCTCTAGTATTAAGTTTGCTCCCCTTATTTGGTTATCCTTATGCATGAACTTATATTAACTTGAATCTCCAACGCCAAACACTATCTCCAGTCTCTTTCTTCAGACTGGACCATTAAGTCTACCATCGAGCCCACGTTGTCACCCGACAATGCTCGTTTGCCCGAAAATTGAATTGGTCACCAGATTCTTTCCTTGAGATATTCACTAAACATCAATACACATTAGGAGTGGGCGACAACAATGCTTACTTGCCTAAAAACCGAATTTGTCACTAGATTCCTTCATTGAGATATTCATTGAATACTGATACACATTAGGAGTGAGCGATCAATTGACCATCGGCATTGATACCATTTGTTGGAAGTGCGCAAAAGAAATCCAATATTTTCATCCAGTGAGATTACAAGAAGAAGCTCAAGTCCAAGCTTATCCAGTTGGATTTATCTTCAATTTTTTTTAAGAGTTCTTTAAAAATGGGTACTCAAAAGTTTAAGCTAATGAATTATGGACCAATTATGCTATATTAACTACTTTACATCACATCGATTCCTTGAAATGGGATTTTTATAACATAACTTAGATATGACTCTTTACAATTTGATGATGTGAGGGTAGGGCCACGTGAAACTAATGATTCGATAAAAAAATAAACTTATGTTATCAAACGGCTGAGATTCTTTAGTAGAATAAACGTGGTATGAATAACTTTTCTTTATCTCAATAAACCTTAGATTATCTTCAACAATGGTTTTTGGGATATAAATTTTTTTTTCCTATTTTCCTTATGGATTTTTATTGAATAAAAAACACAAAAATCACAAAAAATCACGAAAAACTATGCGTTTGAGTTTAGGTTATGGATGCTCTGATAGCACATGTTTGACGCTAAAATGAACAATCTCACGATCTCCATAACTAGAACAAGAACACATATTATTGAGTAGAAAGATTAACGCACTTGTTTTGAAATTCATCGTTCTTGATACTAAAGTAGAAAAATGACGATCCAAGCACAAGTCATTCTCTTCTATTACCTTCTGTATCATTGTCTCAATAAGACAGCCCCCTCACCTTTTAATGCTAAGTAAACACTCATTTGTGAGGACAATTGTGAGAGTTAAAATGAGAGATTTGAGCACTATTTATAGAGTTTCTAGCTAGGCTCTTTCATTCTCACCTTAGACCAACCCCATAAAATGGTAAATTACAATATCAATTAATGCAGCTCACATTAGGAAAACTCTTACAAAGTTGCCTTGGTGTTTTGAGTGTTGCTTTTCTTGGCTTTATGCATATGAACTGTTGCTGAAACAAGTAATCGAGCAATCATGACACTTTGGTAGAATTATGATAATATAGAGCGAAAAGAGAATTTCTATATATTTCTATGTGTATAATACTGATGATACAAGAGCCTATTTATAGACTATTCTAGACAACTATCTAAAGTAATAAAACATTACAATATCAAATAAAATCAATTATAATCAATCAAGAAAGAAAAATATCTTTAATATCCCTTCTCAAACACAAGGTGCCATAGAAGAGGTCAATTGGAATTTGGAGAAAAGATCTTTAAAACACTTAGGTGGATGTGCCTTAGTGAAAACATTAGCCGTATGATCAATTGAGGAGGTGGGAATAAGACGAACAGCACCACGAAGCACATGAGAGCATATGAAATGGTAGTTTATTTCAATATGTTTGGTACGCTCATGGAAAACATCATTATGAGCTATTTGGATGGCACTTCAGTTATCACAATGAATTACCATTCCACCATTATGATGAACTCCCATGTTTTCTAATAACCACCACAATCATAATAATTTCGAAGTTGTATCGGCAAGAGCACGATATTTCGCTTCTATACTCAATCGAGCAACGTTAGTTTGTTTCTTACTCCGCTAGGAAATAAGGGACTTTCCTTAGAAGAAGCAATAGCCTGTAGTAGAGTGATGATCAAGAGGAGGATCACTAAACCAATCAGCATCATAATAAACTGTTAACTCTATGGTTGAGTTAGTAGAAAAGTGAAGACCATGAAATAAGATATCCTTGACGTAGCGAAGAATTCAAAGAATAGTGGTAAAGTGAGTCATCCACGGCACAATCATGAATCGACTCACAATATGAATAACATAAGCGATATCAGGGTGGGTAACAATGAGGTATATTTGACAGCCAACTAATTGTCGATAAAGTGTAGGGTTTGGAAGATGAGTGCCATCTTTTTCATCAAGTTTGGCATTATTCTCAATGGAAGTGGTAGCAGTCTTCTTTTCAGTAAGTTTGGCTCAAGAAAGAAGATCAGTGGCATATTTCGCTTAAGAAAGATAATAGCCAGAGGAATTTGAAGCAACCTTTAATCCTAGAAAATAACTGAGCCTTCCAAGATCTTTCATTTCAAACCGTTGACTTAAATACAATTGTAGTTTTGTAATGCCATAGTGATCATCACAAGTAATAACTATGTCATCTACATATAACAATAGTAGAATACTCCCACGAGATGCTCGTTGAACAAAGAGAGCATTATCATAGGGACTGTACACAAATCCAAGGCATTCCATGGTAGAACTAAACTTGGAATACCATGCACAAGGAGCTTGTTTTAGTCCGTATAATGCTCGGCATAGATGACACACTTTACCAAGAGTATGAGTATATCTAGGAAGTGGCTCCATATACACTTCTTCAGTGAGATCTCCATTAAGGAATGCATTTTTGACATCCATTTGGAATAGAGGCCATCGCTTAATAGCAACGACAACAAGGAGGCTATGAACAGAAATAAGACGTGTAATTGGAGTAAACCTCTCGTCGTTCCATTGTACCATCTACCTTAGTTTTGATTTTGTACACCAATTTACAACCTATAGCCAATTTATCAGGAGGCAAATCAATCAAATCCCAAGTATGAGAGTGTTCTAATGCTTGCAACTCATCTGCCATTACTTGCTGCCAAAGAGGATTAGTACGAGCTTCTAATATGTGCAAGGCTCATGAAAAGAGGCAATTATAGAATAATAGCGAAAATCACAAAGCTAAGTAGAAGGTTGACTTACACGAGTGGAACGACGAATAGGAGAAGAAGGAACTTCCAAGGGTGGTGAATCTGTGGATGGCATAGACATATTAGGAGTTGTCGAAGCGGGATTTCCAGAGATACCTGCATCAAGATTAGGAGAGGACGATTCTAAAGAGGAAGATGCAGGAGTGTCATCTTCAGGCAACGGATTGACGGAAGGATTTGTCAAGAAACGAACAATTGGAATAATGGGAGAAGATGCAAAAGAACATAAAGAAGAAAACATTTTATGTTCTTAGAAGATAACATGACGAGACACACAAAGTCAATTGGAGACAAGGTTTCAACTTCTATACCCTTTATACCAATGCCATATCCAAGGAAACAATAGAGATGAGCATGGGGTTCTAACTTCGTACATTCATTTGGAAGAAGATGCACAAAACATGCACTACCAAAAACTCGAAGTAGATTGTAACTAGGAACATTGTTATACAAGCGCTTATATGGAGAAATGTTACATATAATAGGTGATGGAATACGATTAATAGTGTATACAGTAGTATGATAGGCCTCCCCCCAAAATTGTTTTGGACAAGATGCTGAGATTGAAAAAGAGCGTACAATATCTAAGATATGCTTATGTTTACGCTTTCCTCAACCATTTTATTGTGAAGTTCCTAGACAAGAACGACAAATAATGATACTATTATGAGAAATTATTTTAAGGAACCATTTGTCCTTATATTCTATGGCATTATCACTACGAAAAAGCTTGGTATCTCAAGAAAATTGTGTTTTGATCATGGCAACAAAATTACCATAGATATGAGTAAGTTTAGATCGATTTTTCATAAGATAAAGTCATGTATAACGTGAATAATCATCAATGAAAATCACAAAATAATGAGAACCTCCCGTAGTGGGAGTAGGAGAAAGTCCCAAAATATCTAAACGAATTAGATCAAATGGAAGATAAGAGATAGATTCACTGATATTGAATGGTAAAGCATGATGTTTTCCTAACTTACAAGGTAGACAATCAAAGGTTTTATTGTCAACAGAACCTAGATGGCCACTTGAAAGCAAATAACTTAATTGATAAAAAAGAAAGATGACCTAAACGAGAATGCCAAGTTTCAAATAATACTATGGTAGCACAACTAGTGAAGGAGTTGGGAAGCTTTAATGAAACAAGTTCAAACAACTATACCACTTTACCACTTGTCCTAATTGTATGTCCCGTCCATGGATCCTGCACATGACAACCATTCAAACAGAAATGAATGTCAAAACCAAGCTCACATAACTGACCCGCATATATCGAGTTTAAGGAGAATTTGGGGACCACAAATGTATCGGGTAAGGACAAGCTGGACATTGAAACGTTCCTTGTATGACTAATTATCATATGAGAATTATCAGTTGTGTGAATAATATGTGTCTGCAAAGTGTATGATTTTGACTTGAATAAATCGGAATTGGAGGTCATATGATTACAACATGCAGAATCAAAGAACCATGAATCGGGAGTACCTGGAGTGACTGATAGAGTAGAAGGGCTAGAAGTACCAGTTTCTTGAAGAATGGAATGAACTGTGGACCAAAGATCATCTAATGATTGTGTGATAGACGAACTGTTAGAGGAATCATCTACGGTAGAAGCAGTAGTGGATGGGCGGCGTGTAGGCAGACCTCTAAATTAGGATCGGTTGTTTATTCCTATAGGTTACTTAGATTGTAGCTGATAATAGTTAGATGCATGATGACCAGATCGGCGGCAGTGTGTACAATAAAGTTGTGCCATGATGATGAGCTAGAAGTGGCAAGCACTACATCTGTAGGAGTGGAAACCAATGGAGTAGCATGTTGTACCTTTAAAGTCACAGGTTGAGTTTCCTTAGTTAATAGTTCCGAGATAATTGTCTCAAGATGAGGTAAGGGATCCTGATGCAAAAGTGAGGCTTGCACAAGTTCATACTCATCATTGAGAGCCATTAGAAATTGCATAACCCACATATGATTATGATATTCAACAAACTTACGAGCATCGGTTGTTGAATCCCATGTTGGTTCAGATAAAGCTAGTTGATCCCATATAGCATGCATGAAAGAAAGAAAGTCATTAATAGACTAACCTGTCTCCTGATGTATGCAATGTAAGTTCCCTAATAGTTGATATTGATGAGCAATGTTTGATGTAGAATAACGACTAGCAAGAAGATCCTAGGCTTCCTTTGATGTATCTGACATGAATCTCTTAACCTTACCGGTACTAGAGATCATTTTATGGACCATCTTTAGTATTGTTTTGCTCATCAACTCTATAATATGTTGGTAGGCTTCTCTTAGGCTAAGTGGGTTTGGATTACAAGAGGAATTTTTCTTAAACCAATTGAAAATGGGCTTATAGAACGGGGAAATGGGTTTTTGTTTTGGCTTTATCCTTTGAGGCTTTAGTTTTGATAGTTCATTAGGCTCATCATCTGGTGATGGTGAAGAGACCGGGCATAATACTAAAATAAGATTAGACAGTATGCTGGATAACCACAAATTGGTACCTTCCACTATCTCCACCAAAGAATATCTGTGGAAGATTCTCCATCTAAGTATCCCTGGTATAAAGGATCTCGAGTCTTTTTCTTTTCTTCTTCTTGTTGTTTTAGAGAGGCTGTACAAAGTTCACACTATTAGTCCACATCCCGGTAATAGTATACTGTAACTGGGATTTTGAAGTAGTACCTAGGATTACCACTTCCATCGAACAAATGTACTAGAAAACTTGTTTGGAATTTGTGGTCAGATCTACCTTCTTCATTTTGATGGTTCTAGACAGGTTGGACCAAAAGAAGAGTGGAGAAAATAAAGCTAGACGCTTCTATTTTCTACTCCATGCAATCAAATTTAATAACCATATTATCATAACTCTTTTTGTAGGACTTTGGCTCAGTCTTTTTGTAGGACTTTGGCTCAGTAGATTGGACAAAAATATCCTTATGGATTTTTTTAGTTGGTTACTTAGGTTTCTAGTACAAGTTTAACCTATTCATCTCTGGAAATTTGTCTGGAAACATGGACACAAGATATTGTATAGTTATTATCCACAAATGTCATTATGGCTTCTTCTAATGTTGGGAGAGAAAGGTATATTGCATTGTTTTGAACCCTATACACCATTTGATAGTGTAAGGTAGCAACAACAAAATCTGCCATTTAGGAAGATCTAGTAAATTGGGGTTGGACTTTCAAGGCAGTAAAAAGTCGAGGGTCAGAAAGTGCCATATCGAAGTTGGGAAACAGGGTGACAAACATCATCTAGCATTCTAGGTAGTCTTGATTGTCCTAATACAGGCATATTGGTAGTCAAGAAACTTTGTATCTAGAAGAGCCATACAGGCAAGTACAGAAAGACCTTTTCGACCATGGAATGATAAAGCAGGACAAATTGCACCATAATATAGATAAGTGTATCCTTGCCGAAGAGCAGTAAATTGTTCTTGCTGGATAGCAAGAATAGGATGTTGGTTGAATCGGGTAGATTATATATTCCTTCGCCTCTTTTGGAGCGTGACAGAATAACTTTCTAATAAAGCGGATGGGAGAAAAGGAAGATGTATGTTTAGCAAAAGCAGCATAAAAATTCACGAGGGGAAGAGAAGGTGGGTAGATTTTCTCAGCTTCATTGAGGTAAGTACCTCATAAAACTAGTCGATCTTGGAGGCTTCATATTTACCAAATGATTGGAAGGAGATAAGGAAACTGGGACATCTACAAATGGAGTTGAAACTGTTTCGTTCTGTGTATTTTCACTCATGATTAGGTGATAACCCCCTTCAAACTGTGTTATAATGAATTTTGGAAGGATAATAAAACACATAAACCAAGCTTAGGGGACACCTGAGCAAATGCGATTAGCATTCAGCTGAATCCTTATTTTGAATAAAAGGCCTTCTGGCCTCAAATTCTGATGCCCAAGATCCTCATAAGAAATGTTATCTCTTAATTTTAGCATCTCCAAATCATCTTGTGATTTCAATTGATATCTCCAAATTTTTTTCCTAGTGCCTTTAATGTCCACTTACATTTTGTCACGCACAAGAGAAACATCAAGGAATTTGATGTTACATTGGAGTTTAATTTGAAGCGATGTATACATCCTCTTTTATCCACGTCAATGATATCATGGAGATCTGTTGTGTTTAAAGAAGGGGAGGAAAGAATGTTCGGAGAAAAAAATGGTGAATGTTTGTGTCAGCTCCACAACGCCATCGTTTTTTTTTTCTTTTCTTTTTCATTTGCGCATGAAATTAATAAATCTCCTGCACCTGATCTGAATACACCAGTTGATCTTAATATTGTACCATAGCTAATTATTGTATATTCTCTCTATTCGTCTCCTAGCTATGAAATAGCCCTTGATTACGCGAAAGATCATGTGAACGAGCTCATTAAAAAATTAATTACGCCAATATTTTGGAGATTGACCGTTGAAAACGTTGCGACCCCTAGCTCATTGGTCTAACATGGTGGAACACATGGGACAAGATCTGCAGACTTGATGTTATTTTAAAGTTCCGATTTGTTTCGATTCTAACATCAAATGAACATCGATCTGTTAGTGAGTTGGAATCGAACTGCGAATGCTTTGGAAGATAGAGAATCCACGCGCGCCCCAAGTCCCACGCAGGTAATTATGTCTGGAAAAGTTCCATTAATTTAAACGTCGAGCAACATGCTTTAGACCTTGATTGGAGAGAGAGGATCTTCGTAGAGTTTAGTTAATTACGTTTAGTGGGGAATGACAGCATTTCATGTGTCTGTGCTCCAAAGCTCCCGGCTTCTAATTGCCCTTCCGAAACCCTAGGGTTTATCCTGTTCTAATCCATCAGTCCACGTTGCCTTGGCAGGGAAGTACCTTAGTAAAGTCTTAATCTATTCCAATTTTAATTGTTGTGCTGCAGATATTCTGAAATACCTGTTTCATGTAGACATACAGAACCTAGTCTTTTGAATCAGATGAGGTCCCTGCTGTCTGAGAAACTCTGCAAGCACGGTGGTAGAAACCCTAGCTTGAGCAACCCGTCGGAGTTTTGTGTATCATTATAACAGATTGGACTAATTAAGTTTTGTCGGAAACAGATTTCTGAAAAACGAACCAATACTTGAATGATCGAGTACTGAAAACAAACATGGAAAACATGCCTGGGAAGAACATGTAATACTGATTGAAAAATATATCATGGATACAAACACAACTTATTTGCCATAGATTAAGTACCATTGTAGGAAGAATGAATTGAGGCCCTAGAATTATGTTCGTTAAGAGAGAAAACACTGTTGTCCAGGGAAAGAGGGAAATACGTTCTGTGTTTGTCGCGACCTCTTTTTTTTTCGGCGTCCGCAATCGGGTACGGGTGCCTAATGAGGCTAATGGCTCGGTTGAAATTAGTTATGCCCGGACTCTCCCAAGTCCACCAATTCACGACTTTAATAATCTAAATTTTTAACCTGTAAATTAATTTTAAAACGGAGTCGCCACTAATCGGTTTGGGGTGGGTCGATTAGAAACCCAAGCGAAGTATCGGGAGAAATACTCGCTCTTGCGCAACCAGAGAAATTAAGATCGGGGACTTGATTACACTAGTTAATCACTAATGCCCTTTCGGTACCTAATCTTGTTTAAACCCTGAGGTTTTTTTGGATGTTTGAGGGATTTTTCATGCATTTTTGGGAGGAAAAACATTTTTTGAGTCATTCACTAATAATTTTTTTTGACATAAAAAGCATTTTTTTTGGATTTTTGATCTTTTTCTGAAAATATAAATCATGTTTTGGCTTTTTCTGACTTTTTTGGCTTTTTTTTGGGAAAATATGGACATTTTTCAATTTTTTTGATTTTTTGGAAAATAAATTATTTTTTTTTGATTTTATTTATTAAAAGATTTATTTTATATTAAAATATTAATGTATTTTTTTAACAACGACCCGGGTCGGGTTCCCGGGTTGGGACTGACCCGGTTTGCAACCCACGAGACCTTGACAGGCCCGCGTTGCGGGCTCGACTCAAATTTTTGATTGTTTTTCCTCCTTTTTTAGAAAACAAGCCTGGCCCAAAAATAAACTCACTTCTCTGAGGCCCGTGTGAATTTAGTCCACGCGTGAAGGCCCGACTCGGGGAAACCCTACCCGGATGCCAATCCAGCCCGACTCGGCCGACAGTCGCGACCCAGTTTGCGGAACCCTACCCGGCCACGACCCGCTATTGCCCTGAGCTTGACCCGACGTGGCGCTGCCTCGTTTTTTGCTTGGACGGGGCGCCGATGGAGGAACTGAGGCAGCGGCTTGTGTCGACGACGGCAGCGACAATAGTCTTCCACGGTGACGACGACTAGGGCAACGATGAGCGGCTGCTGGTTTCTCGAGAGGGAAGCGACGGCAAAGCTATGGAAATAGGCAGGGACGGCGACCAGGGTTTCAAGCGGAAAAACAACGATATGCGGTGGTTGATACCTGTCTGCAGAGGGAGTACGGCGCAGGGGCGTTGCTATTTGGCGTCGGGGCCGTGGGCGCAGGTGGTTTCGTCGGTGGCGACTGAGCGATCATGACAGCATCGAGGAGGGATCACAACATGGCGGTGGACAAATCCGAGCCTCCCCCTTCTTCGTAGATCTAACCCCTCGCGCTCGGATCTTTCTCACTCCGGCCAGATCCGAGCCTCCACCGGCCGGATCTAACCTCCTCGCGCTCGGATCTCTCTCACTCCGGCTAGATCCGAGCCTCCACCAGCCGGATCTAACCTCCTCGGACTCACTCGCCGGCGGCCTCCCTAGAAGTCTCAGTGGGAGGTCAGCCGAGCTCGCAACCCGAGTTCTCTCTCGCTCGCTCTTCGATTCCTCCCCCGAAGTCTCTCAGTGGGAAGATCTCGGAGCTCGCTCCTCTCGTTCTTCGACGAAGGTGGTGCCCTTTTATAGGCGAAGGAATCCGATCGATAGAGCTTCAACCACCAGTCCCCTTTGCGCGCCGAGCGGTTCTCCTCGGCTGAACTGGCGTCCCATTCGAGCTCATCTAGCGAAGCGTGCTCGGCATTGATGACGCTTAAGATCTTATCTTCTCCGGCCGACGTCGGCTTACTCCTCGCGGTCGTAGGCCGTCCTTTGCGCGCGTCGTCGTCTTCTGTGCGCGTGAGTTGCAGAGGCGTAGGGGGAAGAAGAGGGAAGAAGGAAGAAGGAAGAAGAAGAAAAGAAGGGGGCCAGGCTTTGGGGAAAATAGCTGGGCCTTGGGCCTGCGTGGAAAAGAAAAAGAGGGGGCTGGGCTGGCTTTTGTTTTTCTTGTTGTTTTATTTTTTTTTTATTTTTTTGTTTTTTTATTTGGTTTTTGTTCATTATTCCGAAAAAGACAAAATAAAATAAAAACTTAATTAATAAAATAAACCTAATTAAAATTGAGGTGTCAACAGTGTTTTTCACTTTCTATTAAACAACATTCTTCCTCTTTTTATTTATTTATTTATTTATACAATAGTAACCGCACTCTCTTATGGGTCATTCACTTACAAACCGGGTTTTGGCTCAACATGGGTGGAGAAGCTTAATTTAGCCCATCAATTAAAGAACCCGTCAAGTTTCAAAGCAAAAACAAGATTAATCTTGGACCTCTTGTGAGAGAAATACACTCCGACGTCACATATTATGATTGAGATCTGGATCCATCCCTTAGTCCCATTCTAAAGGCTTGCAGTCTGCTGTGACTTTGAGATCTGGATTTCGTTTCGTTTCGTTTTCACATTAAACAACATCGATCCGTACGCTGGGTGGGCATTAGAATAATTTCTTCATTAATCGATCGAACTGCCGATGCTTTGGAAGATAGCGAATTAACGTGGGACCAAAACCTCATGCAGACTACTTATGTCTGAAAATACCTTGTCTGATAACAAGTTGCATTAGTTTAATCGGCGGACCACGTGGTCTATTCTATATTTGAATTGGAAAGAGAGAACTTGTACCTCTTTTACTCAGCTTTTGTATTGCGCATGGTCCACCGATGTTCTGCGCAACAGCTCACGCTTTTGGATTCTTAAACCGATGGGTTAATCCTCGTCCTTATCTATCGACCTACGTTGCCTTAGCAAGGAGAGAGGCTAACAAGTCTTAACTAAATTCAATCAAGTCCGATTATATCTATTTTAAATAAAAATTGTCTAGATATTTTGCATTTTTGTTTTTTTTAGCTGAGTTTATATAAACTCACATCCCTCTCGCTCCTCTTCCCAGCCACCTCTCCAACAATGGCATCCCCTCCTTTCATTCCCCTCTTCCTCTTCGGCTTCATCTTTGCCTCTGCCATCTCCTTGTCCACGGCCACGGCCAAACCCGCCCCACTCGTATTCCCTGTCGAGAAAGATAACTCCACAAACCGTTACTACGCCACCCTCCACCTGGGGACTCCCCCTGCCGCCATGAATGCGGTCCTTGACCTCACGGGCCAGTTTACGTGGCTCGACTGCAGCGCCTACAAGTCCTCCTCCTTCCGCCACATTCCTTGTAACTCCTCTAGGTGTGATGTCACCGGCGCCGGTGGCTGCGTCGACTGCTCCTATGGCCCCGGTGGGACCACCTGCACCAACGGCACTTGCGGTGTCATCTTGGTGAAATTTTTCTCGGACATGATGACGTCCATCGGACTTGGCGAGGACGTCCTGGTCTTGCACTCCCGGAAAAGGAACAAGTACACGTCCAAGAGTAAATTCGTAAGTCGAATATCTTCTTTCGTTTACTTTGTCTTTTCGAGGTGTTGGCCAAACCCTAAACACAATAGATAATTTTATATAAAAATCTATTGCATTCATACTTACTTTTTTGACATTTTGACTGATCTTGTTTCTGCAAATGAGGGGGCATGTCTAGTCGCCACTTATAGCTCAAGTGTGTCTTGGTTATATCTTCTAAATGAGAACATCAATAAGGTATATTAGCCTGGATTCCCAAACAAAGGCAAAAATTACAAATCCACCCCGGAATTTTCCCTCACTTACACTTTGCATCCTGTGATGCCAAAATTCTGACTTTTGCATCCCATGATTCAATAGAAACACAACCGCTTTTCACCTTGTGTCTAACACAAGAAAAAAGTTTAACACAATACAGAAATTAGAGGGCCCGAAAGTTGTTACTACTTGGTCCGAACCTCATTGTGCCAATAGAACTAATAATTTGTCCGGTGTGCAATAACAGCATTTGCAATTTGTATTGATTCGTGCTAACTAGATTGAACTTATAATTACTATTTAACAGTTGAAGTGATTGAATCATCGAATCGAGATAAAAGATGTTGATTCATATAAACAAGCGGACTATTTCATGTCATCGTGCATTAACCGTAACACTTCAAAAAATGAGATAATTGGGAGAAATCTTGCCGAACGGAGATAATTATCTTTTTACTAATTTTCTCTCTCTATCTCTCTCTGTCTCTCTCTCTCTTAATTCCAGCAACAATTTCCCTTCACTTGTGCGGAATCGTACTGGGCGGAGAATCTGCCGGAATCAGCCAAAGGCATGGTTGCGCTAGCGAGAAACCCGAGCTCGCTCGCCACCAAGCTCCCCAAGCAACTCAACCTGCCCCACAAATTCGCTCTCTGCCTCCCTTCCTCCTCCAGATCCGGCCACGGTAACCTTTACGTCGGTGGCGGCCCATACGCGAAGCCTCCAATTAAGCAAGACCTCGCGAAATCACTCCTCCGCACTCAGCTCCTCATCAGTCCGGGGACCATCGCCCCCGTCTCCAGCGAAGGCGATGGGTACACCATTAATGTAACCGCCGTCAAGGTTGACTCCTCTCCACTCACCTTCAACTCCTCGGTCCTCAAGATAGACAAGGACGGCTTTGGGGGGGCCACCATCAATCCTCTTAATCCGTTCACGTCCCTCCACTCGGAGATCTTCACGCCTCTTGTGAAGGAATTCACGAAGAAGGCGAAGAGCAGGAAGATCGAGCAGGTGATGACGGTTGCGCCATTCGGGGCTTGCTTTGACGTGAAGACAGTGAAGAGCGGGGTGGCCGGTCCGGACGTGCCGGCAATTGTGCTGGTGCTCCACGGCGGTGCGCAGTGGAGGATAGAAGGGGCGAATTCGATGGTGAGGGTGAGCAAGGATGTAATGTGCCTGGGGTTTTCGGACGGAGGAACATATGGGATGGGCGCGATGGTAATCGGAGGTCACCAGATGGAAGATAATCTGGTGGAGTTTGATGTCGGGTCGTCCACGTTCGGGTTCAGCAACTCGCTTCTCCTCTTGAACTCCAGTTGCTCCCATTCTTGAGCTGCTTTCCCCCGTCTTTGCCGATCTGACAAAGATGATAAGTCCCCTTGGTGTTTTGAGCGTTGCGTTTTTGGCTTTATGCGTATGAATAACAATCTATATCTTTTATTTTGAGCAAGAATATTTAATTTGTGATATCGAATTGAGTAATGTGAAAGTGTGGGCGCAAGATCTGTTGAAGTGTGACTCATTTCTCAATTCATTATAGACACTTTGTTTTAATAAAAAACATGTCCTATTTATGTCCAATATATGTGTTCCGCTTCCAACAATGAAAGATATAAGTCCTTCTTCAGCTTTTAATGAGAGGCAATAGGTTTTATGGTGACTTGGGACAGAAAATATCCCATCAGAAAACTTTTACTTGGAAATTCAAACCGAAATAAATTGTGCTAGAATTTAATTGACGACAAAACTTAAAATAGGGAGAAGTACAACCCAAGTGCCAAAATTTAGCACGGATGAATACTTAAGTGCCAAAAGTTAGGAAAGTGACACTTAAGTACTAAAATCGGAACAAAATGGATCACTGCCAATCTGGCCAAAATGCTAACGTGATGATTTTTCGACGAAATAAGTGCAAAACGGCGTCGTTTTACACGCTGACGTGATTAGAAAATGCAAAAACAACGCCATTTTAGTGCTGACGTAGTAAAAAAATTAATATAAAAATTAAATTTATTTAAAACATTTAAAATAAAAATACAAATATTAAAAAAAAAGGAGGGGGGAAGGGAGGCAGTTGAGGGTTGAGACCTCGCCACCAACAGGAAGGGTCGCAACAGAGGGGGGAGAGTCGGTTGGGGTCGCCGGCCCCTAACCAACCATTGGTAAGGGCCAACGAGCCCTTGCCAAATTTGGGCGAGGGCTCGCAGGCCCTTGCCGCCGATCAGCCAGGGTTGCCGGCCCCTGGCCAGAGCCTAACGACCCTGGTCGACGCTCCCCTCACCATTGCTGGCCCTTCTTGGTGACAATGGGGAGGTGGCAAGGGCTCGCGAGCCCTCATTGCTGGTCGGCCAAGGGCCGGCGACCCTGGTCGACCCTCCCCCCTTCATCGCCAACCCTTCCCAGCAACGGCAGTGAGGGCTCAGCCCTCAGTTGCCTCCCTCCCCCCATTTTTTTAAAATAATTTTTTAATTTTTTTTAATTTTTAAAATGTTTTAAATAAATTTAATTTTAAATTTAATTTAATTAATTTTTTATATTAATTATTTACCACGTCAAAGACAAAATGATGTCGTTTTTGTATTTTCTAGCCACATTAATATGCAAAACAACGTCTTTATCAACAAAAAAAAAAAAACGTGCAAAACAACGCCATTTTGCACTTATTTCGTCAAAAAATCACCGCGTTAGCATTTTGGCCAGTTTTTTGCCGGATTGGCACTCAAGTAATCCATTTTATTCCGATTTTGGCATTTAAGTGTCACTTTCCTAATTTTGGGCACTTAAGTGTTCATTCGTGCTAAGTTTTGACACTTCAGGTATCCGACACTCCTTAGAAGTACAACCACTTTTATAGCAACACATGCATAAATAGTGCCGGAATTTAATTGACAACAAAGCTTGAGGACGTGCAAAAATGTAACGCTGGAATTTAATTGACAATGCAACACCTAGGATAGAGATACATGCCAAGACGAAAATTGGAAAGTTACAGCTAAGGAAAAATAAAGTGTTGTACAAGAAAGTAAACATAATTGAAAGAGAACATTTTGATTGATTTGTTAGGAGTCTTCAAAGACTATAATGTGTCATCTAGATTTTTCAACCTGTTTTCTATTGAATTAATTGGGCATTTTGTTGATGTGTTTATAAGACTATTCTCAGAGCCGATCACTCTTGAGATAACTAGACTATCCGGGCAAGTAATTAAGAAATTTTAAGGTAATAAACTTGAGAATTCGACCAGGAATTGGCTTCTCGACCGTGCTCATCTTTAGAGGCCATTGTGGCACAGTTAAAAATCGATTTGAGATCAGAGATAGGTCTGTTCGATTGAAATTTTTGGCCAATCGTGGGTGACTCCACTAAATTGGAAAATTCTCATCGGTCGACACTAATATGATTTTACTGTCGTTTTGGTATCCTGTGTCCATAATTGAATCATCAAGATTTTCACGACAATCGAGAATTGCCATTGAGTCGAGTGGGTTCATAGTGGTTCGAAGAAAATCGACTACAGGTCATTTGCCTTAAAAAGTTCTGAAAACTACATAATAGTTTAGGTCACGCTAAAAATGCGCCAAATGGAAATTAAGCGCCGATTCAAATCCGATTTCAGAAATTGAAGGTTCTGTTATGTCACAATAAATTCTAAGATCCACGACTCAGTCTCAAAAGATTTTTCTAACAATTGAGACTTTTTGGGAAAAAGTCAGTTTATGGCCGTTTTCGTTCAGTTAAAGCCAAAGATTAATTCTGAGTGTGAAGCTGAGAAGCATGAGGGATTATTGGATGAGGAAAATAATCAATTTGATATTTGAGACATCAATTGATTTTTGGGAGAGTTAATTGAGAGAAAATCAAGAGGGAAATTGGATGTAGAATTGCAATTGATGACCAAGTACTCTAAATTGAAATTTCTCTGGAATTCATAGAGCTTATTCGAAAGAAAATAGGATGAAAATTTTCTATTTTAGGAAATTCTTTTAGTTTCCTTCCCATTTCCTTTTTTCTTTTTCCATTTTTGGCTAAACACCATTTTTCCTTTTATTTCTTTTATTTCTTTTTCCCCTACCTCCTGGCCAGCCAAGATCAACAACCCACTGAGTGGGTTTCCAGCAGGTTCGTGGGCTGTTCTGGGCTGTTTCCGGGCCCCAAACCCAAGACTTGCTTTGGGAAGAATCGATCCTCGTGTCATCCAGTCGGATTGATACGTTTTGCGCTAAATTTCGGTGAGTAATCTCACTAATCCCTGCTTAGTTTGCTAATTATGCTTAGGGGTTGATTAGATTTAATTAAGATCAATTAGGTAGTTAGATTAGAATGGATTAGTGATTATTAGTCAATTGCATTGCATATTAGATAGGTGATTAGCGTACTTAGCTAGAGAATTGCCTATACTATTTACTGAATGCATTTCGGGATTTTTCCCAATCCTAATCAGGCTTCAATTAGGCAATACGAGCCTAAATTGGATCTTTAGTATTTAATTATTAATTTTCGAAATTAATTAATTAACTATTTATTTTTTCCGGAAATTCAACTG
Organism: Eucalyptus camaldulensis; assembly: GCA_019915185.1. Classification (NCBI taxonomy): domain Eukaryota; kingdom Viridiplantae; phylum Streptophyta; class Magnoliopsida; order Myrtales; family Myrtaceae; genus Eucalyptus; species Eucalyptus camaldulensis. The sequence goes on from JAHSVA010000010.1 coordinate 47,749,594, forward strand.
GGATGGCCGGTGACCGGAATTTCATGCTGCTCGTCGTGGTGCAAACCGTTTATTTAATTGAGCTTCGAATCATGCCGAATTGATTTAATTATGAAATTTTAGGATATATTGATTTTGATTATTCGGTTGAGGAATTTAATTATGAAGTGCAATATCGTTGGTTGTGATTAAATGGTCGAGTGGGACCATAAAGCCATTAAATATTGAAAGCGGTCGAGTGGGACTGTAAAGCCATTAAATATTGAAAGCGGTCAAGTGGGACTGTAAAGCTATTAAATATTGAAAGTGGTCGTGTGGGACCGTAAAGCCATTATATTAAAAGTGTCAAGTGGGACCGTAAAGCCACTAAATATTGAAAGTTGTTGAGTGGGACTGTGTTTTCCACCTATACTTAAGTTGTGTCCTAAAGATCATGATTCGTAATTGGGAATTGAGATGAAATAATTGAAATGACCGATGAATGGTCCGATTGACATGAAATCGACTAGGTCGATTGATCGAGGTATCGATCTGTGATGTGATTGCTTGGGTGCCTATTATGGATTGTACTGACTTGCAAGTGGGATCCGAGGCCAAGGTAAGTCCTCTGACCTGTACGTGTTTAGGCAGCCCATAGTGTATTAGTTTACTAATCGGGTCTTAGTAGGGTAGAACTTGCTGAGATGTAGTTTCATCCCGGTTGTGGGACAAAATTTCAGGCCTGTAGATGAGCCTGAGGAAGAGGAATTATAAGATGATGATGACCTAGAAAAAGATGAAGAGCTCGAAGGAAATGAGCTTAGAGAAGAAGAGTCAGAAGAGGATCAGGATGATCCTGAGTATGACCCGAATGAGGACCGAGATCCATCCTCTTTTGTGAATCCTGTTTTTGATGTGAATAGAGTGAAATTAGAAAGTCATGAACAGTTTGTGAAATACTTTGAGTTATGCTCTGTATAAAAGTATGGTTGTGAATTTCAATATAAAAAAAATATGGCCTTACTTTTCTATCCCATCGTTTTATTATTTGTGGATTTATAATTGCTTCCACATGTGCTAATAAAAATGAAAGGGTCGGCAATACTTTGTCCTGGGATATTGCATTAGAAAATCAACCAAGTAGAAGGATGTGTGCATGCCCGAGGATCGGGGCGTGACGTACGATGTGGCCATTTAAAACTTACAATCAATAGTTATCAACGGAAGTTACAAATGGTTACTACGAAGAAATAACTTCCTAGTGGTCTCAAGAAGTTACAAAGAGAGGTTACAAAAGGTCGTTAAATAAAGATTACAAGCAATTACTACAAAGAAATAACTTCCTAGTGGTGACAAGAAGTTACAAAGAGAAGTTACAAAAGGAGGTTACAAATAGAGTTTACGAATGGTTATCGATAGTTGTGTGAACTTCACTACGTTGATGGTTTTGTGTACTTCATTATCTTGACGATTGCATCCGAGATTGTTGACTTCACTTTTGAAACGAAGGATCTTTACGAGTATCTTTTTATAATGCTGTATAAAAGATATCGCTTGCCACGGATGGTTTCTAGGACTTCATTATCTTGACAAAGAGCAAACACAGCGTTAAATTACCATAAGACAAATTATAGACCAATAGGGCTCAATAGTATGATAAGACGTAGATATCTCTAGCCTTCTAAAATGAAAAATTATTACATGGTATACAAATCATATGAACCAATATCATCTCGATTATTAATTATATAAGACTTATTATGGAGTTCACATGATAATGATTTGGATAGATTTGATTTATATAATTTATAGGTCATACAACAATGTTTTTTATTTTTTCAAACGAGATTTATATTAGTCTTTTACCAGTGACTGACTAAGGATAACATTAATGTCTACCACAATTTTGGTGTAACTTCTTATAATAAGTTGTGAAGTTTCACTTTGAAAAAAATTAATTTCACTGCCCCTATTGTCAAACAAAACTTTACTGGACAACTTTTTATACTACCTCGTGATCTATGCTCCATGCATCCTCCATTGCATAGATATATGCAAAAGGATTACGAATATTGACTTTCTTGTAACTTAGCCTTCTGTCTCACTTCTAATAAGACATATGCTAATGTTTTTAATTTCCTTTTTGGAAGGCAATGATAGCCGGAGGTAGCAATACAACCGTGGCCACCCTTACATGGTCAATCTCTCTGTTGCTGAACAACCTCCCCACCCTAAAAAGAGTTCAAGAAGAACTTGATAATCACATTGACAAGCAAAGACATCTTATCGAATTGGATATCGCCAACTTAGCCTTCCACCAAGCTATAATAAAAAATACCCTCAGCCTATACCTAGCATCCCCCCTCTTTGGATGCCAATTCACTGAGGATTGCATCATTGGTGAGTAGGGAAAATTGTCCAAAAAGTCATAAATCTATTACACTTTTTCTAATTCAGTCATAAACCTTTTAACATTAAGTCTTAAATATTTCAACATCTTGCCAATTGAATCCATCCAACCAATTTTAAGTAGAATTCGCTGACGTGGATGCCGACTATCTTACGTGGCATGGCTGGCGTTGACATGGATAAAATTTACTATTTTTTTATTTTTCGAATTTTTAATTATTATTTTTTAATTATTATTTTCCTTTTCTTCTTTTGACTAGTCGCCTGGTCTCCAGCAACTGGCCAGAGCCCATGACCGGTGAGGTTGCCCTTGTAGAGATCTGGCGAGCGGTACCTTGCCGTCCTTGGGTGAGGCTTGCCCTTTCTAGAGGCCAACCTTGCTGGCCTCACAAGCCTCAAGTGAGGTCACCCTCGCCCGCCTTGGGCAATGCTCGCTCTCGGCGGATGAGGGCAACCTCGATTGAGGCCCGCGAAGCCGACCTTCGTTGGCCTATGATGAGGTTCGACCTCATCGAACTTGGCGAGGTTGAGCCTCACCCAAGGCCGACGAGGTCCCCCCTCACAAGATCATGGCGAGGGTGCCCTCGCCTAAGGCTGGCGAGGCTAAGCCTTGCTGGTTGTGGCCTCTGGCCAGTTGTTGAAGGCTAGGTGACTAGCCAGAAGAAAAAAATGAACAAAATTAAAAAAAAAAAGAAAAAAAAAAGAAATACACAGAAAACTAATTTAAAAATTGAAAAAATATTTAAAATTTAATAAACTTTGTCCACATCAACACCGGTGTCCACATTAGCAAATTCCAGCCACAATTGGCCGGATGAACTCAATTGGCAAAAATTGAAAAAAATTTATGACTCGATTGGCAAAGTTGAAAGATTTAATATTGAATTGACAAAAGTGCAATAAGTTTAGGACTTTTTGGACAATTTCCCCTTGGTGAGTATCATGTGCCCAAAGGCACAAGGATGATGTTCAACCTATGGAAAATTCAAACTGATCCACATTGTGATCTGAGCCCTTGAAGTTTCAGCCAAAGAGGTTTTTGAGTAGCCATAAGGATCTCGACGGGAAGGACCATAATCTTGAGCTCTTACCATTCGGAAATGGTAGAATAATGTGTGCTGGAATGTCCTTCACAGTCCGGTCACTGCATTTTATCTTGGCTAGGTTCTTGCATGCATTCGAAGTATCAACTCCTGTCAATTCTTCAGTAGACATATCCGAGGATTTTGGAGCAACCATAAAGAAGGCAAGGCCACTTGAAGTTATGCTCGCACCAAGATTACCTCGTGAGTTGTACGAATCGGTCTAGAGCGTCAAACGATGAAGAGGCTCTTAGAAGAAGCTACTTGTAAGCAACAGCTAAACGAACGTGCATGGGCTTTTCGTATTTAGCTAAGAAAGTCATCCATATTCAGACATTGTGGACAACAGTGACTTCGATCTTATATGCTTTTCTTACGTCAATGAAATAGTGGAAGTCCTTCACGTAAGTCTTAAGGTTTATCTCATTACTATGTTAAGTGTTGAAAATTGGGATATGCATTATCAACGTCATCTCACTTATATCGTGATACTTAATAACTAGTGGTTGATGTGATAACCAAGTCAAAACCAATGATTCAAAATCCAAATTGGACTGATTGGTTCGATTGGCTACCGGTGTTTGGTTTAGTTTGGTTCATATATACAAATTTATAACTAGGAGTTCGACCGAAGACTAGCATTAAGAAAATTAAGTACTAGGAGTGATGAGTCAGAGTTTCGATCTCCAGATCCTGTAGGAACACCTTTAAATGCTAGCTGGATTGTTGACATAAATGTACCTTCCAAGGGTTGGATTGGTAAAAAATAACCTAATTTTGAACTAGCACCAGGTTAGAGCGGATCTTCACATTTTATGCCTAAGGGGTGAAGTGTTGTGTGGATTTAGCCCAAAACAAACAGAGACAACTTTAAGATGATTAACAAAATTGGAATGGACTAATTTATTTAAATCTAGACTAACAATCTAGTTAAAGGTGTTGAGAAAGTTCCTTGAGTATTTTGAAGGCGGGAATTGATATGAGCATTTGAGTGTGTAGACACAATGTTCACTCGATATACAACTTCGTATGCAAATGATGTTTTTTTTTTTTTTTTTTTATCAAAACATAAGCATGACATTTAAGAGCAAACCAGGTTACAACCCTTAAAGAGGGCATCGGTACAAAGCAAATTGAAGAGAGAAATGGGCGGATCAAGAGCCCAATTCAAAAGCAGAGACCCTCGGCCGTGGGCCTTGGCGATCCAGTCGGCAGCCAAATTAGCTTCACGGCGATAGTGCTGAAGAAGAAAATTAGGGCACTCACGAAGAAGGGTTGAGGCGTGCTCGAGCGAAGATTGACAAACCTGTGACGGCCACATTAGGATGTTTGTGCTAGTGGAAAGCTTTGTTTGTCCATAAATGAAGAAAGGAATATTGAGTAGAAAGTGTTAGGGTTGGAAAGACATTTGGATTTTGGTAAATAAGTGAGAAACATGCAATTGTTGGGGTGCTTGGATAGACCAAATAGAAGAATAACGCCTTGGATATTATATTAGTTTAATGTGCTTGGGAGGACCTTAATGCAGAGAGTGAACCGATTGATATTCGGTGAAATTGCAAGTCTAGATGAACCTCGTTATATAGGAAGTTCATGCTACAAATTGAGTGAACAATACTTCATGTACTGGAAACAATGAACCAGCTCTAAATCAATTCGATTCAAATTCAAATTTGTGCGTTGGAGCCAATTTCATTACTTCAAATCAATTAAAAAAAAATGGTTCTAGAGAAGGTAGAAGGGATTTGCCATTTTGGCTTTGCAGAGACAGTTTGGTCTATTTTGGGCAAGATTTTGAGCCAAGAACAACATTAGTAATGGCTACCTAGAACCATATGAAGTCTTCAACTTGCTAAGGAAGCTTGGAGGGCTATACATGTACAAAGCTGGGAGGGCTATACATGTACGAGAAAGTGAGAGTTGAAGGTGACTTTAGGGATAAAATTGCTCTTAAAATGATTCCTCTTGTGCCTACTCTCTTAAGAATAAGCGAGTAAGTATTATGACTTAAATTTCGCCTGAACAATTGAACCAGAATTGACAGAAATTTATATAAATAATCTTGTAAATTTTGATATTTGAGATATGAATCTCTTAAGAATGATCGTATATCACTAATTTATAGTCATCCATCCTAAACTAGACAAAAGTGCAGAGTGAGATTTAAGCCTACACTGAAAGTGCGGCTTCTATTGATTCATGAATATCAACGCCTAGAATCATTTCATAAAACGAGAAAAGATAACAAAGAAATTAACAAATAAATGGAGAGGAACAGACGAATCCAAAAGTCTTTGCATACGTACTTGTGGAATCCTCAAGATGAGCCCATCAAAAGTCACGCAACGTGGATCCCCACTGGACCCCACCCATCCTCTCGCCGGCAACTTCATCCGTAAGACAAGACATCTCGAGCCTGACGTGAAGTCGCCCAAAACTTTCTCGTCCGAGTGATTCGTTCGTTTGGACCGGCGGAAGTTCAGGACCAAGTGTGGGCCCACCGGTGAAATTCTAATGAAAATGAATGGATGGGAATTTTAATATATTATAAAATAATAATTTATTCTAAATCACAACATATCAAATAATAAATAATTAAATTTAATGCGAAGTTCTATCTTTCAAAATGTCGTGACTTACAATAAATAATTATTTTCTCAGTAGTATAAATATAATTATGTTAACAAAATCCATACAGCTACTTATAGTTAAAAATTCAATCGTCAACCCAAAAATATAAATAAGGTATGTTTGCCGTCCTTCAGCCAATTCCTCCACCTCCCTTTGACTTTTTCTCTTTGATGTTGTACAAATCAATAAGCAATGCAAACAAATGAATCTTTTATTTTATCATTATCAATTATACTGAATCTGAATCTAAGAATATGGTATAAAACTCGTTAAGGGTATATTCAAATTACGTGTACACCCAGTTGGAAACATGCATAATTATGTCATGTTGACATCAGCAAACATGTTGAGATACTCAATTAAACAAGTCTCATATCAATAGAGTATTCGAGCTTTCTTAAGTATCCCATTTATATCCTTCAAATGTGGTCCATAGACACTAAATAATTATACGAGACACATGGGGTTCTGTACTTTTGGAGATCGTCTAAAAAAATGCATAAATATAGTAATTCAGATTTAATACATAATATTACCCCCAAACGATAATATAATTAAAGTTGATAGGAACATGCATAGATTTGTACATAAAATCTTTAGTCATAGATTTCCACTTCCCAAAAAAGAGAGGAGCAAAAACAATGTACCAGCCATGAATGTTCAATGCCTTTTCCGTCTTTTGCAATAGGTTTGGAGCTTGAAACCCTCAAGTGCTTCACAACCTTTTCCTTGGTGCTTCTGCACGTTACACGCAGCAAAAATGGACTCTCAGCTTCAAGACCTACTCCGCTTGTCCGGAATAATCTTAGCCATCCTCGTCCTATCAATCTTTGTATTATTCAAATCAACATCATCAAGCAAGCTCAAAACACCACCAGAAGCCCCGAGGGCATGGCCCGTCATAGGTCACTTGCCCATTCTAGCGAAATCCAAGCTTCCCCACAAGACCTTAGCGTCCATGGCCGACCAGTGTGGACCCATCTTCACCGTCCGGGTCGGGACGTTCCAGGCCCTAGTGGTGAGTGGTTCCGAGATGGTTAAGGAGTGTTTCACAAAGAATGACGTCGCGCTGTCCACTCGACCACGGCACGTGGCCCAGAAGATCCTGGGGTACTCCTACGCCATGTTCCCGTTTGCGCCTTACGGCCCATACTGGCGCGAGGTGAGGAAGATGGTCACCTTGGAGCTGCTCTCGAGTCGGAGGGTCAAATCATTTCTCAACCCTATACAGGCCTCCGAAGCGGACGTGGCTATTCAAGAGTTGCACGAGCTTTGGATTGAGAGCAAGGACGATTCAGGTATTCTTCTGATGCTGATGGTCATTCTATATGTCGTTCTGGCAGATCTTGATGATAGGCCTTTCCCTGGTTGTATTAATTATTTTTCTTTTTTTGGTGAACACGGGTCGTTTTCATAGTATAAGGTCACGAAAATGATCAAATTTAGAATTTTAGGTTGCAGTACTCTCTCTAGATTAAGAGCGAGTCAAGACTTGCACTTTTATGGCGTCCTTACCGGCGGACAAAGAAAATATGACGCTTGTCCTATGTTAGTCAAAGAGGGTTTTTTGGAAAGGAGCAAACTAAATGAAGTGCTGAGTTTTGTGAGGCATTCAACTAAGCCCATGTCCTACTAATTTGTTGGATTCGTGGACGGCTTCGGAATGACTCCTGTGCATTTGACGCACGAAATACATATTCGATTCTTCTATCACTCAACGCAACTACAAACAATGCCATACTTAGGTCACCCTTCTCGGTCATATTTCTTGCTCGATCACCTAGCCATGGACTTTTCTGCCAGTAAAAAAAAAGCATGGATAATTGCCAACAAATTCATAAACTTAGTATGAGGATGTCAATTCAATTTTAATCATTTCAGTAATTTTTTTTTTTTTATTGTTTGCCAACGTAGTCATTCCAGCAAATTTTGATCGGAAATCAGTAACGTGGATATCGGTCGTCTCACGTGGCATAGTTGGCTTTGACATAGATAATTTTTTTTAAATTTTTTTATGAATTATATATTTAATTAGGTCCTCTTTTCTTTTCTACCGTGACCCATGAGGGCCTTCGGGGCTCGTTGGCCACTAGAAGAGGGTCGCAAAGCCCTTGGTGGCTGTGGGTGAGGCTGCCTTACCCAAATTTGAGTGACGCCTTCGTGGCCCTCGCCCATAGTCGACTTTAGTGACCCTTGCTAACCATAGTGAAAACAAAGGAACAAAAAAAAAAAAAGAGAAAGAAATAAAAAAATAATATAAAATTCAGAATTAATTTTTTAAAAAATTGCTATTGTGCCACATAAGATAGTTTGCGATCATGTCAGTGATTTTCAACCAAAATTGGCTGGAATGAGTACATTAACAAATCTTCAAAAGGTTCAAGGCTAAATTGGAAAATTGAAAGGATTGGGATTGAATTGGCAAACACACAACACGTTTAAGACTTTTTTAGTAATATTTTCGAAGAAACTAGATAGAATGACACACGACATCAATGAAGTACTGTTCAAGATTGAATTTGTTTCATCAATTCTTTTAGTTCACGAGAGTATTCGAAACTTCATTTTAGCATAACATCTACTTCATTCTGATTTATTAGGCCACGTCATAGTCGACTTGAAGCAGTGGTTTGCAAAGTTGACTCTGAACGTGATCCTGAGAATCGTGGCCGGAAAGCGCTACCGTGCAGCGGATGAGGAAAAGAAGCAGCAGTGCCAAAAGGCGTTACGAGAGTTCTTCCACTTCTTTGGGTTGGTTTTACCAGCAGACGTTTTTCCTTTCTTGAGGTGGTTCGACTTGGGTGGACATGAGAAGGCCATGAAGAGGACAGCAGAAGAACTAGACGAAATTATGGGTGGTTGGTTGGAGGATCACGAGAGGGATAATAAGGATTTGGGTGAGACCAATAGTAGTGGAGATTTTATGGACGTCATGCTTTCGGTCCTTAAAGATGATGAAGTTGGAGGTTATGATACTGATACGGTTATAAAAGCTACCTGCTTGGTAAGCTTTTGTTCGCTTCCCGTTAGAGCAGTCTTTTCTTCTTCATAATGCTAGTTGCCCACATATTAAGTAGTCAGGGGTGATTGTCTATAGGTTTAATTGATTTCAACTAGGGGTGAGGATGGCCCGATCGGTCCAATTCTAGAGTTGGAACCATATAAATCTAATAGGGAGGGACACGTTCTAGAAAACTTGAAGTCGAGAACCGGACTGATTTACCGTAGAACGAAATCTGGAATTGAACTGGCTCTAGCGGGTTCTAGGTAGAATTGCTAGCTAGTCTACTCCTACAATTTTTGTTATTTCAGTATATCAAAAAACAAGTAACCAATTTTCTCTTTTTAAGTAAAAACTTTCTCCCTTTTGTGTTATGATATGGAAGATATGCATATTGAACAATTACATTGAAATACCATGGAATAAGGTTTGATCCTATTCATGGGGATTCCATAAACAAATTTTCTCTTTTTAAGTAAAAACTTTCTCCCTTTTGTGTTATGATATGGAAGATTTGCACATTGAACAATTACATTGAAATAATTAAGTTTGATAATTAAAAAGTACTTAGATTGGAAATCAAGTTAGAGAACCTAATTTGCACTATGAAATAAGGCTCGAGCACTCAATTTGGAAAGCTGCTCAAATTAGAGGGGCGAAAGTTGGACTAAAGTTTATTATTGTACAATATTGTGGGCTTATTTAAATTTCCATATTAATGCCAGCGTCCCTTTTGAACATCCTGCAATCTCGGGCAGAAGTAGTGGGACTAAATTTGGACTCAATTACAAATTATGCATCTTCTTTTTCGTTATCGGACCACATTTTTCCAAACCATATGAAGTGGAAGAAATATGAATTCAGGTTGCGAATAATGTGCGGTTAATCATCACGACTGAGTTCTAACGAGGAAAACATGTTTGTTGTATGTAAAGGCGATGATTGCAGGTGGCAGTGATACCGCGATGGTGACCTTGACGTGGGCAATCTCGGAGTTGCTCAACAACCTTCACAGCCTGAAGAAAGCTCAAAAAGAGCTCGATGCTCAGATCGGCAAGCAGAGGCAAGTGAAAGAAGGGGACATTGCTAGCCTACCTTATCTTCAAGCCATAGTGAAGGAGACCCTCCGGTTACACCCGGCAGCCCCACTCTCGGGGCCACGCCTATTCACCGAGGATTGCACTGTCGGTGAGTACCACGTCCCTAAGGGCACATGGTTGATCTTGAACATCTGGAAAGTCCAAACTGACCCTAGGACATGGCCCGATCCATTGGAGTTTAGGCCTGAGAGGTTCTTGAGCAGCCACAAGGACATTGATGTGAAGGACTCCAACTTTGCGCTCCTACCATTTGGAGGCGGCAGGCGAATCTGTCCCGGAATATCTTTCGGACTAGAGATGGTGCATTTTCTTCTAGCTAGGTTCTTACATGCATTCGAAATATCAACTGTGGACGACTCACCAGTGGATATGTCTGAGATCTTCGGACCGACTATTTTAAAAGCAACCCCACTGGAGGTTATGCTCAAGCCAAGATTAACTCAGGAGCTATACCAATTGAGGTAAGGGAGAGTTCATATATCAAATGAAAACTTTTTGAAATGTACAAATAAGTGAATGTGTATGCACTCTCTCCTTGCGAGGCTCTTAAAAGACATAATCACATATCTAGACTCTACAGGGTGAAGTTGTTGGCACTGGAACATGACTTGCATAAAAGGGCTTACGAGTTCATGATTGCATTAGGATGTCGAATGTCATGTACTATCGTTTACCACTTGCATGTATACCGTGTGATCAATCATCTATGGAATTCTTCATGCTTTTTTTTTGCCCAAATGCCAATCCTACAGGTTTAGTTGCCATCAATAAGATCTGGCCGTTAAATCTCTTGTAGCCATAAACATCATTATCATCCATTGGATGATTGCAATGTATCTCTTTCCCCTCTGGCCAGCATGTATTTTGAACTTTTGACTCTGAAGAATCTCAAGAACATGCGTAAAATGCCACATCTACGTGCATTAGGTAAGGATCCACTCATGACGAGACATGCATGGTTCTCAAGATTACCCACAAAAAGTGACCACTCTACCTCTTTCTTTAAGGACTGATTTTTCAACTGTTTGGACTGAGCAATAACGGAAGGAAGGAATATTTCAATTTATATGTACACATGCGCGCACTGATATATGAGAGAAGTTGGGGCGGGTGGATTTGGTAGTAGATAGTGAGGTAAGTAGGGAGAAAAGACTGCAATAAAATGCAAACACTACATTGATTTACCAGATTTTGTATGATCTGTCTATTTAATATCATCACATAATTAACCTTTGGCCCATGTAACTAAAGCGACATACATGCTGCATAAAGTAATAATTCTTTTTTGAGAAAATATTAGAAGGCATCTCAACTTTTGATTCTCGTATCAATTAACATCTTCAATTTTTGGTAGTTATGATCTGCTTCTTCTGACAAATTTTAAAGCTAAAAGACCAATCTACCCCGTCAAACACATCCATACCCTAAACCCTCTCTCTCCTCCCTCAACCCCCCTCCCCCTTCTCTCTCCTCCATGGTTGGGCTAGACTGCAGGTTGAGCTTGACCTATATCTATTCAAGCTCAAGCTCAACGCCGGGGTAAGAATGTGGAGCATCAAGCTCAAACAGGTCTGACGTCAAGCCGTTTGTTGACGTCGAGGCAGAGAAGTGTGTGCGCGTGTGAAGTCGCGGCAGAGAGAGATGAAATCGAATGAAGCTTGTGCTGCTCCAAATAGATGGAGAGGAACTGATGAATCCAAGTCTTTTCATAGGTACTTGAGGAATGCTCAAAGTGAACACATGGAAAGTCATGCAACGTGGATCCCCACAGGACCCCACCCATCCTCTCGCCGGCAACTTCTTCCGTAAGACAAAGACATCTAGAGCCGAACGTCGAGGGTCTATTTGGTAAAAATTGTTTCTATTCTATGGAGCAAAAATTTATGTTCTTTTATTTCATGAAACAAAAAAAGAACAGAAACGTATTTAGTAAAATTTTTATTTCGGGAACAAAAAATCTATTTTTTTGTTCTCGAGAATAGATTTAGAACATAAATAAGAAGTAGAAAAAAGTAACTTTTTGCTTCCGAGAACAATTCCTACAATCAATTTTTCTCCCTCTTCTTTTTCCTTCTCTCTTCTTCTCTTTTCTTTCCTTCTTCTTCCTTTTGGCTGGTCTTCTGTCTTGGTCAGCAACCGGCTGACGAGGGCCGATGACCTCACTGGAGTGTCGCCGGCCCCCAACGACGCTGAGTCATGGCGAGGCTCGTTGGCCCGAGTCTCATCAGTGTCTGGGCAAGCTCAACCTCACCAGATTTGGGTAAGCCCGAGCCTCACCGAGCCATTGCCAGGTTGATGTTGCCCAGTGGTGGCTCTGCAAGAGGCTCAGCCTCACGAGGTCAGGGTGAGGTCAAGCCTCGTGGTGACCTAGCAAGGCTCCAACTAGCTCGCTGGACCTCTCGTTAGAGCCTCACTTAGCTAGTTGTCGGTTGCCGTCGTGGTTGGCGACTGGCCACAAAGGAGGAAGAAGGGGAAAAAAAAAGAAGAAGAAAAAAAAAGGAAATATAATAAAAAAATATTGAAAAATTAAAAGAAATAACAAAATTATACAAGTTTAACAAACACATTTCTATTCTTGAAATACTTTTTTTTCAGTTACTAAAAATGCATTCTTATATTCAAAAATTGTTTTGGGGAACAAAAATAAAAAAAATAAAAAACATTTCTCATCAAAAACTGTTCCTCGGAATAGAATCATTACCAAATGCGTCTGAAGTTGCCCAAAACTTCATTTCTTGTTCGAGGGATTCGTTCGTTCGGACCGGCGGAAATTCAAGACCACATGCAGGCCCACCGATGAATTCTAATGAGAAATGAATAGGAGAGAGAACCACAAAATATCAAATAATAAATAATTAAAAATTATTATTGAGTCTCTTTATTAAAAAATTTATGACTTACAATAAGTTATGCTAGCAAAGTCTGTAGAGCCACTCATGACTGAATTTTCAATTAGGAACTCAAAAAGAAAAGAAAAGAAAAAAAACAATGTATCTAGCGTCCTTTGGCCAATTCCTCCACCTCCCTTTCACTTTTTCTCTTTGAGGTAGTACAAATCAGTAAGCAACGCAAAATATATTTGACCATTATCAATTATGCCGAATTTGAATATGAGAACAAGATACAAAACTCATTAAAGTTATGTGTATGTGTACATTAAAGTTGCGTGTATGTATATATGTACACTACCGAGTTGAAAACATGCATAAAATATGTCAGGTTGATAGTAGCAAACACGTTGAGATGCTCAATTGAACAAGGCTCATATTTTATTAATAGAGTATTCGAGATTTATTAAGTACCCTATTTATATCGGAGATCGTCTCAAGAAAATCATAAATATGATAATTCAGATTTAATATTTCAAGTTAAAAGGACAAACACACTTATTACTTGAACAATAATATTACCCCAAAGGATAATGTAATTAAAGTCGATAGGGACATGTATATATTTGTACATAAAATCTTTTGTCATAGATTTCCACTACCCAACAAAGAGAGAAGCAAAAACAATGTACCCAGCCACGAATTTTCGATGCTTTTTCTGCCTTTTGCAATAGGTTTGGAGCTTGAAACCTTCAAGTGCTTCACAACGTTTTTCCTTGGTGCTTCTGCACGTGTCACGCAGCAAAAATGGACTCTCAGCTTCAAGACCTACCCCGCTTGTACGGAATAATCCTAGCCATCGTCGTCCTATCAATCTTTGTATTATTCAAATCGACAAAATCAAGCAAGCTCAAAACACCACCAGAAGCCTCGAGGGCATGGCCAAGGAGAGTTTCACCAAGAATGACGTCACGCTGTCCACTCGGCCACGGCACTTGGCCCAGAAGATCTTGGGCTACTCCTCCGCCATGTTCCCGCTCGCACCTTACGGCCCATACTGGCACAAGGTGAGGAAGATGGTCACCTTGGAGCTGCTCTCGAGCCGGAGGGTCAACTCGTTTCTCAACCCTATACAGGCCTCCGAAGCGGACTTGGCCAGTCAAGAGCTGCACGAGCTTTGGATTGAGAAAGGACGATTCAGGTATTCTTCTAATGCTGATGGTCACTCTATATGTCGTTCTGGCGGATCTTGATGATAGGCTTTTCCCTGGTTGTATTAATAATTTTTCTTTTTTTGGTGAACACCGGTCGTTTTCATAGTATAAGGTCACGGAAATGATCAAATTTAGAATTTTAGGTTGCAGTACTCTCTCTAGATTAAGAGCGAGTCAAGACTTGCACTTTTATGGCGTCCATACTCGCGAAAAAAAAAAAACAAAACAAAACTTGATGCTTGTCTAATCTTAGTCAAAGAGGTTTTTTTTGGAAAGGAGCAACCTAAATGAAGTGCTGAGTTTTGTGAGTCACTCGACGAAGCCCATGTCCTACTAATTAGTTGGATTTGTGGATGGCTTAGGAATTAGTCCTGTGTGTTTGACACACGAAATACAGATTCGATTCTTCTATCACTCAATGCAACTACAAATAATGCCATACTTAGGTCACCCTTCTCGGTCTCTATTATCATATTTCTTGCTCGATCACTTAGCCATGGGCTTTTTTGCCATGAAAAAAGAATCCTAGATAATTATAAAAAAAAATTCATAAACTTATTGTGCAAATGTCAATTCAATTTTAAATATTTTAGTTTAATCAACTTAATCCTAAACTTTTTTATGGTTTGCCAGTGTAGTCATTCCAACTAATTTTGATTAGAAATCAGTAATATTGATAATGGTCATCTTATGTGGTACGCTTGGCCTTGACATGGATAATTTTTTTATTTTTTATTTTTAAATTTTATGAATTATATATATATATTTCATTTATGTCCTTTTTTGTTTTCTTTTTTTTTTCACGGTGACCCATGAGGGTTTTCGAGGCTCGTTGGCTACTGAGCAAGGGTCACAAATCCCTCGGTGGCTACAAGCAAGGCTACCTTACCCAAATTTGAGCAAGGCCTTCATGGCCCTCGCCCCTAGTCGGTGAGTTCTAGCGGTCCTTGCTAGCCACAATGAAAATAAAGGGAAAAAAAAAGGAAAAAAAGAAGAGAAAGAAATAAAGAAAACTGATATAAAATTTAGAATTAATTTTAGAAAGTTGTCTATGTTAAAACCGGCCATGCCACGTAGGATGGTATATGTTTATGTCAGCGATTTTGAATCAAAATTGGCTGGAATGACTATATTGACAAATCGTTAAAATTTTTAGAGCTAAATTGGCAAAATTAAAAGATTTTGTATTGAATTGGCAAATACACAATAGGTTTAAGACTTTTTGGTAATATTTTTGAAAAAACTAGATAGAATGACACACGACATCAATGAAGTATTATTCAAAATTGAATATGTTTCATCAATTCTTTTAGTTCATGAGAGTATTCAAAACTTCAATTTAGCATGACATCTACTTCATTCTGATTCGTTAGGCCACAGTCGACTTGAAGCAGTGGTTTGCGAAGTTGACTCTGAACGTGACCCTGAGAATCGTGGCCGGAAAGCGCTACCGTGCAGCGGACGAGCAAGAGAAGCAGCAGTGCCAAAAGACGTTACGAGAGTTCGTCGACTTCTTTGGTTGTTTTTACCGGCAGACGCTTTACCTTTCCTGAGGTGGCTCGACTTGGGTGGACAGGAGAAGGCCATGAAGAGGACTGCAGAAGAACTAGACAAAATTATAGGTAGTTGGTTGGAGGATCACAAGAGGGATAACAAGGGTTTGGGTGAGACCAGTAGCAGTAGAGATTTCATGGACGTCACGCTTTCGGTCCTTAGCGACGATGAACTTGGAAGCTATGTAGCATCGACACGGATACGCAATACGTGACACGACACGACACGACATGACACGCCGACACGACATTTCTTAAAAATAGAGAATTTCAACACGTTTCGACACGTTATATATAAATACATAAATAATAATAATAATAATAATAATAATAATAATAATAATAATAATAATAATAATAATAATAGCCTAGATTTAATTTACACGAAAAATATTAAATAATATCATTCATTATTTTAATTTGTTACAATAATACACAAAACTTAGAGGAAAAAAACATTGTTTAAAGAAAAATGCTGAAATGATATTTTTAAATTTATTTATTTATCATATATGGCATTTATTTATTACTTCTTTCATAGTAAAAGACTTAAAAAAAAAAAAGCAATTCTAAAAAAACAAAACTGAAAAAAAAAAATTGACCCTGTGCATGTATATTTATGGGAATTTTATTATTTCTTTTATTACTTCTTTTGTGTATATTTATATTTTGACCCCTCAAGTATTAGAAATTTTTAAAATTGACCCCGAGTGTGTCGAAATTACATGTCGGAATTCTAGACTCGCGTGTCGAAATTCTTGACCATGTGTCGGATTTTTCGACACTTGTTGACCGCATGTCGGGACGTGTCGGAGCGTATTAGACATGTGTCGGAGTGTCGGACACAACACGAAGGCTTCTGGAGAGTGTCCGTACTACATAGGTTGGAAGTTACAATGCTGATACCTTAATAAAAGCTACATGCTAGGTAAGTTGTTCGCTTCCTATTAAAGCAGTCTTTTCTTCTTCATAATGCTAGTTGCGCACGTATTAAGTAGTCAGGAGCGATTTTCTATAGGTTTAGTTGATTTCAACTAGGGTGAGAATGGTCCGATCGGTCCAATTCTAGAGAGGGGTATGTTCTAGAAAACCTGAAGTTGAGAACCGGACCGATTTAAACGAAGTCTGGAATTGAACCGGCTCTGGTGGGTTCTAGGTAGAATTGAGTGCTAGTCCACTCCAACAATTTTTGTTATTTCGAGTCTATTAAAAAATAGTAACCGATTTTCTGTTTTTAAGTAAAGAATTTGTGTTATGATATGGACAATGCGCAAATTGAACAATTACATTGAAATAATTGAGTTTGATAATTAAAAAGTACTTAGATTGGAAATAAAGTTTTAGGTATACCTTTGGGTTATGCGTATATTAAAGTACCATATACATTTTATAAGCTGATATATGAGCACAATATTAAGCAAATGACTAGTTTAGCTAGAGCTTATGCATAACACACACTCAAGATTGTTCCCAAAAGATTCAAATGCTTAAAGGTAGTTGACGGGGGGAGCAAATATGCTGACAATCAAAGCATTATTGACCTTGAGATTATTGTTCAATGATTCCTTATAAATTGCAAAGGTTGAGTCAGATCTTCCTCATCCTCTGAATCTTCGTCTTTGATCCAACGGACAAAATCTTTGGATGTTTGCAAGCAAGTTTCAAGAATCAATAAGTACAAAGAAAAAGAATGAAAAAAACCTTATTTCAGAGAGATGAAAAATAGACGTAAAATCAAATAAAGAAGGGGTCGTTTAATGCTAACATTGAATACTATTGATTTGGTAAGCACTTCGCACTCTTCCTTCAATAGCAACAAAGTGAGGGATATGAATTGGATATTACCATCTCAAATTGTCGGTTCCCTTGGGTGCGCTTTCATGTTGCCTAGTTTACATGAGAATATGCCTATCTTTATTTCTTAGCCTTACCAGTCAACATAAGAAGATGCCAATATTAACAGAACCATACGTGGCCATATTAGAAGATTCGTTTCAATGCCTCATCCAAATGCTGCTCATCCCTATACCAATATCTAATGCAATCACTTCTAACCTAACAATATTTAAATCAGTCATCTAAGACAGTCAATGTAATACACACACATGCATACTCATTGATATGTCGATCAGAGAACTTTTACAATGCGTGCGTCGCCCCATGCAAGCCCGACTCATCTATAACTCTGCAAAGCATAAACAACAATTTCCCATAGAATTTCTGTACCACTAAGCAAGAATTATATACATCATGAGCCCCCAAAGATCCAGACTCTTACTGGAATCATAGTTACGTTGATTTACTAGAAATCCCAAATCCATTATCTTGACATCAAGACTGTCCAGATTCACAATACCATCCTCACCATCCACACCCTTCAATTTGCCATTACGATCACGAAAAATCAATGAACATAAAAAAATCCAACTTTCAGGCATCTTAACACCAGCTTCATGAATAAAAAGCACGCAAATCAACCCAAGCAGTTCCTAAAACTAGTTATCTAAATTTTTAGATGACACCTATGACTATTCAACCGTAAATCAAAGAAACATAGGTCGATGAACTGCGCTTACTCATCAAGCTTTCTAAAAGGAATGATTTAATGACTATTGGAGTAATTAAATGACGGGAATGACAACCAAAGCAATATTAAAAAATTTCACCCTCTTGTGCATGGCAATACGCTACAGAGTTAGGGCTTCTTGGGAGGGACAGCTTTGACCCGAGCGAAGCATGGAAGCAGTCAAAGATTAAACGAGAGAGCAAAGCCATTGCTTCTCCGATTGGCAAGAACCACCCCCTACAAACATTTTGGCAAAATAAGAAATTTTGACAATCAGCATGCAAGCTTCACCCGAAACAAAGATGTGAACAAAAAAAGCTAGTGAAAAAAATTGAAACTGAAAAGTAGGGCTTGTCATCGTAGAATTATGGCTTCTTGAGAGAGACGGCTTTGACCAAAGCGGAGCATAGAATTGAGTCGTTGATGAAAGATTAGACGAGAAAATAGAGCGATTGCTTCTTGATCATGAGTCGGGTGGGGGAGAAAGTTGAGTGAAATCAATCATCAGGAAGAGTGCGATTTGGGAAGAGAGAGGCCATAGAGTGAGCAAAGAGAATGCCGTTGAGAGGAAGAGGCCGTGGAGCAGAGACAAAGAGGCTGTCGTTGAGAGGGAGCATGACTGTCATCGGAGGGGGAAAAGTGGGAGAGAATGTCATTAGGTTGAAGAAGTGTGGAGAGAGTAAGAAGAGAGAGGAGAGAGATACTCATCTAGAGAGAAGAGAGAGAAGAGGCCGTCTTGCGCACTAGGTTTGAAATTGGCTAACACGTGGGGCCCCGAGAATGCATGTCGACTTGTGAATGGTTTAGGATAAGGCTTATATGGTCCCTTTTGGGTACCCAATATTTTCTTGGTCAACAAGGCTCGCTAGCCACAAGCAAGGCTACTTCACCCAAATCTAGATGTGACCAACCTCGCCATGGCCTTGTAGTGAAGGCAGCCTCACTCACGATTAGTGAGGCCATAGCCACTTTTGCCAGTGGTTAGCTGAGCTCACCCTCACCCAATGACAGTGAAATGAGCCTCGCCCCTAGTGGGCACGGTCACCTCAGCTTGATGATCGACCCTTGCCATTAGCTAATGAGTGTTATTTGACGGCTTGCCAAAGGAAGGAGGAAGAGAAAAAAAAAATTCAAAATTTCGAAAAATATTAATATATTATTAAAAATTATCTATGTCAATGCTAGCAAACCAAATTTGGTCAAATAGACTGAATTGACATAGTTGTAAATAGTTTAAGACTCAACTGACTAAAAAGACAAGTTTAGGATTGACTAGACACAATTCTAATAGGTTTATGACTTTTCAAGTAATTTTCCCGTTATGATTTGGAAGTTATTAGATTGCTATAAGAAAACTAATAATAATAACAAGTAAATTCAAAGAAATATCATCTAAAGAGGAAGAAGTATTTTGATTTGTATGTGGAGGGAACTATATCCATTTTTAGAATTTTAATGAACCATGGATCCATTACGTGAATGGTTTGTGGGATGATTATCCAAAAAGTCATTGACTTATTATACAATAGCCACTTCAGTTATAAAATTTTCAATCGTGCTAATTTGACATAAACTTTTTTACGATTCGTCAATTTAATAATAAATCTTTTAATAGTATCAATTTAGTCCCACAACGCCGTTCTTGTCAATTGCAAGAATCGAGGACTTGAATATGATTAGAGCGAAATCAACTTTGATAGTAGCTACGTCATTGAAGTACTCACCTTCACAAGGTTGATGAGGAGTGGAGCATTTTCGTAAAAGATTTAGAACTAAATTGACATAATTAAAATATTTAGTATTAAATTGATAAATCATCAAAAATTTTAAGACTCAATTAACACAATTAAAAGATTTAAAGTTGAAATGATTGTTGTATGATAGGTATAACATTTTCTTGACATTTTTTGCAATGACTTGTTAACCTGGTCAATTACATTTACGTACATGAGAAGCTGCAAAAACTAGCTCATTGATATCCCCTAACTGAATATATGGACAAAATCTGTCAAAACCTAGGTTTAGTCCTTAACGTGGTCCGCTCATTCTACCGACTTGCAAATTTGATGTTATTTTACAAATTCCGATCTGTTTCGTCTCAAACAACAAGCGAACACCAATCTGTCCAACATGCCAAATTGGTTCTTCTTCATCTTGAACAGAACATCCATGGGACCCGGGATTGTCCCTTTCAAATCGTGCCAAAACAAATCAGATAATATCTTCATCCCACCTTCACATAAAAAAGATGTAGAGAAGAAATGTCAGAGGGATGTCAACTTGCATTGTGGCCCCTGAGGTCCATAACTTAGCTCTTCTGCAATATCTACCGTGAATTTGCGACGTACTTTGTTCGAAATGCAAATTGTCAAAATATCTCAAGTCAATTGATAAAGAAATTATGTACTCATTATACACATCAAGTTTCCCTTTACTTATAAACACAACTTTTTGGGTCAAACATTCTAAAGTGGTTTTGAAGCCAGATTGGCCTCGTGCGTGCGTCTATATCATTGGTCAAATTCTACGTGTCTCTTTTAATCCAACTTACACATGAGATTAAGTGTTGAAATATCTTACATTATTTGATCATGAGGTCTACGAGGTCTCTTGCTCTTTAGTTTTTAGGTTGGATTTTTTAAATAAAAAGCAGTATTGTACCCGGAAAGAAAACTAGAGGGAAAATACAGGAAAAGCTGGTCATCTATAAAGATAGAAGTTTCTTAATCCCTAGTTAGGGAATGATTGATTTTATTTTAACTTTATCCCAAAGTCCAAAATATCTCCCGGCGCCAAGTTACTGAGCCGCTGAGTGGGTGCCATTAATTTCTCCAAGAGTTATCCAACCGTCGATCCTTTGGAAGGTGGAGAAATCGCATGGAACCAAATTTCCACGTGGATAATTACGTAAGAGAACAAAATGGATTGGAAAATCAAAGGTTCCATTACTTTAATAGGAGAGAGGTTCGGAATTTTACAGACAATTATTGAGTAAGTTTCGTCCCGCACTTCTACAAATCATAGAAAAATCCAAATTTAGGGATGGGCCATATCAGATCTTGATCATTCATTGAAAACTTTTAGGATTCGTTTGATTGTCTTGATTTCTAATCAAGATATGAAATCCAATGAATTTGCAATATCATATTCAATATTTTATGAATCACAATAGTATAGTTAGATATAATCATATTATATTATGTAAATTATTTGGTATAAACATTATATTAATATAAATGAACATAAAAATTCACTAGAGAATATGGTAAAAATCTCTCGCGACACTCTTACCTATTTTTTTTCCTTCTCTTTTTGTAATGATCTTTTTTCCCCTTCTAATAAAAATCTATTGAATAGTAAACAATACTAATATATCTAAAATACTTAAAATATGTAATAAATATAAATATATATCCATAAAATTAAATTTTATATTATAAGATATAATTAATTTGATTGTATAAATAAAAATAAGATTAAAGTAAAAATACTAAATTGTTAGTTTTTGTTGAATTAAAATTCAAATATAATTTATATTTAAATATAATTTTAATTTTTTAATTAAATAATTTTGTTATTTGGGAAAAATAACTTTAGTATTATGGATATTATAAATCTTACTCACTTTTATTTTACTACCCCCATAGGATAATTTTTTTCTAGCATATATCTCACTTATATCTAACTTTGTCATATATTGAGTAAGTACCAAATATATAATAGAATAAAGTTTATCCTATCCAAAATTTTATACTAACTGTCATATATAGTCTTAAAGTATTTGTGAAGTATAGAAGGCACAACACACCCTAAGGTACACAACGGTAATGCCTATAGAGACCATAGAAATTCCCACATTGTATTCCATGTGTCGTGTACTAACCTTTCTAAGCAGAATGATCGCATTATAGGAAAACGAACTCAAAATCTCATGGTTTCGAGGGGGAAAATAACGGCGCATGTTCTCCAATCACTTGAAGTAATCTACAGGGCTCTGGTTTTGTAGAAAGTGAAGCAATTACGCCCTTTGCGAAACCGAAGGGCTAGTACTATCAGTCAACAGTCAACATTGGCTTGAGAAGTCTTCCGTGTCCGGCTAATGATTGTACCGGAGATATTTCGAATTAGGTGTGGCCTTAAATCTTGTATTAAATGATCGGTCCGTATGGTCCAGCACGAATTCATCTAAGGTGGGCGGACCGGTTCTGACCTCGTGCGCTTGAACTAGCAAAAAGTAAAAATGAACATTACTCGGGAGAATGGTGGCATGCATTATAAATCAAGAGAGCAACCAAAGGCTGATTCCATGCAATCAATCCCACCTTCCACCAATGTCAACACCTTCTCTCATTCCCTTCTTCCTCTCGACCTTCATCTTAGGCTTAGCCTCCTCCACTCCCTCCTCAGCCGCCGCCCCGGTGCCCACAGCCAAACCCTCTCCGCTCGTATTCCCCGTCAAGAAAGATGCCGCCGCCAACCAGTACTACACCACCCTCCAGCTTGGGACTCCCGCCACCGCCATGAACTGGGTCCTCGACCTCGCGGCTGAGTACACGTGGCTCGACTGCAGTGGCTACGAGTCCTCCTCCTACCGTCCCGTCCACTGCAACTCCTCCAGGTGCGAGGCCGCCGGCGGCCTCAGCTGCAACGGCTGCTACGGCCCCGCCAGGCCCGGCTGCACCAACGACACGTGCGGCGTCTATGCGGCAAGCCCGTTCCTGGACGTCATCCTGGGCTCAGGCCTGGCCGAGGACGTCCTGGCCTTGCACTCCCCGGACGGGATCAAGTACAAGTCCGCCAGTAAATTTGTAAGTCGAATATCATTGAATTGAGGCAAACTTAAGAGAAAATGGAGATATAAATCAGAGAAATCTCACCAAACCGAGATGATTATACCTTTTTAATGTTCTTTCTTTTACTTCCAGCAACAATTTGCTTTCTCTTGCGTGGACGACGGCTCTGACTGGGCGAAGGGACTGTCGAAATCAACCAAAGGCATCGTCGCGCTAGCGAGGAGCCCGGCCTCGCTCCCCACCGAGCTCTCCACGCAGCTCAATCTCCCACGCACATTCGCTATCTGCCTCCCTTCATCCTCCTCCGGATCCACCCACGGCGATCTCTATGTCGGCGGCGGCCCATACATACGACCTCCGATCAAGAAAGACCTCGTGAAAACGCTCCTCCGCACTCAGCTACTCGTCAACCCTGTGAAACGGGCCCCTGTCTACAGCGAAGGCGAGCCCTCTGATGAGTACTTCGTCGACGTGACCTCCATCAAAGTTGATCTCGCTCCGATCAGCTTCAAGTCCTCGATCCTCGCGATTGACAAGAATGGCATCGGGGGGACCAAATTGGCACTCTCACTCCGTACACGGTCCTCCACTCAGCGATCTTCAGGCCTCTGGTGAATGAATTCACGAAGAAGGCGATGGACAGGAAGATCAAGAAGGTGTCGCCGGTTGCACCGTTCGGGGTTTGCTTCGATGCGAAGATGGTGAGGAGCAGGAAGGCAGGTCCGGACGTGCCGGCAATTGTGCTGGTGCTCCAAGGCAACGTGCAGTGGAGGATGGAAGGGGCGAACTCGATGGTGAGGGTGAGCAAGGACGTGATGTGCCTGGGGTTTGTGGACGGAGGATCGAAGCCAAGGACCGCAGTCGTGATAGGAGCTCATCAGATGGAGGATAATTTGGTGGAGTTCGACGGGGGTCGTCGACGTTTGGGTTCAGCAACTCGCTCCTCCTTCAGAACTCCAGTTGCTCCTCGAGATCTTGACGTGCCTGGGGCAGGTCAACATTGCGTTAGGGCCCCTGCGGTCCCCTTATCTTAGCTCATTCTGCAATATCTCCCTTGTATTTGCAATGGACTAACGTGAAATCAAAATAGCATAACGTGTTCATTGCACGCCAGAGAGAAAAACTAATGGGAAAATCTATAAGAAGATGGTCATATCCTGCCGAGAAATTATTAGGTAAAGTTGGGATAACCAACTCAGCAATGCACAAGTCCATTCCAGGTGTTACTCATGGGCTCACCTTTCAGAAAACCAGCAACTCCCTCTCCCTCTCGCATTCGTTTCTCTCTTCTTCACCGATTTCTTTGTTTGTTTCCTTTTTCATTTCTTTTCTTTCCCTTTGGCATGTGATTTGTTCTCTTCACAGTTCAGCTTACTATGTAAATTAGAATGCAGAAAGAAACCCTTTTTACTCGTCTCAACCTCACTCACCTACTTGAGTTGTCGCTCACTTTTGTTCACTCACCTTGTTACTTGCCTTCATTTCTTCGCCTTGTATGTTCATTTTTACGTTTGTTGCTTTTAGTAAGTGTAAATTCTTGTCATTACCTTATCTTTTGTGTGTGTGTGTGTTTGATATGTCTTGAGGTTCATATTCCGGTTGCTCAACATCACATTATTATTGGATATATAATTTGAAATAATATATGTCCTTTTAAGTATAAGAAAAATGAAAACAAAAAATAATCGGTTGGTCTCGGATTGACCTGGATCGGATCGAATCCATAGATGTGGTCCAGTTCTCAATCCCAAGCTTAACAAGGTTGGTCCTCGGTCCTAAAAATTAAGAACTAATATTGTGCAGGTTGGTCCTCAATCCCAAAAATTAAGAACTAATATTGTGCAGGTTGATCCTTGGGTTAGGTGTTAAATTGGCCCAACTAAGACTGTGCTCACCTCTAGTGGTTGGAGACTAGCCACAAGTGAAGGCTGGCAAGGGTGTTGTCCTCACCTGTGGCCGACAATGATCACTTTCGTCGAATTTAGGGAGGGCTCAACCCTCACAATCAGGGCGAGGGTCGCCCTCGCTGGATCTGGCAAGAGTTTAGGAGATGATGGCATTAGCGAGGGTGTAGCAGCCCTCACCGGCCATAGGCAAGGGTCGCTTTCGTTGAGTTTGGCAAGGGCTCGGCCTCACAGCAAAGGCGAGGTTATCCTCACTGGATTTGGCAAAGGTTTGGGAGGCCAGGACATTAGAGCCGTAGGGAATCTCAAGGATGCAAGGGCTAAGGGAGGGATCGGGGTAGCGGACAAAGGGGGCGCTTGGGCTTGTTCTTGGACTAGGGGTGGAGGTGACGCAGCGGTAAGAGAGAGAGAGAGAGAGAGAGAGAGAGAGAGAGAGAGAGAGAGAGAGAGAGAGAGACGGAGAAAGTGTGACATCCCGATTTTCCAATTCTATTCTCAATAAATTGAGACGGGTATTTCGTTAGCACGCGTATAGTTCATTTCCTTGAGTCGGCCACTTATGTGAAAACTAGTCTATCGGGTGAAGCCGCTAAGAGTTTCTAATGCATCAGACTCGAGAATTTGATCAGGAAGCAATCTTTCGACCGAGCTAATCTGCAAGGGTCATTGCGACACAATTAAAAATCGATTAGAGATCGGAAATAGGTCGACTCGACAAAGGCATGTGATCAGGTGTAGGTGATTCCACCAGATTGCACAATTCTTGTCGATCGGCACTGGACCGACTTTTCTATCGATTGGGTACCCTGTGTTCGTATTTGAAATCTTGAGATTACGCCGACAACCGAAAGTCGTCAATGTTTTAGAGATGTACATTGTGGCTTGAAATGATCAACCACAGGTCAAATGCATGAAAATTTCTAAAGGCTACCTGGTAGGTTGGGCCGTGCTAGTATCGTGCCAAAGTGAAATTAACCGTGGAATTGAGATCGAATTCAGAAATTGGAAGTCTAGGTGTGTCACAAATCATTTCAGGATCATCGAATCATCTTCGGAAGATTTTTCATACAAGCCGAGTTTTTCAGCAAAATAATCAGAAAATTTGCTAATTTGGCTTGAGAAATTAGTAGGCCCGCTTTTGGTCGTACTTTTGGGAATTAAGTTGGTTCTACGGATCAGTGAAGATGTTAATTGAAGTGTGGTGACATTGGATTAATTTTATGAACTTCAATTTGATTCAATTGGAAGAGAATCAAGTGGAATTGAAGAATTGGTTGTACAAAATTTTATGCCCCAGCGGAAAATGAGATTGCAACCATTGGAAAAGGTTGTGGGGGATTAGGTGAGTGGAGTGTGATGTCACCCATGAGGTCATGTGGTGGGCCAATTTGTTGGATTAAAGAAAAGGGAAAAAGGAAAAGAAATTGGCCTCCCTTCTTCTCTCTCCTCCCTCTCTTCTTCCTCTCCCGTGCGATTCCTCCATGGACGTTTTCTTCTTCTTCCTTGGATGTCGCTAGCAGCTCGCCAGCCACCCGCTCGTCTGCCGGAGGCTTTGTCGTCGCCGTTCATCCGCCGCCCACCGCTCCGCTCGCCCGCGTGCGTGCAGCTCCGCCTTTCTTCTCTCCCTCTGTTTGCTGCTCGAAAATTCCAGATCTTGTCGGACGCCCAGCAGCAAGCCCGAGCAGCCATGGCCATCGTGCACCGCCAGTCGGAGCTCCTCGCTGTCGCAGCTCGCCGCCGTTCGGTCCCGCGTCCACTCGCCAGCTCGCGTCGTTGCCTCGCCGTTCCGCCTCCGCCGAGCCTCTAGCACCGTCACCTGCGTTGTCCAGCTGCTGCCGCCGCCGCCAAGGCCACCGTGCGCCCCCGCCTTGCCTCCGCCGCCCTTGGCTGCCTCAACCGGCGCCGAATTTGCCCATTCTCGGCCTCAAACCGCCATGGACAGCAGCTGCAGAAAATGGGTATGGCAGCCCCTTCTTGGCCCGTTTTGGCCGCCTTCCCAAGCCCGGATGCTAGGCCCGCTTTGAGGAAAGTTGTTCTCCTCGGCGTCCTCGTCGTTTTAGTCCGCTCGGCTCGCTAATCCGGTGAGTTTAACTCACTAAACCTCGCTTAGAGGGTTAATGATGCTTTATGTGTGTTTAGTTTATGTTAAGTGTTATTAGGTGGTTAGTTTAATTTATTTAAGTGTAGATTATATTAATGTGCTTGATTAACTTAAATTGTGTTTAATTTAAAGTTAAGTGGGTGTTTATATTAATATAAACATTGATGTGACATAAAGGAATTTACTTTTGATTTATTTAAATATTTCGAAATTATTTAATAATTTAATAATATATTATTATTCGAAATTACTAAAATATTATTATTTAATTATTTTCGGAATAAATTTAATTATTTATTAAATTTTGAAATTTTTGTCGGGACTCTAAATTCTCAGAATTTCGTGCCGGTCGCTGCTGTGCAGTCAGATTTTGAAATTGACGATTGGATATTATAAATTGAGTGGGGATCATGAAAGATATGGATATTATTATTTAATTAATTTTCGAAATAAATTTAATTATTTAATAAATTCTAAAAATTATTTTGGAACCTTATTTCCTCAGAATTTCGTGCTGATTGCTGCTGTGCATTTAGAATTTGAATTCGATGAATGGATGTGGTAAATTGAGTGTTGATTGTGGTAAATATGGATTTTATTCATAAAAACCCAAGTGTTGGGTTTTGATGCAAAAATTGGATTTTAATGATTATATTAAATAGTGGGGTTTGAAAAAGTGAGATATTGGCTTTTTGATTCGAAATTAGCATGTCCCCACGCGCGTGATTAATTTATGGAATATTTTTAATGTGAAGAAAAATGGCCGGGATCACTGTTTTAAGTGGAAGCATTGAGTGAAATATAAAGTGTCTTGGGGCCAAGTATGCTTTGACTGTGTGATAACTAAGAGGAATCGTCCTAGGCTGTTGAGCCGAACTTGCCCCTATATGGGATGCCCACGCGGTGGTTGCGCG
This sequence comes from Eucalyptus camaldulensis, assembly GCA_019915185.1. Lineage (NCBI taxonomy): Eukaryota > Viridiplantae > Streptophyta > Magnoliopsida > Myrtales > Myrtaceae > Eucalyptus > Eucalyptus camaldulensis. Next base: position 47,777,648 of record JAHSVA010000010.1, read on the forward strand.
GTCACAGTAGATTCTGGGCCCATGCTCCTTCGGGAATGTCGTCGACGTACTGACGAAGCCGCGCTCCAAGGGGGGAGGCGATGCTTGGCTATATGCCAGTAGATAGCCGAACTGCGAGTAGGCTATGCCCTTGTGTGGCAGTGAATAACAATTGGAATGCATGTTGAGTGTTGTTGATGTGTCGGATTATGGGACAGAATTGTGTGGCATGGAATGGGACGCGTCATAATGATTTAGTCTTATAATCAGAACCCCTGCGGTTGTTGGTTATCTGAAAGCGAATACGTTCCGGTTGTTTAAGTTCCTCTTACTATCTATGATTGAGTGATTTGAATTGCGCTAACCTGTAGGAAGGAACTGAGGCGAGGTAAGTCTTCTGTGTGATGTGGCTAGGCCACCCGGGGTGTATTTTCTTTCTAATAGGGGTTTAGGGGGTTGAACTTGCTGAGATATCGTCTCATCCCGGTTGTGGGATTAAAATTTCAGGTCCCTAGATGGCGGTCGTGGATGACTCGAAGCCCTAAGTCTGGAAAGGTAGAGACTGAAGTATTGGTGAACGTGTCCTGCTAGTTGGTTTTAGGATAGTTCCCCTTTTGTCGAGCTGGTCTATTTTGTAGACGGTCCAGTGTTGTATTTAAACCCTTTGTGTTTATAAATGAGTGTTTGGTATTGTGATTGATTACCTGCCTTTCTATCCCAAGTTAAATGTTGTCATGGAATTTGTTTCACTTCCGCATGCGTAATAAAATGAATGGGTCGGCGACGTATCTTGGGATGTCGCATATTTGATCGACCGCAATGGGATGCACGCATGCTCGGGGTTCGGGGCATGACAGAAAGACCAATGCAAAGCGAAGAGGAGAGTGAATGGGAGAGAGGATGGAGAGAGAAAGTCCCTCTTTACTAAAATTGAAATCAACTAAGAGAAGGAGAGCTAGGCCTAGAGGCGACAAAAAGCCTATGTTGCTGCTGCAGAGAGAGAGAGGCAGAGAGAGAGAGAGAGAGAGAGGTGAAACTGAAATCAATTAAGAAAGAGGGAGAGGTAGGGCCTAGGCAGCGCCCAATGAATGAAGTGGGATTTTCACACGCTGGCATCCAAATAGTACATAATATTTTCTCCAACCACCAAGTTACAAGGGGTTGCATGGTAATGTTTCTGCTCTTTTTTTGTTTTAGAGAACAGAAATTAAAAAAAGTGTTCTATTCCGGGGAATAATTTTTTACCAGAAAAATTCGTTTGGTAAATTTGTTCCGGAAATAAAAAATGAATAGAAACGCGTTTAGTAAATTTTATTCTTTTTTTGTTTCTTTTAATTTTTTAATATTTTTATTTTATTTTTCATTTTTTCCTTTCTTTTTTTATTTTTCTTCTTTCGGCCGGTCACCAGCCTCCGGCGACCGGCCAACAGGGCCGGCAACCTCACCCAGCCACGGCGACGCTCCGGTGAGGTCGCTGGCTCTCGACGGCCAATCGCGGGCCATGGCCGAGGTCGGCGACCGACCAAAAAAAAAGAAGAAGAAAAGAAGAATAAAAGAGAAGAGAGAGAAAAAGAAGTGTTTCTTCAAAATTGTTTCTGGAACAAGAAGTAAGTTTTTTTTGTTTCAATTTTGTTCCAGGAACAAAAAAACAAAAAAATTGTTCAGAAACAGAAACAATGAGTGTTTCCATGCAAGCCCTAAGTTGGCACCCATTAATTTCTCCAACAATCATTAGAATGTCAATGTTTTTGTATAATGGATGATACAACGAAAAATTCCAAATTAGTACACGAGTAATAAATTTACCCCAAATTAATTTTTTTCATTTGTAATAAATTTATCATCCATTAGTTTTCATTAAATTAAATTATTACCACTGAAAATCACAAATTGATATACCTGTGACAAGAGTCAAACCTCAACTTATATACTCATAAACTATTATGTGATATCTAATTTAGTAATTTAACATTTTACAAATATATTAGTTTGGAATTTTTATAGTCAAAAAATTAGTTTGCAGTAAATTTATTATAGGTATATCAGTTTAGAGTTTTTCATAGTATTAATCCTTGTTCTTTTTGGGTAAGTTGAGAAGATAATGATAAGTTATTGGTGCATTAAATATGAAGGATATTTTTTTTGGTCGAAACTATGAAAGATTGGCTTCCTGCAATTTTTTTTTTTTTTTGGTCAGTGCTTCCTGCAATTTGTTGTGGATGGAGATAATACAAAATGGGCAAGTTATATTCGTTAAATTGAATTCAAAATCTAATGAATGTGAATCTCTTGTGAATAGTACGTAAGTCTCACCAAATCAAACGGTCCAGATACAATTTGGTGTATGTAGTAGGCTCACTAAATAATTTCTAGTGTTCGTTATATTTTCTACTTTTCATAATTTTTGGAGTGGGAGTTCTTAATTTGTGATTTTCTGATTAACATTGCATTAGTGTCTACTTACAAATTAATTTGGCTGCCTGTGAGTGCGTCCCTAAATGAGCGAGGAATAAGTCAACCACGCGATAATCATTATTTACGTCCATTTAAGAAGCCAATCTTGTGAACATGCCTTTATGTCTGTCGCTTTACTCTCTCTTTTTTTAGTCTGACGTACGTAATATTTGTCTAAGTTCGTGTCGACAAGCTTAAGAATTAATTTATTGAATTTGATTCTAAAGTGTATTTTTTGGAAGATCACTCCTAACTATTCTAAAAACTTAAACTATTAAATAAAAGTAAGATTTAATATTAATTTAAATATTTTTGCACTTCCCTTGTTAAAAAGGATTAAGCTAAAATAAAGGCATGAGCACTCCCCGGTAGTGAGTGTGGTCCCATAAAATTTTACATGCATTCTCACATGCTCTCCTTAGAAAACTTATGTTTGAGCTCATCAATATATTCAATTGAACACATATTATTGGATATATTCATTATTTCACATCACACTAATTATCTTATGTGAGACTTTTTTAGTACATCTCACATGTATCTTTTAATGATTTCCCTCACACATGTGAGCTCACTGCTGGTTCTGCTCCCTATCATTCTACACCAAAAACTTTAATCTCCTTCATCGTCCACACACCAATATATCTCAACTTAAATTTTCATTGCTCCCACTTTCACGCCTAATCTCTTTCTACATACCAAACTATGAAATCTATCATTGGGATTGTTACACCACAACGCCCATTACTCGAAAACTGCGTTTGATCATAAGGTTGTTTCTTTCCTTATGATATTCACCACACACCAAAATAGATTGGACATTAAACACCAATTAACTATCGGCTTTAATACCATGTGAGATTTTGAGGGATCAATGCTAACTAGTCTAAGCAAAGTGCAATATTGGATCGAGTGTCCCAATAGTCCCCATTGGTTTAAAATGGTTAATATGAGGGGAAAAAAAACAAAGGTATGTTTAGTATAACCAGGAGAATAAATTGGCCTGTGTATAACAAAAACTCCATTAAAGGGAAAATTACCAAAAAAAATCATAAACTTATGACATTAGTACTAATTTAGTTATAATTCTTTCAATTAAACCAATTCAGTCCTAAACCTTTTCATATTTGTACAAATTCAGTCTATCCAACCAATTTTGATATGCCGATGTTGATGTGGATGTTGGCCGTTCAAGTAATGCTGACGTGGCAATTTTTAATAATTTTTATTTTATATTTTTCAAATTTTGTATCAATTTTTTTTTTTTACTTCTTTTCCCTTTTTCTTTTCTTTTTCCTTTCCTTCCTCCTTGGATTCCTTACAAGCTTGCCAGCCACTAGACAAGGGCCACCAAGCCCTCGTCGACCACTAGTGAGGGCTACGAAGCCCTCACCCGACCTCGCCTAGGGCCACGGGCAAGATGGCTTTGCCCAAATCTAGGCGAGGCCATGATGGCCTTCGCCCAGGCCTTGGCAAATATCAACATGGCCTTGCCAACCGCAAGCAGGGCTGCCTTCACCAGCGACGAAGCCAAGGTAAGGCTGGCCTCACACAAATCTGGGCAAAACCGGCTCACCTATGGCCTTAGGCAAGGGCCATAAAGCCCTTGCCAACGTCGGGCAAGGCTATGACCCTTAGCCGGTGAGGGATTTGCAGCCCTCGCCCAATGGATGGTCGGCTAGTACCGAAGAAGAAAACCAAGAGGAAGAAAAGGAAAAAGAAAAAGAAATAAAAAAGAAAAGGAAATAATTAATAAAAAAATCGAAAAAAATTATTTAAAAATTATCATGTTGGCATTTATCGGCCGACTGATGTCTATGTCAGTGTCGACTGGCCAAATTTGGTCAGATGAACTGAATTGGTACAAATACGAAAAGATTTAAAATTAAATTGGTTAAATTAAAAGATTTAAGACTAAATTGATATCAATGTCATAGATTTAAGATTTTTTTTTTTTTTTGTACTTTTACCCTCAATTAAACATAGTATGGATCCACTTCACTGCCTATTTGGTGAACGTAATTAGACCATGTCAATCGATTAGCAAGTACTTTACTCAAAGCATATAGAGCACGCCTATCGCACTCTTGAATTGCAGATCGGAAGAAGTCATATAATTGATTTTACCAAACACTATAACAGAATGAGCATTTAACACCAATCAACCTTCAACTTTGATACAATATTAGATTTAGTAGGACCGTTGCTGATTGTTCCATGTGCAATATTAGATCACCTCCATTGGTTTCTAAGGGTCAATCCGTAAAAGAAAAGAATTATCTTTAGTAAAAAATTGAGAATAAATTGACCCGTTTATGAAATAAATTCGATTAAACGTAGTCTGAATCCGCTTCACTGCCTATTTAGCGAATGCAATTGGACCATGTCAGTCGACTGGCAAGTACTTTACTCTAAGCATTCATAGCAAGCCTATCACACTCTTTAATCGCAGATTGGAAGAAGTCCATAATTGATTTTGGGTAACTTATTATATCCCTACTTTATGCTGTAAACGGGAAAAGGGGAGGTCCACCCAAAATCAAGATGTGTAGGAATCGAAATTGTTCAACTTCTCAAGAGAGACAGTTGAGCAGCGCAAGTTCATTCTTGTTCCTACTTCTGGGAGCAACATGCGAATCGCGCTGAAGCGTCTTCGTCTTTCTCTGCACTTGCCTCCAGGACTTGACCTTTGTGATTAGGTGTGAATATCATGTGAACGACACGGCTGTATAAGCATCGTCTCTCCGATCAACCTAATCCTCTGCTGCTATATCTTCGACGGTGCTTCTGCCATATCTGTCCAAGACATCCTTAAAAAGAGTCTTAGACCCGGTCTGTTATAGTCTCGCATTTTGGGGGTGTGGATGACATGACGACAGGCTTGAATATGAACCAGTTCCCCAAAGAAGCAGCATCGCCCGCAAGAAGTCCCTCAATGGAGGATCAAGAGAGCGGCCACAACGTAAAACCAAGAACTAGAGATTGTTCAATGCTTAAAGACTTCATCCTCGGTCACTCTCCACAAGGAGCGAAGCTTAATACTGCTCGTATGGTGAGCTAGATGCTCCGATCTAAATTTTCACTAGCTTCAAAATCTTCCATAAGAATAGCTCAGTGGATGCCTTTGTTCCATTCAACTGCAGGTATTAGCAGAGGCTGTAGGAACTTTCATACTGATGTACTGCATATCGGCAATACTATCAATGACACAGCTGCTAAAAGGTGAAGTGGGCCTAATGGGGTACGCCGCCACGGCTGGGATGACCATAGTCATCATTATATTCACTCTGGGGCCCATCTCTGATGCTCATGTTAATCCAGCCATCACAATCGCCTTCGCAATCTACGGTCAATTCCCATGGTCTAGAGTGTGTGCCTCACTAATTATCCAATATCCATGACCAGCTCTAAACGCCAGAGACATTTGTTGATGTTCTCTCTATTTTTCGTAGGTTCCACTCTACATTATTGCTCAGTTGACAGGTTCAGTATTGGCGACCTATGTTGGAGCAACGGTCTACGGCGTTGAACCGAGTCTCATGATCACACGGCCTCTTGGAGGCCCAGCTTCTGCCTTCTGGGTGGAGTTCTTGGCAACATTCATCATGGTCTTCCTAATTGCGGGATTGACTTACAATCATCAATCAGTAAGACAGAAATTTTGCACGTCAATACCCATTGTACAGATATGCTGGAGACAATAGCCCAAGTCGGAGAATGTGATAAATTTATCATTAAGTTGAAAACTTTGTAGGTCGGCCCGCTATCCGGATTTGTCATCGGAATAGGCATAGGACTCGCCGTAGTGATCACGGGGTGAGCGTGAACGCTTGTTCCCATCTGCAATTTCATCAGGATAAACTTTTCTTTTGAAAGCTACTCGGTCAGACATTCTGAGCTCTGTTTGCTAATTCCCAGGCCAGTATCGGGAGCATCAATGAACCCGGCGAGATCGTTAGGACCTGCGATCCTCTGTTGGGATTTCGAGTCCATCTGGATATACATCATGGCGCCGGTTATAGGGGCCATCGTGGCCACTTTCGTGTACCGCCTTCTTCGCCTACAAGGCCGGGAATCGAGCTCCACTGCATCTTCTCCTAACACCAGTTTGCTGATCTACTCTCAGGCGGCCCTTTGATGCAGCACGGGAGATAGGGAGGATATGATGGAGACTGTAATTGTAAATTAGTTAATAAACTAGCTTAAGGGTTGTCAGACTAGAGATATTCAGTTAATAGCAATATCTGTTGGAAAAATTTAGAGAATATGAAAACGAAAATAGTTGGAAATCTTTCGAAAAAGATTAATAAAATAATATAAATTGTTTGAGGCGTGTATGCGCTATCTTTAAAATGATTTCGCCCCTTAGAGTAAAAAGCTCAATGCGATAAGTTCTATTAGTATCATCCAAAATACAACAGAGCAGAATAACAGAAGAAAGATGAATAATGTTATGTGTACAATCCAATAAATAAATGAAAGATATTTAAAGAGGAAAAACAATATATTTGTTTTGACTTACGTTTCTCTTTTCAATTATGTATGGAGTAATGATTTGTTGGTAAAAAAAAAAAAAGAGTCCACTGATTTTTTGCATTTAATTGAAAATCGTTACAAAATGTTATAAAAGCGTTATATATTGACCGTGGTCAAAACCTGTTACAAAACTCATTAAATTATACAACAAGAACAAAAGAAAACTAAGCTTGAAAATGCAGCAACATCCATCCTCAACCTCAAGAATGGAAGCAACCGGTGTTGCGAAGTAGGAGCGAGTTGCTGAACCTGAACGCCATCGCAGCCACGTCGAACTCCACCAGATTGTCCTCCATCTGGTGCGCCCCGATCACGACGGCAGTGATCGGCGTCGACCCTCCATCCACGAACCCGAAGCACATCACCTCCTCGCTCACCCTCACCATCGAATTCACCCCTTCGATCCCCCACTGCGCGTCACTCGGGAGCACCAGCGCGATGGCCGGCACGTCCGGCCCCGCCACTCCACTCCTTATGCTCCTTGCGTCGAAGCACGCCCCGAATGGCGTGATCAGGTCCACTCTCCTCATCTTCTTCTCCGCCGCCTGCTTCAAAAACTCCGCAACCAGAGCACTATAGATGGCCGAGTGGAGGACCGTGTACGGAGTCAGAGTACTGATTTTGGTGCCACCTCTTCCGTTCTTGTCGATAGCTAACGACGATGCCTTAAAATGGACCTGAGCAAGAATGACCTTGATGGCGGTCGCGTTGACAAAGTACTGGTCGGACGGAGATGCGGAGCCATGAAAGGGCGGTCGGCTGACAGGATCGAAATTGAGCTTTACTCAATGTGATACCTCCTATATATATATATATATATATATATATATATATATATATATATATATATATATATATATATATATATATGGCTGTTCAAAAAAGAATTAAGATAATATAAAAAAAATTATTAAGCTTTTGATATTGATTTCCGAAGTTTCTTTTTTAAATAAAAAAAAAATCACACTATTACTCCTCTCGACGTGTACTTGATCATATCAGTGTGGTGCAGCACCACCGCGTCCTCGCCGAGCCCGGCACCAATGACGACCTCCGTCAGCAGATTGTACACGTACACACCGCTCGTGTCATTAAAGCAGCTGCCGCCACGGGCAGCCCTGCACCTGGCGGAGCTGAAGAGGATGCTGTGGTGGGACGAGGACGACGACAGGCTGTAGCGGGCGGCACCACAGTCGAACCACGAGTATGAGCCCTAGAGGTCGAGCACCGCCTTCACGGGCGAAGGCGGCGTGCCGAGGGCGATGGTGGTGTATTACTGGCGAGAAGCCTCGTCTTTCACGACGGGGAAGATGACGAGGGGGGAAGGAGCAGGAGGTTGGTTCCGGGAGGATGAGAGAGAGAGAGAGAGAGAGAGAGAGAGAGAGAGAGAGAGGAGGTGATCGAGGCGAGGAGGAAGAGGCAACGAGAAGTCGGCATCGTTGGAAAACAATCTTCCAATTTAGATAACCTCTAAACTCAGTTTGGACAGCTTATTACCTAAATTATGATTCCTAAATAGGAATTTTTACGTTCGAGTCATGCATAGGAAATCGGTTTCAAGCTTTAAGGCCTAAGATCGGATTCCGATTCCCTTTATTTCCTATTTCGAAATGATGAATATATGATTATGTGAGCTTTAAATTGCATGTTATTAATTTTTCTAATAAAATTAGTTGCATCCATTGCCATGTCACCAATTCAATGCCATAGTAATTGCATGTTTAGTAATCAATCAGCTTTTCCCTTGATGGTTCACCTATGGGAATGTGGCTATAGCTTGGTGACTTCACGAGATCATTAGGACCTACAATTCTTGGTTGATATTTTGAGTCCATTTGGATACACACCTATTGCGGAAACAAGTGATCAAATAATAAAATAGAAAGAACAAGAAAATAAATCGAGCATCAGATTTTTATTATTCAATCATATGACATATGTTCATGGGAAAGTAGCAAAAAATTCTATTATAAATTAAGCGATACAATGAAGATCACAATCATTCTCAAATAACTTAAACACTCTTAATATTTCTAATCCCACTTACACCCAAGAACTCACATGGTGTTTGGCTTCATAATTTATCACGAAATAAGTTTGTAATCTTCACAAATCTTAATCATGAGGTATAATTAGCTTTAAACACCTGAATTACTGGTGTAATTCCATCAATGAAACCCATGCCAAGCACTTGATAAAATGGCGCTTCAACCTCTTCGACTCTAAAACGTGCCGAACTCCAGTCAATGTTCTTACGATACTGTTATACATTCTGATTTTAACATCAGCATCAACCGCAATATCACACTTAGCATTTTTCTTCAATCGTCATTTACTATTATCCATGCATTGATAAATTGAAAATCATTTCTTATCTGATGTAGCATAAAACGAACAATCAGAATCCAAATGGGCTACATTTCAAAGATTCTTCAAGGAATTTGTCGACATCAGAAGGATGTATTCCTTGCAAGCAGCCTATATAGAACCGATTTTACGGCAGTTGTTGAGTTCATCTGTAGAATCCCCCTCAGAGTTCCTGGAAAAATGCTCTAATTTTCATGGCAGAATTCTAAGTTCTTTGTTCATTTGCCTTTCAAGAAAATGAAGATATCAACCTTGAAATCCTTGAAAATCTCGTAGAGCGCTGATATTAGGGCGTCGAGGCATCTTGCCTAGTGAGATCTCTACATATTTCTAATAGAGCTCAAAGGAGAAAAATCTATAGGAGAAAACACGTATATATCCGGAGGTTTGGCCATATGTTGTTCAGGCTCTTGAATTTTTGGGCATTTGGCACTAGATCAATAGGATGATAGGCTTCTCCTAGCTTGAGTAGTTCTAAATTACAAGATAATTTTTTTTTAATCCACTTGTAAATGGTTTTATAGAATGGGTAAATGAGTTGTTCTCTTGGCTTTATTTTATGTGGCTCGGGCTTTAGTGATTCATGAGGCTTACAATCAGGAAGAAACTGGAGATAGTACTAGAGTAAGGTTAGGCATTGTGTAGGATATCATAAATTGGTACCTTCCACCGTCTTCATCAAGAGGACCTATGGAAGAATCGTCATCTAGATATCTCTGGTAGAAAGGATCTCGAGCAACGAATCCTCAATGACAAACAAGGCATGACTAGCACAATTTAAATCAAAGTTAACAACAGCAACAACATCATCAGTAGACTTAAATCTAATTCTATTACCCTTCTTATTCTTCAACTTCAAACAATCCCTTCTAAAATATCCCCTCTTGCCACGATTTTAACAGACAATACCATTAGTCCTAGACTGATTTCAACTATTCAAGTTTATACTACTTCTACTAACATAAGTAAGAGCTATTTTTCTACTTTAACCTATCAAAGCATTAGACATGGGTTTATTAAATTCTCTTTATGGATGTCCTCACTTAAAATTAAATCTCAAATCCCATCAAACTTAAACTCAAGCTCGTCGACCCAAAGGAATTGCTAACAATAGTATTAGTAGTATTCCAATTATCAGGTAATGAGGATAATAAAATCAATTCATGTACTTCATTTTCAAAGTCAATGTCAACTAAACTCATATGACAAACACATTGAATTCATTGATCTATCAGCAAATGACGCACCTTCGTCCATCTTTGACATTAATTAGATGCCGCATCAAGTAGGCATTATTTATTCCAGAGAGCCTCTCGTACATGTCCGAAGGGGCTTTTATCAAATTCATTGCGATCTTCTCTTTCACAAAATTAAACGCAACATTATGGGCTCATGTCAACCGAATAACACTCAACACTTGTATTTCCAACAATTCTCATTTAGTTCATCGACTCTAGTTTTTTTCTCAAATAAGGGTACGTGCAGATTCTTCTTATACAAATAATCCACAATCTGCATTGTCTAGAAACTAAAATCATTCTCATCAAATATGTCGATTTTTGCTTTTCTTTCTTCTATTATCATCAATTTGTTTTAACTCAATCGAGTCTAACTCTGATACCAATTGTTGTAGAAAAAAGCGATCAAAAGGACACCAAGTTTCAGTGATTCGGCCTAGTGACCTCCATCCACTAGGAGAATAGCAATAATCCCACTATAAATCAAACAATACAATGAAAATTACAACCACACTCAAGTAACCCAAACATTCTCAATATTTCACAGCTCCAATTATACTTAATAACTCCATTAATATTTAGCCGCAAATTTCTTTCAGAAATAATCTCTTGATCTTATAAGGGAATTCACAAATGTTACTCATGAGATTTAATTGGTTTCAACCCTTGAATTACTTGTGTAATCCATGAATAAAACCCACGAGGATAAACTCCTGCCAAGCACTCGATGAAAGGCACTTCAACCTCTTCACGAGGAATCCCATATACAAATGCAAAAGAAATCATTCAGTGACCAATTTCCATATATTTGGTCAATCAAGTCCAAATTTGAACTTTCCTCTTTTGACTTTCCTTTGGCCGACGTCACGTAACATTCAGACTTGTTCCCCCTTATATTTTCTATCGATTTCCACAACATGAGTCCATGTATGACGTGATCGATAATATTATTTGGGTCCAGTTTTTGTCCAACAAGCTCAAACTAGCGGCATATTATCACCTTTGGCCAACTTGGCTCCATATTTGAGCCAAGTCTTAATCACTTTTCTAAAAAAATCTGGACTGTTAACTCCACTTGCCTCTCATAGGCTCAACTATTATAGATATCTTTCAAGTCCAAGCCTCGCTTAAACTTTGCTATAACTGGGAACCTCATCTAAATAGCTAACTCCACTTGCACCCTTAACTACATCAGAAATTTTAGACAAAACCTCCTCTATCACAAATAAAGCAAATCCATCATTGCATCTATATCCACCATGAGATCAAAGACATACCCTGTCAATATTAATAGTTATAGCTATTGTTGGCTCTACTTTGTTACAAGCACCATTTATGTCAATTACTTCGCTAGCACCCACTATCTTAGGATTTTCTAATTGCAACTCCACCTCGAACTAAACATCATCAAGATCTGTATAAAAACTACCACAATCACTCCTACCCAAAAGTATTGGAGACTTGTCAAACATAACTTCTATGCAGACAATAGGTAAAATTAATTCCAAACACCACAAAAGCTATCCTTGCTCATCATGTGCATAGCCTTAAAACATGCGCTTTTTTACTCTTCCATCAAGTTGACCATTACTCACTCTAACAATTCATGGACAACCAAATATTCTTAAAAATAGAATAATCAGTAACATTATCTTTATCACATTTCTTCCAGAATCCAGCATCAAATTGTAGTCAATAGGTATCTATTCACCAAATAGCTCATCATACTATGGGCATCCGCCGGTCACTTCTTAGCATATCATCACTAGCAAGCATTTTGTGGACTATCTCTAATATTGTTATGCTTATAAACTCTACAATTTTTTGTGGTTCACTGACACTAGTGCGGTGTATCACTATGCCTTCTTCATGTAAGAAATCCATCTATTCGGTCGACTAAGTTCAAATTTAGACTCCCCTCTTTTGACTTTTCTTTGGCCGACTCCAAGACGGCTTGGACTAACAAGATATATATTTTTGTGTAACCCTTTATATTTCTTTTCAATTTTCTTTTCAATTTCCATGACAGGAGTCCACGTATGAAATGACCGATTTATATAGTCGGGCTAGGATTTTGTTCAACTGGCTTGCACTCGAGACATATTATAACAACTTCATCACGGCACCAATTACAGGGCCCATCGCGGGTGCTTTCATTTTGTCTTGGGGGGAGGTTTCCAGCTTTGCTACATCTTCTAATGCCAGTATGCTGATCTACTCTCAATTGGCCCTTTGATGAATCGGTGGGGAGAGGGAGGATCTAATGGACACCGTAATTGTAATTTTGATATAAACTAGGTTAAGGGCTGTTCAACTGAAGGATATTCAGTTATCCTTGTTGCCTGTCGGGTACTATAAGCGTCGATGAAGTTGCAATAAATTTGCAGAAAGAGGTTATTTATTTATACTGCCGAACATTTTATCTTCATCCGTGCTTAGTCCAAACATTGCAGCAAACTAAAAAGTCAAACAGACATCATCGGACAAACTAGCGAATGCAGCAACCTCCATCCTCGACCTCAAGAGTGGGAGCAACTGGTGTTGCGAAGCAGGAGCGAGTTGCTGAACCTGAAAATCAACGAAGCCGCGTCGAACTCCACCAGATTGTCCTCCATCTGGTGCGCCCCGATCACGATCGCTGTCCTCGGCCTTGACCCCCCCTCCACAAAGCCCAGGCACATCACCTCCTTGCTTACCCTCACCATCGAATTCGCCCCTTCGATCCTCCACTGTGCATCGCTCCGGAGCACCAGCACAATCACCGGCACATCCGGCCCCGCCTCCCCACTCCTTACGCTCCTCGTGTCAAAGCATGCCCCAAACGGTGCAATCGGCTCCACTCTCCTGATCTTCTTCTCCGCCGCCTGCCTCGAAAACTCCGCAACCAGAGCTTTATAGATGGTCGAGTGGAGGACCGTGTACGGAGTCAGAGTACTAATTTTGGTCCCGCCTCTTCCGTTCTTGTCGATAGCTAACAACGATGCCTTGAAATTGACCGGAGCAAAATTGACCTTGATGGCGGTCACGTCAATGAAGTACTGGTCGGACGGAGATGCGGAGCCGTGAGAGGGCGGTTGGCTGACTGGATCGATGAGCAGCTGAGTGACGAGGAGCGACTTCGAGATGTCCTCTTTGATCGGAGGCCTAAGGTACGGGCCACCGCCAAGGTAGAAGTCGCCGTGGCCGGAGGAGGAAGAAGAAGACGGGAGGCAGAGAGCGAGCTTGTGGGGGAGGTTGAGGTCGGCCGAGGACTTTGTAGGGAGCGAGGTTGGAGCGAGGGAAAGCGCGATCACGCCATTGCCGGCTCCAGAGATGCCGCGCATGAACTCCGAAGGCACGCAAGAGAAAGGAAGTTGCTGCGGAAATTGGAAGACGACGATGAGTGCACCGTTAAAATTCGTCCCATTTCTACATCACAAAAAACTGACAATATACCAAGAATACACGATTTACGACATTAGAAATTGAGTCCTATTCAATGTGATATCTCCAAATATATATACACTCGGGTATTTAAATAAGAATAAGATAATTTACTAAACTCAGTAAGCTTTTGATATTGATTTCCGGTTGTCTATAATATCAGATGCACTTCTTGTGCTCATTCCTTTTTCTTTTCTTTTTTTTTCCCTAAAATCACACTTAATTACTCCTCGCGACGTGTACTTGATCCCATCAGTGTGGTGCACCACCGCCACGTCCTCGCCGAGCCCAGCGCCGATAACCACGTCCGTCAGCGGGTTGTGCACGAACACACTGCACGTGTCATTGAAGCAGCCGCCACCGCGGGCGGCCCTGCACCTGGCCGAGCTGCAGAGGATGTGGCGGTGGGACGAGGACGACGACGGGTTGTAGTGGGCAGCACAGTCGAACCAAGAGTATGAGCCCGAGAGGTCAAGCACCGCCTTCACGGGGGAAGGCGGGGTGCCGAGGGCGATGGTGGTGTAGTATTGGTGGGATACCTCATCTTTCACGACGGGGAAGATGAGAGAGGAAGGAGCAGGAGGTTGGGTTCGAGAGGATGAGAGGGAGAGGAAGGAGGCGATCAAGGCGAGGAGGAAGAGGCGAGGAGGAGTCACCATTGCTGACACTGAAGATGATGGGCTTGAGAAAGCTTTGAAGAGGAGCAACTTTGCACCAAAGGAACGAGGTTTTTATGTACTTCAAACACAACGTCCAACCCCACTTTGGTCTACTGTCTACGTAAGCACTTTTGCGCGTGTAGCATTGCTCTTCTCCTCCCCCAGTCAAACCCCCTCTCGATAAGGGCAACGTTGCAGACTTGGAAATAGACACTTTGACTTCTGCAGCCTACTATGAATTGAATTGCATGCACGTAGCTCTGGCTGAGATAATCATCAAAGAGGATGCATATCCTCTCTCTCTCTCTCTCTCTCTCTCTCTCTCTCTCTCTCTCTCTCTCTCTCTCCACTGCAAGTCAGTCAATGTGCTTTGTTCAGACCAGCAGACTTTCGGGAATCACAGCTCATCCGGGCTTCTCAACGACGCAGAAGATGTCGATGCACGCCGCTTCATAAATGGCGACGTACCAGTACCGAAGTTGACGTCAACTGAATCGAAATGACAGATTCCCGTGCATTCGAGGAGTATTTCATTCATTGAGCAGATGCGGTAAACCAATGCAAACAAGCAACCTATTCACATTTTAGTGAAGTTGGAACTCACTACGAGAGAAAATCACCTAATTTATAAGTATGTCGAGTAGGCAAGACCAGAACTTTATGTAATTAATTATGTAACGCCAATGATTTTATCAACAACGCAACTTCCCTCTTCCTCTGTAAGACTTAACAATTCAATTAACAGCAAATTCAACATTACATAAAGACCTGTGTCGATTCAGACATCTAACTAGCACGGCAAATATGATCTTCAATGAAGAAAAGTTCCATGCGCAAATCGGCGACGTTTTCAAGTGCCTGACACGCATGATTAAATCTCAAACTAAGATCTTTGGCTCATCCCCAAGCACCTTCAATTTACAAAATTCTAATATTATCTACCTAATAATATTCCTTATCGACCCCACGAAGAAGAAAGTCATGCACCTGGGTATGAAGATCATACCGAGAAGATCAAATGGCGAAAATGCAATGTCCTTTATGCAAGTGTAGATAAAACGAACATGCGCATACTCAAAGACTGTCCCATAACTCAGATTGTCCGGAATCAACTTAGATGGGGGTTCAATGCTTATAGGTTACAGAGCAAAATCCTGGGAATTTCTTCAAATCTTCCTGCGGGGCGTCCCCAAACCCAATCTCCCTCGATCTCGGCTATTGTGTTCAGGTCAAGAACTGCTTCTTTTTTATTGTGGGTTATTGTTAATAAGAAAAGCAAATGGTATTGGACAGTAGTTGTTCCAGACATATGGCTGGAGATTCAAGCAGTTTTGTAAAACTAGAAAAACAAAGATGAGGAAATGTTTCGTTTGGAGGAAACAACAATGGAAAAATTATTGGATATAGAACAGTGAGGATTGGAAGATTGATCATCAACAATGTTTCCCTAGTGAAAGGCTTGAACTACAACCCTATGAGCATAAGCCAACTATGTGATAAGGATTCATAATCAATTTCCAAAAAGATATTTGTTCTGGAGTTAGTTGAGACTTCTCTCAAACCTTCACTAGATGAAGACATGGCAATATTTATCTTCTGGACATAAGTCCAGAGAGCTCTTGATGTCTTATCTTAATTCAAGATGAAGCAAATATTTGGCACCACAAGCTTGCACATATTAGTATGAAACATATTGCTAAAATATCGTCTAAAAGTTGGTTCGTGATCTTCCCAGAATGATGTATTAAAAGTTTGAGTTGTGTATTTCATATATCTTGGGAAAACAGGTCAAAAGCTCATTTGAGCCTATAAATCGAGTCTTTACTAATCGCATCCTGCAGCTTCTTCACATGGATTTCTTCAAACCAACTAGAACTCAAAGCATCGGTGATAAGAAATATTGTTTAGTAGTTGTGGATGATTACTCAAGATTTATTGTGGCACCCCTCGACACGACCCCCTATCCGTTAGGGTCGCCACAGTTCGCTTACCTTTCACTTTCCCTAATAACATGTCACTCTAATACTATTTCAATTGCAGCGGGTCCATACAACCTGGGGGTTTACATCTTTTAGATCGGTTTCTTGCGCAATTCATATAATGGAAGCATATCCAACAACTCCATTCCCTATATTTAGAAAACGACGCACACCAACTAAATATTTATAGGTAAAAGCCGAACACTTTTATTTACTTAAACCATATGGATATCATTCATCGGTACATCAAAATGCCATGGTTTTTTATACTTGGCTATACTTCAAAAGATGACTGACATCTTCTCCAACAGTCCTACACTTAAAGTCCATCGATCAGTGTCGACATCCAAAAGTTCATTCATTTGCTATCCTGTTCCTCGCGGTCATCTCCAACCACTTGATCCATCTACTGATAGCAGTGGCAGCAGAGGAATCTTATCTAGTCTGAAATGTTAATCTCCAAAAGGGGTGAGTACAACCACTCAGCAGTAAATATCCACAAAACTACTCATTGCGTCAAACAGAACAATCAAAGCATCATAACAAAGCACATATCATTCATGCATTCAAGCATAACTTATCTTGCAGCCATGCATATGTCATCATACCATATGTGCATATACCACCATGCACTTATCATCAAGCATTCATGCATATCCGTGTCATATGTGCATATGCCACCATGCAAGCATGCATATCTCACCATGTCATCGTACATATACCACCATAATTCATATCATCCATGCTATCAAGCATACATCACCATGAAATCCATTCATGCCTTTATGATCGCATTTTTAATATCAAATAGCATTAATTTACTTTCATAAGTAGATCATGCATCATGCATCATGCCATATGCATACACCCATGCACATGATTCATTTTCAATTCTTATATTTCACAAGGATCTCATCAGTTTTTCTTTTCAGGAACCAATGTTTGCATCCCACAATTTATCGCTCGCACCCAACCTAGCATTGCGAGGAACTTCCAGCACACACTTCCGGGCATCCGACACCCCCACATTCCGGGCACTTCGTATCCCAACTGGCATCACGAGGTACCCCCTCGGCACACACCTCCGAGGCTTTCGAAATTACGTACCGCCATACCACCAGGCATTCCCCTTGGAATTACGTATCGTATACCACCAAGTATCTTGAAACTTCTGAGGACATCTGGGCATGTATTGTAATACAACCGGGCATCCGGCACCCCCACATTCCGAGCATCTCGACACTCCCGGGGCATCGTTGGCTTACACCTCCGATGGTCTTGTTATTATCATAATTTATATTCACACATGTATATCAATTTCAACATGGCATTTGATGCAATAATGCCAATGATTGGAATCAGCCTTTTTAAAATCATATAATATGCATTGGGAAAAATATTATTTGATGCAATGGTTTTGAGAAACTTCATTGAATTCATGAAAATCCATAAATCTTTTGATGTCATATGATATGCATGAATGTCATCACATCATTGCACGAATGATAATCCAAGATATCACAATTTATATAGCAAATCAATAACCTGTAAATAGAACAGTTTTTTCAGCTTAAACAGAATGCGTGCTGTTTATGAAAAAAAAAATTCTGGAAAATTAGGAAACGATGGAAATTAATTCTGAAATTTAACACATTGTAGATAAGATCTAATAAAACACATCTCGTGAAGAACACCATATCACACAAGGCTTCACAGAATACGTACATGTCCATGCATCACCGAAAAAGGATTTTAACATTATCCATGCACAGTTTTGAAATTTTTTTTATTAAACCCTTAAATAAACTAGGAAAATTCTAAAATTTGGACACGCTGTATTTAAGACCTAGAAGTACAAGTTTCATGAAGAAATTGTAGTCCAATTCATTCTGGATTAAAAGATAAAATTGATTTACTTTTCCTATTCTCGGTATCGTTTTTCAGATCTACCCGTGTTGAAGAAAAAATCGTTTCCTTAATCATTACTGGTTCATTTACTCTGAAATTTATGTATGTTGTTCCTCAGAATATTACCTACAACTTTTATTAAGGACATATGATCAAATTTTAACTGTATGATTTTATAAAAATCCCGAAATCATATTAGGTTGAAGTAGCATTTTTCCCAGATCCAGTTTCTTCAACAGACAACGATTTCACCGATTTATTTTTATTCATTTCCTCTAAATTTTTTATATGTTCTACCTCAAGAAGTATACTAGAACTTTCACGAAGAAATCGAAGCAAGATTCCGACTAAAAAGTCACATGCAGCACACAAACTCATGGATGGTCGGACTGGTCTTTCCATAAACAACATGCATGGCCAACGAATCTCTCTCCAAAGCTCCGAAATTTCATCACATCTACCACAACCAAGACTTGCCATCTACTACACATACACATAGCAATACAAAGGGTAGGTTTTAGGACTTCACTTGCCTTAAACTCAAGCACAAACAGCGACAAAATGGCGGGCAAGGCGACGAAGGAATGGCGGCGAACGAACTCTTCCTTCTTCCTCTTCTTCTCTCGCACTCTCACTCTCTTTCTCTCTTCCTTTCTTTCTCTCGGACAACCACTCTCTCTCCCTTTCTCTTTCTCTCGCTCACTCCGCCCACTCTCCCTCTCTTTTCTTTCCTCTTGCAATGATTTGAAATCATTAGATTGCATGCAAATGCCACTTGGCCAAACCCCTTAACCACTTGGCATTTTTCCCATGCAAGATGACACTTGGTAAGTCTCCTAAGCCACTTGTCAATTCTCTCATGCAAGGTTAATGGGCTTCAGTTTTTTGGGCTGGTCTTGGGCCTTCATGGGCTGGTCAAATGGGGGGCTGCGTGGGCTGCTTGGACAGGCTTTGGGCCTAAAAATCAACCCACCCTCTCCTATTCCTATTCCATTTAATCCCCAATTAAATAAACACATAATTTCAGCTTATAAGGTCACAAAACTTTGTAATTTAAATCAATAAAATTCTACTTATAAAGTGCACCCTCAAGAATAAGATTTCTATATTAATTTGCACCTTAATAAAATCCTTGGGTCACTTGTAGACACATCCATCCAAACAATTGTCCATTACAATACCCGGCCTTAAATTAGTTGAAATTCATTGATTCAATGGCTAATTCATAATCTAATGGCACTTCCATCATCTATTGATGGTTCATAGCGTATCCAAGGGTTGTCATGAAATTTTAGGATGCCACATTTACATGGGTTTTCTTCTTGGCAAATAAAATAGAAACCTTCTCATAGTTTTCAAAGTTTGCTAAGAAGATTCAAAATGAGAAAGGTTATATCATTTCAAGTGTTAAGATTGAACATAAGGGGAGAATTTGAAAATCAAAACTTTGCAAAATTTTGTGATAAGAATGGTCTACAACATATTATCTCCTCTCCTTACACTTTAGAACAAAATGAAGCTGTAGAAAGGAAAAATCGGTCTATACAGGAAATGGCTAGAACTCTGCTAATTGAAAGTAGAGTTTCTTCTCGTTTTTGGGCAGAAGCAGTTTCCACTACTTATCATATAATTAACAGAGTATTTCTAAGACTCATCCTAAAAAAAAAATCCCTATGAAGTTTACAAAAAGAAAAAGCTAAATATTTATCATTTTCACGTGTTTGGTTGCAAATGCTTTATTTTGAAGTGGAAATGATCGGCCCGATAAATTTGAAGAAAGATCGGATGAAGGAATATTTCTTGGTTAAGCTTACAAAGTCTTCAACAAAAATACACAGATTTTCGACTTATCAATGACTATCAGATTTTAAGAAAATGTCCAAAACGAACAAGACCAAACTCCTCCAAGAGTCAGAGCTAGTTTTAGACTTAATAAAGTCTAATTCCACCAAGGAACCTCAGCCTTTTGGTGATCAAAGTCAGGCAGAAGAAGAGACAAAAGAATCAAAGGAAACATATACAAATAATGACAAATTCAATAATAACTGGAAGCACAAATCAAACCATCTTAAAGAGCTTTTTGTTGACAACATAGAAGAAGATATTCCTACCAGATTCAATATAAAAGGAGACTCAAGTGCTCTAACTCTTATTTCTGAGATAGAATCAAAATGAGTAAAAGAAACCTTATCTAATGAAAGCTGGATAGAAGTAATGTAGGAAGAACCCAGACAATTTAGAATTAATGATGTCTGGGAGTTAGTTCCAAAACCAAAAGGAAAATTTGTGATGGGAACAAAGTGGATGTTCAGAAACAAGATGGATGAAAAAGGTAAAATAATCAGAAACAAAGCAAGGCTTCTTGCAAAAGATTATACCCAAGAGGAAGGAATAAACTATGATGAAACACAAGTAGCCAGGTTATAAGCTATAAGATTATTTCTTGCATATGCATGTTCTCATAATTTCAGGTTATTTTACATGGATGTCAAAAGTGCATTTTTAAATGGTTTCATATAAGAAGAAGTCTATGTGGAACAACCACTAAGTTTCGAAGATTCCAGAAAACTAGACTTTGTCTACAAACTGAAGAAGGCTTTGTATGGTCTGAAATAGGTACCTCAAGCATGGTATGAGAGACTAAGTAAGTTTATGATAAGCAATGATTTTAAGAAATGAATGGTTAACACAACTTTGTTTATCAAAGGGGAGGAGAAAGACTTTTTACTTGTTCTAATTTATGTTGATGATATAATCTTTGGGTCTTCTAATGAAAGTCTGTAGAAGAAATTTTCAAAGTCTATGTAAGAAGAATTTGAAATAAGCATGATGAGTGAGTTAATTTTCTTTATGGGTTTACAAGTCAAACAATTTTAAAAAAAAAAATACTTTCATTTATCAAGAGAAATATGCCAGAGATGTTATTAAGAAGTTTGGGATGGAAAACTGTAAGAAGACTGAGACTTCCATGTCAAGTTCTTTCAAACTTGACAAGAATAAAGATGGAAATAAAGTAGACCAAAAGACATACAGAAGCATGATTGGTTCTCTTCTTTACCTTACTGCTTCTTGACCTAATATTTTATTCAATGTGTGTATGCGTGCTAGATTCCAAGCTAATCCTAGAGAATCTCATCTCAGTGTTGTCAAACGAATTATCAAATTTATTACAACGAATACAAAGTTAGGTCTATGGTATCCAAAAGGATGAAACTTTACATTACTTGGATACTCAAATGCTAATTTAGCTAGTTGTAAAGTTGACAGGAAAAGTACCTCAAGGATGTGCCAACTCTTGGGAGAAATGTTAGTGTCTTGATTATCAAATAAACAAAACATTAGGACACTCTCAACGGTAGAAGCAGAATATGTTGCTCTTGAAAGTTGTTATTCACATATTCTTTGGATCAGGCAACAACTAAAGGACTTTGGAATAGAAGAACCTTGCACTAAAATCAAATGTAACAACACAAGTGCGATCACCTCACCAAAAATCCTATTCTCCATTTAAGGGCAAAGCACATTGAAATATGCCATCATTTCACAAAAGACTATGTACAAAATAGTGAAATTAATGTTCAGTTTATTAAATTGAAAAATCAACTGGCGAATATTTTCACCAAACCATTGGACCAAGGATGATTCAAGTTTATTCGTGAAAAGCTTACTATTATTCTTGAATCTAGTTAAAATCTATGGACAAGCAGACTCATTAGTTCAAACTATGGTAAGAACATCCTTCCGAAAGCTCTTCCAGACTCAGGTAGTTATATTTTAAATTTTGGCACTTAAGTTTCTTTCCTTCTTGAACATGTATGATTATTTTCGAATTATTGCTTGCCTTTTATATTTTTTGAAATTATTATATCTCTACTAAGTTTTCGGAATTAATATTTCATAAATTATTGACAATTACTGAGATAGCTAGTATAAGCACCTAGAAGGGGTGAATAGGTGTAAAAAATAAACCTTGGCAAATATATGCGGAATAAAATAAACTTCAAACAAAACAAAGGAGTTAAGAAAGAGAATAAGAACACAAGGTTTATAGTGGTTCGGCTTAATCCAAGCCCACGTCCACTCTCCCACGCTTACAGCCTTCTTGGCTGGATTCCACTATGCAATCAATAAGAGATTACAACTTCGAGTGCAAATACTTAGTAGATCACATTATCTCACTAAGTCACTCTTTTGGTATTTCTCTCATGATCACAAACGTTTAAGCTCTCAAGAGACAAGTATATGATCAAAGTTCGCTCAAACTTTAGAATTATAAATTCTACGCTCCGTCTCTTACTTGCTCATCGGTCCTTCATTTCCTTAAATACTCCTCCACTTCCAAATTACCCGTTGGACAGTATCTTGAGGATCGTCTTCCAATTTACCCATTGGACAACTCTGTATCTAAAAGATTTGATAGCCGTTGAGTGACAAAGGTAGAATCCCAAATTGATTCCGATCGCCCATACAAACGAAATATTGGTTTCCATAAGTAAAACTTCTTCGTATAGAAAGTTCTTGTCTTCAAGATCCAATTGTCAATCAATTAAATTGAGTCAATCAAATCAATCTTGATGTGGAATCCAAATCAAATCACTAGCCGTTATATGATTGAGCTTGAGTTACGTTCTGTCGAATTCTGGATGTAAAGTCTGAAAGCAATAGACTTTACAATCTAAATCTGAGTGCGATAGACTTTACAATCTAAGTCTGAACATATTCTGCTTCTAAACAGATTTAGCTTTGAGGTCTTTACCCAGTTCAGCTTCAGCATAATCTGTTTTCTGGTTCATCATTCACATTCAGTCTGGAATTTGTTAGAGTGAGCAGACTTCTGATGTAGAACAGACTTTGACACTAAAGTCTGGCAGTCTTCAGATTTTGACACAGAAGTCTAGAAATCTTCAGAATATATTTTGGGCATATGTTACGTTCAGTCTTCTGGTCATCTTCACACTTTGACAATATCCTTTACATGTTATATCATCTGCATGGTCTATTACTTAACCATTAAACATGTTAGTAGCCTTTGATTTATTTTGTCATCTTCAAAACATCATAAGGGATTTCCCTAACAGTTACTTCTTTAAATTTTTTTTAAAAACGGTGTGCATGTTCAGTTGCCTTGGTTCAAATTTATTTAAAATAAGTCTTTGGTCTCTTTTTCCCGATATCTAGACTCTTTGCAAACCATAATCTCTCTCTCTCTCTCTCTCTCTCTCTCTCTCTCTCTCTCAAATATTTGCTTCTCTTGATCTGCTCTCACATTTTTTGCAAAATTTCTCACACGATCACTCTCGAACATGTTGTCAAAATCTTCCAAGTTCATTTCAATGTCATATTAGAGAAAATCCTCTTGCATTACTAGTTGTGGGCCTCTATTTGTGGTCCGATGCATTTTGATCTCATTGGAGATGAATCATCTTGAAGCACAAATCGACCATTAGTGGAGGAAGAAGTTACTCAGGAAGCGACTCCTATTTCGGTAAGAAAGCCTGAGGTACTTCTCAAACACTATGAGTTTCTAACAAAAGGAGGAAATCCTATGGATTTTATAAGTTCATTCTTAAAAGAAAATGGCCATAGAATTGAAACTTTGTTCTTGAGAGCAATGGAAAACTTAGGGCTAGTAAAGGCTGGTAGAGCAAAAAATGAGTTTTCAAATTTTCTTGATGATCCTTGTTTCGGTATAGAGGGTCAGTCTGAGAGTAAAAAGGAAGATGATAATGAAAGGGTGTTCAAGAATTTCCAACCGAAAATGGGTGTGGCTGTAGAAATCGTTGAAACAAAAGGGAAGTTGTTTCGGACGAAGGAGCATGAGAAAATCTATGCACAGATGCTGAATAGAGGGGTCGTCAACCCTTGAACAGTAGATTTTGATTTCTTGGATTCCATCAAGGTGAATTTGTGAGAAAAATCTGCCAAGTTTCAGATATAAAGGTTTTATGTAAAGTCATCTTATGCTTATCCTGAATTGATTACTTATTTCTATTTCAACTTGTCAGTTTTGGATCCCACTCATATTCAATTCACTGTGAGTGATAAAGTCTTTGATGTTGATGTTAACTTGTTGGTTGATATTTTGGGGATAGAAAGAAGTGAATTTTTTCCCATAAAGGTGTCCAATGAAAAGGTTACCAAATTTCTAATAAAAGACGGGATTCCTAGAGGAAGCATTACTTACTCCAAGATGTTTGCCTCTAATATCTTGCTCCACAAGATTGTCATCAACTGCATCAAACCCAAGGCTGCTTCCAAAATCGATATCTCCAAATTCAAGGCAAAAATGATGTGGGCCATTTGCAATGAAGTTGCTCTCTCACTCCCTCACACAATTCTATTGCATATGTACAAAACTGTCATGAAGGGGTAAAAAAAGAACTTTCTTATACAGCATTAGTGACAAGACTCTTCCAACACTTTTAGATTCAACCGCCATTCAATTTTTGCTCTAGAACAATTTCTCATGCAAATTGTACTCAAAATGATCTCAAAAATGAGATTAAGGGATCTCTCTAGAGCCTTGAAACTTTTGAAGAAGGAATATGCTAGCAAAGCTAAGGTAGGATTTGTGGCAAAGAAGAAGCACAAAGGGAAGAGTGTTGTCTCACGGACTCCAAAAAGAAAAAGATATGTTCTTCTTCAAGATGAAGAAAGGAAGAAGATGAAGACGAGACCATCTCTGAAATTGTGACAAACATTGCCATGCAAGATCTTGTTGGTGGCATAGTTGATTCTGAAGAAGAATAAGAGGAAACAAGAGTACAAGAGAGTGAAGAGGATGACTCAAATGAAAAAATGGGAGATGCGAATCAAAACAAGGAACATAAGCATCCTAACAAGGAGTAAGATCATTTAAGGGAAGTTGATAAAGAAAATACTAGCGAAAAAACCAAGGGAACTAGTAAACAATTTAGTGCAAAAAGAGATTGAGTGCATGAAGGAGTTCTCCCTTAGACCGAAAGCACTATGACAAGGAGAGTAGGTGAGAAAACTCTTGACCAGATTGTAGAACCAACTTGTATTAGTCAATCTCCTCCAGATACTGAGCATATTTATGCATCTCAGTTCCCTGAAGAATTTCCTGGAGGCTAGGATAAAGAGGCTAATGTTCAAGGGAAGCAACAAATCTCTCATGTTCAGGTCGATGTTCCTTCACCTATGGATACTCCACCTACACATTTTGTTGAAGCTAGTGCCCAAACTAAACGAGACTAAAACTATCCTCGAATAGTGGAACTCCTTTTGGAGATTAAGACACAGCAATATGGGATGGAGGTTGAAATCCATAAATTGCATGTTGCTCTAGATACAACCTCACAAACTCTCACTGATAAGGTACAGTCTCTTGACACCACAGTTCGAACCATGAATCAGTAAGGCACTTAGAATCTGGCGAAGGTTGAGACTGTCTTCAATCAATGCTTGACTAAGCTTGAGAAGACCATGCAGACTTTGGAGGATTTCCAACTTATTCGTGTTCTTAGGCAATCCTGATCATTTTTAAAACCAACTATTTTTCTTATTTTCTTCATGCTTGTTTGTTTGTTTTTTTTTTCCTTTTTTGCTGTTGACAGAAAGGGGGAGAGTTTTACAGATTTAAAGCTTTAACTAGTGCATGTTTGAGTTTTTCTATGCTAGTGTGGTTGGTGTTTCTTTTATGCATACTATTGGTTGGTATGTTTTATGTGTGAAAACTATGTGTGTTTTATGCAGACTTTATTGTGGTTATTGTTTTTTATCTCTATCAATTGTCATGTGCTGCTAAAGTATTGTTTTACATGATAACTTTTATATTATGCTTAAATCTGCATAAAAGTTTTGTCACCATAAAAAATGAAGAAATTTTTTAGAAAACTCCTACTAGATTTTGAAGTTAACAAAACTTTTTTATTCTTATTCTTATTTTGAATAATAGTAGACTTCTGAAGTTATATTGCAGACTCTTGTCAAAGTCTATTCATTATAGAAGTCTTTCACACTCTAATGCAATCTTGCGACAATGATTCAGTATGAACATAATAGGAATTTATTCTTTAATATGTAGCTTTTTGACGAATAATTTCATTTGCA
Organism: Eucalyptus camaldulensis; assembly: GCA_019915185.1. Lineage (NCBI taxonomy): Eukaryota > Viridiplantae > Streptophyta > Magnoliopsida > Myrtales > Myrtaceae > Eucalyptus > Eucalyptus camaldulensis. Next base: position 47,804,264 of record JAHSVA010000010.1, read on the forward strand.
TTTTAAAAATACATAGATTGAATCAATCACAAATTGACGAAATCAATCTTGAAGACAACTTCATTTTTGGGAAGCATCTACTTATGGAAACCTAGATTTTGATTATATGAGCGATCAGAATTAACGGATTTTCATCTTAATCTTCAAACAGTTATAAGATTTTTTTAATCGATTCTATCCAACAGATTGATAGGAATAAATTCTTTTGTAAAATGCCAATAGATAGTGAGGCGTGGAGGAGTATTTAAGAAGGTCATTCAGTCTATCTGAGATAGTGCATGAAAATTGAAATTCCAAAATTTGGAACCTTTCTAACTACTTGTTCTTCAACGACAGTACTTAGAAATTATATTCAATAGAGAAAATCACAAGAAAAGTGAATTAATGAGTGAAAAAAAATCTTCCACTGAGTGTTTGCACTCAATACTGTAATTCTCTGTTAATACTATAGTAAATTCCAGCCAAAAAGCTGTCAGTATGGGAGAGTAAACTTAGGCTTAAATTAAGTCGAATCACTATAAATCTTGTGTGCAATTTTTCCTTCCCTTAACTCTTTTCATTTGAATATGTTGCATCATTTAAGTTTTGCAAAAATCTATTCCACTTCTTATCTAATTCTGAATTTTCATCAAAAGTCTGGTAACTCACTTATCAACTCTATTTGATTCTTAGACATTGTTCAAAATTTATTTACTTCTTAAAAATTCTTTGAAACACATATTCACCCCCTTTAGGTGTTTTTACTAGCTCTATCACTTAATTGTCTACATTGTTGCAGAATTTCTGGTATTTTTGGTACGAACAGAGTAAAGTTCCGAAACTTTTTAGATGTGTTTCCCAATTTATTTTTTTTTGGTTCGGTATAATGTCAGAGGTGGCGTAATTTGTTTACGCAGTTGCTGACCATTTATTCGGTAATTGGTTAAATATGACCAAAAGGATCGTACTCCAGCATATTCGCCAGGTCAATCTACAAAGCACAAATTGAAGACTATTTCGGGTCTCTCTTTAGCTCACTGTAGTAGGAATTCTAATCGGGTTGCTGACTGGGTAGCAAAAGCTCGTCGTTTTGATTTCCTTCCTATCAACTGGGTGTCTAGTCCCCCCTCTGCTCTTTTGGATCTTCTATGTATTGATGCTCTTGATGTATTACCTTCGCCTAGTATCTAATAATATCAGCTTTGTTTCTCGTCAAAAAAAAAAAAATCTACAAAGCTTTATTCCTTTTCTCTGTTTTCCAGTGCATTCGTCCACCCAATCCGAAATATCTCTCTCTCTCTCTCTCTCTCTCTCTCTCTCTCTCGTTTAGAAGGTCAACGGGACGGACACAAGTGACTCCCCCATAATCAATCCTTCTCGGAGGGGAGACTCCAGCTCGGCGTTCGCCGGTAAGGCCCAATTCCGACGCCTTCGCTTTCCACGCATGCTTAGTTAGGCTCGTCACTCCGCCCTGAATGCTGGGTAGTCCTCTGTTTCATGCCATCTCGCACCAAATTCAGGCGTACCTGCATTGAGAAAGTGTATTGCGCCATCAAAAGCGCATGTTTTCTTGGTGACGATGCTTATCCATTTGCAGTGACCGCTTCCCGCTTTCGTTCCCGCCTTGTTCCAAACATTGTCGATTACCCACTTGATCTCTCTCCGTAGATGCTTACGGCAGTTCCCCTTGTTATTCAACTCAAATGCCTCCAACCCTCTTTGCGGAATGAACACCAGTAAATGATTTTTTTTGCACCCTTTGTCCTTCCTTTTTTTTTACTTGAACAGTGATGACGGTTCCCTTTTTATGAGTTGATCCTGGGGTTTTACGGTAGGTGAGTTTCATTGATTTATAATTACTTCAGTACAACATACAAGTTCTGTAAAAGGAAATACATAATGGAGTCCAGGTAAGGTCTTCTGAGCAATATGATTTTTAAAGACTGCCCTGAATTTTTGTTTTGCTTTTTTTGTGCCGATTCCCTTGGAGCATACCGCTAAGTCGGTCGGCTTTCAGTATTTCCTGTCCCAACAGCAAGTAGGTAACTACTGGGGCATAGTCTGGTGTTGAGCGTTAGCTAACATGGCTAACCCTCTGAGGCCTAACGGAGTGTTATGACTGATCAGTGGATGCGGTGTGTCTAAACGAAAATGATTTGGGGTGATTGCTGAATTAGTCATATGATAAATGGAATCAGTGAGGCGAAGAAGAAGGAGAAGATGAACTCGATGAGTGATGGTGGTCAACTCCAGATTCAGCCTTAAAAGATGTACATTTTTTTAGCTCTGTTAAGTAGCCAGAAACTCTCTCTAGCGTTACGTATTACAGTAGAACAGTTAGCATGACTGCTGATGGAATTTTGTGCCAAATTTGATAAATTTTGATGACCTTGGTTAACTTAAGCAGATTATTGTTCATCTCGATCAGTTTTGATTTTCAAATACAGAACCATGTTTATGTGGTTTGGTAAATTTCTTGTAGCAGGTGAGAGATGGCCGTTCCCTTTGTAAATGCCACACTGTTTTTTCATATTGTCCCTTCCCATTTAGGAATTTCATACGTCAAAATTGTGGATTGCTGGATAAAGATTCATCACTATGCTATTTCATGCTATTTTATAGGGGGAAGAAAGAGTAATGCTGGGAACTTTCGTTAAGACAACAGATTGGTTCAATGGCCGCAGAATGTGCCAAGTTGAAGAGGTAACTTGTCTTGCCAAGTTAAATATACTAGATCTTGTCAAGCTTGATCCACCCACTGTAGCCGTTGCTATAATTTTGAGCTTAAAGTATTTTCTTTTCGTTTTTCTTGTTAGACAAGTAGAGAGAGGGGGGGTAGGAATTGAAAACTAGACCAGTTTATTTCTAAACCGTTATCTGTTGTTTCTCAGGGTCTCTTTCTGGGTTCTTACGGAGATGCATGTTATAAGGACAGGCTTAAGAGCTCAAATGTCACCCACATCTTGACAGTGGCTAACTTAGCCCCGGCATTTCCCAGTGATTTTGTCTATAAAGTTGTTGATGGTACCTCTCTATCTCAATGAAAAAATAGCATCTTCCTTTCCTGAACCAGGTCCTTAAGTCCTTTCATATTGGTGAAAACGCAATAGTTGTGTGGATCTTGTATTCTTTTCCTCTATATATGCCATCTCAGTGATTCTTATCCTCTTTACAATAATTTTGTGCTTCAAACATACTGTTAATAAATTTCAATCTATCTCCCCATGTTATTGTTCTACATGCTTCTGGTTTGTCATCTTTGTTTTCTTTCATGACAGTTCAATATTTTACTCCTCAGTGTCACATTATTAAGCTCTGCTGCCTGTCTAAATCAAAGTGTCACTACTCCTTGTAAACTTGTTAAGCCATATTGATCCCTGAGACTGGATGCTATTGTGTGTTTTTCTTTCAAGTCACGGACACTGAGGAAACGCGCATTGGACAGCACTTTGAGGAGTGTATCAATTTCATCGATGAAGCTAGAAGACAGGGAGGGAACATACTGGTCCACTGTTTATGGGGAGTTTCCAGAAGGTCGTTTCCTTGCTCTATAGTGCATCTGCATGAACAATTTGATTACTAAGTTATAAGTTATCTCACTGATACTTGGTTTTAGACTGATCTCGTTTTGGTACTTCAATCTCACTGGAGTTCTAGGTTTTTATACCTTTTTTATTTTGGCCAAATTATGTATTAACCCTACTGAGTTTGCACAACTCTAGGTTGGGAAGTGGTTTGGGACAGTAGATTATGCTTCAAAGGGGTTTTAGGAACAAGGCCCTGTTCTTAGAGAGGTTGGAGAGGTAATCTTTTTATGCATTAGGACTAGTCTCTTTCAAATTGATCTTTAACTATTTGACTGCTGAAGTCCATGTCTAGTAACCATTAGAGCTCGTTCAGCATTCCTTGATAAAACGTTTGTATGTTCCTGCTGGCTCTAAGTGGGGAAGATAGTTTAGTTACTTAAAAAACTAAAATGAGAGAAGAAGAGAAGAAGAAGAAACTCAGCAGGTAAACGCATAAATTTTTAGCTGAAAATTTTTTAGCTGAAACCTTTTTCATATAGCTAGAAGTTTTTCTGCAATGCTTAAAAATATACAGATGCAATATCATTATTCCCCCTGTTGCGTCAAACTATTTCTTTTTGGATTGGCTGTGTCGACATTTGAACTGCAGGGAGGGGGGAAGACGGAAATTTGAAGTGATAAATGCCATGGCATTTTAGCCTAGTGGTTTTGAACTTTGTCGAGAGCAAGTGCGAAATGATTAGTGACAACTTTCTTTTTACTTTGCTTTTTTCGCATGATTGTTGGTCATACACAATTTCTTTTTCCTTATTGAGCAGTGTGACAGTGGTCACAGCTTATCTCATGAAGCAGCGCGCAATGCGCTTGTCTCAAGCTCTGGAACACATAAAGACCAGGAGGCATCCGGCAGCTCCTAACAGGGGATTTATTGTACAACTTCAAGATTTCGAAAGTTCTGTACACAGCGCCAGAACCATTTGAGCCTGAATTCATCTTAGCCCTTCACATGGTTACTTGGAAAATGTTCAAAATTCATTTCTAGTGGATACGCCTTAACTTCACGAAACTGTCTTTTTCAGATTGAACAATGACCCTTTTTAGACTTAGCAGATACTTGTCAAGTGTCCTCTATTTGGGCCGTGTAAATTTTGTAGTTCTAACCTATAAATCTACTGCACCTGCCTGAAGCAAGTGATCCCTGGAAGATGATCTGTGTATGAACAACAATCATGTGAAACTACTTAATCTTAAGGAGAATACATGTACTAGAATTGCATGAATACTAAGTTATTTCAAAAAAAAAAAAAACGAATCGTTTATTGCTAACAGGCCCAGCCTGACATGACCCCTCACTGAGAGAGGCCGTACCTGGCTCTGTGCCGTGTCCGCAGTGGGACGGCCTGGTTGCCATTCCTAGGGTAGTATCATGTTAATATGCTAGGACGAGCAAAATGCTGAAGTCTTTTGCAAACTTTGGCTAGCCAAAGGCCTTTGAAGGTAATTCATGAATATAATGAGTCAAATTCAAATTTTGAGGGAGAAAGAGAACTTCAATGGTCAATCGCCAGTGTAGTATAAAAACTGATAAGTTATGGCCTTGGTGATGAACAAGGAATATGGGATGGGGAGTACCATGGTAGAAAATAAATGGAGAAAAGGAAAAGACGTTCTAATTTGGAATAAATTAAGAATGTTAGTTTCATTTTGGAAAGTGGATAATTACCTTCTTTCTTCTAAGTACTCTTTCCTTTTCTCTTTGGCCCACTCTCCCTCAAAGCTAAACTCCATTACCCTATCAGAGAGATATCAATGTGAGGGTAAGACAAAAATTTTAAAGTGAGACGAGTCAGAATTTTAACTTTGAATGTGTTTGTTTTATGAAAAAGATTGACATGAAATAAATAATTTTTTACACTTTCACGTAGTTGGCTCACTAAAAGCAAATATGAAAACGACTTTATAGTTAAGGAAAATAACTATACTGAAAATTGAGAAAAAAAATTTCTCCATCTTGACAAGAAGTTATTTTCCCTAACTTCTTTTTCACTTGCACACATACATAGAGTTTTATTTTGATAATTAAAAAAATAAATTTTGCACTTCATATATTAATAATATTTTAGACAAGCATTATCGATATCATCTTAGTCTACTGTACTTATGAATAAAATGTAATTACAATCGAACTGAATAATTCATGAAAGTTAGATCCGAACATCAAAAAGAAAAAGAAAAATTGACATCTTACCTTCGAGTACACTATCAAACAATTGGAAACCAATCATTTTCCTTAAAAATCATTTTCGAATAACATTTTTCTCGGGAGGTGAACCGCAAAACACGACAAACTCTCGTTCTACCACCCAATCTCTCTCTCTCTCTCTCTCTCTCTCTCTCTCTTAAGGGTAGAAGGTCAACGGGAGACTGGTGCCGCGCCACAATCATCATCACTCGGGGAGACTCCATATCGGCGGCATCATCACTCGGGGAGACTCCATATCGGCAGCCGCCGGTAAGACCCAAATCCAACGCCTCTTGCTTTCCACGCATGCTTAATCAGGCTCATCAGTTCTGCGTGAATACTGGGTAGTCCTCTGTTTCATGACATCTCGCATCGGATTCGTGGCTTGTCTGACACCGAGAAAGTGAACGTGCCATCAAATGTGTCCGTATGTATGTCGTCGATGATGCTTATGTATTTGCAGCGGTCGCTTCCCGCCTTTGTTCCGCACTCTTATTCAACTTTAAATGCCGCTGACCATCTTTCTGGAATGAACAACCATGAGTTCTTTCTTTTTCTTTTCACCCCTTTATCCTTGCTTTTTTGCTTGAACAGTGAGGATGGCTCTTTTTCGTGAGCTGATCATTGGGTTTTATGGTAGTTCAAATTCGATTGATTCATGATTACTTCGGTACTACCTGTCAATTACTGTCGAAGGAAATATTTTTGAGGGAGTCTAGGTAAGGTCCTCAGTGGATAGGGTAGGATCTAAAAGAAAAGGTTTTTTTGGAGGTTGGTTGCTGAATTAGTCGTGTGATAAAGAGAACCAGCGAGAATGCTATTAGTGAAGAAGAAGGAGAAAGATGAATTTGATGAGTCATGGCGTCCGCCTCCAGATTCAGCCTCAACAGATGTCATTTTTTGAGCTCTGTAGAGCATCTGTTGGTGTTGCACAATACAGTAGAACGGTTGGCATGAGCTCAGATGAAATTTTGTGGCAAATTTGCATTAGTCAAGGAGTTTTTTCTGCATCTCAATCACTATTTATTTGCGAAAAAGTTCTTGAAGTAGTGCCAGAGAAACGGGTTTAAATGGTTTGGTGAATTTCTTGTTGCAAGTTAGAGATGGCCGATTGCTTTATGATAACCAATGTTATTCACATTGTCTCTTTTCATCATGGAATTTTATTCGTGAAAGTTGTGGGTTGTTGAATAAACATTCATCGCCAAGCCATTTTGTGCTATTTTGAAGGGTGAAGAGAGTAGGCCAGACAATTATCCTAAATGACAATGAATCTGTTTGATGGCTTCAGAATGTGCCAAATCGAAGAGGTACCTTATCTTACCGAGTTAAACAAACTAGGAAGACTAATCTTGTCATGCTTAATCCACACAACGTTGCAAGTGCTATAATTGTGGGCTTCTAGTATCTTCTTTTCATTTGTCTAGATAGGAATTGAAATGCAGGACCTGTTGATTTCTGAACCGTTCTCTGTCATTTATCAGGGTCTCTTTTTGGGTTCTTACGGAGATGCTCGCAATAGGGACAGGCTGAAGAGCTTGAATGTCACCCACATCTTGACGGTGGCTAACTTAGTTCCGGAATTTCCCAATGATTTTGTCTATAAAGTAGTTGATGGTACCTCTCTATCTTGATTCGAATATAGCATCTTCCTTTTCCTGAACCAAGTCCTTAAGTCCTTTCATATTGGTGAGAATGTGCTCGTCATGTGGATCCCATGCTCTTTTCCTCTATCTATGACATTTCAGGGATTCTTATCCTTTTTCAAATAATTTTTGCTCCAAATATACTGTTAATAAATTTTAATCTATGTAAGCTCTATATGTGCAACCTGTTCTTGGTATTGCTCTAGTATGCTTCCAGTTTGTCATCTTCATATTCTTTCATGACAGTTCAGTATTTTAGTCCCCAGTGTTACATTGTTAGCCTCTGCTGCCTGTCTAAATCAAAGAGTCACTAGTCCTTGTAACTGTCTTAAGCCATATTGAGCCTTGAGATTGGATACTATCATGTGTTTTTCTCTGAAGTCATGGACTCCGAGGACACGGACATCCGACAGCACTTCGAGGAGTGTATCAGTTTCATTGATGAAGCTAGAAGACAGGGAGGCAGCGTACTGGTCCACTGTTTTATGGGAATTTCCAGAAGGTCGTTTTCTCGCTTCCTGCATTTGCACAAACAATTTGATTTACTAAGTTATCTCAATAATACTTGGTCTAGACTGTTCTCGTTGGGTACTTCAACGTCACTCTGTTCTTGGTACTCATACCGTTTTTATTTTGGCTAACTCGGCGTGAACTCTACTGAGTTTGCACAACTCTAGGTTGAAGTGATTTCGGAGAGTAGATTATGCTTCAAATGGGTTTTAGGAACAAGGCCCGGTTCTTCGAGGGATAGGAATAGTAATTTCTTTAGTGCACCAAACCAGTCTCCTTCAAATTGATCTATGTATTTGACTGCTGAATTTCATGTTTAGCATTCATAACAGCTCGTTCCATTTTGTTAGGTAAAACATATCTATGTTCCTGCTGGCTCTATGTAAGGAAGATATGTTAGGTTAATGCAACTTGGGAGTTCAATTACTTATCAAAAAAAAATTCAAATGAAAGAAGAAGACACTGGGTGGTATTAGTTCTTGGCTGAAACTTTTTTCGAATAACTTGAAATTTTTCTGCGTTGTAAAAATTTACAGATGCAAATTCATTAGTCCCCCAGTCACGTCAAACTATATTTGTTTTGGATTGGCCGTGTAGCCATTTAAACTGCAGTAGAGAAGGGGAAAGATGGAATCTGAAGTGACAAATGCCATGGCATTTCAGCCTCGTGGTTTAAGTACTGTCGAGAGGAAGTTTTCAATGACTTGTGACAATTTTCTTTTTCTACAAACTTTTTTTCTTTTTTTTTTTGCATAGTTGTTCTTCATAAACAGTTTTTTTTTTTTTTCCTTTGGCAGTGTGACTGTGGTTGCAGCTTATCTCATGAAGCGGCGCGGAATGCGCTTGTCTCAAGCTCTGGAACATGTAAAGACCAGAAGGCCTCAGGCAGCTCCTAATAGTGGCTTCATGGTACAACTTCGAGAATTTGAAAATTCTCTAAACAGTGCCACAACCATTTGAGCCTGATATCAAATTAGCCCTTTACTCGGTTAAAACTCGAGCAATGTTCAAAATCCATTCGTAATGGATGTCCCTTATCTTCATGAATTATTTTTAGCTATTTTAAATTGAAAGGAACCCTATTTGGACTTTAGCAGACACTTGTCAAGTGTCCTCTTTTTCGGATGGTAATTTCTTTAGTTCTAATTTGTAACTTGACTGCACCTATTTGAAGCAAGCCATTGCCGGAAGATGAACTCTTTATGAAGAAAAATTATGCGAAAATACTGAATCGTCAGGAGAATAGACGTGGTAGAAGTGCATCAAGACTACGAAGAAAATACAGAGTGCTTAATCTTAATCCTATAGAGGACCAATTTAGATTTGAGAAGAACAGGGAAAATTACTAAAAAAGTCTTAAATCTATTGCAGTTATGTCAATTCAGTCTTTAAACATTTTGCATTCATGCCAATTGAGTTCATTTGACCAATTTTGGCTGCTGGCACTAACGTGGCATTACCAGTGCTGACATGACATTTTTAAAATAATTTTTAAATAATTTTTAAAATAATTTTTTATAATTTTATCCTCTTTTCTTTTCTTTTCTTTAATTTTTCCCCTTCCCCTTCCCCTTCCCCTTCCCCTTTCCTTAGAGCAAGAGGGCTAGGATGCCTTCATCAGCACTGGGCAACCCACGCCAACCACGCGGGAGGGCTGGGATGCCTTCATCAACACTGGGCAAGCGAGGGCATTGCAACCCTCGCCTAGTCACACAAGGGTAGATCAAGCAAGGGTGTTCGTAAAATTATAAACGCAAGTAAATGTGTCGAACAAGTAATATAATGATAAGAAAGAGTATCATCCCATGGAGATCGATGATTAATAAAATAATTAAATACTAAAATAGATTAATTCTAAAATTTATCCAACATATCAAAATATAATTAAAAATAAATTAAAAACAAAATTTGGAGACTAAATGCAGTAAATCAATCAAATAAATATGTTAGAACATCCTATTTTACCATAACCACTAGATATGAATTTTAGATCATTGTGAGTACAAGAATGATATCAAACATGTGATAGTAAAATTTTCTAATCTCTTTATTATCCTATTTCTAGGTATAGCAAAACCTACTCAGTTTATTAATCTATTAAATCTCTATGTGAATTAAAATAAACATAAGTGCATTAAAAACTATGAATATTCCTGGCTTACAATGAGTCTTTTGGATCACCTTATCACCAAAAGCTACACAAATAATATGGTATATTTCTATCCACGTTTAATTCATGATTATATATTATAATAAACAATTGCATATTATCACTTCTCAGTCTCAAACATGCATATCAGATCATTCAAATGGTGGTCTATCACTCAAAGTATTATACACCATAATATAAAACTCACATGAATGAAATCAATTGCAAAAATAAAAATCATGAAATTCACATCATCATAGTTAGTCCACATCGTAACCCTAACAAAAGAAAATTAAAATATAGTAAAATAAGAAATAAAAATATGAATCAAACTCAGCATCTTGATTCAAAGAACAAGAATTTTGTCACAACTTTTATCTTCTCTTCAAAATATTTAAAAAACTCTTAGAACAATGAAAAACGATCTAACAAAAATTTAGTTGTTTCCTAAGGCTCTCAATGTTCTCATATTTATAGGATATATACAAAATCCTTATCTTCAAACAATTGCACATAAAATTAGGGAGTAAACAGAGGATCTTTGATTTGATATCTATTTTCCAATGCTTATAAATAACATTAGGGAACAAAATCAAGGATTCCCTAATTTGATATCCATCTTCCATTGCTTTTTTACTTGAATTCCTTAGTTTTGCCATTATTTTCCTTATCTTCTCCATATCTCATTATTCTACATAAATAAAGAAAATTCGAATAATTATAAGGAAATCTAAATATTTTCTCATAGTTATTGCATTAATTGTTTTCTAAAATAGGTAAAATAGCCCTATTTTTATAGAGTTATCGAGGGCATCTTAGCCCTCATCTAGTGCTAGCGAGGACGACCCTCACCGGCTCTAAGGGAAGGGGAAGTGAAAAGGGGAAAAAATAACGAAAAAAAGGAAAAAAAAGAAAATCATAAAAAAATTCAAAATATTATTAAGATACTATTTTTAAAATGTCACATCAACACAATAGTGTCGCATTAGCGCTAGCTGGCTAAAATATGTCAAATGGACTCAACTAGCATAAATACAAAAAGTTTAAAACTGAATTGGTTAAAAAAAAAAATTATGATTGATTTTTTGGTAATTCTCTACATCATAAATATGGTTCGATACTCTCAAACATGATCCTGTCACAAAATCTGACATCATGCATATTTTGCCGAATGTTTACGGAATCAACGAGACTTCCATGTTCGTTAATTTGCTAGACGACGACAATAGTACAGGAGATAAAAGTCCTATTTGGTATCTTCATTTGGTCCAAGTACGGCAACTTGCACAGGCTGGACATGATCACGTTTCATGATGTTACATTGTTTTAATCAGTTGGAACAATAATGACACTTCTCATTATATCTTTGACTGAATCTTCCTTTTTAACTTCATAATGTGAATCCAGGTGGAATCATTCTTGCAAGAGTAAGGAGACTCCTGTGTTTATTCAAAAAAAGAAGAGATTTGTGAAGTCTTGTTGAAGAGGAACCACCGACTAATTCGATGGTGCCTCGACCTGCTATCGTTATCGTTATATAGTACCAAAAACATCCTAAAACCAAGGGTCTCATCTCGACAAACATTGTCTTGCGACTTGTCTCATAAATATCAAAGCGAGCTGTATGCTGGGCTATGAAGATAGAGATCGAGAACTATGAAGGGCTAAGCGGGAGAGGCATGAGCGAAGGCAATGTGTTTGTGCGCGCACGCGCGTGCGTGTGAGAGAGAGAGAGAGAGAGAGGCAGTGTAAATATAATGCATGTGCATGGAAAAGATGAAACAACCAGCGAACCATCAGTGTTGTGCTCCTTTTGATCATCACGCGTGTAACGTAATTGACCCCAAGATATTCAACGTGAGAGGCGTAATATTGCATACCACTACCTACACGGAGATAGGGAGGGAGAGAGAGAGAGAGAGAGAGAGAGAGAGAGAGAGAGAGTAAAAGTAACTTCACGGGAGTGCAGCATATGGCATTTAATGAGAGCACAAGTAGGAGTAATAGTAGTAATTACAGTGTACCGAGTTAGCTCCTTCTCGTCCTCAAAGTTTTCGGCTTATAAATAGTTGAGAGCTTCTCTTTCTGAGTCGGCGCGTTGATAGAACTGCCATTGAAGACCATCAAGAAGGAACAAACAAAGCATGTCTCACATAGCTGTGGAGAGAAACAGGAGGAGGCAGATGAATGAACATCTCAAGGTCCTGCGCTCCTTAACCCCATGCTTCTACATCAAACGGGTAAACACCACCCCCCCCCCCCCCTCCTTCTCTCTCCCCCTCTCCCTCTCTCTCCCCCCGTCCCAAGCGTGTGGACTGTAACTGAGATCATATTACGTTGTCGATGTTGCTGTACATGTTGCTCAAACTTGACTCTAGGCTTGATATCAATTTGCTTGATCTTAATCAAGCTTTTCTGAGTTGACAGGTCGATATCTAATGAAGTCTCAATCTTAAGTCATGCATAAGTTATATCAAAATTTCAATTTGAGCTCACCAAGAACCCTCGAGCTGCAATAAAAAGATGTTTAGATGAGCGTTAGTACTTGAGATATAGGTACGGGATCATCTTTCTAATTTAAACTCCATCAGTCAATTACCATCGCAACTTTCTTAATTAATTGATTGAAAGTATTAGCAAGTCAAATCTTGATTATTTTCATTTATTCATATCTACCTCGCATAAGAAAACTGTCGAATCAAGTTGGTGTAAAGAAGTAATTGAGCTTGAATAGATCATATGATTAAGCATCTCAATTACAATATTTAAAATTCATAGACATGATGATTCAAATCAAATGGGATTAATCTTTATAGGGAGATCAAGCATCCATCATAGGTGGCGTAATAGAATTCATCAAGGAACTGCAACAAGTCCTACAATCCTTGGAGGCAAACAAGAGGAGAAAGAGTCTAAGCCCTAGCCCCAGCCCGAGACCGCTCCAACTGATCAACACGCCGCCGCCGCCACCGCCCCCTGATAGTCCCTTCAGTTTCGAGAGCATCACTGCTAATAAGGAATTAGGTGTGTGCTGCAACTCCTCAGCAGCCGATGTCGAGGCGAAGATCTCAGGATCAAACGTGCTGTTGAAAGTAATTGCTCGGAAGATACCAGGCCAAATCTTAAAGATAATAAGCGTCCTTGAGAAACTCTCGTTTCAAATTATTCACCTCAACATCAGCAGCATGGAAGACATGGTTTTGTACTCCTTCATCGTCAAGGTACTAAAAGTTGAGGTTTCTCAATTGTCATCTCGATTCTATATGTTGAAAGAGATTAGTTATATCACTGAAGTTTCAAGGTTCTTGGTTCACAACGGGTATTATCATTCTTGTTTTAGAATAGCATGTCTTTCCTAAGAATTGTCAAACGGATTCACGAGAATTCTACGTAAGTCAATCTGAGTTTATATACATGAAGATGTAGGATTTCTACTTACATCTGAACTTCACGGTCTTGCCATTGCCCATGGAGCGAAGTTGTTCAAACTCACTTGCGAAAACATAGTTAATGGCTATTGCTTTCCATCTAGAGGTTCGAACTTCTCATTACTCGCAGATGGACCTTGTGAACTATCTATGGCAAGACTAATTCATATGGTATGAGGGAAGACTTCAAGGGCATTGAAGCAAATGCATTGTGATATACGTCATCAACTCAAGAACGAGAATCACGCATGGGAAAACTTGTTGGTTTGGATTTGCTAGTTCAAACCCATTCATGCTTCTCTATTCATAGCTATAGATCTCAGATTATGGCGAATGTGTACATGATTTATTCATGCTTCTCTATTCATAGTTATAGATCTCAGATTATGGCGAATGTGTACATGATTCATTATATATATTAACACACGTACTTAGAGTAAACTTGAGCTTTTCTTGTTTGTATCATAGTAAGACGGTTTCTTTTATGTAACAATTTACTTTAGTACAATATTGGACCTGCACATAATTCATACCTCGAAGATGCTAGGGTGATACAGAAACCAAATTTTGATGGCACATCAAGCTTTATCTGTAATATGCATCTAGCATTAATATGTATACCGGAACCCCAATGTCTATGGCAATGAAGTCCATAATGAAAGAAATTTCGTATGATTCCTTGATTAGAATAATTATGTCAATAATTGAAACTTTGTGATTTTATTGCAGATAGGGTTTGAATGTCGGCTAAGCTTGGAGGAACTAGCTCTGGAAGTTCAACGAAGCTTCTCTTTGGACCCTTCGTGTAATGCAGAAGTGTAAGTTTTTATGGGAGTTCAATAGCCTTGCGTTTTAGAAACCCTAAACATCTTATAAGAAAAAGAGGAGGATTTAAATGTTCCCTCTTGTAATGCTTCTTGCTACCTTAAATATATTACGCAAGTTTAAGTCTTGTATAATCTGCTGAGCTTTCTAATTTGCATTGTTCTCGCATGATCTTTCATGACCTTTGGGACTTTTCATTTGCTCTATCCTCATAGATCTACATGAAATCTACATAGGTCACATGATCTTTCACAATCTTTTGGACTTTTCATTTGCCCTATCCTCATAGATCTACTGATGTGTTTGTTCCACACAAATGCCCGAGCAAAAACCTCATCTTCTTGATGCACAATTTACATTTGAAGCTGTCTACAACCAGTCTGTAAGCCTAATCCGATTGTTTGTCCAAGTCAGAATGCTTCTTATTATCGATCACGTTGTCAAGCATTTGGGATTGGACCTTGAAATTTTTTAAGGTTCTAGCTAGTAGTTCAGCAAAAAACATCAAATGGATTATCAATAGAATTTGAATTACACTATGCCTACGGAGACTAAACCTGGGAAAGTAAATACTTTATTGGAGTGCTTATAGCCTTTCGAAACTATAGAATTTTGAGTTGAATCTAAAGATACAATCTAACGAATCAAAGTCAATATAGATCTCATATATACATGAAACTAGAATATGGAAGTAAGACTTTATATGATCTGACAAACCAAAGTGAAATAAATAAAGACTGTGTATGAAAATCACAGACATGATCGATGGGATGTGCCGATTTTATGAATCATTCTGTTTGGATGTGACTTCGTACATATGCAATCGAATGACATCCTTGTTAAGATTTGATTATTTATATATTACAGTTGAGGTTTTTATATATCAATTGAATAATTCTCAACTTATATTTTCTCTTAGAGCTCATGTATACTTCAATCAACTTCCATAACTTTCCTTAAACACAAAAGAAAGACTACTTGTTTGTGCCAGAACCTAATGAACACCAAGAGCTCTTCTATATGCTCAGAAATTCCAAGACAAAATTTCATTTAGCCCAATATCAAAATCAGACAGTTAGTTATTTATGCTCGATAATCCAATTTTCCTTTTTTCGCGAGATCAAATGAAACATGAAATTTGATTTTGCTTCATGTTTACAGAGTGTACAAGGAATTTCAAGAATGCCAAAATCACCATGGTAGAGAAAGCTTTTGCTTTTGTCAGCGTAAAAGCCTTGTGGGCCTAAATGCCTCGCTTCGGCTCCCCAACCCAAACGGTATATGATTTAATCTAGTGCAAATGAAATGTGAAGTTGAAGGTGAGAAAAGATAATAGTTAAACACGTAGAATTAATCTAGTAAAAGGAGTACTTATAATTTTTGCTTGTTTGGAAGTGTGCAAGTCAACGTAAGACTAAGCACAATTTGGTTTTGGACTTTGGATGCTATACAGAATCAAACCACACTAAATCAATTTGACCCAGAAAAAATTGATTAGCCGAATTTTTTATAAGTGTGGAATAAATTTAAGTTTCATTTTGGAATTCTATTCAACTTATTATCAAGTAATCAGTGAATATATTCAAGATCATGTATGTGCTCAATTTTAACTCTTACGTTTTTTTTTTTCATTACAATAATACAATAAAGCTTGAAAGAAAATTTAAAAAAAAAAAAAAAAAAGAGGATTGTTTTCTATAACGTAATTTGGTTAGGTTTGATCTCAACAAATTTAGACCAAGCATTCAAAGTAGCCCCTCAAGATGATCCACACTGGCAATTTGAACTTGATTCAATCCAGTTTAACAATTTCAACTTGACGTGGACACGTTTGCTAAAAATTTTGTGGAGCATTCAGATAAACAGAAATCAACAGGTGGAGCTGGGACAGGAATTGGTATTACACAGCGTTAGAAGGGTCATAACATTCCTCTAAACATTTTATCGAGTAGTAATTTATGTTACTCTAATGTGCAGTCGGATTATTTCTTTTCTAGTTACTTCGGTGTGTCCTAGGGTCAGGCTTGAGACACTATCTATTTGTAATACACCAAAAATTGGAAGATTCCTGTCTGTGCACTTTGTGCGTGTACGTTTGTGAGTTCATCTTTGTTTATCTATTTTTCAACATTGAACCGAATTAGGTCACCCTGAAAGAGAGTAGGTGAAAAAGATAAGTATCGATGTTCACCGCATGAGCAAAAAAGGTTTTCACTTTTTGTCAAGGACATCAAGAGCCTCCACTTCCTTTCACCAGAGTAGAAGAAATCAAGGGGGGAAAAGTCTCAAAAAGAAATGAACAAGTAACACATCATTTTCTCCACTAAAATTTTGCTAACAGAAATCAGATCGTTTTCCTTCCTTATTTCTTGTCCACACCCTACTTTAGCGCCTAGAGAGCATAGAGGAATAGCAAGTGAAGCTGTTCTAGAGGCACGAGAGTCTCAAACAAGGACATTCCACCAAAGTTGTTCAGGAGCTTTAATGATAGCAGCCACTTTGGGGACCAGGGAAACGACTATTTAAGTTAGACGCCATTCAGTTTGAAACAGAAATAAAAATGATCCATCCAGCATGTTTGAGTTGTCTGTTCCTTGAAACCCCACCCAACTCTGTCCTAACAGTGCCACACCAAAGTCCGCATAATCCGCATCGCCAGGAAAAGGAGTTCCCCACAGAATTTTCTTTTAACATAGTACATGTTCGCTCTAAATCTTTCGGAGGATCTTCCGTTGATCTTGTACAGTAGATCAAATATGATCGTTTTGATTGTTTTACAGTGTTTTTATTGTTGAATGTCCAAGTTTGATGGGTCTTCAACATTCCCGGAATTGGATCTCGAACGACTTGAACTCGGACTCTACAAAGAAAGTAATTACCTGGGTTGTGACCTTGATGCAACAAGCGATAGATAAACACGAATTCATCGATCCGCAAACACACACTTAGTAATACACGCTCAGAGGTGCAACAATAGAATCTCTTTTCTGTATTCTGTTATATATGACGCAAAAATGCCTGATGCATAGAAAAAATCAAATAGATACCTTGCTAAACCTAGATGATAGTAGAAAACCAAAAATATATCCTTAAGTAGTAAAGAATTCAGAAAAATGAACAAAAGCCTAGACTAACATGAATAATTGACATAAAATTAGAAAAGTGACTCCGTATGGTTTTTGAGATCCGAATGATTGCGATATAGTGCTCGGAAGGAGATGTCCATATGGGTATTACGAGGCTCGGGCTCGTAGCTTTTCTGGGTAAAAAATTATGGTTGTTTTCTTGCACGTTGTGTATACTATCATCCCCAGCCCACCTCTTGAATGTTGGAATGCTCTAGAAAGTCATCAGCAATGGCGTCCGCATCAGACTTGTTGGAACCTTCAATGCATTTTATTGTTCACGGAACCCTTCAATACTTAAGTTGTTGTAATGATAGACCACAAAAGGGGACCCAATGCAGAAAGGGATTTAGAGAGTGAGAGAAAATAGACGGGCTGACTTATGGGCCTAAAACTTTTGAGCTTTAGCCCTTTAATGAAAGCTTACTCTTGACGGACCTATTCGATAGTCCATTTACCCTTAGTAGGTGAATCGAATGAAACCATGCCCATCTCTCTAAGTTGATTTTTTTCCATGTGTCTAATGTCTAGAAGGTTGCTTAATTGATTCATTAATCAAGGGTTAAGTTTCAATAATGTCATGATTTATAGAAACCCGAAATGGTGGAAGGAATGAAATTGATTACTGATGAGTGCGTGATGAATTAGTCATTGTGATTGAATCTCTACATGGCTAAGGGGTTTTCAGTAAATTGCTTTTCTACAAAAAAAAAAAAA
This sequence comes from Eucalyptus camaldulensis, assembly GCA_019915185.1. NCBI lineage: Eukaryota > Viridiplantae > Streptophyta > Magnoliopsida > Myrtales > Myrtaceae > Eucalyptus > Eucalyptus camaldulensis. Next base: position 47,822,412 of record JAHSVA010000010.1, read on the forward strand.
AACTTGCAGATTCGGAAGAAATAACTAATATGATAGTTGTTGTTAATAAGTCACTGGAAGATCCTTTATTAGCCATTATGTTGGATCAACCCAAATAATAATGATTTCTTATGCACGTTTTCCTTCTTTTAGGTGCAGTTTAGCATGTATTTTTCTTGAAAATCGAACTGTTTTTTTTTTTTTACTATGCACATGGGTCTTGCCCCTCTCAATATGTTATCCCATAGAGAGATAATGGGCCAAAGATGATGGACGAAAAGACTAGAGGATTCGAGTCCAGCATATTTATGCTATTAGACAAATTAATATTTCTTAACAAATGTTACAAGGAAATATTAAAGCATAAGAGTTTAAAGAACCATCCTGTCATATCCATCCGTGATCTGAGAACTGCAACTACACGCACTCTCGCTAACCATCAAATCAAAAGGTAAAGAAGACCACTAGCGAAAAAGCTCTTTTACACCTGCAATGTATGCTATAATTCCCATAAATATATATAATGCCAAATTTAACAGTCTCGTGGGGTCGACCCCTACTAAAAACTCTGTTGCCCGTCGGCGTCCGCGTCCCCAATTTTCATGGGAGGGACCCCTCCTCCGTCCGAAATCGCCATCGATGCTGTGGCGACCACAACCATCATCACCACGAATCATCACCACGAATGATTGAGGTAACAGGAAAAAACAATTCAATAGAGTCGATCGATCTATGTGATATTTTTCTGAAGTACGGTACCTCACAATGCCACATGCATGTCCTTGAAACGACGAAGCATCCTTTGCCCTCTTTTTTGTTTGTAAGTTACCTTTGTGGCCCTTTCTAACTTCGTCAACATATGCACTTCAAGTTGATCTTTGCTTTTCATCTAATCTCTAAATTTAGTGGGGCGTTTAAAAAATGTATGACTTATTAATGTGACGGTGCGTTTGGTTCGAGTTATGAGAAATTATTTTTCAAAAAAAAAAAATTCATTTCATATTAGGGAATTCATTTTCATAACTTCCAACATGCATATTTTCTTTGATCATAAATAGTTTTCTGTTGACTAATCATTTTCAACGAACCAAACAAGTGACAAACGCAGATGAACACACCCTGAAGATGATTTATTTCATTAAAAAAAAAATCTAACCATAGACTAGCATAATTTGTTTGGTACAAAATAATGGGAATCGCGTTATTAGTTTTACAACGATGCATTACTATTGACTGAATCTAGCCATTTAAAAGTTTGAGTATGAAGACAATCCCTCCTATGGTAAGTTTCAAAATTTCACCTGCCCATTTCTTAAGCTCTATTTTGATGAAAATAACATACCGGCATATTATTGCATTGTAATCTGATGGTTTACTCTTTTGTATCTTTCAGATTATATCATATAATTCATGAAATAGCTACGGATTTCACATAAGTAATATTTTCTAATGAGTAAGCGGTGTCAATAAAAGGGCCCCAAAAGATTTACTTATGACTAAAAAACCCGCCTTTTTTTAATATATATTAGCCTTGCGAAGGGAAAAGTTAGGCGTTCGTCCTTGAACGGCGCAAGAACATGCTAATTTACTACTCCAAAAAAAGTTCTTATCTAATTAAACTTTCCATAAAAAAAAAAAAAAAAGAAATCGAAATAGGGGTTGGATGGCATTATGGAGTGAATTATTATTTTGCACTGTGTTGTCACGGTCGGGGGTTTTGTCCCGGTGCCTTGCGACGGCAAAAATATCTTTCAGAACATTTGCCTGAAAAGCTCAAATCGACCGAACGGAATCATAATAATATTCATATGCGTACCGCGAAATTCAGACCGTCGTTTTCGCAATCGCTTGCGTCCACTGTCTGTTCAAAAGGAAAAAGGAATCGTCGGCAAAAAAAAATATATGTTGTACTCTGGTTGCAATAATTCATGTGATTAACCTGTCCAGGAGTACGGCGGTGGAACGAACCTATCCATCGCGTCGAATTGGCTCAGACAAGGTTTTTTTGTCCTATTTGACACGGCAAAACTGAGAAGCATTCGAAATGGGGTCAAGTCACCGAATCGATCCCCCGTGATGGATTGGCCCGGTCCATCGTGGTTCCTGGATTTGAGCGTAGGTTGTCGGATCTCCTAACTTTTCTGGAAAGTGAATGGTTTTCATCTCAAAGTCCTTCCTGTCAAATTATCCCACATTAGGAATACGCAATCAGTTAATAATTGTGTGGGAAAATTTTTAAACTAATTTTTGAGATAAAGAGAAATTCAAGATCACCTAACATCAGTGTGAAAGCCCAGATTATCAATAGATGTAGACTAATAAGTTGATGCAAGAGAATATCTGAATTAATTGGAGCAAACTTAACTCCATAAAAGCTCTCACGTAAGGGGAAAATAGTTAGAATGCACATGTAAGTTGTGTTAAAAGAGCCTGACATCGAAAATTAGTTAATCTGTAACTTATTGACCTAAATTTTAAAATAAATTTGACCAAAAATACTTTTAAATAGATATAGGTGTAACTAGATATGTTAATGGGCTCGTACTAGACTATTTCTCGATGATCTCTCCTAGTAAAGATATTGGATTTTTACTAGGCTCCGTCCAGATACTTCTCTTGATATAGTCCTTCATTTATTGTTTGACCGATGGATATTAAAAGCCACCGGTAGTTGTCTTCTTTTCTTTATCTTCTTTTTTCAAAAATAGTCTTTTATTATATTATTTGCAAAAATAAGATGCCGGCACGTATCCTCTTCGTATATTTTAAATTTTTGACAGGACTATGAATGAAGGTGCCATGTCGTACCATTATGCTCCTAAAATTATCTGTTTCCTTTAATATTTTTAAAGTATCATTTGCTTATGGAGAAAGAGCAAATGCATCGAAAAGTGATAAAAAGATAAAAACAAATTCTCGAGCAGACCGGCGACCGGGGGTCAGACGGGCGGAGCGAGGCCACCTGTGCCCTTGGTACTGCGGCTTCGGGAACAGGCAATAGCCGGTGGCCAGCACGACCAAACCTCTTACCTCCCCACCGTGTGATATTACTGCTACTAACCCACGCCTTGGTCTCAGAGCTATGAACGTGGGGATTCCTCGCCTTGACTTTCTCTCATTCCATGCTTTCAAATATCAATTGATTTGAGGCAATTCATGAGACATTTTTCTAAGAGGGGGGACCAAAGTTCCACGAAATGCTCACTTTTCCGACAGCTCGCACGGAATCTTATATAGTGCCTTCCACTAGTTTACCATATCAACAACTTTTTTATTTTTTTATTCTTAGCTTTTGGAACCTTAGGTTAATTAATGAAATCCAAGTCCGGATCGAGAACACATTTGAGACACGCGTGTAAGTTATGAACTGATTTCGATGATACAAAAAAGTTGACCAAGTCTTTTGGAGCTTAGGTGGTTCAGTTTCTAGAAATCAGTGGCATGGCGAGGGCTGGCTATCTCATCAAAGATGAGAACGGAAGGTGAGTCTAAAGATTCATTAGTGTTGAGATGCACGTGTTGTGTTAAAAAAGTCTCACATCCAACATTGGTGTGGCTTGAAATAGTTGACATATTTCAAATGACCTATAATTCATTAATTTAAACTTTTAAAATAAATATGTCAACTTAATATGTTGACGGGGTCGGATTTGAGCTTCATATTAGCAATTTTCCCAAGTGAAATGAATGGGTTTCTACTTCTCACATCCAACAATGGTATCAGAGTTGATGGTCGATTCGTAGTCCACTCTCAATATGCAACCTAAGGGAGAGCAAATCTAAGACTAAGTTCACACATGAGGGGAAGATTATTAAGATGTGAGTGCCAATTGTATTAGAGAAAGAGAATTTGTGTGGTGTGGAAAGATGATACTTAAGCTTTTGAGTAAAGATTGGCTTAACAAGATTTGTTGCTAGGCTCGAACTTGAACTCCCTCTCAGCAATTTCCCATGATGAAGTATCAAGCTTCCATTATGCACATTACAATAAATGGTGTCAAAACCAATGGCTAATTATTGGCTTACTCCTAATATGTATTTGTATTTAGTGAATATCTAAAGAAAGAAATCTCCTGACCAACATGGTTTCCAAGTAGCTTTCATGGTTTAGTTTGGAGAAAGAGACCTTGGAGTGAAAGTGGGCGTTATGGTGTAGCAATGCAATTCCAATGACATCCTTCATGGTTTGGTTTGGTGAAAGAGATCTAGAGGTGAAGCTGTTGGTATAGAAAAATACTTGAATTAAGGGAGGGCAAACCTAATATTAAAGTCACACATGATGGGATGGGAGATTGTTGAGATACACATGCAAATTCATATTAAAAAAGTTTCACATCAAATAATTGATGTGGTGTATAACAGTCAATGTATCTCAAATGACTCATAACTCATTAGTTTAAGCTATTAATTAAAGATGGATCAAGTTGATATGTTTGGACTTTGGACTTGGACTCTCTCTTGACAATCTCCCCAAGTGAATCTCCCCAAGTGAAGGTCTTGAGCTTCCGTTATGTGCTTTAGTTTTTCTACTTTAAGTACAATTGAGGCTGAGGCCAGAGAGTTGCCAGGTGGGGTGATTCTCGAGAGCAAGATTAGGAAGCGTGAAATTGAATCTAATGATATGGTGTCGACTATCGGAGTGGCCCAGGATTCGATAGAAAACTCAACATCAACTCCTATTATGTTAGAATGCAGGATATCGCTGCTACGGCTGCAGCAGGTTCAGATGAAGTTCGTGTTTCAGGAAGCCAGATCGGTTCGTGGGTGCTTTGACAAGCTAGGTCGACACCAACGCCAGGAAATGTAGCTTTTTTAACGAAGTTCCTATTTGAATTATGGGCTTTTGTACGGCTGATTTTAAAGGAGTGTGGACTTTGCGTAACGTGGAAGTAAAAATGAGCCGAGGCATTGGCTGGTTTGTAATTGAAATGAGTCATCAGAGTGTTCATTATCGTAGAGACATTACTTAACATTAATAATACCCAATATAAAAAAGTTAAGGTCAATAGGGACCTTCTTGACGAACTGCAATCTAAGCCCGTCAACGTAAGAACTCCCTAGTTATCTCAATCTAGCATGCCCGATCCGACAATCCAGCTTCCCATGCATGCATAATACTATAACCATTGTCCATACAATATGACTATATGCTAAGCACCTAACTCGTGTTAAAATAATCGGTGATAAAGATCAATTATTTGCGCCCTTTATCGGTGTCGCAGACAATCGCATAATCATTCAACGCACATCGGGGAGACACTACGACATAGAAGCGTATAGAAAATGCTTAAAAGGAAACGTGAAATAATGAATCATCATGTTATTTAATTGCTAATGCTTAGTGCCAATTATGTGTGTGTGTAGTTTATGTTATCTCATCCTTCACGTTGCATTCAGAAAAGCCTTATCTTCCTTTGGTTCCATATCTAAGCTAGGTTAATTCTCGAGGGTAGATTGTCATTCGAGAAAGCTATACTTTAATGTAGTTATTTTGTCTTTAGTTAGATGACTGAACTTTGATTTTGATCTTTGGATGCATTCAACTTTTATTTCTTTTGTAACTAGCGCACTATGGCCGTTCTCCGAGTAGCTTTGTTGCCAAACTGAAAAGTATAGTGACTTGCCATGCAATTAAAGTGAAGTACAGTAACTATTAGAAATATATTATATGATGCTGTGTATCTCTTGTATCATATTCTCGCAATCCAAATTCATTATAATTTATAATACTATATGTTATCTTAGATAGTCATCTTATAAAACCTATAGGTATATATAATTCATTAAGATCTATCGAAATATACAAAAATTCTCCAAATTTATTTTCAGGTTTTTTTATCTTAGTATCAGAGCTAGTCGATTTGCACCCATATAGGAAAATATCTTAATTATCTAATAAGAAAACCTATAGAAATATTCTAATTTCATTAATAAAATAGAATATTATAACTATCTCTCATAGTGACCAATTGAGAAACCCTTAAAGATCAATCATGTGTAAATTAGAACTAAAATATTTGGATTTCCCAAGCCAACTTTTCGGTAAGTGTAGAAAATTTTGATTTCAACGCATTTGGTGATTAAAAGTCATATTTCACTAAAGTGCATATATCGTGTTTCCTGGGTCCTCTACTTAAAAATGAGTGTTGAAATGCACTTGTACATATCATTCATCCTTGACAATTTTTTTAAATTGATTAATTTAAATTTTAGTGGTATTTGGTGACGCATTCCTCAACAAAGTCTCTCCACCTACGAGCTCCTTAATAAGCTACAAACGAGATAGAAAAGTCAATTGGATAAGAACAGCCAGTGAACGTAAACATCAATTAGTGGGGGACTAGAAGTCCATTTTTTTTTCTCCTCACTTTTACAATTATAATTTATAAACTTCCCTCTTTTGGGCTAAAATCGTAATTATAATCTTTTGGGGGCAATTCTACCTAACCAACTTGTCTTAGCTGAGTGGAGGACTTCGACCCGTCTCACCAACTCACCGGACCTGCCGTCGGCGCCATCCATGGCCCGATTGGGTAAGCTCTGACGGACCAATCCAGTAGCTTAGAACGCGCTCAACCAGCGTTTGATGGGATGCCGATACGGGTAGTCAAGCCGATATCATCTATAGAACTGATATTACAATGAATAGAATCTTTGTTTTATAGTTTTTGAAGAATTTAGGCTAGCTAGCACGTCATAAATTCAAATAAACCTCGTCAAAGCTCTCCTTGATAAGCATAATTCCAAAATTATATTCGTCGCTCCTTTCCAATCACTCAAGAGTGAAGAACGTTAAAATATTCAAATATTAAATCGCATATTCATCTATCAGTTTTAGTTTTTACAAACATTAACAGTAGTCTTGAAAAAAAAAATTACATGACACCAAAGTAGGGGATTCTGAGTTTCAATCTTTCACAATACTTTATTTGTTACTCTTATTATATATTTTCATGCCTTAATCTTTGAATACGGACGTTAAAATACTTAAATAACAAACTAAGTCTTGACCTATCGTTTTGAACTTTTAAAATAATTGACTGCAATCTCACGGAATTTGGCAAAACAGACCGAATGAGAAACGTCCAGGGGAAATTTTGGAAGCAGGCTCATGTGGGTCATGATTCGAAGCGATCACATGAAAAGAATTTGGAGCCAACAAAAAACAATGCAATTGGAGCCCTACCGAACCCACTGCCAGGCAGTGGTTCCATCAAATCAAACCCATCCCTTTCATTAGCAAAAACCGTGTCGAATGCGTCGAATTTTTCCATAAGAGTTTTCAAATCATCCAATGACATCGCGGTCTTCCAATCTCGTGACCCTCTCCTGATTAGCTCTAACTCCTAACTCCACCAGCCCACCACACCAGGAACCCTACCCTACCCACAACCACTCCCATTCTCTCTCTCTCTCTCTCTCTCCCCACATTGGATCTGATTTCTCGAATGACTTCATTTTCCATTAGCATTCTCTATTTTTCCAGCAAATATGAAATATTTGGGTGCATACCTTATGCAATAGAAAACTTTGCACAAGACTCCTTATGTAAGTACATATAGAGATTGAGTTTATCTCCATACCCTAGCTTTACCTATACGTATGCACTCAATTAAAAGAATACCATCGACACAATAGACCTCATAAAAATCCAATATAGAAAAAGATAAAAGAAAGATGAAATGGCTTTAGTGTGAATTCGTTTGTTCTCGTTCCATGTGAAAAGGATGATGGTAACCCATTGAGCATAGTCAAAAATGCTGTTGGAAATTTGACAAGTTCGAATTTTCTATTTGGTGACCAAAAATTCAGCCTGAATTATTAAGATTAGGTGATAGGGATGTGAGTGGAGAGGACTGTGCCTAGTATAGTATGCAAAAGATGGACAGTCCCTTTGCTATCTTATCTAGGATCTATAAGAACTTTGGCCAATCGACGATATGAAATGAGACGAGTATGGGATCTGAGTCAAGAACCAATTTGTCAATTGGAAGTATAATCTATGCAACTATGATTGCGCACAACAATAAGCAGAAAACAATAAGAGTCTGTTGTTTAATAGATGAAAAGTGAATCCGGTATCTTGATGAAATGTATATTATTTTTCCCCAAGTTTGGCTTCTTTTTAGGTTTTAGCTTTTAAGTGAAGTTTACATGGAAATTGAGACTTAAGATTTTGGACAGTTTAGGGCGAATGCCTAGTAATTGTTGAATGAGTGATATGTGCGAGAATTTAGAGAGGTTTTTGAAAGTGTTGCGGATAGGGTAATATCGATAAATGAGTCCACTGAGAGGAAAGTTAAGATGACAACGAAATGAGAAATCTTGAAATGATTGAGATTAACATAAATTTGGTGCTATGATTAATGAAGAACTTGTTAAGGAAAATATTTTAGTCATGGAAAAGTTACTTTGAGTGTGAACATGATATCATGTAATATTGTAATTTGGGATAATGACACAAATAGCTCTTGAACTTTAGCATAATATATAATATGGTCCCAGGTCATTTAAATATGTTCAATGCAATCATTGAATTTTAAGCTAATATTCAATGTAATCACTAAATTTTCAATTTACTCAATGTGATCCCTAAATTTTTTGTGTATATTCAATGTAATCCCCAAACCATACCAAAATATTTAATGCAGTTCTTCCATTAATTCAAGATTAGGGATAGTAATGAACATTTTCATATAATCTGGGAACTAAATTAAATATGTACTAAAAGTTCAAAAATTACATTAGACAAATTAAAAATTCAGAAACCACGTTGCACATTGAACTAAAGTGTAGGGACCACATTGAACAAACAAAAGCTGATGGACATACTACATATTGAACTAAAATTTAGAGACCGTTTGTATTATTTTCTTTTGTAATTTCCAATGACATGTGGATGGCTCATTCAATACATTAAGAAAAACATGACCAAGGACATTGAGAAAAATAAATCATTAAGATAAGATAAGAAATTAGTTAGATACATATTTACAATAGAAAAAGTCCAAAAAATCCCAAATTATGTTTGCTTGACATATTTACCGAACTCTTGTTTTGACATCAAAAACTTTTAATTGTGCCCACAGTAACACCTTTACTCGAATTTTTTTCTTCTAACATAAAAAACCTCTAGCTTGTACCTGCATGAGACATGCACCCTCCGTCAAGGTTCTGTCAATTTCAGCCAAAACAATGTTGTTTAAGCCATATCAACACCGTTTGCCTTCCATCGTCTACACCGTTTGCCTTCCATCGTCTATGTAAGCTGATTTTTAGTGGTGCTTATTGACAAAATCTTGTTGGAGGGTAAATATTTACACAAGTATAAGTTTAAGGTTTTTTATGTTGCAAAAAATTTTGAAGTAAATATATAACAATTGGCATATTTGAGGCTGTTTTATGATTTTATTTTTTTTTTTGGTTCCCTTTTTACCATTTGTATATGCCTAACTACAAAAGTAAAATAGGAGGAAGACAGGCTAGCGAAGGCCATCACAACCCCAAAGTGGCTGTCGAGGACCATCTATGGCTCTATACTAGCCATAAACGAATCAAAATGGCCACCGAGGCTGCCCATCTTGTATAAACCCTCGGCTGCCACCGGCTTGGCCATAAAGGGCAATCGAGCGATCACTTTAGTGCGTTTGTGAAGGTTCTGCACCAAAATTTGGCTAGTAGCATCGATCATTCGATGTGCCTGGGATAATTGGACCCTTGGATCACGACTAACTTGTTACTCATACCGCCCATCAATCGATCTGGCTCATGCCTAATCGGGTGGGGCCAAACTTCATTATTGAATGGCTTTCCTCCAGCCTGCCCCAGCTCATGTGGCCTTTGGTGGGCATGGGAGTGCACATGGTTTGCCAAGGCCATAGGCGGATACATGATTAGTTTTCAATGCCATCTGCGGCCCTCCAGGGCAACCAGTGGTCTGTCCAGGCCCTCTTGTTTAAACAAGAAAATTTAAATATAAAACTGCACAGAAGCTTACATATCACCTTTAGAACGTTCAAGGGCGGTTTTGCAACGTACCTCTTAAAGTCCGAGGGTTAATCAGGAGGGTAAAATGAAAGTTTTTCCAAAGAAAAAAAGCAAAATTAATGGACTGGTTATGTAATTTAACTAACTTGCAAGAAATACTTTGCAGTTTCCCTTGAAAACTACGAAAAGAAGATGTACGAGATTTTGCTTCGGGCCTCGTTCAAACCCAAGATCGTTTGCAATGTTCAACACATCGCTGCCCTCCGGTAAAAAAGCAATCATGAAAAGCAAACATCTGCAAATACTCCTTTCCGTTCAAATCCACAGGGAGTGAATGAACAACAGACAACATATCAGAGAAAAAGGGAAAGATTCACGGAAAAAGATTCAAAGACAGACGACAGGAACAAGCCACTCCCCTCTGCTTCGTTTGTCAAATCTCGGTTCTTAAAGAGGGTGGTAATCATTGCGTCTAAGAGCGTTCGACTTTCATTTTAAGCAAAGAGAAAAAGGACAAAGAAACACCTGCAAATGCGCAGTCGCTTTAGGTGATGATGATTGATTCCATTCTTGAGAAGGTTTTCAAGGTCCTCTTTTTTGTAAGAAGGTTTTCAAGGTCCTCTTTTTTTGTAGGGTTCATCTTTTATCAAAGCTGTACTAATCACATCCTGCATGGGTCTTCCTCGCGGAACCCAAAGGGCACGTGAACGTGGATATACATGCTGCTGCAGCATTTGTTTATTCACTTTTACTGAAAAGTCATGGAATGAACAGCTTATAATCGACAGCCTTTGTTGAAAAATCTCCATCTTTGGGAAGCTTAAACATGACTTTGCGACTGCTGGAAGCAATCATGCTGTAGCACCTGTCCAATCTGTCAAGCGTACTAAAAGAGGCCTGGGGAAGCTGCTCTCAATCTCTTGGGAATTTTTTTTCTCGATGGATCTCGAAAGAAAAAGCGAAAATTCAATTATTGTTATTTATTGTCAAGAAAGATTGGATGTCTTCTATAGTTTGAGTGATAATTTTTCATTACTTCATATGTTCAAGATTGAATTATTGTCTAAAGACAAAACTGTGCAAATTAAAAAACAAAAATGTTAAACGTGATGTCTGACTCTCAACTCATTTTCAAACAATAAAATAAAAGAAATCATTTTTCTCAATATATATTTGATCACTAGTTTACAAATTGGCAAACATGGCTGTCATCCATGTCGACGTTTAGTTAAATTTGTATTTGCATAATGTTCATTAGTATAACCCACCAATTTGTTATGTTATAGAAGGAAATTTTCTTCATATATATATTGTCCTTGCAAACAAAAAAGGATGCATCAAAGTGCCATTTTCTATCTACGTAAAGAAATTATTTCATGTTTATTGAATAATTGTGACAGATAAATAAATAAATCAATCACGAAGGAGATTTTCTATATATCAAATTGAGATGAGTTGGAATGTATTTGAAGCAAATGACACGATGTTAAACCGCATCATTGCGTCAATTTAACAATTGCCACGAGCAAATGCATTCTCCTATTAAAAAATGATGAAAAGAAAAAAGAAAAAAAAAATAAAGCTTTGATCCTCTTGAAATATCGTCATGGCCCCAAGTTAAATCGGAATCGCTATGGTACCATTCAAGTCACGATTGACGCCATCTCCCTCGAAAGTCGAGGCCAAAAACCTTTATGAAAAGGAGATTCGATCATGGACAATCAGGGATGCGATCTATCTGAACGAAACCTCCTCTCCCATTTTGCTTTGCACTCATTAGACGCTACTCCTCGAAGCTGTCCTGGAGCCAACCTTTTCAACAAAGCTCGACGTGAAAATGTGACCGCATAAGTATCAAAACTCCAAAAGGACCCTTTTGTGCTGACCTAACAACCGCACTCTTGAAGTACTCCAAAAAAAAAAAGGTACTCTTTAGTCATCACGCTCATGACGATGGTTCAATATCAGATCAGACGTTTTAATAAGCATTCATCTCTCGATTAACTTCGTAACCCTAGCGTCACAAGTGAAAATCATACGTAGTTCACAGTGAAATTTTCCGATGGCGGTATAAGAACCCTAATCTAGAACTAGTCTTCATCCAACCGTGGAGCAAGAAGAGATTCAATCATGCAAAAAATTATACGAAACAGCAACAAAGTGCAGCTGGACCCGATGTTCTCTTTCATGATTGTTTATCGTCTTTCGATTTTCTGCCCACTCCCTTCTGTTTTCACGGAAATGCACTTTCTTTCGTACGTGTCCTCCTGCAAAGAACGATACGAACGTTTTAGCTGACGATGGAGATCGAAGATTGATGTTCCTGAAATGGCTTACAACCCTTGTGTACATCGCAGGCCCAAGCTATCTGCTCCCCTTATCTTTTCGACCCCCTCCAATTTCTTTTTCCAAAACCATTTATTGAGCTGAAAACGGGGACAACATCAACCACTCCTCTTCGCTATACTTAGACGAGTAATTTTGCATTATTTTATGGGCCGAACCATTAAAATAAGAGGGTTGAAGGAGACGTGCACCCATATATGAATGTCGATTTCCGTTCCTTATAAAAGAAAGTAATAATGAGACGCACTTCATCAGAAGTCAAAGGGATGTGGCCACTTGAGACCAAGGGAGATCCACCACCATCTTGTGAATCACGAGCGGGATGGACGATCGAACCCGTCATACTAACTCTGCCAAAAGGGCACGAGAGGTACATGCCCATGGGTCCTAACTTAGTGCTCCAATTTGCACCAAACCCTTCCCTAATTTGTACCTTTTTTGACTTGGGAGATTTGGCGTTTTTCCCTGATTAAAGCGATTCATTCACGTGTATCGTTGTCAAAATAGTCTCGTGAGATCGAACCCAAAAGACACTTCGGCTAGTTTTCCCAATAGTGGAGTTAATGCTACTACATTTGACTTCTGGATCTCTTTGATGGCAATGTGTAGGCGGTCCATGTGCATTGCGGATATATCCGCATCATCTTGGACGGGATCCTAGAGATTTGTTTTGGTTCATCGTATCAAAAGGAGGAGTGCGCTGAAGCATGCTTAAGATTTGACTAAGACAAAATTGACTCCGACCAGTCTTACCTACGATGACGACAAATAACACCATAATTGCACCTAAGTCATTTACTCGATTTAAAATGTGTGTTGTGATGGTGACGGCTAAATTGGATCAAGTACTTGGGAAGATCTCCATTCCCCATCTCCGAAAGAGACTTAAGTGTATTCAACAATGTGATTCAAGCTAATTTGCCTTTATAAATCAACAAAATCTCGAATAGGGTAATGTAGACAATTATTGAAAATCGTGGAAATATACTAACTTATCCCCGGTTCTCACCCAAATGTATTTTCATAAAAAAAAATGACCGAACGACTTTCAACTCGTTAAAACTCTTCAGCTTCACGCAACCTCAACACGTTTTCCCATAGCCATCTAGGCATTATTACATTTTGACTAGACTGATGATTCAACTTGGATTTTTTTATAGGTTCCCCACATACTAAACCTCTTCCAATAGGATAATTCATGCTTGGGTTCCCCCTCGCTCTATCTTCAGCGGCTAGACTAAATGCTCTCTCTCTCTCTCTCTCTGGTTCTCACCCAAATGTATTTTCATCAAAAAATTGCCCGAACGACTTTCAACTGGTTAAAACTCTTCAGCTTCACGCAACCTCAACACGTTTTCCCATAGCCATCTAGGCATTATTACATTTTGACTTGACTGATGATTCAACTTGGATTCTTTTATAGGTTCCCCACATGCTAAACCTCTTCGAATAGGATAATTCGTGCTTGGCTTCCCCCTCGCTTTATCTTCAGCGGCCAGACTAAAATGCTCTCTCTCTCTCTCTCGCTCTCTCGCTCTATAGCTAGGAGTCTCTAGGCATAAGCTTCAAAGACATCAATTAGAAGATCGATTTTTTCTCCATATTAAATGATGTGTTGAGATGTGAACAACGCTAAACTTTACTAAGTCTGATATGTAAAATTGATTTACTAAGTGATGTATTAATCTATAATAGACTCTTTTGAAAAGTGGATCATAATTAAGAATTGATGACGAGTCCGATGTATTACTTATTAAGCCAATCTTATAGATCACATTAAGGGCGCATTTGATAACTATTCTATTCCGAAAATATTTTTTTTTATCAAAAATGAATCTTTTTTATTATATTTCTGGGAACAAATTTTAAGTATTTAAAAATGTTTGGTAACGGATAGAATTGCGTTTAGCACCGTCTTCACAATTTATAATTCAAATCATTTTGTTCTAATTTTTAAATAAGTCTATTACTTTTCTTTTTCTTTTTCTTTTTCTCTTCCTTTCTTCTTTTCTTTTATCTTCTTCATCAACCGGTCGTCGACCCCTAGTGAGGCCATGCCTTGTTAGCCGAGCCCTGACTGGGCTGGGCGACCCTCGATCTCGCCCAAATCTAGCAAGGCCGAGCTTGCCTAGCCCAACTAGGGCTCGGCCGAGCCTCACCCGGCTAGGTGAGGGTTGTCGATGGTAGAGGGAGGCCGGGGCGAGGCTTGCTGATGGTTGTGCAAGCCTTTAACAAGCTCGCTTGACCTCGCTCTAGCCGATCACCGATGACCAATGGCGGGACAGTGGAAGAAGAAGAGAAAAGGAAGAAAAACAAGAAGAGAAAAGAAAAGAAAAAATTTTGATTCTGGAATTGTTTCCAGAAACAAAAAATTAAATTTTTTTCACTTCTCGATTTTGCTGGAACAAATTTGTTCCCTAGAACAAAAAATTTACCAGATGAATTTATATTCCAAATCTAATTCTAAAAATAAAATAATAGAATCAAACACTATGGGAGCGGTTGTGAAATGCACCTTAAGTCTTGCATTTTTTTTAGGTGCAAGTCACCAGGAGCATGAGCTCTTTCTATTCGTGGTAAACGGACAAGGAAAAATGAGTAATAAACAAGAGCCTCATTTCCCAAGAGAACAATTTATTGAGAAGCGTGTTTGGTGTGACAAATTCATTTTACATTTTAGCAAATTTTGAAGGATGAATTATAAAAAAATTTTAAAAAATATTCATTTTTTAATTTGACGATAAATAACTAATCCATATAAGATGAGTTGAGCAGTTATATGCATGTATCATATTCAATAAATTGATCATAAATGGATTTAAACATATAGTGAATAGACGTTGCTTTCTCATTCTTCTCACTCTCGCCTTATTTTGGTATGACTTTTCGTAAATGAGGTTGAATATATGCTTATATAAGTTCGATCGTGTCGGATATGTATTGGGTATAGGCCACTAGCTTTTCATTGTACGAATATAAGTCTATTAGGGTCAAATCATTTGTGACCCGATCCAATCTTAAACCAACTCTACCCGTTCAATTAGTCTAATTTGGCCCTAAATGAAAGTCCGATTTCAAGTTCATTAAAAAAATAATAATAATAACGCCGCAAGGGGTACTACTAAAATCCATATTTGAACTCCTTTCAAGGGACATAATTTACTAAATCGAAACGCATTACACTAATTATATACATTAGGGGCACATAAGTAATGTTATTCTTCCTGTTTCTAGAGATATGCAATTTTCTTCCTTGATCTTTGAGAGAGAGAGAGAGAGAGAGAGAGAGAGAGAGGAGAGAAGGGAAGAGAACAGAGGATTCGCGTGAGCCTACGAAAGTGGATGTTGTACCATAGCCTCTAATAATAATGTCACTGAAGAGTCTCCCACTCAGGTCCAGACTCCCATGCGTAGAATAAAATTCTAAAAAAAAAAACACATCACGATAGCTCATTGCCGCGTCCATTACGAATCCACCACCGTTCAAGAACATTCCCCGGGAATACCGTCGTATTGGCACGAAAATACATTTTGTAAAACCTTTTTGATTTGTACTTACTATTCGTATATGGGTCTCAAATCTAAAAAAGAAGATTAAATATATTAATTAGATACATTGATGTGGGGGCTGATGGTGAGAACATTAGCTTGAAACTCGCAAACTGTCTGCATTCTTTTCGCTATTACTATGCAATGGTAGATATGGTTGAGCTTATGGGTCCAGCTCTTGCCAAATCGAATTTTGAGTTGGAAGTTTGGAGATTGAGATTGGAGTCGTGCTTGGAAGTGTCGGGGTCTGTAGCTAGTGCGCATGGAATGGGCTGCCTGCGACCTCGGCCACATATGGCCGAAGTACCGTACAACTCCCACGTTCCTTTCTCTTCCTTGTAAATTTCTCTTGCGTACTCTTGCGTTTGATAATTGCCAAACTCATAAGTTTCCCCGTGAGTTCACATTGATATCGGAGCTCGAGTCGAAATATCTAAAGTTGATTCGGGATATGAAAGTTTTGAGTAGCAAAACCCTCCTAAAGAGCTCCACAAGCATTATCTATTCTCGCATAAGCAGACATCACAAGGTATATTAAGATGGCATCATCTAGAGACTATTACAAATAAGAAAAATGAAAGTCTGAAATATCCTTAGGGTTCATGGATGCTTGCTTAACCCGAGTGACCATGGACGGTATGTCGTGAACAAGCCTACATCAAGGCACTCACAAAGACTTAGGAATCGAGCAAGTACCCGGTTATCGTGATCCACACACGGCAACACGTTTTTCAAGTCTTGTTTTGACCTATTTTGCTTAGAATACAAACGTGGATTTGCGAGGCTTTCTCTTAGGTTTTGGAGTGAAACATATGAGTGATTAGTAACGCGAAAGCTTGTGAGGGCTTTCGCATTGATTTTCAAGAAACGTATGAAAAACGCATGAGTGATTGATCGTGACTTGGTAACTCCTCGATTAATAGCGGATTCCTTTATGGGTGGCTTTTTTCGTGTAGTAGGTATCAATGCTCGGATGGCAACATGCGAATTTCTAATGTGCATTATGATTTCTCATATCTCTGATAATTTCAACATTTTGCATTTGATATGTAATTACAAGATACACGTTAACTTTTGCATTATTTCACAACAAATATATACATGTAAACATATAAAAGTACATATGTATAAACATACACGCAATGAGCAAACCTCTAAATGGCTCATGTTACGTTATCTAGTTAGAGCATAACGCGTGCGAGAAGACTTCATGGCTTGCTTAGGATTATGGTAACGGGCTTGCTAACCTTATGTCTTGGGGTCGCAAGTGATGCGGATTAACTATCGCTCAAATTGAACGTTTCGTAGTGCAAGTGGAACCTTATGATAACGATCATGGAGATTACTAGTACTGATTGCCCCTTCTCACCAATTTACTAATGAAAAAGAAGCTTCACTTATTCCTTGTTTACTTTTGATTTGGCAAGATTCCTTTGGTGGCAGCTTAAACGTGATCATATTATAAAATTAGCATGCACAAGAAGAAACTATTATCTATGTAAATAAATGGCCAGAGGCCGACTGCATCATTCATAATTAGTATAGGCAAGGGACTTGAATCCATCTTATAATATCTCAATTTTGATAATTTTCAATTTGTTCGTTAATAGATGTCATACGTAGCAAGAAAGCATTCTCAATTAACCTATAAATGGAGAGGACGCATGTCTTAATAAAGAGTTTTTGCCATACATTTAAGGTATACTTGTTTCAGACAAAAAACTTTCCTCATAAACAAAAATACTTTTCGATAAACCATCATATAGAAAACTACTTTCCCATTTTGAAGTTAGGGAATTCAATTTCCTAACTATAAATATGCATAATTTTTTTAACCATAAACCAAATACATGAAAGTCTAGAAAACTAATTCATGGAGAATATATATTATTTTAAACAAACGCACCCTAAATGTCAATTCATAGAAATTTGAGGATGACATGCTTTTTTCTGTTGTGATTACCTGAATTTTTAAATAACTCAGATGGTACTAGGGAAAACAAATCTACCTTTTCCCCTTAAATCTTGGTACAAATTAAATCTACTTTTTCCCTTAAACTTTGGCGCAAATCTAAGATTCGATTAATTAAATAATATAAAAATTTCAGATTTTTTTTCCAATTTGACTAAAATATCTTGTCTCCATCATCAAACAAAACAATTTGATTATGCCGATGCATTATACAAAATTAAATGAGGCTGAGTGAGCCTAGCTACGCAAGTCGGGTACAATAAGTGAATGGTTCCTTGAAACTTGCCCAAATTTGTCCTTTTATCAAATCGGGGCTAGTCGAATCGAATGGACCGCTGGGCTCTTGATCAAGTCCACAATTTGGGAACTCTTAATTTTCTTGTAATATTTAAAATGTAACTTTTCTTCAAAATTATATGCATAAAATCGCACGGCTCTTTATACCAATTTTTTTTTAGAAATATTGAGACGTAGGATTCAGACTCTTATATAGTTATCCAGAATTAAAATTTTTAGAGGGGAAAAAATGCTATAAAAAAAAAACAACCGTTTCGGCTATATTAAATTAGAGATATTTACAGGAAAAAGAAGAAAAAAAGAAGGAAGAAATTCTTCGCGTGGAAAAACGGATGGGGGACGGGAGGGGCAATTGGGTAAATCCGGCGTCGCGACAGCCGAGGCGGGGGTACAGTAATCCCGTGTGGTGGCGAGCACTGAGCAAGAGAGGGAATCGAGCCCCTTCCCGCCGTCCAATGGACGCGGGATTTGTTTTAATCGTCCGATGGTACGAAAGAAGACGCGTCCTTCCCACCTTTCGAATTCGGCCGTCATCATTCGAGCACGATCGATGATCATGATGACAAACGCCCGTGTTAACGGCGTCGTGTCGCCTCCGTCCCTCGCCGTCGGTGGTGGTAAATCCCCACACGGCTTCAAAATTACTTCCTTTCAGGCTCCAAAATTCTCTAAGGCACAAATAATATTTTGGCAAAATTTTATGGGGAGTTTTGAGGAAATATAATTACATTTTCCAAGATCTTTAGCCCAAGATAGGTTGGAGGTGCTTTAAGATGCGAATTGACTTCCTTTGTCGATATTAATTTTGCGCTCACTATAGTTTTTGTAGTTAAAGAAATGTGCTTAAAAACTTTAATGGTGCTAGCAAAGGCCTGGCAAGCTGCCGCCAGCTAGATATGGCTGCTGGCGGCCGATTTGGCTCTCTAATAGTAGAAAGGGTTGATAATTTTTTTAAAGAAAAAGCTAGCAAAAACCCTTTGCAAATGATAGTTTTTATAAACGGCATTTAAGTCAAAATTATTTCTCATGCGTTTTTAAATTACACTTTACCAAATGAATTTTTACAGTTTTAAAATTATTTTTATCTAAAGCCCTTTCCGAAGCCAAACCTGATGCACCCGACTGTGGGAAGTGAGACTGTGACATTTGTTGAGTGGTTTACACCTATGACCTTTGATGGTAATAGCGCCACACGTGACGCTTTGAAAAAGCCATTTTGCTTTAGAGTTGCTTTTGTTGGTTGACACTTGTGCTTAAGCTCGAGTGCCTTTTCTTTGAAGGGAAGATAATATGATTTGAATATGAGTTCACTTTTTTAAAATAAAGTGATTTATCCCTCATAATTTTTCAAGAATTTACTGTGATCTATATTAATAAATCTGAAAATGCCATGGTTATCCCTTTAAACAAATCGAAGCAATATATAAGTGGATAAATTTTGTTAGCGAGTGATCTTGGAAGGTCGTCAAACAAAATCCAGAGGAAATATTCGATCATCAAATTACTAGCTACACATGTTTCGGGGACATGTCGGTGGATTGATAATTATTACATTTCTTTATATAATTGTTTAAAAAAGAATATGCCAAGGTACTTTTTAGTAAAACCCATAAATGTATGGGCTCGATTCAAATTCATGAATCATTTTGCCGTAGGCGGGGCCATGTCGCGTTAAGGGATAAACTTTGGTGAACGACCAAAAAGAAAAAATAGAAAAGAAAAAAGAGAGACTCACGAGTGGGCCCCACGCGCTCATCTCAGCCGTCACAGCATAATAATGTTACGAGCAAATTGGAGTTGATTTTCCGTAGATTGGGCTGAAAGATTAAAATCTTGTTTGAAACGTTTTCTCTATACATTGTTTTTTTTTTTTTGGGCAAGAACTATTAGCAGCCGCCCTAAGGTGTCGCTCGTTTATTGGTGGTTCCCATCGTTCACTTGCACGTTTAGCTACATGCTATAACTCGACAGCCTTCGATTGGGCACTAAATTTGCACCGCAAGGGACTTCATAACTAATTAAAAAAAAAAAAAAAAGGGAAACCCTTCTCGAAACTCAGACCATTGGTTGTAGTAGAAAAACTTAAGAGGAGAAGTAGATGAAAGAGAAAGGTTGGTGGAGGGGTTTGTATTTGGAAAAATTATATTGTGTAGTACGGTTAATAAGTGTAGACATTATTAGGAGTGAGCATGGTAGGTTTCAATTCAAAAAATGAAGAGTCTGTTTCGATTAATAGGTTTCAAGTTCTTAGTTGGAGAAAATTATAACTTGGATTTGAAACTTAAAACTTGTAACAAGTTTTAATATTTTTCTTAGTTCATATTTTTGTATGATCCTCAAATATTTTATGTTGTTCAATGATAAGTGTGTAATCTGAAAGTATTAGTCTGAGTTTTCATTTTATAACTAAGATTTTTACTTTATTAATGTTCATATTTTTCATATGTCTAAATATAAGTCATGATTAATTAATGATAATATATATAGAACCTGAATAGATTCTGGAACTAACCTTGGAACTTGTAACAAGGTAACTTCTAGATTTTAGGATATATAGAATAGGTTCAAAGTTATAAAATTTTTTTAAAAAATGAGAAATTTGTTCCCCTTTTGGACCCGAGAGAGAGAGAGAGAGAGAGAGAGAGAGAGAGAGAGAGCAATTGAATCTTTTGAGAATTCTCAATCCATGTGTTATTATATGATGAAAGTAGCAAAAGAAAAGGAAACAGAAAAAGAAATTATGCTATGAGCTTGTGATTTGATTACACGGAAATCTTTATAATGTTATGGTGATGCCTAGTTGAGTGGACTCATGATAATTCACTAGGGAGAACATTCAATGGTGTTTGCTTGTGGGGTGGTACTCATTGCACGGCTAGACTAGAGCTAAACCACGCGTAACTTGCAATGGTGGGAGAGATTTCAAATCGAGACTATGGACAGTGGTCAAGAATGGAAAAGCATGACCAAGTTTGCTTTTCTTACCATAAACCTAGTTTTGACTTTTGACTGCATAACCCAAAGCTTCACGAAGTAAAGAAGGGTTCGATTCTAAGGTTGAACCCGACATTGCATCTTTAAGACAAAACAAGAAGACCTTCTCGAGAAAAGGGTCTTCCACTTGGAAAAGAGAGAGCCCATTTGAGAAGGTAAGAAAGTATCACAATCCCCTCCAAGAAACGTAGAAGCTACTTGCTTATGGGAAAACACTAATAGAAGCTAGCCAATCTGGTTCTCGAGAGTGTAATCGAGTAATCGATCAGCGTGTTTGCTTTTTATCGTTCAATTCATATGCTCAAATAAAGTGGGGAACTTATGATGTGTTTGTTTTTCTCTCTTTCCATTTTGGTTCTTATTATCAACTATTCAGACGCCACTCCTACAGATCAATTGTATTCATCCCCTTTGCATCACTCATTTTTCACTTGATAACTCCAAACTTTATTCACAAGGGTTTACGAATATAGGAGGATTAGGAACCATGACATTCTCTCTCACTTAATTCCATAACGCCCTTGTTGCAGGTTATTTTGTTGCTTCCTTCGTTTCCTAACCAATGATGCGCCACTATGGACCATACATCAAATGACAATACTTGCCGAATAAAACGAGCTGCTCCATTGGTAGCTTCTTTTGAATGTAGCTGTTCGGGCTCCTTCAATCACTTGTCAAGTTGTCCTTTCCTTGCTTGACAAGTGTGGCATTTTTCACCAATTGCACCTTTTTGGCAGCATCTTATTTCGCCTAGTTTGCTTTTCTTGATCTTAGTAGACCAATGGAGGTTTCTTTCTTGATTGAAAACGTGGCAAGTCTTCTTGAGATTCGCCAATTGATTCAAGAATATTTTCCCTATTTGGTGAGGAATCAGTTATTTTCTGTACGGAGTTTGAAACTATGGACCGAGACTACACTAAGGAACAAGGAAGCTTGACTGATCCCAGAAGTTGGTCGAGAGCCACAATTTGTTTGAACACCATTTGCCCCCACAATTCAGTCTTTGCCTTCGTAAGACCAAGTAGATCATAGGTTTTTCTTGACTCAACTCACTTACTAGAAGGATTCTACTTTAATACCATCCGTCATGATCGATAACCCTTGGCTGTGAAATAGCTTGTGCAATGCCTGGTGAGTAGATAACACGAGGCCAACCTTTGTTTTATAGTTGTTTCAGAAAACAATACAGTGAATTACTTTCTCATATCAAATTGTACCACGTTCAGCTTAACTTGAGCATCTAATCCATCTAGCAAGATAACAATCACTATAGAATTAACAACTAGTTTCGATCTGCCGTGATCTCATAAGGAAAGCAACATTAACTCCTGATCAGTTTGTACATGGAAGATCAACCACGCCTTCAAAGTTTTGTAGAGATATATTTGTTCTATCCTGAAACTCCTAGCATCAACCGTTTGACGCCACTCTCATAAACCAGTTATATTATTCTCTTTGCATTACTCACTTTTCACTTGATAACTCCAAATTTCACTCGCGGTTTCACGAGTATAGGAGGATTATGGACCATGACAATTGCCCGTCAGCTGTAGTTGTCTATGGGGCTCCCGGCCTTGGGTTGAAGAAGAAGAAGAAAAACTAAGGAGGGGAAATAGATAAAAGAAAAAGGTTGTTGGTGGGGTATTTTTTGGAAAAAAAATTATACGGTGAAATGGGGTTGATAAGTGCACTGAAACACTACCGATAATTCAATGTCACCCAGCGAATAGCAACTAACTTCTGTCGTTTTCATTTAATTTAGTGAATTTCCTTTTGGAAGAAAAATAAAAGGAAAAGAAAGAAATGACAATAAACTCTTTTGACAATTCTCAATCGGTGTTTTGTTATTGAATGAAAGCAGGGAAAAAAGAAAAGAAATTATGCTACGAGCTTTCGATTCAATTATATTTAAATTGTCATTTTGTTACGAAAACGGCTAATCGAGTGGAGTCGCAATAGTTCAATAGGGGGGACAATCGATGGTGCTTGCTTGTGGGGTGGTACTTATTGCGCGACTAGACCAGCGCTAAACCACGCGTAACTTGCAATGGTGGAAGCGATGAGGAGTCGAGGGACTATGGACGATGGTCTAGAATCGAAAAGCATGACCAAGTTTGCCTTTTACCAGTAACCTAGTTTTGACTTTTGACTACATAAACCAAAGCTTCACAAAGTAAAGAAGGGTTCGAAGCTTGGGTTGAACCCATATTTCATCTTTAGACCAAATTGTCTCAGAAGATATTAACCTTCTTGAGAAAAAGAAAAAACAACCTGCCATGATTTCATCCGAAGATTAACATTAGCTCTTGACTAGTTAGGGCATGAGAGGTCATTTCGCCTTCAGAGTTTCTAAATAATATAATTCTATTCCAAAACTCATAACATCAACTGTTCTAACATCATTTTTACGGATCAGTTATATTCATCTTCTCTATATTACTCACTCTTTACTGGATAACCTCAAACTTTACCCAAAAAGATTCATGAATATAGGAAAATCATGGACCGTGACAATTGCTCGTGGGGCAGTACTCATTGCGTGACTAGACTTGCGCCAAACCATGCGTAACTTGCGATGGCGGGAGAGATGGAAAATCGAGAGACTATGACCAACTTGCTTTTCTTACCATAAACCTAGTTTTGACTTTTGACTGCATAAACCAAAGCTTCATGGAGTAAAAAGGGGTTCGATGTTTGGGTTGAACCCAAATTTCATCTTTAGACCGAACCGTCTAAGAAGATATTTACCTTCTCGAGAAAAAGAAAGGGGTCTTACCCTTGGAAAAGAGAGAGCCCATTTGAGAAGGTAAGGAAGCATCACAATCCCTTCCAAGAAGGGGAGAAAGCTACTTTTTTTTGGAAAAAACCCTAATAGAAGCTTAGCCAATCTCATTCTCGATGGTATAATCGAGTTATGGATAGGCGGGTTGGCTTTTTCTCGTTCAATTCATAAGATCATATAAAGCGAGGAATGGGTCGGGTGGAGTGGAATGAATGTCTTCGTTTTTTACCTATGTCGAATCAGTTCCTTATCGGCGAGATACTTTGATGCCGACGAGTCCTTTCATCTCTAATGAGATCGAGTGCATAACTGTTCATCCTAAAACTTTAATATGCTAAAAAGCATGGGTTGTATTGTCTATGCTTGACCCGCCCTCTCACACAAAGATTAGTATCACGACCAAAGTATAAAGCATTCAAACCCTTTATTGTGAATTGGATTAGTATCAAGATCAAAGAACCTGTTAAGCGCTCAATTATTCAATCTAAAACCTCAATTTATTAAAGCATGGTGCATGTTGTATGTGTCCAACATGTGCTCTCACATGAAAACAGATACCGTGAGAAAGTCTAAAACGCGTGAATTGAGCACGTGTAGATTTTGGATGAAAGAGTTGTCTCCTAAATGAATAAGTAGTTGTGGACAATCTAACTCGAGATCTTTAAATCAAATGACGCATTAAAGTGGAGCACTCAATAATGCATTTGAAAATTCAAGCTTTTAAAGTCAATAGCCACACTACTCTAGGCATCGAAATCAGGGACTATACTTAGGGGATTGAAGTGATCTTGCGCCAGTGATTGATCGAGATTAGAATGAGGGAAAAAGCCGCACTCAAGTTTGATTTTCTTACCGGGATCCATTTCCGTAATTTGCAAAATTGTACTAGGCAGTGGGACTAATTTGTGTAGAACTGCAAATGTTGGAAGTCCTTTTCAACTATTTCTTGCCACGTCATGAATTTTTGTGGACTTAATTAGGTTCTTGTTAAGACCTGTCACCGAATAGTGAATCTACTTTCTAGTCGAAATCTCCAACAAGGCCAAGAATAATGCTCGAAAATCATAAAATCGGACGCCTTATTACCACATGATTGATCTTCCGACATCAAATCACGTGAATTTCATATGAAACCCAATTTAAATTGACGGGCGATAGGCTTGGGGATCTATATGTACAACACTCGCGCGAGCGACTCGCTTCAAGGTCTCTTCTCCAAGATTGACATGGCGACTGGGGAGTGACCAATGGGTGAAAAATCGAAAAGTCGGGTGGGACCCAGGCGAAAGGAAAAAGTTCAGGAGGGGGTCGCGAATTTCTTCGGTCAAAAAGGGGTTGGGGTGCCAGAAAAGAGAAAGGGAAAGTGAAAGCGAGGGGGGGAAAGAAGGAACATCCGCCTGTCACCTTGCTCATCATTATGTTGCCTTATGCATGATTGTTGCTTCGATTCTCATCTTCCTCCTCCCTTTCTCCCCCTTCCCTTTGACTATACAAATAAAGAAAAGCTAAATTTCAATCTCGCTTTTTCCTGCAAAATTGCTGGCTTTTTCTTCCCACAAAGTCAGCTTAGAGTTGTTGAAAAACATTCCGCAAGATACAAAAAGCAAACGGTAGTAACTAGTGAAATGCGTGCTTGCAGTCGGCAAAAGCATTGTTTCCTCCTCCCAAAAAAAAAGGCAAAAGTCACCAAAAAAAAAAATTCTAAACCGTGTTATAAACCTTTTTCTACGAAGCAGAAAATTCTAAATTTATATACGTGTAACACATTTATCCTTTAAATGTAATAAAAATATATAATTTTGACCGAAAAAATCATAGATAGAAGCTAGGGTCATAAGAAAAAGTTTAAAATAGATATATCACATAGTAAGCATATTTTAGAATTTTTTATGTCAAAAAAAGGTTCAAGGTAAACGTGTTGTGATGGGCTAAGTAGCATCGA
Organism: Eucalyptus camaldulensis; assembly: GCA_019915185.1. Lineage (NCBI taxonomy): Eukaryota > Viridiplantae > Streptophyta > Magnoliopsida > Myrtales > Myrtaceae > Eucalyptus > Eucalyptus camaldulensis. The sequence continues at coordinate 47,848,260 of JAHSVA010000010.1, forward strand.
TATTTATATGCAATACGATATGACACGTTGATACATCGTTTCTAAAAAATTAGAGAATTCTAACATGTTGTGACACATAACATGTTAAACTAATATTTTTATATATACATAATAAATTACAATTTTCATGATTATTTTGATCAAATCAATTTAATTCAAATTCACAAATAATCAAATAATAGAAAAAGAGCCTAGAATGAATTTACACTAAAAATATTAATCCACCATTTATTAATATCATTCATTATTTCTATTGGACAAATTCGAGTCTATCCTAATAATTCATAAAACTTAGAGGAAAAAAAACAGCAAAACTTTTGACCTCTTATTTATTGAAATTTTTTAAAAATTGACCCCGTGTTTATCGGAATTCTAAACTCACATGTCCTAATTATGAATTCAAGTGTTGGAGAGTGTTAGGAAAGTTGAAATTTCGACACATGTTATTTGAATGTTCAACACAAGACAAAAACTTTTGGATAGTATCGGTGCTCTTAGGCAGTAGGCATAATTTGAGATTTTTGATGATTTTTTTTTCAAAGGAGAAGCATTGGGACAAAACAAAAGCCAATAGCGATGGGTTGAATTTGAACAAGAAATTCGATATAATAAGGGGCACTAGTCTATTTCTTGTCTGTTTTGTTTGGTTTATTTCAGTTAAAAAAGTTATTTGTTAATTTAAATTTCCTACTAAAACGCAAAGACTATTTTGATGTTAAAAATCTATAACACCCCCCCCCCTCCCCCCAAAATTACTTCAAATGAGCTTAGGAGTTCATATTTTCACTATCAAATGAAATGCAAAGCTCAATTGCTAACAGATAAAAATAGATAAAAGAGAAATATCACTTCGATATTTGTAGTCTGCAATTTTCAGTGAAAATATTATTTGTTACTTGCGTTCAAACTCTTTTTTTTGTTCTCAAGCTGGTTGGGTGCATACTTTCCAAATGTCTATACCCTTTTCATCATCTCATTCTTTATATATAAGATGAAAAAACTATTACGACTTACCCCTTTCTTCTATTCACTTCGAAAACATGCGAAGATGGCATGTTCTTGTTTTGTAGTTTCACGAAAACGTGTTTTGAGTTTTCATGAAAGTATGAAAAGGCAATTCATCGGACGTCACTTGACCAGTTTTTTGCTTATAAAATTTTTCCTATGTCGTTGAAAAGGATGACATAAGGTACGATAATGTTTTAAATATCAAACGTGCCTTGCAAAGAAATTAGGAAATAGTATTATTGTGTGAATTAATAATGTCCTTAATGCTAGTTTTCCCATGCCACAAGGACTGCACTACTCCAAGAATTATAGTCCTTAGTGCTTTTGACTTTGAGCGCTGGGAATACTCGCCTGGTGAGGGAGGTGGGACAGACAAACAGAAAACGAGGTGGTACCTATCTCATTGTTAAATTAGGTGCAAGGACATAATGCGATTATTTATAGGGCCGATCTATTTAAATAAGCAAAAACCCATTCTACAGACTTAGCGAAAATACACTTTGCTTTTAGCGATTCCGTGTTCCGAAATAATATTCACTGACAAATGGTACTTTTTACTTCAGGATAACACCATAGACCATTATCACGCTTAATACAGGACTCGCGATGACCATGTTAGATTCACGTGAGCCGTCATATGCTTAATAGCAGTTGTCGAGTACTGGTGATTTGAAAGGCCGGTCTTTATTATCGAAGCGGGACTTCAAGGTGTCTTTTGATGGATAGGGTTTTCTAGGCGATCTCTTTCATTATATAGTTTTCTCCTCTCGGTCCTATCCTCACGTTGTGACAGTAACAACCTACGGATAAGCTTATAAGAAAAGAGATTGGACAATGAGATGAGAAAAGAGAAAGGTTGAAAAACAGACAACATGCGTTAAAGGCACAACTGATATTAAACTTGGGAAGAAAACGAGCATTAAATTAGATTTGGTGGGATAGAGATGCATGTTATTCTGCAACTCCAAATGCATCCAAACGGATACCGCAATCTCACTCCCTCATTCCCATGCAAACTCCTTTGACCTTCCCACGTGACACTGACTTCCCTCTCCCACCCGCTCGTCAAAGTCCCCCACCTCCCTCACACGTGCCGGGACATTCGCACGTGCCAAGCCGGGCATCAAATCTCGGAAAGTGAGTTCCACTCGGTTCGATTCGATTTTGAGTAGGACTCGATCGGCTTATTCAAAATCATATTGAACTAACTAAAATATTGAATTTCACTAAATTAAAACCACATCGATGGGTTGGTGTGCTAGAAACCTATATTGACAGGTAGAATATATTCTTACTTTGAGTTCAATATTTGATATAAAAACAGAAGAGAAAGTGAAACATTTGGTTTGTCGTAATCGTGCTTTTGAAGATTTTTTTTTTTTTTTGACGCGGTGCTTTTGAAGATTAAAACGGTCCTTATTAAACATGTTTAACGAGTGCCTCCACTAACAAAAAGCCTTGCAGAAACGGATTAGTTTGATCCTAGATATGGATAAACTAATCCGGATAGGGGAACACGTTGACCCCGCAACCAAACGGGCGGAGAAGATTTCGGATCTCGAGCTACCGCATTAATGAGTCACGAAATATATTAAGTTGCCACGAGCATGTAATGCCAGAGTCTTCGCTTCCGAAAGGAAACCCTTCATTTTCCCAAAGATGGAAATACCTTTTTTTATTTAATTTTTAGTAGGGAAAAAAGAGAATTAACTTTGGAGATGGCCCTCCAATGTTATCCTCTGTACTTTTTTTTTTACCCTTTCCACTTTATGGAAATTCATAAATTTTCTATTGTATTTGTATCGTATCGAAGCCTCGTGCTTAACATGTAGAGGCTTTGTTTGGAGTAATTATGGGTTTTTGCCTCACTTTTTTTCATTTTGGGTAGAGTTATAAAATTGAGTGCCCAAGAATTTGAGGGTTATATAGACTTTGGCATGTATAATCACTAAGGAACTCGAAATTTATAAAATCAATTTTTTTTTTCTTTTGTAGTTCTCAAAATATCTGGCAGAAATGACAAAGTACCTTGAGGGAAGACATCATAAAAAGACCCTAAAGCTTGAGAAGGAAAAAAAGTTTGGTTGAAGTAGCTTTGGCCTTTCACTTTTCGCCTTTTTCAATCTTGCGGCGCATGTTGTTTGGTTCTTTTTTTCTTTTTAAATCTATAAACTTTCAAATATTAATATGGACATATAAATTTTTTTTCAACTTGGATGATGATATTTTGAAATTTGATGGTAAAAATATTATTTTTTTTGACAATTTGTTACCCAAAAAAAAAACCCAGAAAATCAAAATAGTCTTAAATTTCAGATGGGAAAAGTAGTATAGAGTGAGAATGGAATTGACAAATATACACTGATGACCTAAAAGATAGCATTCAATTTTTCCCCCCTCCATACAGGGTTGAAAAAGAGAGAAAGATTAGAGAGAGAGAGAGAGAGAGAGAGAACAATTTTGACATTCTGGATTCAGTAAAATGTTGACTTTGTTGAACATCCATGGACGGAGAGCAAGTGGGAGCTCACGAACCCTAACGCAGCTGCAGAGAGCTGCAGCTGAGAGAGAGAGAGAGAGAGTAAAAAGAGGAGGGGAAAACAGGACAGTGCTGCAGAAACTTTTTTGTTCTTTTGCCAATGGACAAAAGAGCAAGAGAGGGGTACTGAAAGAGCCACACATCTCTCGCGATCTAGCCGATTAGACAGATAGACTGGATTTAAGATTTGGGTAGTCAAGATTTGGGTCTTCTCTCTCGTTCTTTTCGATCTTCCTACCCATTTCTAATGCGTTTCACAACCCCCATTTCTCTTTTCTTTTCTATATGATCTTGTGACCATATCCAGAAACCCAACTGCAGCAGCAGCAGCAGCGCGCACGACGACCCCCCTTGAGCTTTTTTGATCGTTCGTTCGTTCATTCATTCATTCATATGGCTGTAGCATCGGTATCGGATTGGCCTATCCCTGTTCCTCTCTGCCTCTCTCTCTCTGTTCCTCTCTCTCTCCCTCGCTCTGTCTGCAACACTCTTACATATTCTGATACTCTTTCCGCTGATTAGACCAGACGTTACCGGAATTCGTGTCAAGTGTCAACGCCGTTTGATTTTCGAAAATGAAGTTTGTTAGGTTGTCCTTGTCAAAGACAACCTCCCTCCCTCCCCTCCCTCTACAAAGCTCAGGCACCATAAAAGACTTTTTTGCCCCATGTGAGCTTCTGTATGTGCGAGAGAGAGAGAGAGTCTTTCTTCCTTCTGACCAGCATCGCTGCCACAGCGTCTTTCACTAAAGCGTACGTGAACAGCCTCCCCAATAATAATGCCTCATGTCTTCGATTTCTTTGATCTTGCAAAAAAATAAAAAAAACGCAGAGGAGCGCGGGTCCCACCCTCCTTGCATTAATTATATTGACAGCTACTGACTGCCCTTTAGCTGGGCCCCTCCCCAGCTCACCTTTTTTTTAATGAGAGGGTGAGCCCCACCGCCACCCCCACAAACATCCATCTGCAACCGCTCCTCCCCTCCTCTTCCCTCCTCCTCTGTTCTTTCTTCTGGTTTTTTCTAGGAGTGGAAGTGGAGGTGGTAGTTGAGTGCGGGTGCAGATGCAGAGGGTGCAAGTGCAAAGGGCAGATTTCAATTTGGTTTCCAGATGAATTTGAGCAAAAGATCTGATGTGATTGCCTAGAAGTGGGGCATTAGAGATTTTTCTGAGGCGAGGAAGACGGGGCATTTTTTTGGTGTCACCTTTTCTTCTTTCCTTCGTATTTTATTATGTCTCCAGCATATATATAAACACATATTAACATCTCATAGATTAAAAAGCAAAAGAGAGGAAGGAAGAAAAAGGCCCCACTAATCCCACCCACCCACCATACATATTTCTCAAAGTACCTCCCTCCCTAATTGAAACTTACATTACCTTTTATCTCTATTACAGATTTAATAACCCTACATCTTTTGCCTTAGGATATGAGGAGAAGGGGAAAGGAAGAGGAAACTAAAATTTAGTAGGAAGAAGGCAAAAAAGAGATAGAAAACCCATCAGCAAGTGTAATATAACATGAGATTCTCAGTTACCACCACGAACTCTTAAAGACCAAAACACCACTTTCAACAGCAGCAACTCTATCTATAAGCAGGCAGCAAAGTCTCTCACATCACATTGCAACTCGATGGGTTCTCATCGCTGAAGTAGCTGTACCCCTCCGTGTGGGAGGGCGGTGGCTGGTATGGGTATGAGCCGGCATATGGGTTTGGGTTCGGGTTTGGGTACTGGTTTGGGTACGGCGGTGGCATATAGTTGACAGCTGGTGGCGGCCGGGCGTACATCATGGGCTGGAACCTCTCATTGCCCATAGCCCTCTGCTGATTCATCACTTGAGCTAAGTACTGCTGTTGTTGCAGCTGTTGCTGCTGCTGTTGGTGGTAAGGATTTCCGGGCATGACTTCCAGCCCGGCGCCATGGAAGTAGCCATCTGCTCCGCCCACTCCTCTGCTGCCGCCGCCGCCGCCCAGCGAGCCGGCTGGGAGGCCTGGGACAGCCGGGAAATTGCTTGGCATGCTGCCCATATGACCCATTGGAATTTTCATACCACCCATCTGCCCACCACTGCCATTAGCAACATCACCCATGTGGAGGAACCCATTTTCCATTCCGCCACCCTTTTTGCCGCCATTCCCACTGATGTTAACGCTAGGACCGCCACCGCCATTCTTGTTGTTAGTGTTACCGCCATGGTTACCATTTTTGGCATCACCCCCGTTCTTGCCACCATTTTTACCACCACCGCCACCTTGGTTTTGATTATTTCCTCCTCCGCCTTTTTTCCCACCGTTCCCATTTTTGCCATCATTGTTCGGAATAGGCGCACCTCCACCACCGCTTCCTTTCTTGCCATTATTACCAGCACTAGCTCCAACATTTCCCCCACCCTTTTGGGCATTCAAGAGCTGCTGGGCATGATTCCCATTCATCATCTCATTCAGCATCATCATGTTGGGCATCTGGCCATTGCCCATCATTGGCTTCGTCTTGTTGGGTGCTGGGGGGTAGGCATCATCATAATCATCAAAATCCTCATCATCCAAAAAATCATCATCTTCATCATAATCAAACTCATCATCAGTGAAATCCTCATCATCGGGCATAATGAATTTCCCTCCTCCTTTTTGGTTCAGGATCGGACCCGGGTCCTTGGAGGGCATCTTGAGGTCCTTGAATTGGGGCAGCTTGAGATCTTGCAGCGCTTTCATCTGCTGGAGCTGCTGAAGCTGCTGCGGGTTCAGATGTGGAAGCTGCTGCGGGTTCAGATGTGGAAGCTGCTGCTGGTTCGGGAGGTTCTGACCACCCTTAGGCTGGTTGTTTCCACCACCTCCGCCACCGCCCTTTTGGCCCTTGTTTCCACCTTTGCCATTATCAATTTGCATGTTCTTGAGCTGGTTGGTGAGGTGGTTGTTGTTGTTGGACTTCTGAGCGCCCCAAAGCTCAGCATGTTTGCCTGATTTATTGAGCTTCTTGATGAGTAGAGTTGGGTCTACGTTCCCTGAAACGGTCACTTTGCCCTGTTCTGCATCTATTTTGATGGTGTACACCCCTGCAACACACCAATCCAAAAGAAAAGAAACAAGGGGAAAAATCAACCAAGCAATTTTTTTTAACTGAATGTGATAAGTATACATCAACTGAGATTTTCTAAAATAGCACGGGAACTTTTTTTTTTTTTTGGGTATAAAATCTAACTAAAATCGAGAGAGAGAGAGAGAGAGGAGAGAGAGAGAGAGAGAGAGAGAGAGGCTTGAAAAAAAGAAGAAGATTAAATAAAGAGGACTGGGACTGAAAAAGGAGTAATACCGTCAATTTTCTGCAATTTGCTCTTCACTTTCTGCTTACAGCCATCACAGTGTATGTTCACTTTTAGAACACAAGTCTGCATGCACAAGCAAACCCAGAGAACAAAAACAGGTGTAAAGAACAATTCCTCTCACTCCAACAAAAGAATAACAGAAGGAAAAAAACGAATGAAACGAAGCTTCCTATGCGGAGTTTCATTCCGAAAAGTCATTACCAAGCCTGGAAAGAGAGATTAGTTCACAGGCCAAAACAGAGCACACTCCCAAATTGTAACACATTAAGTCCCAAAAACTTCGACCAAAAGATAAAAAAAGAGTCCCAATGACCATCATCTATGGACTCTTGAGCTCGAAAAAAGGCAAAGTACAGAGGGGAAACTACCGACGAGCTGAGTTAGGAGGGACAAAATGCGTACCTTAATCTTCATGAACTCTTCTTTACTCATTTGAGTTACACTTAAATGGAACAAACCGGGACAGAGTTATTGAAAAGATAAGAAAAGGGAGAGGCGGTCCTAAAACAGATCTGACAAACAGAAGCAGCCGAGGGAGAGGCAGAGAGAGAGAGAGAGGCGTAGGTGTTTTAATTGGAAGAGCTCCACAAAAGCGCTTCGTTCCAGAGTAGTAATCCCCAGAAGGAAATGAAGAGGAGAACCTCAAATGGTCCAACGGGTTGTCTCTGAACAGAGTAATGTAATGCAGCAAGAAAGTTCCAGTTTTTCTCTACAGAGAGAGAGAGAGAGAGAGAAAGAGAGAGAGAGTGAGGGGTCTAAGGAGATGTGCGGGTGCACATTAAACTCCTCTGGTTCCTCTGCTTCCTCTATTTCAGGGGTGAAAGAGAGAGAGAGAGAGACAGAGAGGAGAGGGGGGGTCTAAAAAGATCGCTACACTGGCACAGAGAGAGAGAGAGAGAGAGAGAGAGAGAGAGAGGAGAGAGAGTTTTGTTGCTCTTCAAGGCTTCTCTTGACACACCAAGCTTTTTCTTTTGAGACCTCTTTATTTATGGGGTGGGGTGTGGGGGTGATTCTAATGTGCAGGTAAATGTGCACAAACCTCCTCGCCATGGCCAATGTGGCTAATTAGCTTGGCTTGGACGTCAGTGTGTCTGTGCGTGTCTTGGGCTTAGCTTCACCATGGAGGCTTTTTTGCAGGGGTTCATAAATAAGCCATGGGGGTGGCTGACTGGTGCGAGAGGGTTTTTGCTTCAGACTCAGTGACAACCCACCCTGTATTTCCTCTGTTTTCTCCCTTTTTTTTTTTTTTTCCTTTTTTTCAATTCTACTTCCTGTTCCCCCTCCATATTTTTGCTTTTAGAAAAACAAAAACTTTGGCAGTAATTATTATCAGCATATGTCAATGAGCTCTTTCTGACACTTTCAGAATTTCTTCTCCCCAAATTGGGTGAGCACTAAATAATGGGCCTCAAAATGGGACCATATTGAATAATTTTTTGAATATTCACTGTTCTTGTCCCTTCTCGCAGGGGGCTGTTTCCCCTTTATCAATTTACCAAATTCTCCCCCCATTGAAAAAGCAAACTGAATATTAAATAAAACCCCTCATCCCCACTTCTGTTTCTAAAATTCTGGATTTTGAGTTAAGTGAATCTTACTTGACCCGTTTCTCATTCCTCTTTCAGCCAATCTTTCTTCTTGCATCTTAAGGCATTATCCTTTGGCACGGAGACCAGGAGGGTCCAAATTTAAGAAAGAGTTTCATAAGCCTATGTTGCATTTTAGTCAATCTCTTGTCATAAAATAAAGTTGCTAATCCACATCCCATAATTCTTTTTGTCCAGACACATCTCATAATGTTATGCTAGTACAGTTTATTAAACTAATTTTTTTTTGTCGGTATAAGTGCATCGGAAGTCTTATAACTTAGCATAATAGTGTAATTGAATTCTAAAATTTTTAAAAAAATACAATCAAATTTTAAAACTTGTCAAGTGCAATCGAGTCGTATAATTTTCAAGAAGTGCAATTAAGCCTAAAATTTATAACAAGAATCCAATCAAATTTTAAAATTTTCAAAAAGTATAATCAACGGAAGGACTTTGATTGGACTAATTTGATACGTTTTAGATTTCAATTTTTGAAATTTTTATAATTTAATTGTATTTTCATGATGAGTTTTAATGTTCAATTACACTTTTTAAAATTTTTAAAACTTCATTGAACTATTAGGAAAAGTTTTAGAATTTCTAATATGCTTATCCTTTTTCTTACCACTCACACTCATAGTTATAGATGCATGCAAACCTGCCTCGCTCCATGGATTTGAGTTTACGATTGTGCTTAATTACAATAAGTATAACAGAAGGGTTCTTATCGATGCTTCGAATTTTTTACAACTAATAGTTTGCTCTTTCACACGGAAAACTTCTTGTTTAACCTCAATGAGAAAAAAAAGCTGATCATTGTTGAGATTAGGGAACAGTATTATGGAATAAATAATGCAATACTTTGCTGTTGCTCATCCCCATTTTCTCTTAGGTATAGAATAATAATGCACCAGAATTTCCTGGTCAAAGCCTGTAAAGTTCACCTCTAGGTTTTCTTGTTCTAGTAGGGCTGAGAGTGGATGGCTGTTTCTCTGCACTTTTCTCCTACTTCATTAACTTCCCGTCGAAAGGATTGAAATTTTTTTTTTTATTGTTCTCTGCACTGAACAAATTGCAATCGAACATGCTATTCTTCAACAGTCTCCTTGCATATAATGTATGTCGCCTAAACCGTGCATTTCGCTGTCTACATTGATTGTAAAGGGATGAATTAGACTGTCTTGGACAGTAAATTCTCTGGTTTCTTGTATACCTTTCAAGAGGAATATACTCCCTCAATATTAGTATTTTATGGAAACAGTAGCCCCACTGCCCTACGACGAGACGAACTATAGTCCTACTAGTTGCAATACGATAAATAATATTAATACATCATCTCATTTCGATAGCAAAGTATATTCGATTTTTTCCATTAGACAGTTACTCTAAAATTATTGACCTTTGTCTTTGTCCCTTTTAAATAGTACTCTTTATTTCTGGGAATAAAGAGCAGAGAACGAAATTATTGAAGTAAAATTTACCTAAAGAAAAAAAATGCATATTTTATCTACTCTTCAATGAAAATTACAGTTTCCACGCATTGTGCCAACAGATTAGCTCGAGCAATATTTGAAATTTAGTAAATTTTTGCTGACTAGCCAAACCGAATGATGAGGCATTGCTCTCAGACTTGATGATTCTCCTAAAAGGAACCCACCTCCTTATGTACTCATGCGTTTTCATTGAATAGATTGAAATGATATACTATAAGTTTGATGTAGGTTCAAGGTAGATACCATTTTCCTTTCTTCGTTAAAATATTCCTTTTTATTGTTTTTTTTTAATCTTGTGTGATAGAGAATAATGACATTTCATGGATAATTATTATGTCATGGTCTGTGCATTTGAGTAAGGTTAGTTTCATACTCATCCTTATCTCAATGATGAACAGATAACTTCATATCCAAAGTTGAAGATTGTATTTTGGGTTGCCATGATGACTAAGCACCTGGAGTCGATGCTATGACTTGTATTTCTGTGTACTTCGTCCTGGAAGCTGTGGTGGTTGGCCCGTGGCAAGAACATTAACGTGCTACGGCGTATTGGCATTTGTAGCATGAAGACATATCAGGAAAAGGAGCGGAAATCTCGTAAGAGATGGGAAAAACCCAGTGCTTAACATGAGTTTTATGGTGATGAAAGTCTCTCGGCCAATTGGGTACCGCCAATTTCGATCTATCGAGGCAGAAAAGATTGATTTACGTTATTACCTCGACTGACATGCGTGCGCGCTCTCGATTGAAATTTTTTGAACAAATCCGGTCCGAGGCCACGATTAAACAAAGGGTGATGATTCTCAATGTCTTGGCTACGGACTGTTTCTACCTAAGGTCATGTGCCAAGAGGTTCGTAGCTGTGAAGTCTGGACTGTTGCTGAACTTCTGGGGAGTTTCAAGAGCATTCTGGGTAGACGTAGGCTACGTTATGTTAGGTTAAGCAACTACTAATTAAAGACGAACCTTGCTATCATGATGTCCTGTGGCTGTGTTCTTTTCTCCCCATTACTTTATCCACGGTTTGGCATAAAAAGAGGGAGCTTCTTCAAGAAGGGCTTATCTAATTTCTCTTGCTTTTATACGCTTTTCGCTTTTCGCTTGAGCAAATTATTGCTGTCCTCAAAAAGCCTAAACCCCCTTGATGAAAAAGGGGATGGTATGTGCTTGTGAGAATTTTCAGCTTTGTACATGAATAGCCGCTAACATTATTGTACTTAGGCAGCCATCTTTGCCCTAGATCGATGTCTCCCTAAACTAAACTCACAATGAATTTCGTCCCAGGACAAAAAATTAAAAATAGCAAGTAAAAACTGAAGTGAAGAATGAAAAAGAGATCCCACAAGTATCACAGCCATCAAAAACCTCTGGGATCCATTAATTCAAGAAAAATCTCCTCGGTTCACGGTTTTCGTCGACAAAAGTCCACACAATAGAAGTACCTCGGTACCAAACTGCAGAAACGATCGGGCTAAAGGACCACACATGCTTGGTCCCGTCACTAATTGGGTCTCATCGCGTTGAATTGATTATAGTAAACGTACGGGAATTAGGATCAAACAAATGGGCAGGCGGAATCTTCCATGTTCAGGGCATGGGTGAGCAGTAGGCGACGGACCCCAAAACACCCAGAAGGAAGGATCGAACCGGCATGGGAGCTGTGGTTGGGACTTGGCAGCTAACGCTTCAATGACAAGAAAAAGGGGTTTTCACGCATTTTGGGCTTCCCGTACTGTTAGGCAACAAGTGCACATCTTCGGGTGGAGGGAGTTACCATGAATTGGGATATTGATTTGAACATGCGCTCTTTTGTCTCGTGGCTCTTAAACGGAAACGGAGGATAGCCCTCTTCGTTGCGTTAGCTCGAAGAGCTTTTGCCATTACCACCACCTTTGCTGGGTTCAGGGTTTCACATGAGCACCACATGGAGTTGAGACAGTGATTGATGTGTGTGTGTGTGTGTGTGTGTGTGTGTGTGTGTGAGAGAGAGAGAATGTGATATACCCCCACATGGTCCTGCCAGCACTTTCTGTAAACCCTTGAGGCATTAAATTCCCATGCCCATGGGCGCATACATGCAGATACACAAAGCTCAGCAAAACTAGTGTCTGCATAACGCAAGCTGCTTAAGAGGGAAAAAAATGTCCCGGAAGTATCCTGTAGCTTGGTCCACCCTGAGGGCTCGTGTTGCTAATTTAATCATTTTTTTCCAAGATTAAGGAGAGAACAACAAACAAGCAATCGACCCAAATCAGCGGTCTTAAAACTTTGCCTGCCTATCGTTCAAAAAAAAAAAAAAACTTTGCCTGCCTAGATTTAATCAGCGGTCTATATCCTGACCTTCATTTAACATGATGGAGCTGCAACTTTTGACTTATTTCTGCTGCCCTTTTTCGTTTTCTGTGTTTTTTCTTTCTTTTTCTTTTTGCTGCTAGGCATTTTCATTTAGTCGAGTCACTGGCAGGGATCTTTCTTCTACGCACATCGTCACATTGCTTCTCTGGGAAAAAAGAGCTGGAGGAGACGCCATCTTTTGAAGTCTGTGTAGGTCAAGTCACGCAGCTTCAAAAGAGTGACTTCAAAAGAGTGACTTGCACAGGCGGTAAAGAATATCAGATCACAGAAGCAAAATATCATTAAAGAATGATGCATAACGTCGCAGCAGAATAGTATTTGACAAGGACAAGGAAATTTTTGACCGGGGCTCTGCCATTTCTCATGTACCCATTTCATACAAACTGGATCAGATTATAAGGGGGGAGAGATAGAGAGAGCAGCGATTGGTAACTCTGAATTCTGGTAGTGATCGGCGACTATGAATACCGGTAAATTCAGCTTGGGGATATGCAGGTATTTCTACCAAAAGACACTGCAGAGCCATAAAATATGAAGATCCATCCATTTTTGCTGCACCGGGATTGTACCATGACGATGACATGGAGCTTCATCAACACTATGAGGAGGCAACTTCTTAAACATCGAAAATAAAGGCCTGTGCGAATATAACTACTATAGCTAGAGGTCAATTTCCTTTGCTACAGGACCAAAATCTGAGTGCCTATCTTCAAATAAAAAGCTAACAGGAATGGAAAAAAAAAACCATTGTGGTAGCATATTTCATCCTACGATGTTCGAAAGCAATTTACTCCCGAGGCCATCCAGAAACTAGATTCTTCAGAGGTCTTAACTGCTTAATTCTGTGCCCCAATATTTCTTTAGGCTTCATCGAGAGTTTAGCAAATTCAGTCCAAGACAACATCAACGCCAAAAAAATTCACCGAAACATTTTCCGCAGTATGACTCACCACCCAAGTCATAAAGAAGCTGAAGAAATAACAGAAAATGCGTTGCTTAAGTCCCTTCCAAACAAATACCGGTGGTTTCTCAATTAATCACAAAAATCACTGATAACTATTAGGACACATACAACTAGCGCTTACAAACTACAATTCTTTTCACACCATACACGCTACACTTGGGTGAGTGGGGAAAGCAGTGTCATTTGTACAAGGACTGCTCTCAGCACCATTATCAAGTAGCTCAGCTCAATATAAAAGTACACAAGAGTTGTCGTGAATTAAAGCTAACGTCTGCTCCTTGCTGATGCATTTGTACACATATGTGCAGGTCTTCTTTCCAAGCTCAAGCATTCTCAGACTATGACGACGACCTCTCAACACCGGCAAAGTGAAAATATTCATGTAGAACATATACATTTTAGTTACTGCCAGCTGGCATTAGGTTGACAACAAGTGACAATTACATTAAGAGCCCATGCATTTGAAAATAAGACTCGTCGGAAGATCCGAAGAGTCGTCAAAAAATAGGATTTGTACCATACAATCCCAATTAGTAAGAATGGAACTTCTCATTATTCACAGTTACTTATCTTGATCTCTATCAGTTCCTCGATTGGTTGACGGCATATGGGGCACTTATTTGACCGATGCGTCAATGCTCTGGCGCACTCATTGCACATACACTGCGAAAAAGAATTAACAAATCATAATGTATAACATCTAGAACAACGAATTAAAGCAAAGTGGAGATTTTCCTATTTTGTAATCTCCATGAGCTGTTACTCATGGATGTCCACATTCCACATAAGAAGCACAGTACCCTCAAGATTGAAGTAAAGCAAGGACACTGTATATAAGCATAAATTCAACCCTCTGATCATATTACTTGAGTTAAGTCTTTTCCAACTAGGAAATGCAGCACAGCATTGTAACAAAATCACAACATGATTGTAGTTGATGACAGATAGGAGAAAGTAGGCAGAGTTGACAACTTATACTGAAAAGCACGTATCAAGTGGAAGTGTAAGCATCTTAATAATCATCTAGCAAAGGGCATACTAGATGTGCATTTGAAGCAGATTACAAGCATTAATATTAACAGAATGATCTCTTGGTAAAGTCAATACCAGTGAAGAAATACTATGTAGACTCACCAAATGTCGGCATGGTAAAATGGCAGTATCCTTTGGCTCAGTCATGCAAATTATACATTCCTTCCCTGAATCATTGTTGTTATAACCCTCTGCTGAAGAGCTCCCTAACCCATATAACTCACGTAGCTCGTAACGAACTCCATCCACCCAGAGAAGTTGCTTGATAACTCTTACATGAAAAGGACCACCATTATTTTTCTCCAGAACAGCCTGAGTTGTTTGCGCATGAGAGGAGGTGTTCAGCACTGGATTAACTAAATGGTCATCCACTGAATGAGGCTGTATGCATGTTTCAGCAGATATGACAAGAGGAAACACATCCTCTCCAGGAGATGGTTTTGAGAGATCATCCAATTCAAAGAAGCCTAAGTCAATGCCAGTCCCTGAAGGCTGACGAAATTTTTGATTGAGTCCTTTTTGAAATTGGAATTTCACAGGCTCAAAGTTTTCAGGAAACAGGGGAACCAATCGACAATTGGACTCTTCCTTGCCAAAATATAAGATTGTAATACTGCAAAACAGGGACGCGTAATTAGAAACAGCAGTGTCGACAACATGGATGCACAAAATCTACATTTTTCAAATGCTTCTCTGGAAATGTTCAATTTCTGATCCGCTAAAAGCATGTGTGTAGGTCTAAAGTACAAGTCTCTCGGAATCAGATGATAATTAAATCTCACTCCTCTTGCAATAGATTTGTACATCATTTGACCAGTTCGAATTTCTCAAGCCCAGTCAAACCCATGGATGTCAGACTCAAATTTCATTAGCTTTTATAACTAAGCTTTCATACTCAAGCAAGCACAATAATGAAGTATTTCAGCTTTGAAAGATTTGAAACTATGACATGTTACATGTCCTTGGCTAGCAAAACCTTCATATGGTCCTTGAGAATGCTGAATGAGGAAGGTAAAAAATTCATAAAAGAAAGTGAAGCTGAAGGACAAAGAGCTCATGCATATTACCATGTCTAGAATATCTATCACTGCACTTACGTCAGAGTGTGTCCAAACGCTGGACTAAACTTTGGAATAATTTAATGTTAAAATGGCCTTTCTATATGATCATTGGACTTGTTAGACTTGCTGGGCTAAGGGCTAATAAGCAGTAAGATGTTCCAGATGCCCATGCAGAAGAATCAGTCGTTGACTGGTTAATTCATGGGTTAATACCAAGAAAAACCCCAAACTAGTACACCAACATAAATTAAACGGAGATTCAATTTGTAACAAATGTACTGGTTTGAGGTTTTTGGTGGTCAAAAAATTAATTTGGGATAACTTTGTAGGCATACTGTTTTGAGGTTAACAAATGTACCGGTTTGAGGTTTTTGGTGGTCAAAAAATTAATTTGGGATAACTTTGTTATAGGCGTACTGGTTTGAGGTTAACAAATGTACTGGTTTGAGGTTTTTGATGGTCAAAAAATTAATTTGGGATAACTTTGTTATAAGCGTACCGATTTGAGGTTTTTTGTCACAAGTGTACCAGTTTGGGATTTTTTCGTATCAGTTTGGGATTTTTCGTGGTATTAACCCTTAATTTATCATGAGCACCTCCTTATGCAGTAACAAAAGAGTCCCAAGAAAGAATGTAAGTTGTGAAAAATTCTTGTAATATCTTGGAATTCCATTGCTAGCCACCTAAATCTTTGGTGGATAGGAAATTAACATCCAACTTTATCATGTGGATTGTGGACTCCATAGAGTTAGGTATCATGTTGATATCTTTGCTGATTTTTACAACTAGTTGGTAAAATGTACATAACGAATTCCCCTTCCATTTTTATAGATGCACAATAGAGTCAAAATGACAGCACCTTTAAAGATAGAAAAGGCATAATTATAATCATGAAGGCTTCCCAGAATGGGAGAAAAATGATAGTTCTAGCTAGGGCCGAATGGTTCCATATTCAATTGGAACAGGTTCTTCATTTTTTGGAACCTGAAATTTACCTTGTAGATTATACACACATCATTGAATGGCATGGAATATTGCAAGATTGTATGAAGACATGAACCAAGAAAAACATCAACTTGTTCTGGCTTCTAGGTTCTCGTTTCCAGGTTCCTTCAACTAAGAACATGAAACCTACTTGTTGAAACGGGTTCTCTATTTTTTGGAAGTTAGAACCTACCCTACATATCTCGGAACCCGGAATTTATAGGTTTCCGTTAGTCTGATTCTTAGGTTCTAAGTTCTATCCGGAAACCATGCTCACCTTGGCAACTGTCTTTGAACTCCAACTTTTTTCAAGACCTTCACTTTCATAAATTGATTCCCTTTACATTCTTTCTCAAGACATGATGACCAACTCCAACCACCCCACCCCCCCAAAAAAAAAGGAGGAGGAAAAATTGCAATAACTTTTTTGGAGAAAAAGAACAAAAAAGACCATGATGGATGTAACAATACTTAGTCACCGAAGTCTATTATCAAGTCATACCCACTAATGTAGGCGACTACTAATCACTAGGAACAAAATGTCGGCTGACCAAACTATAGTTAACGATGATACATACAATTTCCTGCCTCACTGAAACAGTTGGTCCAGCAAGATATTACCTTTGTTTATACCATGACTGAGGCAACTCACTAAACATTAAAGCACTGCCTTTAGAACCAAATCTATCCATAAAAAATAGTAAAGTGAAGCTTAGTCTCAAAGGATTTGTTAATTGCCATTTGATGCATAATTTTTTGCCATATCTTTCATGTGGCTCTCCATAATTAGCCAACTAACAGCTGCACGAATTGCTTAACCATGCACATCATCAATGCACTTCCCCTTATCAAGCCAACTAGCAGTTACATAAGCTGCTTTAGTCATTGTTTACCAAGGAAAATTAAAAACTAACAAATATATGAAGAACGATAGAATCAATCATACTTTCACAATAAGAAGATCTCTCAAATCAAGTCCATAATCAAGGAGAAAACAATTTGAACACAACGTTACAAGATTCATCAAAACATATAGAAGAAACGGGAAAATGTAGTCAATTTTATAGAAGAAATCACCCAAAAATGCTCCTCTATTTAATCTGAAATCAGAATTTTAATAAGAAGTGAATTTTCAAATTTCTAATGCCTGTGCCTGCAACAATGTTATTCTAGTTTCAGGGATATCAAGGCCACTAAAACAAAGGGAGATTACATTCCTTTTGCTATTCTCCATTTGGTCATCTTTCGCAGTTTCTACATCCACCAAGAACAAAACAAGGACAGAGAAATGATGAGCGATTCATCTCACTTGTCTCCTAATATGCCATGTTTCTTAATCTCTCCAATACTAAACAGGTTTTTGATCCAGAGCCTCATAAGATCCTCTACAATTTCAAAACACATGATGTGCACACCAGAGCAAACCTCTTCTAGTCTCGTCTGTAACAAGAGAAAACAACATCTGACCAGGGATGTTTTCTTGCAAGTCATTCTGCGTATACATATGATCAAAATATCAAACACGTTCTTTTCATTGAAGTCTCTAAATCCCAGTTAACTTGTATCCCCATCCGCATCATGACTTGTAAAACCTAAACCAAACAGATTCTATATATTGCCGGATTCTGGTTGCTTTCATTACCATGAATTGGCTGTCCACTATCTACTACCCCACTCCATCATAACATTCACTCAACATCCTAGCTAATTCAATCGCTTTGTCATCATATGACGAGCCAATCACAAGTCCAAACACGTTTGCCTCACGCTTTCTAAGCTATGACGCACAAAACCAAGTAATTCCACAAACATCACGAGCAAATTTAACTCGCGAATCACCCAAAACGATCATAACTACCAACTTCCATTTAATCTGGCGAACGGCAACTAAAGGGAAGAAAGGGATCCAGCACCTTCCATCATGTAACGCGTCGAACGAGAAAGACACCAGGTGGCAATTCGGGTCGTGCTCGTCGATCTCGACCCTGATCGTGTCCTTGTGCACATTCACCACGTTCCTCACTTTCTTGGCGCTCTGATGATGTTCCACGTAGGCCGTCGGAGGCGCCGCCGCCGCCGCCGCCGCCGTCGCCGTCGCGGGCGGAACCGCGGGCCACCCGCTGGCCTGATTCGCGTAGTAGGGGTGGTGGCCGACCCGACCCACCACGGGGCCCGAGTAGCCGCACGAGCCGTACGAGACTGGGCCGCAGTAGGAGGGCAGCGGAGGAGGGTACGCGGGGTAAGCGGGGTGATGGTGGGGCGGAGGGTAAGGAGGGGCGGAGAAGTAGCCATTCGGCGGCGGCGGGAGTGGCGGAGGAGGAGGAGGAGGGGGAGGGCGGTGGGGGTCCGCGGAGTAGTAGTACGGGTGGTGATGAGGCGGTGGGTACGGGTAGCTTCTTCTTCTGGGGTTGCTCCATGAAAGGCCCATCTTGGTAGGGAAGATAGAGAGAGAGAGAGAGAGAGAAGAAATGAAGATGGGCGATGGTGTGAAATTATGAGGTCGAAGAAACCGAGGAAAAGGAGGAAGATGGAACGTGGATGGATCGAGTCGGTAGCGTGGCCAAAATGATTTGACTTTTCTTTTCTTTTTTATATCCTCGGTCAAAAGATACTTTGCTTATATTACTAACCCTAACTTAAAATAATGAAGTGTCCAGCATCACGACATAACGAAGACAAAAAAGAATGGGGGGGCTAGGTAGCCGGTGGGCCAAAGCAAGTCAATTGATGGGCCTTTGCCACCCGCGTGCGAGGCGAATTCTTTGTATCTCGGTCCCAATGTTCTTGTACCTCTCCAGAATAGACCAAATGGGCCACGGGCATTTCTCTTGGCTCGTAATATATATTGCATGGTTTAGAGGCTATCGGATTCAATGAACAACTATAGACCAGAACTCTCCCGGCACAGAACACCTTCAAAAGTACAACGTCCGTGTGTCCTCTTCAGGTTTGGTAAACCTTCCCTGAATAGCTAGGGTTTCTGCAACAATTGCCAAAGGAGCAATGGTTTTTTTTTTTTTTTTTTTGCGAGACCAGTCGCGAGAAACCCTTGGAAGTCTCATACACCCCAGCCACTGAGCCTTTCCGTGAGACGCTACACCAGGAAGCATCCACGTGTAGTTTCCACACTCCCATGGTCGGCGGGAACCACTGGCCAAGTATGGTTCCTTCACCCTTGGCCTAATTTCTCTTGCCGGGGTCACAATTTGTGTAGCATTTTTGCATGTTGACTGCTTCTTCGACAATATGATTAGGTATTGGTTTGCGATTTTGAAACACGAAGGCCTTTCTCTCATTCCAAATCAACCAGAGAGTGTCGCCCAAGTGGGATGGATCTCTCAATAAATTAGGTTCTCCAGAAGCCACTTTTCTATTCTTGTTATGCTTGTTGGTGAGGTGTCGATATTAGCCGAGGGTCTGACCAAATTTGTTTCTTCCAATTGCATAGAATGAGGAGGTATTCGGGGGATTCTGGGGCTCGACGGCACAACGGACAAAGTGGGTTAAGTACCATTTTCCTCCTGTAGAAATTGTCCTTCGTTAGTAGGCATTATTACACACACTCAATAAAAATAAACGGATTCTGGGGCATGACTGAATATGCTGTATTCTTGTCCGTAATTTCCTGGGAGGCTAGTATTGTAACATCCTCGATTGGACCCCTATTTAGATTGCAATAATGGACTAAGGATCGGTACACTAGTAATAAGGATAGGTGTGACTCAATCCTAGAGATTGTTCACGAGCTAATTAGCTGATTAGGGGCAAAGTGACTCTGGATCAGGATTGTGATAGATTGGAGCGTTCGACCATGAAAGGACCATTCAATCATGATGATTGATGGGACCGATCACGTGCTGTCACGAGTCGATTAATGGATGAGTATAAGTCGATTTAGCTCGAGTATATACTAGTCTTGAGTAACGTCGCATGGTCAATGTACTGTTCATAAACGACCCTACTCTGATCCCGAACGATCGCGAGTTCAGGGCAGGTTAATCGATCCTATTCGATTGCATGACAACCGATAGATTGATTAAGCTCAAATAAAAGTCACGCGTAAAACCCAGAACAGGCGTCGAACTCAGTTCGAGTTTGGCCGTGTGAGCTCTGCCAATGCTGCCCAAATTCGCGTAGGTCGTGTTAGCCATTTCCGATTAGAACTTAGCCACAAATCTCAGTATGATTATGGGTTTCGATTGTAGATGTTGTCAAGACATTCCTATCCAATTGAAATGATGTTAGTGAACCCATTAGTGCATTGATTGAATAAATGTCCTACTTTAAAATTTTAAAGTTTAGTGGCCTAGAGATGAGACCAATTTAGCTTCTTGAGATTTAATTGACATGAGACAAAATTCTTGGAGGCCAATCAAAAGGGCATAGGCACCCCTAAGGATAGAACAAGGAAGAAGAACAAGCTTGGTTCTTGCAACTAAGCTAGTTACTCTTGAACTTGGTGCATTATTGGCAAAGTATACTTGAATGACAAGATTGATTAAATGAAGGGTGGATATTGCTTCTTGCTCTTCAAGCCAAGAAGGCAATCATGAGCTTAGGATAATAATGCAACCTTGTATTAAATGCTTGAGTGACATATTTTCTCTCTCCTCTATTATTTCCTTCTCATAAACCTCATTCTCTCTTAAGTTTCCCTCATTTCTTTCTCTCCCTCTCTCTTTCCCCCCTTGGCCAACCCTCTCCTCCCTCCTCTCCCCTTCTCACTCGCCCTCTCCCTCTCTTTCTCTCCCTCTCTCGGCTTGCCCACTCGTTGCCATCGCCATTGCACCGCCCACTCGCCATCGCCACTGCCGTTGCCATGCTGCCTCACCGCTGCCATGCCATTCATCGTCCTCACGCCACCATTGTGCCGTGAACCTTCAGTTGCTACCCATCCACCGTTTGTGTATCCCTTGTCTCAGTTGTTCATAAGTAGATTTCCTAAACGCCGGTTAGGCCATTGCATTACATAATTTGAATTTAGGTTTGGTTTTTATGTTGTTAAAGCTATCCTAGGTAGAGAAGCTCATGTGATTAATTTTGTATGGTTTGTTCATAATATGCTTGGACTATAGGGTTCGGGGATAGACGAGGAGTGAATATGTGATCATCGAGATTGTTCAGATTAGCGTGATTAGTAGAAGTGGTCTATTTACGCTTAAGTTGTTGCTCGGGCTAGAAATATTGTTGTGATTGTTGCTCGTGGACTATTCGTTATCGATACCTAAACTTAATTGTAATGTTGATTGTTATGGTTGGTTGTATAAGTATTATGTGATGTAAATTATTGTATGTCATGGCTATTGTTGGTTGAATCCTCAATATGCGTCGCTACTACGTTTGATTATAAAGGATTGCTATTGAATTATGGATGTGGTCTTTACATATAGACGTCCATATGTCATGGTTGATGCTTGAAACCACACCAAGCCTCCGAAGCTAGAATTGCGTTGGTTCTTGGATGCGCGTGGAAGCACACTAGACTAGGTCATTCTCTTGGTTCGGCGATATCGAGGCGTATTGTCTAATCCAAGTTTAACTTAGGCTGGTGCTCAAACGTAACAGGTCAAGCCATGATTCATGTTTCGTGTTTGGCATATTTTATTGAGACATTTTCAATAGGTCCCGAGTTACACATTGCTTGGGGTAACTCATACCTTGGACTAATGTGGAAGATAAAACTGATTATGTACATCATGCATATGGTCACATGAGGGATTCCATCACCAAAGGTTTCGGGGAATGATGCCACCGCCGAGAAACGTCGGAGGGTGATGCTCGAAGGTTTTCGAATGCCATTCGTGGTGATGATTATGGAATGATTTCCGAAAGGATGCCCAACGAGGGGTTTGAATGCCATGCTCAATGAGGTGAGATATGTCCAGGATATTTTCAGATGAGCTGGAGTGTTTTGGCTATGTATGATTAATAATTGGACTCGAAATAACATAATATTACTGGGTATTATGTGATTCTTGATGTGCTAAACGTGTGCGAAGCATTTGAGTGTTATGTGCATTCTTTGGAAGATGTTATATAGCTCGTGCATGTTTGATATATCCTTATATGAGGTGTGTGAGACAAGTGCATAATTTAATTATCATTTTTTATGACTGGGAAGGCATGTGTATGTTAAAAATACCATCGGTTGTGACGTGGATGTTTGGGAATTAATTATTAGAGTCTCGAAGGCCATGATAATATTTTAGACGCTAATATCTGACAGGTGGGAATATTATTGGTTATTAATTGCGTTATGTATAGCATGTGCGAATTTTTATGCTATTATTTAGGACTCAAGGGCCACTTGTACATGGTTGAAGTGATTAGGCATTTTTAGAATTTTTGTGAGCATGAGTTACTTCATAAATTCTTGTTAGGACAGAGGTTTAGGTAGAGGATGATTACCCCTCATGTTTATAGTTAAGGAAAAGTAAAAGCTTTGCTATTGATTTGCCATCGACATACTTGGGTCAAGTAATCGTAAGGTTCCAATGCGAGGCATCGGCCTATACGATGTTAGGTTATTTACTTATTGAGTTTTCAACTCGTTTATTGTTATTTAACCTTCTTCAGGCTAATAGATATGAATCCACTGCTTGCTCATTTCATGCATTTCGGTGTGCCCAAAAGTATGGAGGTCACAATTGTGGACGTGTTTAGAGAGGATGCCGCTTTCCAAAGGATCACTACCACTGTCTTGGTGGATGAGGGCTATCGCGATCTCCTCCCCCATAGTTACCAATCTTGGTATGCATGGTTCGATGGGGATCTCTTTGAGCCCTTTCGTGGGTTCTGTGGTCTGCCCAAACCTAATGAGGACGATGGCCCACCAGACAATCCAGTAGGTGATGCTTAGATAGTTGGTCCTCATAAGGGAGCCATTTTTAGTTAGTATCTCGATAGAGGGGATAAGCTCACCCTAAAGCTTGTGAACCCCTCCTCTTTATCTCTTTTTGTGGGATGAAAAATTGGAATGGCCCTAAAGAAGTGGACTTGTAAATGAATCATTATGATATATATATATATATATTTATATAAATGAAGCATATAAGATGTATAGTTTATGTGTGTTTTCCTTACTAGTCATTTGATGTTGTTGATTGGGTGATTGAGCTGCACGCTTTTGCATGTACTTAATGGAAAGATAAAAATCAATGGGATTGCGAATCTTCCTAGGACTTCACAAATTAATCTTGATGAAGCAGTTGTCACATTCTCGCGGCAAGAGAAGGTTCGAGGCGTGATAGGTATGATAATGACACTTGTCATGGGCCAATAGATATAGTGTTCTCTTACTCGTGCGACCTTAAGAATTTCTTCCCAAGTTAGCATTACTCTTTCACACTTACAAGGATTGTAGAGAGAGAAACTCTAGAGAGAGAAGTTTTGGAATTATATTTTACTTATGAGGTGTTAGAAATGAGGAAGAGGAAATCCATTTATATACAAATCCTCCTTGAATTACAACCATAGATCTTTCCTTGATCTAACAGTGGGGATTACATCTCCCCATCTATTAACTTCTTGCATTAATTACATGAATGCTCCAGAATAATACACAACTACAATATTGCTTTCTCCTAGAAACATTGTAGAGAACACTAGAGAGGCTTGCTCATTTTTCTCAGATGATTCTTGGTCCTTCGAGCATGGGGAACCTCCGGACCTTGACATCCTCCTCCACCTGACCGAGCGACGCCCCTCGTTGCATCTTAAGTATGGAAGGCATCAATTTGCTTCTTGAATTGCCAAAGAGCCTTCGCAGATTCCCAACTAGTTTCACTCTTTATAAGACCGTTATGTCGGACAAATTATTATTGCTTTTAGCGTACGGTGCCACTTCTGTATGACTCGATTTGCCATAATGAGGTTGAGATCACAATCATACAAGGTTTTTGCCCTAAGTGGCACCATTGCGGTTCTTCTTGATCCAGGTCTTCCTTGTCTACACGAAAAAGCTTAAGCATACTAACATGGAATACTTGATATACCTTTAGTTTCAACTGGAGGTACAACTTGCATGTTATCTTCTTGACTCATTGAAATACTTGGAATGACTTATCGTAGCGATGAATCAACCCTTGGTGCATGTTCTTGTATCGAAGAATTCGGTCTAGCTTGACTAGGACTTGGTCTCCGACTTGGTACCCCACGTGCCATCACTTCTTGTCAGCTCATTTTTTCATGTGCTTTGAGGCCTTGTGTAGACAAGTTCATGTCGAGTTTGCTTGCTCATGCCACTTGTTAGCAGACTTGTGATTGGAGGACTATTTCCTCGATTGCCTGTTGCAACTGTACTTGTGACACCCAGGATCTCATATACCTTGATTTCATTCAATAATTGTTTGTACTTCATGAATTATATAAAAATAAATAAATAGATTCTAATCAAGCGAGAACATAAGAAACTGAGCTACTCGGCTCTATTTGTTATAACTTGGTTCCTTCATTTACACGTGAGGAAGATGAGATTGAGAGGGGAATTTCTACAAAAAACACCATATACCACGAACACTAACTATTCCGCCTCTCATTTGTGATGTACATATTGTTAAACAACTAAAACCAAAAATCCTCCCACACGTTCAGCACCTCTCTGCACCTCCTACTTCGCAGGATTACCACCCTGCCCCGGCCCATCATCGTACAGCTGCAAGGGTCCCACCAACCGTCCATCAACCCGAGCGTAAAGGGCCATGAAGACCATATAAGCCGGTCCCGTAGGCGTCCCTGTATCTATTGTTAAACACGAGGTGCATTTGACAAATACGACTCCTGGGAAATGGTGGTCCTGAAAGTCCTCTTGCCGCCAAACAAAGTCGGCGGGGGAGCTGTAGAGGATGGTCGTCATGGCAGCAGGTGGGGTAGGCGGTGCAGTTGACATCTTCTACTCTGAAGAAACAACAAATTAACAAGTGTGAGTTTTTAAAATAAAAACTCAGCAAGTGGGCGGTTAGTCCTAACTTGGATTGGCCAAAGACAGTGCAAATAAGTAAAGAAAAACATCAAGTTATTGAATCCACAGAAACCCAGCTACAACCATCACCCAGGGGGAGACGACACTCCATCCTGAACCCCCTCGCACCCAACCTGGCATCACGAGGTCCCCTGAGAAGCTGTTCAACCCTTCTCAGACCTCTGGAGAGAACACCATTACTTCTTTTCATCCCTCTCCAGGCATCCCGACACCAGGGGTCTCACCTTGGCTCTTTAGCCAATCACACATTCACAATTCAGCCTTCTTGCAGCACCAACAACTTCAGTATGTGAACAATCACAAATAGGTATAAACATACATCATTAGATACTTCAAGGTATAAAGGAACCCCATTAAAAGCGACACAGCAACTGCTGCACATTCTCGGATCAAAGCAGTTTATAGACTGAAATGAGCAGTTTCAATCACAGACACAGAAAGTATATCTAACCTCATCGGAATGTTATGAAATTTCAGTGTGTTATAGAAAAGACATAGATTAACATTTTCTGTGAAGAAACCTAAGCCTAAATCTCAATGTATTAAGAGCAGTAATTTGCTGTCTTCTCCTGAAAATTCTGCAGCAACTCCCAGATTTAGTACCTACAGGAGAACTATCGTTTCACCACCTTAATCTTGATCATTTGCTCTCAAATTTTGATATGTCATTCCTAAGGACGTGTCCTACAACTTTCATTAAGAATTTAATGTCCAATTCTTTCTAGAAAATTACAGAAAATTCGTGGAATCACCTAAGGTATTGCTGTTTTCTAAAGTACAGTTTACTAATTCAAGGTAAATGCTCTTACCAGCACATTTTCTTATTAACCTTGCTATAACTAGATGCTGAACTTGATCTAATGAATGTTCTCTCAAGTAAACTTGTTCTTTTCCTTATCCACCTCATCAGAATTTAAGGCGACACCAAAACAAAAGGCTTTCCATCTATATTTCTCTAAAACAGAAGCATCTTATACTGTTTTCTTCTATTTTTAGTTCAACCAAACTGCAAATTTCTCTACCAATCTCTATTACAACACCTCAAGACTCTTTCACAGCATCTAAAATTAATCACAGTAGGTCTTTACCCACAAGAAACATTCTATAACTCGGTACAAAGCAAATATTCACAACACTCATGGCCTTCTACCAAGCAAAACAATATTTTTCAGCTTTCTTGCAGACTTTCTACTCCCATGATGGCCATTAACCAGACAGACAACTTGCAAACGGCACATCATAGGTGAGGCCGAACCATAACAGAACCGGATGAGAGGAAAATCCTCTAGATAACATGCGATAGTACCTCATCCAGCAACCAACGTCTAGTGCAAAGGAATAGAACTTCAATTCCCCCAAATTTTAGCTCCCAAACAGAGCTTTGGTTCCCAAATTTCTCGCACCCAACTTCAAAATCTACCCCGATTCTCACATGCACATCTAGAAATAGCCTTTTTGTGAACCCGAAACTCTAAACACAGCCCCACTTGCTTGGATCTTTCACCATTGGGGAAGGGAGGAGGCGTTGGGCGAGCTAGGGTTCCACGGCTGGCGGCGGAGCTCCGAACAGAAGATTTCGCTGCTGGATGGAGGCACCGGTCGTGAGAGGCCGAGATGAGGTCAGTTTTTTTTTTTTTTTTTTTTTTTGTGGAACGAAGCAAGAACAGGGGAGAAAAGAAGTGGGTGTTTCGGTAGAGAAGACGCGGATGGGTTTTGTTCGTTTGAGAGAGAGAGAGATGCGTGTAATCCCCCCCTCTTTTCTTCGACACACCTGGACGCTACGTGGGTAGAGCAAAACACGTTTCAAATTTCCTTTTCTGCTTTTTTTTAAATTAATTTTAATTAATTTTATTTAATTTTTTAACACATGGGGCAGAAGTGGTGGGGTTTTACTCTTACTCTACGGATAAAAATCTTTCAACAAAATATTCCTTTTTGAGTTTTGATTTATTTTTTCTAGGTTATTACTATTCTATTTATTATTTACATATATACCTATACATACATATATATATATATATATATATATATATATATATAAAATCTTTAATATGCTCAATCTACTACTAATGAAATTTTTTTGGGCGTCACAGTACTCGGAATGAGTGGTCGTTGCCCCATCACGATCTTGAGAAGTCTTTGGCCCATGGACTCACTTCGCTGTAGGTTGTAAGAGAATTGGATTACATGACTCATCTTTACCCAATTCACTTGCGTTGTGCTTAGATAATGTTGGAGGCACAACTTTAGGAGTGCATTTACCCTCTCTATTTGACCATTAGTTTGGATATGAAGACTCATGGACAAGTTTAGATCCAACTACACTAGTTTAAAGAGTTCGATCCAAAATCTCCAAGTAAATCGAGGATCATGATCACATATGATTGTTTGTGATATGCTTTAATACTTGCCGATGTGCTTCGTGGATAGTCGAGTTGCCTTCCAGCTAGCCAATCCTTCATAGCAAGCACAAACGTTGATCCACCATGAACATAAGAGTCTGACACCCTTCAAACTTAGGCAAATTCACTATGAAGTCCATAGAGACGCTCTCCCATGGACACTCCAAGACAGGAACTGGCTTAAGGATCCCTGCTATGGAATGTTGCTTCATCTTGTCTTTATTGACACACGAGACAAGTCCTCACGTAAACCTCCACGTCTTTGCATAAGTGCGGCTAGAAGTACTGATCTTCGACAAGCACCATCCTACGGTGGATCCCCGAATGACCCGCCTGCTTTGAATCACGGCACTTGCACAATACCTTGAATCATGGCACTTGTGCTACCAATAGATCCCCTTCATACCAAAATTGTCTAGTCTTGCCTTCCCATGCAAGCTTAACAAGGGACTTGGCAATTGGATTGTGGTTTAGCTCCTCCTTGATCCGTTTAGCCCATGGGCACTTGGGCTAACTCATTGTTGCGAACTTCATCTTTCAGCTAAGTGCATTAATAGTAGAGTTGGCCTCCCAAACTTGTAGTCTAAGATGTAGTTGAACTTCGTTAGGAAATCTTGTCATCGAGTTTGCTTCGATTTCAACTTCTTTTGAATTTGGAAGTAGCTTGAGGCCAGTCTCCTGTACTTACGACTACTATAATCCCAGGAGATAGTGCCTCCACGTATGAAGACAATGCACCACCATGGTCATCTCCTTTTCATGGACCATGTACTGTTGTTCGATCTCATTGAGTTTCTTTGACTTCAAAACCATTGGGTGTTCTTCCTACATTAGCACACCTTCAATAACATAATCGAAATTGTTTGCCTCTACCTCATATGGCTTTGGGTGTTCAGATAGCACTAGCACATGCTTCTTCGTCATTGCCCTCTTCAGCCGATCGAACACAACCTAGCATCGATCTGTCCACTCCCACAACTCTTCCTTCTCTAGTATGTCCGTGAGTGGCGCAGTGATGCTCAAATAGTTCTGGATGAACTATCTATATTAATTGACGAGGTCAAGGAATGATCATAGCTTTGTTACTTTGGTTGACAACTCCCATTTTATAATGGCCCAGATCTTGGCCGAATCCACGTGCACTCATCCAACCCCAACGATGTGCCCTAGGAATGCCATTATAGGGTTCTTGACTTGTAAACCCTGAGATGATGGTTGCGGAATATTTCTTTTATAATTATAAAATATTTCCTTTGCTTAGCCGTTGACCTAGCCTGATAAAAATCTATTAGATTGGTAAGGTCGTACCACTTGCGAGAATACTCAGACCCTAATCAACATAATTATAGTAAGGTCGAATGATTCAAATATTCCTACATCAATGGTCGGGACAAATAGCCTTCATAAATGAAAGTGAGTGAAAACTCTTTTGAGCTAACAGTCTCTCATTTTATGTCCATGTTAATGCATAGAAATTGTCTTGAATGGCGATTCTCTCCGATGGAAATTCAGTGATGTAGACTTGACAAAATCGTCAATGCATGAAACTCCATTTGAGTTGGCACATGTAGTCATATTTGTCTTGATTTATCAATAAATGTATATACATATTTGGTTTGATCATGTTTGACAGGAGACAAGTCCCTCAAAGTTAAAGAATCCTAACAATATTCAAGTAAGTGCATCTTTTCCCAAACTTACAAATTGAGTACTTGCAATCATAGAAGTCTTTCATCTCTGTAAGTACTTGTACATTTTTTAGTACCCGTGATAATCCAGATACTCTATTATTTTTTAGTGCTTGTAATCATCTAAATATTCTATTTGTTCCAGTGACACTCAACCCAGCTATGTTGTCCCCAAAATTTTCTAATTCCGGAAGTATCTGAGTTAAACTCTAGGTATTCCCTCAAGAAGTTTTCTCACCCTATCGTGCATGCAAAGAAAGGTTCAGATACTAAACAGGTTACTTTTCTCGCCCTATTGTGCATCCAAAGAAAGATTCGGGTACTACAAAAGCGGTTATTCTCACCCTGTCATGTGTCCGAAGAAAAGTTCGGGTATTAAACAATGCTATTTTTCTTACCCTATCTCCTGTCGTGCATCTAAAGAAAGGTTTCGGTATTAAATAGGCAATTTACCGGAATCGTTACCCACTGTCATGTGTCCGAGTTGAAATTCCGATACTAAATGGGCGATCTATACTTCAAGTTCACTTCACCGCTCCAACAATGTAAGTAAACTTAGGTATATGTCCGCATGCGTGATACTTTATCAAATGTAAAACCGGACTTTGTGATTGTGACAAAAACAACATTCATTATATTTGCATGGTCAAAATTTACGTATTAATTGATCTTTGAATGTAGTATCTTTGAGCTCACCTTCAAAGAGGAGTAACTGCTGATACTTAAATTTTGACTAATCATTTAAGAATTATTTGGATAGAAAATTAGGGAAAGATTCGACCCCAATAAAAAATAATATTAAATTATATAATAGTTATTAGGAGCAAATTTCAATTGATTGCTATGACATCCGGATATTTCGTTTAACAAAATGGTGAGCCTCGAATATCTAACAGCCTACACCACGTCATCGAACGTGTCGTCAGACTACGTCGTTGGCACCATTGTGTTGTCAACGAGCGACACCATTTTCACATCATTTGATGATGCATCTACATCACCGAGCCGCCACTACTACCTTGTTGTCAACAACTCCAACATCCATTTCCATCGAGTGTTGTCACATCGCTCTCTAGTCGATATTACCTTCAACAATCGCAAGGACTGCCCGACGGCTTGCTCAAACGGCTAATAAATTTACTGAATTTTCTTGGTGGCACGAAGACCATGAGTGGTGTAAGAGAAGACCGCCTTCCCTTCTATCACGACCTATCCCTCGGGGGGAGGGAATAGGTTTAGGGGTATTGCCTAAATGACAGGCCTATGACCCATGATTAGGCGCGGGCTCTCCCAAGCCTATACCCCGCGTGATGTTGGGATATTCTTAAAAAATTTGCAAAAAGGAATCGCTACTAGCCTATTGGGGTCAGCTAGAAACCAAGTAAGATATGAGAGTGTACCTCACTTCCTCACTTCCAAAAAATTTAGGATTGAGGACTTGATTACACTAATTGACCAATTAGTGCCCTTTCGGTATCTAATCTTGTTCATTTTAAGAGAAAGGATTTTTGTCAGGCAGTTTGGATTGATTTTGAACCTATCCACTAACATGTGAGGTAATAATGTGGGTACGCAATTATTAAAGTAACAATTTGCAACCAAAATCCTAATTACAGTAATTTTTAATACATGCAATTAAACATAATTAAGTATACAAATTAAACATGCGATATAGTTAATATACGAACAAATAAAGGTCTAATTACACTAAGAAGGCAAAACATGGTAATTTCCAACCAAACCCTACATTTTTTAATTTTCAAATTTTTTTAAAATTTTTAAAATTTTTTAAAACATAAAATAATTTTACTTTTTTGGCTAGACCGAGTTTGGTCTGGTCAGACTGGACTTGGGTCTAACCCGGTCGGGGCGGGTCGATCAGACCCACCCGGGTTCGGCTCGGATGGGGGTCGGGCCGATCGGCTCGCCCGCAAGATAAGACGTTAGGCCCGACCACCTTTGGTGGGGCCCTCACTTAAAATGGGGTTGGGCCCGGCTGGCGGGCCCAATCCCTCTTTTGCAAAAATGGGCCCAGAGATAAATCAGCCCAAGCACGCAAGCTCAACCTAGATGGATCAAAACCCTACCCGGTTCGGTGGCCATGACCTAACTTGTACCTTCTCTCCCTAGGGTTTCTTGGCGGCACTAACGGCGGTGGCACATGCGGCAACGGTGCAGCACTGGTATTGCAACGGGGTTAGACTGGTGCTGCGACGATGGCGAAGGGGTCAGGCTACGGGTGTGACGATGCCACGGGTTCAGCGTCGGGAGCAGCGGCGGCGGATACTGTAGGTTGGCGCTTGGAGGGCAACGGCGGCATCGGAGCTTCGGGCTGTAGGCATCACAGGGGCAGCGGTGGGGCGGCGAGGGTTGCAACATCGATGGCGTACAGAGCTGGAGGGCGACGGCTCGAACGATATGGGGTTGAGGCGACGAGCTCAAGGCAGCGAAGCTCGCAGCTACTAGCTACAAGAGCGGCAATGCTTGGGCGAGCTGTTGCGGCGGTTCCTGCGACGTCAGCGCCAGAAGATGGAGGCGGCTGTAGGTTGCGAGCGAAGCCAAAGCAGCGGTGATAGGCGGAGGCGCTGGTGGTCGAAACTCTGGCAGTGACGGCGACTGAGGCAGCAGCGGGGGCGATGAATCCTGTCACTCTCTCCTTCGAGCTCTCTTTCTTTCTCTCAAGCTCTTCCTCTGTCCTCCTCTGTTTCTCCCCCTCCTCTCCTACTGCTGCTGTGCTTTTTCTTTTTGCACCTGCTTCTCTACTTTTTGCTGCAAGTTTGCTTTTCGTTGTAGGTTCTTTTGGGCGCGAAAATGGCTGAAAGAGGAGGCAGGGGTGCGCGCTAGGCCGAAAGGAGAGGAAGGCTGTGTAGGGACAAAAAGAAAAGAGGCAGGTTGGGCTAAGGTTTGATCCAGCCTGACCCGACCTC
The DNA here is from genome assembly GCA_019915185.1 of Eucalyptus camaldulensis. NCBI lineage: Eukaryota > Viridiplantae > Streptophyta > Magnoliopsida > Myrtales > Myrtaceae > Eucalyptus > Eucalyptus camaldulensis. The sequence continues at coordinate 47,880,606 of JAHSVA010000010.1, forward strand.
TCTCAATTTCAATTTTTTTTAAATTAATAATTTTTTTAAGTATTTTTTAAAATTATGCATTTGAGGAAAAGGAAAGTTAGGTGTCAACACCTTCGTTCTTCCTTCTCCCTGCATAATGCCCAAACCACTGCCATGTCCTTTCCATAGAGTTAGTAGGTTGAACAGCTGCGTATCGCTCTTTCCTTAGTAGATTAGTGGCGAGCGACAACTCATAGGCGACAGGAATTGAGTAGAGAGAGAGAGAGAGAGAGAGAGAGAGAGAGAGAGAGAGAGAGAGAGAGAGAGAGAGAGAGAGAGAGAGAGAGAGAGAGAGAGAGAGAGAGAGAGAGAGAGAGAGAGAGAAGGAGCTGCTTGTTCTCTGTCCCTCACGCCCATCTTCGATTGCTCCTCTTCATTTCCGTTGCCGTTAGCAAGCTAGAAGCATCAAATAAGCAGTTCTAATTTCCCTTCCTTGTTCGCTCACAAAAAACAAAGAAGGCCGTCAGGTCATCGACCACCAGACCAACAAGCTGTTGACCATTGGACCGCCAAAGTGCAGAGCTCAACCCAAGACCTCTGAGACTCCACCGTTAGCCATGGCACTGTTTCGCTAAGCTGTAGCCTCAGCACTCTAGGACCCGAGACAAGTACCTCCATTCTATCTTATATTGATTGATTGTTATTTGACGACGACGGTTTCCTAGAAATCTCATAGGCGTTGTTTGGATCCTTGTTTGATCAAAAGTTTTGATCGCGTTATCTAGCTAAATCGTCGAGTTCAAAGTAGTCAAGTCTGCGATTGGATCGTATAAGCATGGCCACTCGATATCTAGCGTGTACAAGGGCTGGGATTGTGGAAAATCTGAACCAAAACAGTGCTAGACTTAGGTTAGGTTTGATTTAGCCCCACCCTGAGCTTTTCCTATTTTTGAAGCGACTTATGTGATGCAAATTTCATGGGGTGTTCTTCACGAAAGTCGTCCCCTTAGTGGCTGCTGTATGACATACTTTAATTTCAGAATTTTTGGACTTCGTAAGACAAACATATATTTGAAAAATTATAGAGTTGGAAATCTGTTTTTAAGTTTAGTGCATTGCTTCACGCTTTCCTTTTTCCATAAATTTTTCGGTCAATAATTCTACATGTATCCTTCATGGAAGTGGTAGAACATATCTTATGCTACCACATATTAAATTTGCATGATTTTTCGGTCTCATTTAGCCTGCGAAATATGTGGAAATTCTTACTCTTTTGGGCCTAGATTTCAAAAATAATTTAGAACTATATGAACTGAATTGAACTCTTGTCTTTCACAAAAAATGTCCTTGTAGATCTTGTCTACCTTATATTAAAGTTTCATAATTTTTGAAACTTGTTTATCTAGATAACAACTGCTATTTCTAAAGATGCGCGCTGAATGCCTTATAAGGCTAGTTTAGGGCCTAGGATAGGGATTCTTCTTTTAATTAATCTAATATAAGCACGGATGAGTTTATATTAGTCTAGGGGATAAAAATGATTGATGATTCATTAGATTCACACTTGAGTCCCTAGCTACTAGTAACATTAATGTGCTTTTAAATTAAATTATGGAATTGCTGCATCATGATATGAACGTGTGACTGAGAATGCCATTGATCCTTGGGATGATGATGCCTCAGGTTGTAGTAGGGATGCTTGGAGGGGTAATTTGATTCCTCTAGATTGTTGGGGGTGTAATGCGGGTCCCCTAGATGTCCTCACGATGCCGGATGGGTGCAAGATACCCGAGGGTAACGGGGTTCCTCAGATGATGATGGTAGCAAAAAATTCCCATTGAATATAACCTTGGTACATTTAAATTGAGTTGATGCTTTTATTGATTTGTTATGTTATTTTGAAAAAGTTATCGAGTAAGTTGATGATTGTTATACTTTATATTGAGGTTTTCTTTGTTAGTATGGTGATCGATTCCTGTCATATAGACTAGTGAGCCTTCTACTTGCTGGGTTTAGGCTTACTAGTCGTTGACTTTATCTTTTCAGATCAACAGAAATGTCAATCCCACCTGCCTCTCATATGGTCTGTTACAGAGTATTAGTTGACTTCACTTGGCAAGAGGAGGAGTTCGTAGATCATGGTTTCCCAGAGACGATTTCCATCTATATCACATCTCATTTGTTTGTGTACATAGGGCCTTTGACAGGGTCTTAACTCTTGGGTTCGTTAGAATGTATGCCCGTATCAATGGACACACAGTGGGTCCCCTCCCACTATTCACCAATGGACCAAGGGACGGAAGTAGCCTTGTCGCATGGAAGGGAGGTAAGAGGATAGCTGGACTTTTGGGACTTGGAAGATTTTCGGACATAGCCAAGGGCCAGGGTTAGGTGACTATGTGTCCAGCTAGGTTGGGATGAGGTGACCGATCTACAGCCAAGTGTATTAAATGATATTGACCTTTTTGAATTCCCCATGTACTCAACTTGTAGCTTGCTATATAAATAAATAAATAAATAAATAAATTTTCCCCGTTTGTAGAAGTCAATGTGTACTCTTGGGTAATTTTAGTAAATTACGCTTTTGGATGCTTAAGAAAAGTGAAATGAATAAGATAACTATGCTACGTTAGTTGTGACGTGTTGGGAGCATCACAATTCCATTTAATCGGAATAGAGGTGGATGGTTTTGAGCTTGAATTAAATAGACTGAGCTTGTGGAGAAATGAAGAATTTGCGTAGCCCATGCTAGGAATGGTGGCTGAATTCCATAGAGGGGGAAGGTCTCAATTGGCCTAAATTTAGCTTAATTCAACCCATTAAAAGGTCTAGTGAATGACCTTAGGTTATTAGAGCCCACTGACTTATAAAGCCGAAATTAAGCCCGCAAGTGTGAACTAAACCAAGGTTAAACTCTATATAAAAACACTTAAGTCTCACAGATTAGGGATTAACGATCATAATTCAAAACACACAAGAAACATGTGAGGAAAATGGAGAGTGGGAGTGAGAAGGTGGGTGCTTGGTCGAGAACTCCTCTCTCGACCGTGCCACTTCAAGGCGACGCGGCCCCAGCCAACCTGCGGTTCCCTTTGACGATGATGAACCGAGAAGCCCTTCCATTGTGATACCTGCCGCTCTGACGTTTGCCGCTCCCTGTACAATTGGACTGATATGCATCGAAACCGATGAGCTGCTTCCCTCGTTAAGCCAAGACGTTTTTCAGTCGCCCTGCGCGGCCTACAAAGCTACTTTTGGATCCGCGGGGCCTGCAACTGTACCGACAAGGGCCTGTTACTGTATTGAGCCCTACGACGCCCTGTTGATCCTTGGGCCAGACCTTCGCTGTTGCTCCCTGCCGATCGAGTTCGACAACCCTACTGAGCGCCTCACTTGCGGTGGGCCACCGTGCCACCCGTCGCGAGTCAAGCCATGCTGAGCCATCTGCCACGGCAACCAGCGAGCCGGTGCCCGTTTATTGCCCCTAAACCAAACCGGTAGCTCTGTTCTCCTCTGTTTTTGCAAGCTTGCATGCCCAAATTCCTAAATGAATCGTGATCCATGAACTTCATTTGCGAGTTATTCGATCGTCGCGGGCTGAACCGAGCCCCCCATTGTAGCTGTTGTTGCACAATCACCCTCGACATCACTGCCTTACTTTGCACCTGCTGATCACCGCCTCGCCATCGTGCAACCGAGCCTCGTATAATGCATTCTTGCCGTGAGCCCCATCGTCGAGTACTGTAAGCACTGTCGATTGGCACCCTCACCATCAATAGAGCACCGCTGCAAGCCACCGGTCACCACCACCATCTGCCTTCCGTTGTTGATACAAATTTAGAAATGATATCCGCAAAATTAAGTAAAGTCTCATATGAATTTGATTTAGATATTCAAATTGCCTAATTTGCATTATCAATATCTAACTTGATTTCTTTGATTGATTAGGCATTATTAATTGGGATTTATTTCCTAATCTGCAATGTGACATAATCTTTTAATTCTATCTATAAGCCGAGTTATTAGGTTACACCATCTAAAATTGATATCTTGATTTTTAAGTCCTAAGATTAAGATATTGATTTTGTTTTGCGAATATATCTAATTGATTATATAATGTTTCCATATTTGAATGATGTGGAGATATTATGGCAGTGGATAATATATTGGGTGGTTGAATGCTTATCTTGTTTCGATTTATTTCTTTATTATGAAAGTACACAAAAAATTGCATGTTAGAATCAATAGGATTTCTAGATAGCATTGCTTAGTTTGAATTGATTGCATATCACATAGATTAGAATTGATTTCTAGATTAAATTAGGATAATTTTAATATTTTCCTAGTTGAATTAAAATTGCATGTATAGATAATATCTAGGTTATGCAAGTTTTTTTTAGATATAATTGCATGCTAAGATATGTTTCTAGGTTAAGATATGATTTATGATAATCTATTTCCTACCGTGAAATAGATCAAATCTCACTTGAGATAGATTTTTATTTTTTTAGTATTTTTAATTACAAAATTAATAAAAATATAAAAAATCATATTAGGATAAACTGGGATAGATGTGTTGTGGCAGGCTAAGTAGCACCAATACCAACATGTGACACGACACGATATGTTAAAAAAATAGAGAATTCCGACACGTTGGGACACATCATATATTAAATTTAGATTTATCTATACATAATAAATTATCAACTTTATGATTATTTTAATCAAATTCACAAATAAATAAATAATGAAAAAGGAGTTTAGAATGAATTTACACTGAAAACATTAATCCACCATTTATTAATATCATGCATCGTTTCAATTTGACAAATTCAACTCCATTCTAATAATCGATAAAAGGGAAAAAACAAGTAATTATTTTGGCCTTTCATTTATTGAAAATTTTTAAAATTGACTCCGTGCGTATCAAAATTCCAAACTCGCATGTCAGAATTTTGGATTCATGTGTTGGGAGAGTTGATCAGGTGTTAGATTTTCAAACACTTGTTATCTGAGTATTTGACATGATACGGAGACTCTCAAAGAGTGTCATTGCTTTCTAGGCAGTAGGCATAGTTTAAGATTTTTGATGATTTTTTTTTTTCAAAAAGGAAGAAGAAGAAGCATTGAGACAAAACGCCAAGCGACAGGTTAAATTTGAATAAGAAAATCGATATAATAAGGGGCACCGATCTATTTCTTATCTGTTTTGTTTGGTTTATTTTAGTTAAAAAAGTTACTTGTTAATTTAGTTCCTACTAAAACCCAGAGACTATTTTGATGTTAAAAAACTATAATAATAAAAATAAAAAAAACCCAATCACTTCAAATAAGCTTAGGAGTTCATATTTTCACTATCAAATGAAATGCAAAGCTCAATTGCTAAAACATAAAAATAGATGAAAGAGAAATGTCACTTCGATAATTTTTAGTCTGCAATTTTCAGTGAAAATATTATTTGTTGCTTGCGTTCAAACTCTTTGCTTGTTCTCAAGCCCGTTGGGTGCATTACTCCCAACTTATACTTTCCAAATGTCTACACCCTTTTCATCATCTTATTCTTTATATATAAGATGAAAATACTATTACAACTTACCCCTTTCTTCTATTTCACTTTGAAAACATACCAAGACGGCATCGTCTTGTTTTCTAGTTTCATGAATATGTGTTTTAAGTTTTCATGAAAGTATGAGAAGGCAATTAATCAGGCATTTCTCGATCAGTTTCTTACTTATAAAATTTTTCCTATGCCGTCGAAAATGACGACATAAGGTACAATAATCTTTTAAATATCAAACGTGCCTTGCACAGAAATTAGGAAGTTGTATTAGTGTGAATTAGTAATGTCCTTAATGCTAGTTTTCCCATGCCACAAGGACTGCACCACTCCAAGAATCATAGTCCTTAGTGCTTTTGACTTTAAGCGCTGGGAATACTCGACTGGCGAGGGAGGTGGGACAGACAAACAGATGAGGTAGTACCTTTCTCATTGTTAAATTAGGTGCAAGGACATCATGCGATCATATACGGGGGCAATTCATTTAAATAAGCGAAAACCCATTATATGGACTTAGTAAAAATACAATTCACTTTTAGCGATCCTGCATTCCGAAATAATATTCACCGGTAAATTGTATTTTTTATTTATGGATAACACCATAGACCATTCTCACACTTGATACAAGATTCACGATGACTAGGCCCAATTCATGTGATTCCCCATACGCTTAACAGTCGTTGTTGAGTATTTGCGATTTGAAAGGCAAGTCTTTACTATCAAAGCAGGACTTCGAGGTGTTTCACGAATGATGTTCGAGCTCTTGACAGATAGAGTTTCCTAAGTGATCTCTTTCACTCTACATATTTCCCTCCTCAGTCCTATCCTCATGTTGTGACAGCAACTACCTAAGGAGAAGCTTTAAAAAAGAGAAATTGGACAATGAGATGAGAAAAAAGAAAGGTTGAAAAACAGACGACATGCGTTAAAGGCACAATTGATATTAAACTTAGGAAGAAAACAAGCATTAAATTAGATTTGGTGGGATAGAGATGCATGTTATTCTGCAACTTCAAATGCATCCAAGCAAATACCGCAATCTCACTCACCCATTCCCATGCAAACTCCTTTGACCTTCCCACGTGACACTGACTTCCCACCCGCTCCTCAAAGCCCCCCACCTCCCTCACACATGTCGGGATGCACGTGCCGAGCTATTCGCACGTGCCAAGCTGGACATAGAATCTCGAGAGGCGAGTCCTATTTGGTTGGATTCAATTTAGGACCCAAGATCAATTGAGTAGGACCGGATCAACTTGTGCCAAATCATATTGAACTAAATAAATATGTCGAATTTTACTAAAATGAACTTACGTCGATCAATCAGTATGTTATAAACTTATATTGATAGCCAAAATATATTCTCACTTCGAGTTCAATATCTAATCCAAAAATAAAAGAGAAAACGAAACATTTCGTCCATCGTAATTGTGCTTTTGAAGATTGAAACGGTCTTCATTAAACATGTTTAACGAGTGTATCCACTGACAAAAAGCCTTACAAAACAGATTAGTTTGATCCTAGATACGGATAAGCTAATCCGGGTACGGGAACGCGTGGACCCCGCAACCAAACGGGCAGAGAGGATTTCGAATCGCGAGCTACCGCATTATTGAGTCCGAAATATATTAAGTTGCCGCAAGCATATAACACGAAAGTCTTTGCTTCCGAAAGGAAATCCTTCACTTTCCCAAAGATGGAAATTACCTATTCTTTTTTTTTTATTTAATTTTTAGTAGGAAAAAAAATATTAACTTTGGAGATGGCCCTCCAATGCTATCCTCTGTACTTTTTTTTAACCCTTTCCACTTTATGGAAATTCATAATTTTTGGTCGTATTTATTTATATGGCGAGCCGCCATGCTTAGCATGTAGAGACTTCGTTTGGAGTAATTTCGGGTTTTCACCTCACTTTTTTCATTTTGGGGTAGAGTTATAAAATCAAGTGCCCAAGAATTTGAGGGTTATATAGACTTTGGTATGTATAGTCACTAAGGAACTCGAAATTTATAAAATCAATTTTTTTCCTTTGTAATTCTCAAAATATTTGCGGCGCATGTTGTTTCATTCTTTTAAAAAAAATAAATCTATAAACTTTTAAATGTTAATATGGACATATAAATATGTTTTTGAACTTGGGACGATGAATTTGATGGGAAAAAAATAGTTTACTTTTAACAATTTGTTACTGAAAAAAAAAAAAGCAATCCACAAAAACTCAAAATTGTCTTTTAAATTTCAGATGGGAAAACTAGCATAGAGTGAGAATGCTAAAAGATAGCATTCAATATTTTTTGATGGGATCATATTCTCTTGCATCACATTAACCAAAGTGTTGCATGATGCATGTTGTGTACTGTCCAGAAATATTAAAAAGTGAGATATCCCAAGATCCTAATTACTTAAAAAAAAATGTATTTTCCCCCCTCCATACACCAAGGCTGAAGAAGAGAAAAAGATTAGAGAGAGAGAGAGAGAGAGAGAGAGAGAGAGGGTAGGGACCAATTTTGACATTCTGGATTCAGTAAAATATTGACTTTGGGGAACATCAATGGACGGAGAGCAAGTGGGACCTCACGAACCCTAGCGCAGCTGCAGCTCTGCTGCTGCTGAGAGAGGGCGTAAAAAGAGGAGGGGAAAACAGGACAGTGCTGCAGCAACATTTTGTTCTTTCGCCGTTGGACAAGAGCAAGAGAGCGGTTCCGTGGTGAAGCCCTTGAGGTTGCAGCTTGAAGAATCATCTCATCAAAGTTGTGAAAGACAAAGCCCTCACCTTCAGTAAAGTACCGGACAACCTAGGAATAGAAGGCTCCAACGAGGATGGGGATTTGACCCCTCTGTCTTCGTCGGTAGCCCTGCTGAGCATATGGATTGATGGCGGGTCATTCTGGATTTATGAATGGTGCTATAGTTGCCGTTACAAAGTTGATCTTTCTTTGATCTTGGGTGTTTGTTGTGCTGTGTTTGTCGGTTGTTTTGGCCAGTGTTTTTTGTGTTTGTTCTTGTTCTTTTTCCTGGCTCCCTTTTCACTCATTCTGCTTTTGCACTACGAGTGAAAGTTTTTGGTGCCGTTTTTGTATAGCTAACTCTCCTTTAATATATTCTTACATTTACCAAAAAAAAAAAAAAAAAGCAAGAGAGGGGTACTGAAAGAGCCACACATCTCTCGCTGTCTATCCGATTAGACAGATAGACTGGATTTAAGATTTGGGTCTTCTCTCTTGTTCTGTTCGATTTGTTTCTCTCTCTGTTTCTCTTCCTCCCTCGCTCTGTCTGCAACACACATATTCTAATGCTCTTTCCGCTGATTAGACCAGACGCTTACCGGAATTCGTGTCAAGTGTCGCGGGTGTACTCGGGGTGCCCTTGAATGCCCATGAAGTGATCCCCGTACCTGAACATCTCGATCCCCGTTTTGTCCGACCTCGCAAGCGCCTCCGCGCCCACCGGCAGTTCCTTCAGCAATTTAAATATCCCAAATTCAAAGCCTGTCCTCGTTTTTTCTCTTTTTAATTTAAGAAACGAAATAACATTGTGCCGTCAATTTTGATTTTTTTATCTTGTGTTTTCTTAAGGTTATAAGGTGTTGCAGTACCTCATCCTGGTGGCATTCGATCACAGCGAGTTGTGCGGGAAGTTCGAACGATGAGAAGTGCTCGAAGGATGGAGAGAGTTGCACGGTTCTCAGTCCTACGTCCCATGATCCGGCACGCCCAACTTTGCCTCCCAGTGCACGCCCTAAAACCTGTACGACCGAAAACCAGAAGACGATCAAGAAAGGGCGCCGACGCTAAACTCGATTGTCACCACTAATTGTTCTTTTCCATCACTGAGAACAATGACAGGTGACCTAAGGAAGATGAGATTCCTTCCAACAGAACAGGGCACATTGTATTGTCTAATTGACATCACATGATTGTAAGAAACAAATGGCCTAAATTTATAATGCTTGCATCAAGATTACATGTCCCCGTCACGAATTGCTGACAATGGCAGACAACAAAGGAGGGATCACAAGGACATGTCCAACCTGATAATCCAGCATTTAAGGAGTGCCCAATACTAGGATATTTTCGCTGACAAAGCAACCTGATCACAAGGACCTTCGTGTTAGTGTTTAGGTTAATATGGATCCAAACTAAATAGAATAGTATCGAATTGGCGTTAGAGAAAATCTAGCATAATCAAGTCCCCATACCCATTCAATCTCTAGTTCATACGACTAAAGTATATACTTTACTCGAGAATTTCTAATTGAAACATCAAAAACTTATTAGTGGCAACTCTTGAATGAAATTTTTTTGCATATTAAGAAGTTAGACCTAAGTTTCCGAGCTAAGTTTAGACTTAATAGAAACTTAGCACTAAGTTGAGATTTAATAATCCAATAGCCTGGTTCATCCTGAGGGTAAGGTCACGCCACAGTGCTCGTTCAAACTTGGTTGGTCCCAGCATCGCCAAAGTAGCGAACGTGGATGGCAGGAGCAGTGAGGCGGCTTGACTTGGCGGACGTCGGGCTTGCTGAACGGGCGCGATAGCTATGAAATCGAGACGTGAGGATCACGGTAGAGAAGACTTGGCTTTGGAAGACTTTTCTTTCGCTGGTTTTCTCTCGGCATTCTCTACTGTGGTATTTTATATTATCGGGAAAGCTGAGGCGTGAAAATACATTGAATTCCCATGTGGATAAAGATGGCATTGTCCATGAATCCTGTGAAAGAAACAAGATAATAATAGGACGTGAAGCTAAATAGATTTTAATGAAGAATCGGGCATCCATGTTCAGAGGGCTCTTCGTGAGTGTTTCATGTTGAAGAGAAGAAAGTCCCCCTGTGCGTTCGAATCCTCCGTGTGAAGTCGATGTCCTCCCTTTTTTTCCTTCTATGGACCGATCTCTCAATCATGTGACGCCATCGAAGAGTCAGTCTGCCTCTTCGTGGACCTTGACGAGAACTGGCCAGGACCGTATTGAAAACCCGCAAGAGAATAGTCGAGGCAATGAGGCTAGCGATGAAGGGAATTAGTCACGACGGTGAGACCTTATTTGGCGCGGCAAGGTGGATGGAATATATTGCTCTGGGCTCGGCAAAGCATGGCGAGAAACCGGAGGATGCTGGGACTACTCGGGACTCAGCTGATTCATCAAATTACTTCGCTGATGCAAGTGTCTCCGAAATTCACCTCAAGACAATGGAAAACTTTCAGTCGATATCGGGCAGAAGCGGCGGGAGTTATGCTGTCAAGTGGGGCTCTTGGCTTCGTGGGAGATTGCCACAGATAACGCCTCTCTCTTTTATGAGCACAGCAGCCGTCCCTCTCTTTTCTCTAATCAGAAAACCTCTCTCTCCTGTGAACGCTAACGTATCTATTTATAAGAGAGCCTGGGGTTGTCTTACAAAAAGCAAAATATCTTATTTCCTAATTCTGATATCCAGTTTAGGCCATTTCCTGATTATTTCGTCTTAGTTGAAATATTCACATAATAAAAATCATGCACAGGCGGTAAAGAATATCACATAATAGAAGCAAAATAGCATTAAATATCATGCTCCATGTCTCAGCAAAATAGCATTTAACGAGGACTGGGAAACTCTCTCCCAGCGTTCTGCAATTTCTCACGTACCCACTTCCTACAAACTGAGATCAGATTGAAAGGAAGGAGGGATAACTGCTAAAAGGCATTACGGAGCCATTAAATATAAAGGGCCGCCACGGTTTCCTCCCTCCTTTCGGTCCTTGTTGCCACCTTTGCCATCGTCAATGAATATGTCCTTGATCGGGGGGTCAGGGTTGCCCTTGTGGGACTTCTGAGCATTCAAAAGCTCTGCATGTTTGCCCAATTCTTTTTTGAGCTTCTTGATGAGTAGAGGTGGGGCTGCCGTCCCGGAAACGGTCACTTTGTTCTGTTCTTTATCTACTTTGACGGTGAGAACGCCTGAACACACCAACCAAAAAGAGAGGAAACAAAAATAAAAATTAACCAAGGAATTTTTTAACTGAAGGTGATGAGTATATTTGAACAGAATTTTTTTAGTGGAGGTTCGAGATATATCTAACTAAAATCCAAACACGGGAGAGAGAGAGAGAGAGAGAGAGAGAGAGAGACAGGCTTGAAGAATGAGATAAGATCAAATAAGGAGGACTGGAAATGAAAAAGGAGTAATACCAGCAATTTTCCCCAAGGTTTTCTTCACGTCCCGGTCACAGCCATCACAGTGTATGTACACTTTTAGAACCCAAGTCTGCATGCTCGAGCAAACCCAGAGAACAATTCCTCAAGCTCCAACAAAAGAAAAACAGGAGAAAAAAAAAAAAAAAACACGAATGAAGCGAAGTTTCGTTCCAGAAAGTCATCACCACGCATGGAAAGAGAGATTAGTTCCAGTGCAAAACAGGCACACCCCCGAATTGTAACACATGAAGTCCCAATGACTATCGTCTATGACTGTTGAGCTTAAAACGGGGCAAAGTACAGAGGAGAAACAACCGGTGAGCTGAGTTAGGAGGGACAAAATGCGTACCTGGATCTTCAAGAACTCTTCTTTACTCATTTGGATTCCACTTGTACGGAACAAACCGGGACACAGTTATTGAAAAGATAAGAAAAGTAGGGAGAGGGGATCCTAAAACCGATGTACAGCCGAGAGAGAGAGAGAGAGAGAGAGAGAGAGAGAGAGAGAGGTGTAGCGAGAGGAAATATCGAAGAAGGTTGAGAGGAGATAAGGTTACGTGATGGATTTTCCAAAGTGTTGGGGAAGTAAGTGGGACGATGATTTTCTTCCATTTCACTAAATGATTAATAACGATATGATCGCATTTGCAAACAGAGAGAAGTTCAAAAAGATTGACCCGGTGCAAATCAGAGTCTTTAGGTTAGGGAAGGGAGAGAGACTTGTTGACAGAGCAGGTCCCACAATGCTACTGGTCGTCCACTTAATGTATTAGTGCATTGATAACATGACTATCGTCGTTGCAAGCTAATATTTTCTTCCCATAAAGCTGTTTTTGATGATTCGGTTTCAAGAAATTAGAGTACATAGAAGTTACGTTGGAGTTTTGATTTTCCTCCAAATTAGCATGGCCTCTTGTCAATCAAATCAATAAGGATCCAAAATATTTCCCGCGGATATTCGCTCCTTGCTAACCAACAAAATTCGATTGGATTACCATTTACACGTATAAAAAAATACTTGAAAGAGCGAAAAAAGAGGTTATTAAGACTACCGTGACCTTTCGATTATTACGAGACCCTTGGAAACATGACTGTTCTGCGTCATCCTACGGCTGAAATATCTTAGACAAGTAAGCTCGTGAGTCTCTTTGAGATGCCAGCAGCCAACTAGGACGTGTTTGGTAACATTTTTGTTTAAAAATTGTTCCAGAAAACAGAAAAAAAAGTATTTTTGTTTCGGAGAACAATTTTTGAACAAAAAAACGCGTTTAGTAAACTTGTTCCGAGAATAAAAAATGAATAGAAACACGTTTGGTAAATTTGTATAATTTTTTTATTTTTTTTTTTATTTTTTTAATATTTTTATTTTATTTTTTCTATTTTTTTTCTTATTTTCTTATTTATTTTTCCTTTTTTCTTTTTTCTTTCTTTTGGCCGGTCGCCGGCCTCGCCCAGCCATGGCGAGGCTTGCCGGCCCCTGGCGAGGCTGAGCTTGCCCAGCGATTGGCGAGGCTCGGCCTCGTCGAGCCACCACCAGGCGAGCTCGCCCAACCTAAGGTGAGGTCGACCTCGCGCCGGGCTGGGCGAGCTCGATCTCACCCAGATCCGACAAGGCCAAGCTCGCCCAGCGGCCGATGAGGCTTGGCCAGCCAAGGCGAGGCCAAGCTTCGCCAGGACCAGCGACGCTCGGCCTCGCCGGGGGCCGGCAACGCTCCGAGGAGGTCACCGGCCCTCGATGGCCGGTCGCCGGCCTTGGCCGAGGCCGGCGATCGGCCAAAGAAAAAAGAAAGAAAAAAGAAGAAGAAAAGAAGAAGAAAAAAGAGAGAAGAAAAAGAAGAAGAAAAGAAAGTGTTTCTAAATTTTGTTTCAGAAATAAGAAACAACTTTTTTTTATTTCTTGTTTCTGTTCCAGATGTGTTTCTGGGAACAAAAACGCACCCAAACGCGTTTCTTTTCTTTTTTTTTGTTTTTAGAAATAAAAAAAACAAAAAAATTATTTAAAAACAGAAAAAAGAAATGAAAACAAACGCAGCCCTAACTTCTCGATCGCGTTGAGCAGCCAAGAACATTCTCGATCAAAAAAAAAAAAAGGTGCCTTCTCGATCACGCTGATGATGTTGGAAAAGAAGCATAAAAAACACAAGAAATATCACGTTGACGAGAATTGACTCGAATGCCGACGAGCACAGCAAAGATTCCCTCATGGCCTCCAACATTGACATCTTCTCTCTTTTATTTGAGGTCTCAAAATTTCCGTCGTTTAAAAAATCAATCAAACCACCTCTCTTTTCAAACGATTTAGCCTTAAAAATTCCACACGTCTCTCTCTCTCTCTCTCGTTTTCCTGGCGTGCTCGATGTGAAAACGACAATCCGTTAGCAAAAAGCCAACATCTGTCGAGAAATATTTCAGATCGGTGTTGATTGGATCAACGAGAGCATATGCTATTTGGAGAAAAATCAGGACTCTAAAGTGACTTATGTACTTACCATAATCTCTTGAGACCGAACTATCGAAGTCACTTTTATGAGTAAAATGACTGGGGACGTAATGGTGATTTTGCGTAAATATGATCTCTTTCCTTCTAGTTTTCATCTCTTTGCAAACAAGATGATTTGCAATTCCTTTCATGTTTTCTTCACCTCCACTTTCCATCTTTTCCAAACGACATAATGGAAACCCTTTTTACGACCTCCTCTTTCTTGACCTCCGCATATCTCTTCCAAACATCGAGAAGTCACTTCGGTGGTGAATTTGACTTTCCTTCACGTCGATCTTATCTCGCCATTTAAACTTGCGAACGATTATGTGAAATTGTCAACATTTATCTGTGTAATTTACCAAATTTTCTCCAATTAAATTAGCGAATAATTTTATTATTATTATTATTATTGTTTGCTTTCATTTGAGATGCTTACTTATCTTTATAAGTTTTTTCTTACATTTACCAATTTGTCCACTAAGACTATGTTTATTTTGTAGATAATATTTTTCTCATTTTCCTGCATTGATTCGCTTGGGAAAATGAGTTAATGGAAAATTTTTGCTTGGTCAATGGAATACAAATACTTAAATTCAGGATTAAAAAATTGAAAATCATTTTTTAAACATGTGATTGCTTTTGAGTCCGAAATTCTAGGCTTGGGCACGGAAACCCTAATGCTACTTCCAAGGTCGTCCACATCCAGGTTCAGGTTTGGGTCCATCAAGTCAGACCCATGACCTTGATGCCTGTGCTTAGATCCCCGCTACCCTTGTCTAGGTCCATCGAGGCAGAGCCTAAGACTTTAGTGCCCATACTCGAGTCCCTAGCACCCATGGCTACATCCACCAAGGTCAGGCCCGAAGTTCCAACATCCATGTCCAATGCCTTAGCAACGGCCTAGGTCCACAAAGGCCGAGCGCAGGATCCTGGTGTCCAAGCTTGGATCCCCAATACCTGGGCTTGGATCCACAAATGCCATGTCCAAGTCCATTGAGATTGGATCCAAGACCTCATGCCTGCACTCAAGTTCATCTAGGCTAGGCTTGGGTGGAAATTTGGTGATGTAGACTTGATAAAATCGTCGATGCAAGAAACGCCATTTGAGTTGGCACCTGTAGTCATATGTGTCTTGATTTATCTATGAATGCATACACATGTTTGCTCTGATAATGTCTAACAAGAGACAGGTTCCTCAAAGTTAAAGAGTCACTAGCAATAGTCAGGTAAGTGCATCTTTTCCCAAAATTAAAAATTGAGTACTTGCAATCATCCAAGTATTTCAACTTTGTAAGTACGTGTGCATTTTTTAGTACCTATGATTATCCATACTCTATCATTTTTGAGTGCATGTGATCATCCAAGTATTCTCTTTGTTCCATTGACACTCAACCTAGCCAAGTTGTCCCCAAAGCTTTCTAACCCGGAATTATCTGAGTTAAACTCTAGGTATTCCTCTAAGAAGTTTTCTCGCCCTAACGTGCATCCGAAGAAAGATTCGGATACTAAACAAAGCTACTTTTCTTGCATGTCGTGCTTCTGAAAAAAGGTCAGGTACTCAATAGGTTACCTCTCATTTCGCCCTATCATGCCTCTGAAGAAAGGTTTGGGGTACTAAAATGGCAGTTATTCTCATTCTATCACGCGTCCAAAGAAAGGTTTGAGTACTAAACATGCTACTTTTCTTGCCCGTCGTGCATCCGAAGAAAGGCTTAGGTACTAAACGGACTACGTCTTATACTACCCTATCATGCATTTGAAGAAAGGTTCGGATACTAAATAATCTATCTACCCAGGAATCATTACGCATTGTCATGCATCAGAGTTGAAACCCGGATACCAAACAAGCAATCTATACTTCAAGTTCACTTAATCGCTCCAACAAGGTAGGTAACTTCAGGTATGTCGGCATGCATCATACTTTATTGCATGTAAAAAATGGGATTCGGGATCTCAACAAAAGCATCATTCATTGCATTTGCGTGGTCAAAATTTAGATACCAATTGGTCTTTGAAAGCAAAATCTTTAGGCTCACAATTAAAGAGGAGCAGCTGTTGATACCTAAATTTTGATTGATCATTTAGAAATTATTTAAATAGAAAATTAGGGATCGATTCCGGCCCCAAGCGAAAATTAAATTAAATTGCATAATAGTTATTAGGAGCAAACTTCATTGAATTGCATTAATCGGACTAGAGGTGGATGCTTTTGAGCTTGAATTAAGGCTGTGTTTGGTAGTCCGGATAGGATAATTTGTTATCCTATTTGATGTTTGGGAATGTCCACCGGATCGGACAAGCCTGGATATATCCGGATAAAACGCTGGATAAAAAATCCGGGGGAGGGGTTGGGATAAACCCGGATCGGATAAGATTTTTTTTTTTTTTTAAGGAAAGAAAGAACTTAACAAAAAGAGAAGATATCACTTGTTGTTTTCAATGGTGGCCACTGCGGAGGTGGCCACAATTTCTAGATCTAGGGTTTTTCCATGGCCTTTAATTAATTGAATTTTCTATTTTTTAATTTTTTAATTTTTTAATTTAAATAAATATTATATTTATTTTTTAATCTTATCCTAAAGTGCACCAAACACTTGATAGAATTAGATATATCCGCCTTTATTATTCAAAAGATTTAATATCCTACTTTATCCTATCCTATTTTAGTTATTATTCAGACAACCAAACGTAGCCTAAATAGATTGAGCCCGCAGAGAAACGAAGAATTCGGCTAGCCCATGCGAGGAATGGTGGCTTAATTCCATAAAGGGGGAAGGCCTTAATTGGCCTCATTTGAGATTAATTCATCCCATTAAAAAGTCTAATCAGAGAATGACTTTAGTTTATCCAAGCCCACTGAATTATAATACCGAAATTAAGCCCGCAAGAGTGAATTAAACCAAGATTAAACTCTATATAAACACACTTATATCTAACAGATTAGGAATCAATCATAATTCAAAACACATGAGAGAAACATGTGAGAAAGAGTGAGAGTGAGAGTGAGAGTGAGAAGGAGCGTGCTCGGTCGAAAACTCCTCTCTCGCCCATGCTACCTCCTTGGCGATGCGGCCTTAGTCGAGCTGCAATTCCCTTTGATGATGACAAGCCAAGGAACCCTTCCACTGGGATGCCCACTGCTTGGATGTCCGTTGCCCCTCGTACAGCTAGATTGATCTGCACTGAAACCGACGGCTGCTTCCCTCGTTGAGCTGAGACGCCTTCAGTCGCCCAGCACGACCCGAGACGCTGCATTTGGATTCGCCAGGCTTGCACTTCTATCGACAAGGGCCAGCTACTGCACCGAGCCCTACGACGCCCTGCTGATCCTTGGGCCCGAGCCTCGCCGCCGCTCCCTGCCGATCAATCCCAACATCCCCACTGAGCGCCTCACCCGCGGTGGGCCACCATGCCACCTATCGCAAGTCTAGCCGTGCTGAGCCATCCACCACCACCACCGCCACCGCCGAGCCCCTACACCAAACTAGCAGCTCTGTTCTCCTCTGTTTTTGCAGGTTTTCCGGCCCGAATTCTTAACCTAATCACGATCCATGAACTTCATCCATCAGTTATCCAGGCACAGCGGGCTAAACTGAGCCCCCTATTGTAGCCACAGTGCCGCAGCATCCCCACGACATCATTGCTCCAGGCTGTACCTGCTGCTCATCATCCGCCATCGCCCATCGCGCAACCGAGCCTCGCGAGCTGCATTCTTACCGTGAGCCTCGCCGTTGAGTACCGGAGCGCTGTCGATTGGCACCTTTGCTGTTGGCAGAGCACTTTGCAAGCCACTGATCACCACCACTATCCGCGGTCCATTGTTGATACAAATTTGGAAACGATATCTGCAAATTTAGGTCAAATCTTTTTCGAATTTGATTTAGATATTTAATTATCTAATTTGCATTATCAATATCCAACTTGATTCTTTTGAGTGATTAGGCATTATCGATTAGGATTTATTTCCTAATTTGCAACACGATATAATCTTTTATTTATATCTATAAGCCCTCAGATGGAGTTATTATGTTATAAGGTCTATATTGATATCTTGATTTTTAAGCCTTAACATTAGCACATTGATCTTGGTTTTCCAAAAAATATCAAGTTGATTATATAATGTTTCCATATTTGAATGATGTGGATATCTTATGGTGGTGGATAGTATCTTGGGTGGTTGAATGTTTATCTTGTTTTGATTTGTTTCTTTTTCACTGTAAAAGTATCAACAAATTTGCATGTTGGAATAGATAGGATTTCTAGATGACATTGCTTACTTTAAATAGATTGCATATCACATAGATTAGAGTTAATTTCCAAATTAGTTTGCATGATAGGATAATTTAAATATTTTCCTAGTTGAAGAATTGCATGTTTAGATAATATCTAGGTTATGTAAGTTTTTTTTTTTTTAAACGATAGAATTGCATGCTAATATATGTTTTTAGGTTGAGATAGGATTTAGTATAGTCTGTTTCCTTACCTTAAAATAAATAATATCTCACTTTTAGATAGATTTTTATTTTTCAGTAATTTTCAATTACTATTTAATGAAAAAAGGAATGACTTTATTAGAATTACTAGAACTTATCACGAAAATGCAATTGAGTCTTAAATTTTTTTAAAAATACAATTAAATCTCAAAAAAAATTTTAAAAAATTTTGAAAAAGTGTTATCAATAGAAGGACTTGAATTGACCAATTTAACAAATTTAGAATTTGATTGCACTTTTTAAAAGTTTTATGAATCGATTGCACTTTTATGATAAGTTGTCGGATTTCATTGCACTTTTTAAAAGTTTTAGGACTA
Organism: Eucalyptus camaldulensis; assembly: GCA_019915185.1. NCBI lineage: Eukaryota > Viridiplantae > Streptophyta > Magnoliopsida > Myrtales > Myrtaceae > Eucalyptus > Eucalyptus camaldulensis. The sequence goes on from JAHSVA010000010.1 coordinate 47,899,585, forward strand.
AACCATACTTTTGTTGATAAATTTTAAGACTTCCAATGCACTTATCCCATAAAGAATAAAAATAAAAAGATAAATTGGGTTCATTTTTAGGATAGATTGCATGTTTAAATAATGGTATTTATTTTTTTTCAAATTTTAAATAAAATATACAAATAAAAATATGCATGTCATATGGTTTAGATATTAGGTTTAGTTAAAATTGCATGTGAGTAATTTAACCTAGAGTTGCATTTACGCTTAAGTTTGCACTCTATGCATTGCATTCTAGTTAGCCTTCATTAAAAAAGTACCAAAAAAAAAATTAATTAAAATATCATTTTTACATACATAGTTAATTCTCATGTTATGACCAAAACAAAACCAAAAAATTGCTTGGTAATTTTACTTGATTATTTCCGCAATTTGTCTGCGTTGTTTTTCTTGAGTGTTATTTTTAATTTTTGTGCACCCGCATAATCACTTCCTTCATTTAATGTTTAGGTTAAAATCATCCAAGCTATCTAGTTAAATATTTTCAAAAGTAAAGGAAATGGTACCGGAATGACGTCAGAGTAAATCTAGCGTAATCAAGTCCACATAATATTTAATCTCTCGTTCATAAGAATAAAGTATATTCCTTGATGCTTTACTTAGTTTTTAATTGGCCCAATAAAAATTGATTAATGGCGACTTTTGAATGAAAATGATTTGCATATTATGAATTTAACATAAGTTTTGATATGGGCTGGGAGGAAACTCAAGGTAAGTTTATGCTTGTTAGGCTGGTTTATCTAAGGTAAGGTTGCGACACAGTGCAATTGGGAACTGCTCCGTCATTGTTCATGAAGGCTTTTATTGGTATTGGGCTTAAGGCCCTGTCCGCCCAAGTTGGGCCCAGAAAGCCCGGCCCACGGGAATACGGCCCGTGGAAAGGAAGAGGTATAAAAGGGAGGAGAGAGAGAGAGAAAATCTACCGTTGGAAAATAACGTACGTATTTTTCTCTCTCAACGCTCTCCCTCCCTTACGTTGTTCCTCAAAGCAAACAGTGAAGCGCTTGAAGGATTTTTGCCTCCCCGGATCGAACAGGACCGGATTCTCTCCCTCTATTGGCGTCGGTGTTTAATCTGTGGCTAAAAGGTACGCTCAATATCCGTGGTGTGCTTTAGGATCGGTGATGTGTGTTGAATTCTTGGGCTTGTCTTCCGCTTGAATTTAGGGGTTCGATTCGGTGTCGAATCCGGTTTTTCGGGGATCAGTCATTCCCAACATTGGTATCAGAGCCAGGTTCACGTTTTCCCGATCAATTTGATGTATTTTGATTGATTTTTCGCAAAAGGAACTTCGGCCGTACGGATCGGGGCGAGCAATCCCGACACCCGAGACTTCTTAGGCCATTTTCATGAGTTTTCGAATGTCAAAAACAAATTCTGAAAGCACTGGGAGAAAGGCGACGTCGAGACGAGTCTGGAGATGTCTCGAGCGCGGCCGGGCGACGCCGCACGCGCCCACACGCGCGGCCGGAAGGCGCTGCGCGTGGGCGCGACGCGCCCGGAAGCGCTCGATCGCCAGGCGCGTGCGGCACACGCGCCGGTCGGCGAATCGGCGCGTGCTCGCCGCCGGCCGGCGAACCGGCACGCGCCGGTCCGCGGACCGACGCGTGCTGACGTCAGCATGACGTCACCCAACGGTCAGTAACCGCTGGGGTGACGTCATCGATGACGTCGGTTGGCCGGGCGGCGACCCGACCCGCGAACCGACCCGACCCGACCCGCTGACGGTGGCACGCACGTGGCACGTGCCGCTGACGTCTGCGTGACGTCAGCCCGCGCACGCGCGTGGCACGTGCGGCCGGTCCGTCCGATCGGTCCGACCGGTCCGTCCGGTCCGACCGGCCCGACCGGCCCGACCGGTCCGACAACCGTTGACCGTTGATGACCGTTGACCTCCGTTGACCGTTGACCGTTGACCGTTGACCGTTGACTTTGACCGTTGACCGTTGACCCGGAAAAAAAAAAAAGGGAAAAGAATGTGTTTCTTTTTCAATTAAGTCTATGTGGATTATATGTAATCCCTTATTTATTCTGCATTTGTTGCAGGAACAATGCCTCCCCTGAGGTTGCGCACACCTATTCGCGCAGTGACCGATGAACAAAAGGAAAGGCTGTCTAAGTTGATAGCTGAGCTGACTGATCATCGATGGGAGAGTGGTGACTTAATTGATCACGTCCTTGAAGTCAACGGGAAAATTCAACAGGTCATATGGAATGGTCGTCCTATGTCACAGTCAGAGATGGTGCGATTTTTCATAACCACTCTTCCACCTGAATGGCAAGATGTGTTGAATCGCATATGGGATGTCAACGGAGCTGCTTCCTATAAGAAAATTGTGATGGATTTTGTAAATGAATATTATTGTATTATGACAAGGGAAAAGATCAAGAAATTGAACAAAAGAGGATCTTTCCCAGTTCGTGTGCTGACTATGTGTTAGTTGTATTGGCCGATGTATGTTAAGTGTGCTTTGTGGACATATTATGTACTATTTGACTACCTGATAGTTGTTGATGTAGCAACCAATGTATTGATTGTATTATAAGATGAAAGCATTGTTGTGTTATTTGATATCTATTATCTATTGCTTTCTGTAATTGCTGGTTGCTGTGGGTAATTAGCTATGGGTAGTTTTAGAAGTTTGTGTAGCTTCTTAGAATTGATTTTGCATAAGACAATTATATTGATGATAGTTTTAAGTTAGGATTTTGGAGGATGATTGGAAACGTAGTGACCTTTTGATTCTAGAACCTTACTTAAAATTATTCATTAATATGATGGGTCTATACAAATAGGGATGCATAAATGATAGGCATTAATAATTCGTGCATATTTGTCTGATTTGTTCAGATCAATGGCTTCAGCCACAAAGAGCATAGTTGCCGAGCTGAACAAAGGTGAAAAGCTCAATGGTGACAACTATGAAATTTGGCAAATGAAAATCCAGTATGTGTTGGAAGAGCAAGAAGCACTTGAGGCTCTTGTCATGACCATGGTAGAACCTGAAGAGGGAACCACTGCACAGCACAAAAGAGACAAAGAAGCTTTTTCTGCGTGGAAAAGAATGAACTCTCTAGCTCGCATCACGTTGCTGAGCAGCATGGAAAATGACGTCATGCGAGAGTTTCGGCGTTTTGACAATGCCAAGGAAATGTGGGAGGCATTGACAGCTAGATTTGGTCATACTTCGGTGACTAGACTGAGGCAGCTCACTATCAGGTTTGACTCCTATAAGAAGCCTCATGGTCAGACCATGAAGCAACATCTTAGAAAGATGTCAAACATGATAACTGAGCTGAGAGACGCTGGCCATGTCCTCACAGATGAGCAGCAAGTGCAAGCGGTGATTCGTTCCTTGCCTCAGAGTTGGGAGCATATGAAGGTGCACCTGACTCACAATGAAAACATCAAAAACTTTGAGGATGCAATGCGTCATCTTGAGCTGGAAGAGGACCGCCTGTTGGCGGCTAAGCCGGATGCTGAACTTTATCATGCTAGTTCTAGCTCAAATGGAGCTTCGAGCTCCAAGCGCAAGCGCCCTAGCTGGTTTGATAAGGGGAAAGGCAAGGAAGAAGCTGGTCCTTCAGGGAAGAAACCCAAGTTTAACCAACATAATAGAGGAAAGCGTCCTCACATGAAGAAGTTAGCAAGGGTGAAATGCTACAACTGTGACAAGAAGGGTCACTATGCTCGCGACTGTCGTGAGCCAAAGAAGGTATGCACCCCTTGTACTTTTCAGAACTTTGCTTATGTGTCAAGTTCTGTGTTTCTAACTGAGTCTAATCCTTTGTGGACTGTGGATTCAGGAGCGACGGACCATGTAGCGAAGGATAGAGGATCCTTCGTGGAATTCCGACGAGTACCAACTGGAACTAAGTGGATCTATGTGGGAAACAACTCCAGAGCGGAAGTGAAAGGAATTGGCACATGCCAACTGAATATGCGTGGTGGACGCACCTTGTTTCTTCATGATGTATTGTATGCTCCGGAGATTCGTCGGAATTTAGTGTCTGTATTGATGTTGGTTAAATTAGGTTTTACTGTGAACTTCTGTAGTAGAGGTGTGAATTTGTTTTTGGAGACAGATTACTATGGTTGTGGCTATTTTCTGGATGGTTTTATTGTATTAGATATTGAGTATATTAATACAAATGTTTGTTATTCCCTTATCACATCTTCTAATACTTATGATAATGATGTGAATGTGTGGCATGCTAGGCTTGGTCACATTGGCCAACAACGTATGAATAGACTAGCCAAAGAGGGCTTGTTGGGCAATATTGAAAAAGTCGATTTGCCCATATGTAAGCATTGCCTAGAAGGGAAAACGACAAGGAAACCATTTGGAAAGGGAAAAAGAGCTGAATTTCCTTTGCATTTAATCCATACTGATATCTGTGGTCCAATGAATGTGAGAGGAAGGCACGGGGCTGTTTATTTCATCACCTTTATTGATGATTATACTCGATTCGGATATGTCTATTTGATTTCTCATAAATTTGAAGCGATAAGTTGTTTCAAAAGGTTCATGAACCTGGTGGAAAATCAATTAGACAGGAAAATAAAAGCATTGAGATCCGATCGAGGTCGAGAATATTTATCTGATGAGTTCAGAAAATTATGTGATGAAAAAGGAATAGAAAGACAATTATCTATTCCATACACTCCTCAACAAAATGGTGTTGCAGAGAGAAGAAACAGAACCCTACTGGAAATGGTTAGGTCTATGATGGCGCATGCTAACTTACCTATCACTTTTTGGAGTGATGCGTTGTTAACTGCTGCCTATATACTTAACCGAGTGCCTTCCAAATCAGTTACTTCCACTCCATATGAGTTATGGACAGGTAGAAAACCGGACTTAAGTTTTCTTAAGCCATGGGGTTGTGCTGCCTTTACACATGAGTCCTCCACAAATTTGGGAAATTGGGTCCCAGAGGAAAGAAGAGTATTTTCATAAGATACTCAGAACACTCAAAAGGGTATGTGTTCATAGGTGAGCAGGAAAGTGAGAGTATAACTGAGTTTGAATCACGAGATGTCACATTCTTAGAGGATGAGTTTCCTAAGAAGGGCGAAATAGGGGAAGATTGTTCCCTATTTGAGACTTTGGATCAGGATAATGATGTTAGTGGAGTTCGTCCAAGTGGGAGTAATGTGAGAAGTGATGAATTGAATTCAACTCATTCTCAATTACAACCACTTGATGAGACGACATCATTACCTAATCCAAGTGGGAGCATGATGGGAAATGATGTGCAAAGTGTGCAATCTCCCATACGGCGAACAAGTCGCCAAAGTATTCCCCGTCGACGTTTTGACATTGAAGGGGAAACTTTTATGGTTGCTCCACAAGATGAGGATGAGCCAAGAAATATAAATGAGGCTCTGAAATGCCCTAGCAAAGAAAAATGGATTAATGCAATGGAAGAGGAAATGGAGTCAATGAAATCAAACCAAGTCTGGGAACTGGTTGATCTTCCAAAGGGACGCAGAGCTATTGGGAACAAATGGGTTCTCAAAATAAAGCGAAAGGCTGATGGCTCAATAGAAAGGCATAAGGCTCGCCTTGTGGCGAAGGGGTATAATTAACAGGAAGGAATTGATTATGAAGATACGTTTTCTCCTGTAGTCAGATTTACCTCAATTCGCATAATTCTGACAATAGCGACTAGTCTGGATCTTGAATTACATCAAATGGATGTAAAGACTGCTTTCCTCAATGGAGAATTAGAGGAAGAAATATATATGGAACAACCTGATGGTTTCATAGTGAAAGGCCAAGAAGAAAAGGTATGTCGACTTTTGAGGTCGATATATGGTCTTAAGCAGTCATCAAGACAATGGTATATACGTTTTCATAATGCCATAGTGGCATATGATTTTACAATGATTGATGAGGATCATTGTGTATATATCAAAAGATCCAAGGATCAATTTGTGATCATATCATTATATGTTGATGATATACTAATTGCTGGAAGCAGTATGGAGTTTGTTAAGACTGTCAAGAGTTGGTTGTCTTCCAACTTTGAGATGAAGGATATGGGTGAGGCTGCATACATTCTTGGAGTTAAGATTTCGAGAGATCGTTCGAAGAGATCGTTGTCTCTTTCGCAAGAAACCTATATAAACAAAGTTCTTGAACGATTTCGTATGCGAGATTGTAAACCCATAGACACTCCTATTGCAAAAGGTGAAGGGTTGAGCCACAGACTGTGTCCAGGGACTCCACAAGAGAAGGAACAAATGAAACATGTTCCTTATGCAAGTGCTGTTGGGAGCTTGATGTACGCTATGATGTGTACAAGACTCGACATATGTTTTGCAGTTGGAATGGTGAGTAGATACCAATCCAATCCAGGTCCAGCACATTGGAAGGCCGTTAAGAGAATACTGAGGTATCTGAAGGGAACTGCTGATTACAAGTTGAATTACCAAGGAAAGGATCTGCGACTTGAAGGCTACTCAGATGCTGATTGGGGAGGAGATTTAGATGAAAGAAAATCTACCTCAGGATTTGCTTTCTTACTGAGCAATGGCGCCATATCATGGAGTAGTAAGAAGCAAACGTGCATAGCCTTATCCACGATGGAAGCTGAGTTCGTGGCATTATCAGCAGCAGTACAAGAAGGAGTTTGGCTTAAGAGATTTTTGGATCATTTAGGTGTTATTGAGAAAGCTGCAAATCCATTGTTGGTTAATTGTGATAGCCAAGCAGCTATAGCTTACACCAAAGATCCAAAGTATCATGGCAAGACCAAACATATAGATACCAAGTATAACTTTGTAAAAGATATGGTTACACGAAAGGATGTGAACTTACAGTACATATCTACGCATAGAATGGTAGCAGATCCTATGACAAAGCCAATACCTAGAGATGTGTTTTGTGGTCATGTAAAATCTCTAGGATTGCGTAGAGTCTAATGTACTGAATTGTAATTTCCATGAGTTGTTCACATTTATGAAATTTTTGTTTTTTCATTGTTTAATGCCTATGAATCTTAGTATGATCTTTATGCATCTTGATGCTCAGTGCATTATTTTAAGTTGAAAAGTATGTCGGACAGATAGAAGATTAGCCCACTCACACGGGTAATCGCCTCTGTTTACTATGTGAAAAATAGAGATGAGACTGATTTTAAGCTTATTATCTAGGTGATAATCGAGAGCTCAAGCTTAAAATATGTATGTCGCCTTAACTAAGTGTTAAGATGAGGACATAATACTTGTGATGTCCAAAAGTAAAATACCCCACATATTTTACTTTATCTGTCTAAGATGCCAGATGTGAGTTCTGATGAATTTTGTGAATGAGTAGATACGTGAACTCGAGTTAGACATTGGGTATGTCTGAACTATCATCTGTACGGTATTGAAAAATATAGACATACGCTCCATGGGAAAGGAGTTAATACCGTAATACGTATTTCATACTACGTATGCATAAGACGACCAATAAGAGTGGCAAAAAGTTTGATCTCAACTTTTATGACGTGTGAGACTCTTGAGGAAGAGAGTTCCTCAATTTCTTAGTCCCCTCAGGACTCTTACTTATTCTCAAGGTTTCTATGTAGTGTTTGCTATCTTAGGATGTTGCCAATGGTCATGAGTTTGATTCGATCTAATGGGGCATTCCTAGAAAAGCAAGCTGGACTGAAATTGAGAGTTTGAAGGAAAGAGGAAGATCGTTTTTGGAGAATCACATTGTGGTTTTGTATTCACTGGTCGACCAATTATGACTGTCTTTGTGATAATTATAATTGTGAATACAATATATATATCATTGTTTAAAAGAGATCAAGGGAGATATAAATGTGATCGATCGATCTAGGGTACTGCATACTAAATCTACTCGGAGTGTGACGCCCATTATGAGATGCTATATATTCCTAACAGATGTATAGCAACGAGCTCTCAAAGTATGCTGGTCGCACGGATTATTCACCGGTATGAACGTTGAAGAGAGGTAAAGAGAATCCTGTTCGGCCCACCTTGTGCGAGTGGGAGATGAAGGCTTTTATTGGTATTGGGCTTAAGGCCCTGTCCGCCCAAGTTGGGCCCAGAAAGCCCGGCCCACGGGAATACGGCCCGTGGAAAGGAAGAGGTATAAAAGGGAGGAGAGAGAGAGAGAAAATCTACCGTTGGAAAATAACGTACGTATTTTTCTCTCTCAACGCTCTCCCTCCCTTACGTTGTTCCTCAAAGCAAACAGTGAAGCGCTTGAAGGATTTTTGCCTCCCCGGATCGAACAGGACCGGATTCTCTCCCTCTATTGGCGTCGGTGTTTAATCTGTGGCTAAAAGGTACGCTCGATATCCGTGGTGTGCTTTAGGATCGGTGATGCGTGTTGAATTCTTGGGCTTGTCTTCCGCTTGAATTTAGGGGTTCGATTCGGTGTCGAATCCGGTTTTTCGGGGATCAGTCATTCCCAACAGTTCGAACTGCGTTGGTCCCGATGGCAAGAGCAGTGAGGCGCTAGGGCATGACTTGGTAGACGTTGGGGCTTGCTGAACGCACGCGGTAGCTACTGAAATGTGGACGTGAGGATCACGGTAGAGAAGACTTTGGCATTTGAAGACTTTTCTTTCACTGTTGCTCTCTCGGCATTCTCTCCTGTGGTATTTCATGGTATCGGGAAAGTGGAGGCGTGAAAGTCCATTGAGCTCCGATGTGGATGAGATGGAATTGTCCATGAATCCGGTAAAAGAAAGAAGATGACAATAGGATGTGAAACTAAATAAGTTTTGATGAAGAATCATTTCCGAGGACTCTTCGCGAGTGTTTGACGTTAAAGAGAAATAAGTCAATGTCCTCCCTTTTTTTCTTTTATGGACCAATCTGTTGGTATTTGTGGAAGCATGTGATTAATGTGTGTGCAAGTGTGTTTTATGTATGAATTATCAAGAGAGCAAATGAACTAAGAACAAAGTGTGCAAGGACAAAGTAAAAGAGAGTGGAAGAGAAGTACAAGGAAAAAAGGAACTTTTTATTTATTGTTTATCGTAGTACAAAGGGGAAGGGGAGGAGCTTACCTTTTTTTGCTCTGCCTTTCTACGCTCCCCCCTCCTTCCCTATTTATAGGGACACTCCACCAACTTACACATCTTCTAAGAGTTTCTTTTACAATTTTTTTTTCTAGAAAACTAGGCTTTTTTAAGGAAAATATCTCTGCCATTTTCAGAGATAATTCCATAGAGTCTTGTAGGGTTTTTTCTTGAATTTTCTTGCTCATATTTATCTTGAAGTTTCTAGAAAATTGGATTAATAATTTAACACTCCTCCTTGATCCAATTTCGTGTTACTCCAAGCATTTCCCGCAATGTCTCGAACTTGGCTAGCGGTAGTGTTTTAGTGAAGATTTCCGCTACTTGTTCCTCGGTTTTGCAATATTTCAACTTGATCTCTTTGTTATATTGCGCCTCTCGTATGAAGTGATATATGATGTCTATATGTTTGGTTCTTCCATGGAATACTGGATTCTTTGATATAGCGATTGCGAACTTATTGTCGCAAAGTATCGGAGTTGATTCCATTTGTATTTCTCCAATATCTTCTAGAATTCTTCGAAGCCATATTGCTTGACTAGCAGTCGTAGTAGTTGCGATGTATTCAGCTTTTGCGGTAGACTGTGCCACTGAGTTTTGTTTTTTGGATGCCCATGAGAATATTCCAGAACCCAGAGTGAATGCATGGCCAGTTGTACTTTTCCTATCATCTTGTGATGTTGACTCCTCTTGAGTAGGTGGTATGTCTGGCAAGGTGATGTACTTTTTCTCGATCTTCTTGTCCTCCCAATTCCAGGCAGCATTCTCGTCGAACTCAACGTCTTGACTAATCATAAGCTTTTTAGTTCTTAAGTTGTAAACTCGATAGCCTTTTGATTGGTTACTATAACCAAGGAATATTCACTTTTTTGTCTTTTCATCTAGCTTACTCATTTTCTGAGCAGGGATGTGGACGTAGCAAATGCATCCAAACACTTTGAGATGCTTTGCTGAAGGCTTCTGTCCACTCCATTCTTCGACTGGTGTTTTATTTTGAACAGCTTTAGTTGGACACCTGTTTAACATGTATACTACAATATAGACTGCTTCTACCCAAAAAGTGTTGGAAATGCCTTTCTCCTTTAGTATAAACCTTGCTTCTGCCCAAAAAGTGTTGGGAAGGCCTTTCTCCTTTAGTATAGACCTTGCCATTTCCATGACGGTTCTATTTTTTCTTTCAGCTACTCCATTTTGTTCTGGGGCGTAGCCAACAGTTAGTTGATGATGGACTCCTTCATTTTCACAGAATTTATTAAACCCTTTTGAATTGTATTTTGTGCCTCTGTCACTCCTTAGGACTTTGATTCTTTGGTCACTTTGATTTTCAACACGGTTCTTAAATTTTTTGAAGATAGAGAAAACCTTAGATCTTTCTCAAAGAAAATATACCCATGTCATTCTCGTGTAATCATCAATGAATAGGATGAAATATTTATTTTGACTGGTGTAGGTGTCCTCATCGGACCACACACGTCCGTGTGGACAAGTTCTAATGGCTTCTTAGCTTTCCATGCACCTTCAGATGGGAAGGACTATCTCTATTGTTTTCCAAGAAGACAACCTTCACAAAATCTGAAATTTCTATGATGGTTGGAAAATCTCTCATCATATTTTTCTGATGGAGAATTTTTAGCCCAGCAAAATTGAAGTGGCCAAATCTTCGATGCCGTAGCCATGAATCATTAAGTTGAGCTTTCATGGCTATATCTTTGACATATTTCCATTGAATAGGAAAATTGTTATTTTTCATCTTAACAGTAGCAATGATATTTTTATATTTATCATAGATAATGCAAGCATCTCTATTAAAATATAGAGAATACCCACTTTTTATCATTGGGCCCACACTCAAGAGATTTTGAGAATTCAAAAATGAAAAATTATGAGACCGTACAAGAATATTGTGGAAAATTAAAGGAACTTGTTAATCAAATGAGAGCATATGGAGATGGGATAACTGATCAAAGGGTTGTTGAGAAAATATTGGTGTCACTTACCAAAAAATACAACTAACAACTATAGAAGGAACTAAGGACTTGACAACCCTATCAGTGAGTGAATTAATTGGCTCTCTAGAAGCACATGAGAAAAGACTAATGGCACAAGATGAAGATTCAGTTGAAAACGCCTAGGCGTAACTTGGCTCTGATACCACGTTAAAATTTAAATGTGCGCGAAAGTATGATTTTGGTATTGATTATAGTTTTTTTTATTAGTGATGTTGTGTGAAAGAGTATGATATAGTTTATAGAGTATGGACAAGGGATAAACTAGGATAATTAAATGATAAAGAACATGGGATATGTGATATTTTGAGAAGGTTTATGGGACAAAAATAGTTTCATTAGTTGGATAAAATAATTTTATAATAGTTGAAGGAAGTGTTGGTGAGGGAGCATGATGTGGTTTTTATGCTTAGCTCCCACACCAAAACATGGAGCACTTGCTCCTTTATATAGGCTGCCAAAGTAGGTGGAGGAAGTCTCTAGACTTCTCTACAAATAGCTACTAACATAAGATGGAGAATTCTAGAACACACAAGAGATGGCAGCTTGTAGACTCTTCTAGAATTTTTCTTGAATTTTCTAGCTCAAATCTATCTTGAAGTTTCTAGAATTGGATCACAAATTCCAACACTCTCAATCATGGTCGTCCTCAAATCGTTAGTCGTCTCTCCGTGGATCTTGACGAGAATTGGCTAGGACCCTATCGAAAACCTGTAAGAAAATAGTCGAGGCAACAAGGCTAGCGATGAAGGGACTCGGTCACGAAAGTGAGAATTGATTGGTGCGGCAAGGTTGCTGGAATACATTGCTCTGGGCTCAGTGAAGCACAACAAGAAACCAGAGGATGCTTGGACTATTTGGGACTCAGCTGATTCGTGAAATTGCTTCGCTGATGCAAGTGCGTCTGGAATTCGCCACAAGACAACGGAAAATTTTCAGTCGATATTGGGCAGAAGCGGCGGGAGTTATGCTGTCAAGCGGTGGCTCTTGGCTTCGTGGCAGATCATTGCAGAGAGAACAGCTCTCTTTTATGCGCACTGTAGCCGTCCTTCTCTTTCCTCCTATTAGAAAACCTCTCTCCACTGTGAACCTAACGTATCTATTTATAAGAGTAGGCCTAGGGTTTATGTTATAAGAGCCAAAATATCTTGTCCTTATTATGATATTCGACTTAGGCAATTTTCTGATTACTTCCTTTAGTTGAATATTCATAGAATTACCTTTCAAGTATATGTATTCTACAGGGCGAGGCAAGTGAGGCTTCGCCTTGCCCAAGGCTAGATCCGATAAGGGCAAGGCTCGAGCTCACTAGATTTGGCAAGTCACGAGCTCCTTGGCCTTGGTGGAGTTTAGGCTCACTTGGATTAGGCGAGCCATGAGCTTGCCAGCCTTGGTAAAGCTCGAGCTCTCTGGATCTAATGAGTTGCAAGCTCATCGATCTTAGTGGAGCTTGGGCTTGCTTGGATCGGGCGAAGTGCGACCTCGCAGACCTAATCTAGGCGAGCTCGACCGAGCCTTGAGCTTGCCGGATTTGGTGATTTGCGTCTTGGTTGGTTGTTGGGCAAATGGTCATCGTTGAAGCATGCGGTGGCAGAGGAAGAAGAAGGAGGAAGGGAAAAAATAAAAAGAAAGAAAGAATTAAAAATAATAAAAATTCGATTTTTAAAAATAAAGATAATTAAAAATTCGATTTTTTAAAAAATATATATATAAATTCAAATTGAAATTTGTTGGTCAATTAAAAAATCAAAATTCAATTTTTTTTTTGGCAATTTTTCCAAAAAATTAAATTAGATGACAAACAATGGAAAATATTTGTCACTTTATTT